>CM069306.1:14975000-15665000 GCA_035609425.1 Epinephelus awoara | reverse complement strand
CTCTCTGCCCCTCTCCTGCCGCTAACATAATTGTTACACGCTGGCTCCAGTCAAATGCTGTTTTCCTCATTGTGACCAATTACCTTTATCTTTGTTAGACGACGGCGTCAATTTGCTCTCAAAGCCGGTCAATGCAAAAAAACTGAAAACAGGCCTGGGTGAATTTCCCTCTGAAGAAAAGTGGGTATACTTTACTAATCATCTGCTGCATGAACTGGGGAGGAAATATTTCACCTTATATATGGATTTTTTTTTCTTCTTTTGAAAGATTCAGGTCATGAATTCATTTTTGAATCAATCAAAAAATCGAACACTCCCGTCCCCAGCCTGGATATGTTTCCCCCTCAGGTCAATTATGTGTCATATGGGTCAAAAAAAAAGGAAAGAAAAGAAAACTCAGATTTAGAACATGATAGTTCAAAAATATTTCACAAATCCTTAAAGTGGAAATAGACACGTTCTTGCTTTAACTTATCATTCTGAAGTAAATGTTGATGGCACGATCTAATGGCTGTAGGATAATGACACCATTCACATATATATATCTATATCCACCCATCCATCCATTTTCATGCACTTATCCAAAGCTGGGTCGCGGGGGCAGCAGGCTGAGTTAAGTATTCCAGACGTCTCTCTCCTCAGCAACGCTTTCCAGCTCCTCCTGGGGGACCCCAAGGCGTTCAAAGGCCAGACAAGATATGAAATCCCTCCAGCATGTTCTGGGTCTGCCCCGGGGCCTCCTACCAGTGGGACGTGCCTGATCAGATGCCCAAACCACCTCAATTGACCCCTCTCGGCGTGAAGGAGCAGCGGCTCTACTCCGAGCTCCTTATCATATCAATGTTTGTAAAGTGACGTAGTATATGAGCTGATTTTGTCATCAGGAGGTGGAGGGGATGATGGATGGCGTGACACCTCAGAGAACGAAGAGACGTCTGCCAAGCTGCAGACTACAGTTTGAGACCGATAAACAACAAACCACTTGTTCTATAGAGTCATTACTGCATTTCCTGCTGCCTTTCAGTCATCAAACATGCATGTTTTTTAGTGACCCCTGCCTCTTTTTAGAGTGCCGCAAAAAGAGGATGTTTTTTACCAAGACATCACTGCTTTTCCAGCTGGGATTGTGCCCCCCAAATCCTGGTATTTCAAGCTAACCACAACCAAGTGTTACACTTTAACAACAAGTTTAAATGTACCTGCCACATAATAGCGTGCAAATGGAGCGTATCCGTGGTTTGCAGAAATGTCCCATTCCAGCATTTTTTCTGGCAATCAGGTTGCACCATCAGTGTTTACAGCGGTTTCCTGTAATCCTTGCTTTCACTTTGCAATTCTGTCTGCCACCGAGCACTATCTCCCGGGAGAATGAAGGCTTGATTGATGGCACAATAGACGTGCATCAACCATTAAGCAACAAAAACAGGAAGAGGATAGTGCTTTTGTTTTTCCCATTAGCTATCGGTAGCTATCCCCAGTTACCAAAGAGTATCAGTGTAAGTCAGGGGTGTCAAACATACAGCCCATGGGCCAGAACTGACCCGCAAATGGGTCCAATCCGTTCTACTAGATGACTAGACTAACAGGTGCCAGGTTTCAGGAGCAAGTTAAACAATGCGTTGCCTACTTCATGTAAAAGTCTGCTTCAGAGGCCTCTCCACCCTGACCAGGATACAGTTCTCTGATATAGCAATGAATACTTACTGCGACCATGTTTAAAGATATTGAACATTGGAAAGTGGAAAACAAGATGCAGTGTGTCCTGTGTTGATGGTGGTTGCTATGCTCGGAGGATAACGGGAAGCGATCCACTTGTCTTTGTGACAAATGCTGAGGGGGTTAAATAGGTGTCTGTTTCCACTTTAAACCATCAGCTACACTTCTTGAGAGATTCTTGCACATACTTGCATTTTTCTCCGGCACGTTTTCTTGATTTAAAGGCACAAAACTGTCCAATGTATTTCACCTCTCCCTGGCACTGTGCCACGCTGGCTCTGCTTCCTGAAAAAGAAGTTCTCACCCAGAAGTGCAGCGTTGTAACGACTCCAGTTCCTCCTCTGATTCATCAGAAACACATCGCCCATGTGTAAAAATCAAAGTATATATAAATGAGAAGGTGTTAGGGACAAAAATACTTTGTGTTGCCTCAGGATAAAAGTGTGCAGAGGGACAAACCACTCAGGCTCGGTGTAATCTGAACCTCACAACAATCGAGGGAAACACTTGGATAAAATGTAGTTCAGTGTTCACAGTTCAGTTGATTGTACAGCGACACACACACTAAAAAAAGCACTCAACACTAAAAAACAGTTAAAGCTACCAAGATATTTTTACACTCTGCTGAATAGCTAAAATAACTCTATGTGGCTGGGTTGCTCTTCCTCGACATGGCATGACAACAGTTAGAAAGCAGACTGAGCCATTTATAGTAAGGTAGTACTACAACATGCAGATGCTTCCACTAATGCTTTACTACACCTTTGTCTGCTCCACAACCAGCCCCACCGTGGCAACCAGAGTTTCCACTCTCCAATTACATAATATTATTGTATTATCTTTGGCTTTTTACTTCACAAAACTCCATCTCCATAGCGACAAACTCTCATCCGTGCTTCACAGGAATAATTGTTGGCCCCTGCATCAAATGGTTGTTCTGTGTATCTTTAAAATTTCATAACTTGTGCGTCTGTGCCTACCTTTGGTATATTTAACATAAAAGCCCAAGGTCTCCGGCTTCTCTATTTATGGCCTTGGGGGGTTGTGTGCAGCCGCTATATGTTGTTACAGAAGCTGGAGCGGAACATAGTTCACTGCACCGATATGATCTTGTGCATGAAAGCAGGATCATCGTGGTGTAGAGGAGAAATGGTCTGTCTGCTACCATGTAGAGAAACCTTTTTAAAAATGACATAACAATATATGCTGTCTCTTTAGAGGCCCCAAAATACACTTTCCTCATTTAGTATTTTACTACGAACAAGAGGGTTCTACATGAACGTACTATTTTCTGCCAAACATTTTTGCTTATTTATTTCATACATATTTGTTTTCTCTGTGCTCTCTTCTCCGGTTTGAAGCTGGCAGTGATTGATCCCCTTTTACATGGCCTGTTCAAGGTGGGAATGTTGTGCTGCTGTCACACCTCACCTTTCATTATTAAAGGTACGTACGATCGTAATGGTGGGACAGAATTGTGTTGCCTTTAAGTAGTGGAGGTAGTAACAGCACCGAATCACCTGCAGGGACAGCCTGCAGGATCGGACCATGTGTAGGATGTGTGTGACATCGCCGGGAGATTCAAAGAGCAGCTGCTGGCAGTTAGCAGCTAACTCAAAGAAAAAGAACAGCAACCAAAAATGTCTGCAAACTGGGGAGATAATGAGATTTGGGAGGTTCAGGAGCTCCTTATACTCCGAGTAGAGAACGAGATCTGCCGCCATATCCTCCTGAGACCCTGAGTCCTCATATGAGGACATCACATTTTGGGTTTACTTTACCTTATACTTCATTCTTCTTAACTTAGACCTGTTGTCCTTGTTCGTGGACACTTTTTGTGCCATCTAGTGGTAGTAAGAGCACAATACAGTATTCCAATGTAAAAACTAGATGGCAGCCATCTCTGCCAAGTCAGTCTGCAGCCTATCCTGACACAAACGTGGACTAGGTCCAAAACCTGGTCACATTTTATGGTTGAAACTTGTTTATTTATGATTATTAAAATTTGTAGTTTGGTATGGAAACAAATTTGACCAATTTTAGCAACAGTAACAAGATAAGACGCTGTTAATTAGGAAGTACGCGTTTGAGGACACTGGGACTTCTCAGGTCCTACTGATCCTGAATAGCTAGGAGGAATTAAAATTGCATACCAAACAAAAGTTTGAGTCCAATACCATTATCGATTCTGCTTATCGGTCCAGTTCTGTATTGACTGCCTTATTGATTCCTCATTAAATTAAAAAAATAAAATAAAAAAATAGTAGGCCTACACAGGTTTATGCGTCGGCGCAACCTCTTTATTATAGTGTGAAGACAGTGTGGATGAAATGAGAGAATATCTCTGTTAACTTTTAGATTTTCTTCATCAAATAAGGTGCTATTATAACACTGGATATTTATGCTCGGTGACAGACATGCTGCTCTGTTTGGGAGCAGTGACACTTGTGTGTCAGATTGTCAAATACATGCCATTCCTCCAATGCACAACTGTCGGAAAAACACCCCAGCATCTAAAAAAGGAATTGATAAGCTCGGAAGCATACACTGCCAGTGGGTTGGACAATTCAAACGTCTCTCGATTCCCATCCCTGCTAATGAATAATAACTATTACACCTTGAAATGCTGTTGTCAAATACATGCTATTTCTTGGAATTCAAGCCCATGTTGTAGAAAGATGTGTCAGCATATTGCTCATCTGTCCACCTTTACTAGATACTAGATATTAGAGCAGCAATGTTTTTGTCTTTCTTGGTGAAATGAAGCTTTAGACTGTTTGTCTCCGCCATGACTCTTTGTTGTCAGTTTCCAGCAGAGTTTGATGTCATTGTTTGCAACGTGCAGCTGTCAGAAAAACACGCCAGCATCTAAAAAAGGAATTGATAAGCTCGGAAGCACACAGTTTAAATGGATTGGACAACTTGGAACCGGTTCTTAACTGGAAACGCCTCTCGATTCTCATCCCTGCTAATGAATAATAACTATTACACCTTGAATGCTGCTTTTTTAAAACTCAAAGTGTGCTGTGATGCTTACTGAGCTGTACATATTTAATGTTATGGAGGATCAGATAACTGAAGATTTGAATACAAGTGTTCAGGGGCTTTAACAATGGCTGCGGCTCTTACAGTTGTATTGTTGTGTAGGAGTTTCTTTAAGAACACAAGACAGCAGGAATCATGCTGAAAAAGCGAGCTTGTTCAAAGAGAGTAAATTCAGGCTTGACCTGATTTTTTTTTGCACCCTGTTATCTCCCTCAAAATGTCAAGTACCTGAATACGCTGATCAGGGCATGAAAGTACTTATATATATTATGTCCTTGAGTCCCAAAGATTAAAATTTCCATTTCAGGCGAAAAGCCTCTGGAAAGCCAAACATCACATGCTGAGTGTAGAAAACTGGAAAAGGTTACTGAGCCTTATCTGCAATTATGCAAAAACACAGAGATTGGCCAGAGCCATGTTCATTGGTACAAAGGGAATCCACAATGCCTTGATGTTGCTCTCAGCGTTATGTGTAGCATACAGCACATCCTAGAGGAGAATATAGGCAAGAACAGCTGACTATACACAAGTCACACCTTGTCATGTTTTGAATAATGAATACAGGCAATTAAACTTTAAATCCCCCCCATAGTAAAACGATAGAGATGGCTAATTAAGAAGTACTTTTTAAATTTGGTTTTTAATTTAGGAGTTTCTCATTTGCACATTAGATATAGAGGAATACTTTCAGATAACATCTATCTGCTTGAGTCACATCCGAGGCTCTGTATTAACACCAGAAACACAGTTGTACTCCAACACTGCAAATAAATATCCAGAAATCTCTAAAGCTTCACTGTCTTTGACCCTCGCCTTCTATCGGCTACACTGACACGGAGCTGCTAAGATGTTGACAACTCCTCTCCTGCACCCATTGTGTCAACTGTTTTCATTTTCAGCCCGGCATTTCTTTTGCTTTTTTCTTCGAGGAAGAAAGAGTCGGGACGAGGAATGAAACATTTGGTACATGGGTCACATGGAGAAAAAACAAACCCTGCTCTCTCATCTTTTCATCAACACCTGGGAATATAAATAGTTCAGTTTAAAAATAATGGCTTTCATCTTCAATTACACCTCTGAATATTCAATATGAGAGCAATGGTGCCCCCTTGTGTAAAGTATAATTAATAGTCTGATAGTGACGTGCATGACAAGGTGGATTCTAATAAAATTTGATAACAGAGAGATTGTGCAACGCTTTGGAAACATACAGTGTGTTTACCTGTGTGATCACCTCTACAGCAGGATCTGAGGTACAGTGTGTGTTTTGAACATTTTTTATTCCACACTCATACAGTTTCCTCTCTGCAGTAAACTTGTATTGATTCACTCAGAAGTGAAGGGCACTCCCTCTGTCCATCTTTAGCCTCTCGGGCTCTTCGGAGAGGCTGCAGCTCTATCCTCCGCTGTCAGAGCTCTGGGCGCACTGCACTGCCCTGGGCTCAGTCAGCCGCTCGTAGGACAGCGCTGTCATAACCTGCGAAAATGTACACCGTGATATGCCTTTAGAGAACAGAGAGCAATAAGTAGAGGCTATCACAGTCAAAGACATGCTGAGTTAAGGATTTTACTGGCGAGTAGCCACTGTTTTTCAGTTTGGGTGTGTGAAAAAAAAACCTCTGAATAGCCTCAACAGAGAAGGCACATACAGGGTAGGTAGAAAAGAAGCAGCATGTCAATTCCAGCTCTATGAAAGTATGAAAATTAAAGCAGTCGTAAAAAATTTGGGGCAATACACTCATTCACTGTCTTGCAGAAAGTTAGATGTGAAGACTGATAGTGTAAATATGAAGCTGGTAGTCTTAGCTTAGCAGCAAGTGAAGCGCCAGTCTGAGATGAGTCATGTCTATGTTCCTGGGTCATATGTTCTCTTGATATTAACTAAAATTGTTAGTCTGGAGATCCCTATCTTTACAGTTCAAATTACAAACTGACAAAATGACGTGGACGTTTCAAATGCAGTTTGAATGATACAAATCTGTTCAGCCACTGAGGAGATAACAATGTCTGAAGTTAAGATTTGCCCACAAATTTGGGGGCGTAGGATTAAAGGAGTAAAGCGTCAGCAGCGTACAAGCTGTTGAAGGTGGATGATTTCAACCATGGTCTGTAAAAATAATGGATGTAGCTACCATGATGTCACCCACTGGTTTGTGGAATATCGCCATCTGTTTTTTTTTGGAACCAGAAGTGACCACATTTGGGCGAGAGGCTGACGCTGTGCAGGAGAGAGGGATGGATCTGACTGAGAGGCCGAGGTCACTATTACTGTCACTCAAAGCAGCCCGCCCTTTACTATGTGTAACTTTGAGCCTTAATAAAAAGTGACAGGTGAGTTATAAAAACAAAAAAATTCACCCCCTGTACAGTTGTCATGAAGGGGGATATAGCGACCAACGTGCTTATTGTGTTGGGGATCACAGGGACGCTGGAGCCTAGCTGACACTGGGTGAGAGGCAGGGTACACCCTGGACAGGGAGGCTCAGGTGAAGTTTCAGAGTCCTCACAAGACTTGCGGAGATCCAAGGGGAGACGGGGTAGCAACACAACTCCACCTAATGGAGGCTTACGGCGCCTCAGATTCAAACGTCCAAAAACACATAATTGAAACCACAAAATATCTCCATACTGCTCGTCCGTAGTGATCCAAGTGTCACTACGGACTCCGTAAGCCTCCATTAGGTGGAGATGTGTTGCTACCCCCTCTCCCCTTTGATCTCCGCAAGTGATGTAAGGACTCTAAAACTTCACCAGAGCCTCCCTCCGCATATGGGTGAGTAGATAATGGCTGAATTTTTATTTTTGGGTGCACTATCCCTTTAATATACAAATGGTCATTTAGCAGGTGAAGTATTTCTTAAGAGGATAATGAGCTGGGCAAAAAGGCCCCTGGGAAAATAGATATGTGACCCCAAGAAACAGTCAAGCACATAACTCCCTGTAGAACCACAAACTATAATTTTTGCACTTTGGTGTTTTATGGAATAAGTGTATACCATTTTAATAAGTGCACCTCAAGTACCAGCAGGTGGATTTTAAGAGGCAACAGCTAAACATTTAGTTAGCTTAGCATAAAGGATGGTTAACACAGGAAAAAGCTAGCCTGGCTCAGTCAGGAAGTAAAAACAAAATCCACCGACTAGCACCTTCAAAGCTCAATAATTAACACGTTATATTTTGTTTGTTTGTAATCCAAGCCAGGCTAGCTGTTTACCCCCGTTTCATGTCTTTCTGCGGAGTAGTATCAGTCTTCTCATGTCACTCTTGGCAAGAAAGTGGATAAGCATGTTGCCCAGAATGTCAAACTCCTCTTTTAATTCATCAATTTACCAGTTTTCTGATGCTGTCTGAGCTGTGCTCCACTTACTGTGATCATTATAAGGAGAGCTAGCATCATGCCCAGCATCACATACAAATTACTGGTCAGTCCTCCAGCCCACAAAGGACCCAAGATGGTGGCCAGGCCCCCGACTGAGCGTCTGACACCTTGGCTGAATCCTTTTTGTGAGGCATCACAAAGAAAATTAAAAAAAAGTTTATTTATATCAAGCGCAAACACTGAAATATGGTTTGAAATTACAGCACGTATAACTGTTTCTTTGCATCACATATGCTGCGCCGCAATCTGCTGTTTTAATATGTTGAATCGTGCAAACAGTGGCAGTAAAACGAGCCAACCTTGTGTTTTCTCTGCAGTGACTTTGGAGAAGAGAGACACCTGAGACACGGCCACGAAGGGAAGCCCCAGCAGCTGTAGAAACACTCCGATGATGAAGGCCGACAGCTCCCATCCATACCCACCTGGCAGGGATGGAAACATAACACCCTGGTATAACTGAATTATAGTAGTTTGCCCCTGTATTATATGGAATATATCATTGAACAATTACCTTTAAAAACTAAACTTTAACACCAACTCTCACAGACATAAAATATTTATATTATTACATCTCTTAGCTATTAATTAGTAATATTTCGCCGCTTTTCGCTCCTGATATGTGGCGGTAAGGATTCAAAGTGTGTGTCAGATCATACTTCAGTTATCCATCCCTTCTTCTCTCGGGTTTTTAAGTCCCTTCCACAAATGGGTTGGCACCACCACCAGAGATAGCTCTATCTGAAAACTAAACCACTGCCAAGCTGGCAGCCACTAGATATTTGTTCTCTGCTGCTTTGCACCATGCACATGTTTGTGTGAATGTGTGCCCACTCAAACTGTTGGATGTTCCTGCATAAGCTGAAAGTCTGTAATCTTATAATCAAAAAGCAATTTCGCCAATAAAACATGTTACTTAGTGGTCCAAGAGAAAAAAAAAAGTATTTCTCCTCAGGTGTCTGCCTTTAAGGTTTCATTTCTTTCTTTGG
Source organism: Epinephelus awoara (assembly GCA_035609425.1). Taxonomy (NCBI): domain Eukaryota; kingdom Metazoa; phylum Chordata; class Actinopteri; order Perciformes; family Serranidae; genus Epinephelus; species Epinephelus awoara. The sequence continues at coordinate 15,655,874 of CM069306.1, read as the reverse complement.
TTGCTTAAACTGTAACTGTAACAAATAGCAAACAAAAGTAGGATACGCTTTAACAAATAGCATTTTTGTCTAATTAGATTACTGTAATCCCTTTATATGTACTCAGGCACTCCCCAGCTCCAGCACCTGTCACTTGTAATCAGAGCGATAAATGTGACGAGCTGCAACAGACGCGGGCCAACATGAACATACAGGATCCAGCTTGCCTGTATGATCTCCTGCTGGCCTGCCACAGTCTGAATGATATCATTTACAGGGCACATTCAATTCAGCCAGAGTGTAACCCAATATGCACAGCACACCAACAACAGTCGCACGGGAAGGATTTGGCAGAGAGCGCGAGGCATTTTTGTGCGCCTTTGCATTCGTGTTTGTATGTTTTCCCGGACAGGTTAGCACCTCGGGGGTTGCAGAGGAAGATGAGGCACCAGATACAAGCGGTGCAGCAGATGACCAGGCCCGCGGCCAGCACGGCGCGGTCCGCCACCCTCCTGCTCAGCCAGCGAACAAAGAAGAAGCCCAGGATGACCTCCACCCCGCACAGGCTGTACATCAGGCTGTTGCCCAGCTCGCCGAAGCTGAAGTGCCGCTGCGTCAGAGGAGTCACCATGGTCTGGGGGATTTTGAGAAAGATGTTGTCAAGGTCAGACAAAGAGATTCAGTCAGAGTACGAGGAGGAGGATTTATATTAGAGCTGAAACCAGCACCTTTTAAGTCCTTCAAAGGCTTCGTTCAGTCCAGATCAAACAAATCGTTCTGTTTTGATATTGAAATGATCGTATAATCCAGGTCAGCACTGCGTGACAATTCAGTCGCAACAGTTTAATGAGAGGAGAAAAGGCCTCTTCATGTTTACGTCGGGGACATAGAGACTGATTATGTGCACTTGTTACATCAGTTTTACTCTGAGCGTTAAGCGACACTTGATTATTTTCTCAAAGTAACAGCGCGGGTCTTTGCAGGTAAGGCTCAGATTGATGCAGTTTGGATGAAACTCGGGGTAAAATAGTGTGACACTGTGTGAAATGCTTGGAAACCCTGGCTGATGGATCTCAACGGTAGCTGCTCTCACCTCCAGCGCTGTCTGATTGAAGAGAGTGATGAACTGAGCCGTGAGGAGAACAACCACCTCCTCTCTCAGGAACTCTGCAGAGTGAAAGACAGAGAGAGAGAGATATCGGGAAAAAAACAGAGAAACCAAAGAGAAAATCATAAAACAAGCTCAAGTGGTATCATTGAATTGAAAGTTTCGGCTGGCAAGTCAGAATGAGATAAAGAAGCTTAAAGAGAAAAGCAAACTTATTAGTCTAAAAGTAATCTTAAAAGGATGGTTCGGATTTTTTTAAAGTAGGCAGGAGTACCACCGCAGAAACTCTGCTGTGGGTGGGGGCAGCAGTGAAATGTATTTTAGTCTCCTAAAAAACTCAATAACCAAACCAAGTGTGTGCTATAAGTAGTTTTTACTGCCTTAAATTGTCAGACGGCCATTTCCTTTGGTACTACATTTTCTCAATAGTAGAACTTGCATTATCTTATGATGGGTGTGTTACCGACACAGTTTGAACGATGCTGCGCTTTAGCCAATCACAATGGAGGGGGCGTGGCTGAGGCCCCAGGAAATATGTACCTACAGAAACCGCAAACTCTGCGTCCACAGCGACCGCTCCACCCAAAACGCTGTCTAATCAACGTGAAAAAATTTGAAAACGTGAAAAATGTGATATATAACTAAACTCTGCTTGTTTTCTACCCAAAGTATTTGTAAACAACACGGCGATTCCCTGGGGGCACCGCTGGAAGTGAAGGGCGTGAGCGATCGCCGAGGTCCCTGCACTTCGGTAAGTCGAAAAACTCCGGGCTGTGCCTCCAGAGGTAAAGGAAGAAAAAAAAATTATTATTATTTTTTTTTTTTAACCAATGGATTTCCAGATTGGTTAGCGTCTAACTCAAAGAAAACGAAAAGCAGCCAAAAATGACCACATATTGGGAAAACAACGAGGTCTGGGAGGGTCTTACCCTCAGAGCAGAGGACGAGATCGGCTGCCATATAACAGAGATGGTAAATGAATGTTAATGCCATGTTATGCCATAGCTACTGTTTGTACAGTGCTGCCAACGTGTGTGTTATATGTCAGACTAGAGGCCAATGCTATTGTGTTACATGTCACGGCCATCAGGCTGTCTAAAATCAAACACTGGTGCGCCACAATGCTGTCATTATCTGGTTCTATGTAAAAATGCAAAGGCAGCTCATGCCAAAGGGTGCCCTCGGTGTCATTATCACACACTAAGGGGTGTGACAAAGTGTTGGTAGATGACGACATGAAAATGAGAATGAGCTGTGCATGCTTGTGTTTTTCTGGATGTTCAAACAAAGAGATGAAACCAGCTGTGGCCAGCTGCACTGAATACAGACATCAACGCTCCACCTGCAAGACAGAGACAACTCAGCGTCTGCAGTGAACATTTCTCTCAGGAGGATTATGTACAGCCACTGCCAAATAAGGCAGGGAGACAGTTGCTGAAGAGCACTGCTGCAGCCAACCATCAGGTAACACTGAGCTTCTGATTCAGAGAGATCCTGAGGTTGTGTTGTAACAGTTAGCAGTAGATCTCTGGGTCCTGAGAGTGATGTATTCAAAACTGTGAAATTAAAGGAATGCTTCACCTGAAAATTACCATTTGTATATCAATTATTCACCCTGTGTTACCTTGAATTCTTGAAGAAAACTTTGTTTTTCCTGCACACCTCCAAAAAACTAAGACAATTCTTGATAAATTGAAGTTGTAGGGGTCCATGTTTAACTATCAAAACATCCGTTTACTAACTGTCACTCAACTCGTGCAGTATAAGGCCTAGTCCACAAGGACACGGGTATTTTTGCATTTCCTTCTTCGTTCTCCGGGACCACACACACTGTTAAAAAAAATCTCTGTCCAAATGAAAACGCAAAACACAACTGAAGCACTGTCAAAAGCACGCCAAAGCATCAGGCGGTGATATAAGTGAAACCAAAAGGCCATACAAAAAGGTAGGATGGAGGAGGAGTGGAAGAGAAGAGTGGTCTGATCATGGAGAGAGAGAGAGACAGAGCTTCAGAAAGTAAAAAGCAAAATGCATGAGAAGGAGATGAAAAAGAAAGCAAAGGTGGGGGAAGACAAGGAGGAAAAGCTGGAGGAGAAGAAAAAGAAGAAGGATGTTTTTAACTGGATGTCAAAGAAGAGGGTCATCCAGTTTGACGGGGACAGTAAGGTGGAAGAGGCTGCTCACTGTTCAGCTCAGGTTGGTAGGTTCCTCCTACTTTTCCACCCCTTCTCACTACCCAGACTTTAACGAGGCCATTTCAACGAGACAGTAATTCCTGCTTTGTACAAAAACAAAAAATCTAAATTAAGTTAGTTTTATATTTAAAAACTAAAAAACAAGGAAATTTCTCTGGCATTTCTGCTTTTTTGCTGTATGGACAACATACCGAACCGTGACACCACCGTATCGTATTGAATCAAGAAGCTCAGCTAAACGAAGGTTTCCCTCAACATGGCATCACGCAAAAAAAGCATGAGGAAAAAGAAAACCTGGCTCATTGATTGGCCAGGGCCAAAAACAGAAATCCATCCCCTTCAGCCAGCTTGGTCATCACAAAAATTTCAAACACCAAAATGCACTGCGGTGCGATATTTCCTGTAGCGCAGCAGCTCTTCCGCCATGGAAAGGCCTACTGCTTAAACCGAACCGTAAATGTTGTGCATCATTACACCCCTACAGCTTACATATCTGCACTATGAGGTAGCTTGATCTCTGTCATGGCTTCCAGTTTCGACAGAAGTTTCCCATCTTTCTCTCTTTCAGTTCATTAAGTCTCCCTGTGCAAAATGTCTTCTTCTCTGTACTTCTGTTCACAAAGGTCTCCTCTTGTCTCCATGGTGAACAGCCTTTTTTGTAGTTTTTTGTGTTTGTTGTTTCTTCCATAAACTGCTGAAGGTCTGACTCAAACAGCTGACCTGCAGTGTAATACAGTGCACAACACTGGGGGCGCTTACACATAAGAATACAAAAGTTCTACAGCTGAGAAAATGTTGTGTCAAAGGAAAGGGATGCTTGACGGCGAGGTAAAGGGGTTAAAATATTGTAGCCGATATTTACTTTTCCAGGTAGGTCTTTTTTAAGGCAGCTAACATATGTTTTGCTGCTGCCCCTTGCTTAGTTTTCATGTCAGACTCCAGCCTGGTTCCCTGACATCTACTGTAGGTAACACACTGACTGATGGAGGAGTTCTTCATACAACCCAACTTCAAAAAATCCAAACTGTCCCTTTAAGACTGAAAGAGGCTGATGAATCCTGGCTGCTTGGTCATGTTGATCCTCCAGTCCGGTCCAATTAATTGTCTTTTTCTAGAGATAAGTGAGAGTTCTTATGTCCAAAACATGATAACACACGAGAAGGAAAATAAAAATCGGATAAATTCCAAATTCTGATACCAGCTTTCCCTGGAACCAAAACTCCCTTATGGGCTTGGAGAGGAGGAAAAATGAGCTGGGCTTGCTGCTAAATTTGGAAGTCCGTGCCAGATGGCTGGAGGAATGGCTTGATATTACAGTGTGTGATCTACTGAGGTTCAGCTCTCTCTGTTCACTGGTTTTACTATTATTTATATGATTTCAGTTTTGTTCACGACTGCGATGTGCACTGTATGTGTAGTGTATGTATTTATAGTCATGTATTTTAATGTACGTGAGTGTATGTACAAGCTCTGTGTTGCTATATGTAGGTTGATGCGGGTTTAAACATCATTATATGGGTTTAAAGAGGCTTTGAGATGATGCATTTTGCATTTCCATAAATTTGGGGGACTTAGAAGAGAGAGATTTTTTAAAAATCACTATAGCAGAGGCAGAAATATCCGGATTTTCAAGATCCTATAACGTCCATGATGCAACGTGTCTTTCATTTTACCTTGGCTATAGGTAAACACCCACATCTCCTACTCCAGCTCCCATGTTGTAAGTCTTCAAGTTCAAGCCAAGATTACTAAGATGACATCATCACCTAGCGTAACGTGATTGTTTAGTCTGTGAAGTGAACAAGAGAAATGTAACAAATTGTTTCTGGGGGGTTTTAAGCTAGAACAATTTCTTGGCAGGCGCAGAGACTTTCTTGAGTCTTTTATCTCTTGGCCGGCTTAAAGACTTCCTTGAGTCTTGTTGTCACTGTGAGGTTGTTACCAAGACAACCAGGAAGACACTGCTCAGCTCACAGACATGGTTCACCCTGCAGGTTCACACAGAGTTACAGAGAGAAGATGGGCCTTTTGTTGCTGTGCCCCACATACTTGGAATGTGCTTCAGCAAAACTTCAAGTTGACCTCATTAAAGGGATACTTGGACAATACTGGACCAGGTCTGTGTCGCTGTGGTGTGGGGGGGGTGAGCATGTGACCAGTGTTTTCGCTGGCAGATGGGTGGGGAGCTCCAGAAGCTGGTGGCACAGGGGGCACCTCAACACTGTTTATCTGCACAAACTCCCAACATCACAGTGACACAGGTCTGGTTGAAAATTGGTTGAGTATCCCTTTATTACCACTCAGACGACTCCAAGGTTTAATTGCTGATCTTAAACTGGGCGTAACCTGTACGATTTGAGCCATTTCTGACCCGATTTTTGGGTCTGCATTTCTCATGTTAGAGTCAGATTGAGTGTCAGATTTGTCAGCCGTTGGTTGCTGTGCAGTGCTGAGGGAGGAGCACGGACCAGTCACAGCACGATCAACTGCTCCTGAACAGCTGTTGGATGTTCAGAAGTTGGGCACAAACTGTCAGATGTGAGCCAGTTACTGACCCGATTTTTGAGCCTCACGACTCCTCTAAGAGTCAAACGTAATTTCAGCTTCGTCAGGCAGTGAACAGGGGAAGTGACGACTAATCATGGCCCGAGGAACTGCTCCAGAACGGAAGACTGAATTTCGGACATGTCAAAAAGTTTGGTTGGCCTTTGTTAGGTTCTCAAACTGTTGAAGCAGAGCTACGAGTTGATTCCCCGGTGTCACTGCCTTTTTTTTCTCAGTCAATATACCCAGTATACCCAGCATGTTTGTTACTGTGTCTAACGTGAGTGTGAGTATGAGTGTGTCAGAGAGCAACAGAGGGAAATAATCAAAACTTAGACTGACTAGTTTTTGCAGAAATTGAATTTTTAGCTCTTTTTGGGACGTCTGTGTCTATATAACTGTGAACTCTACCTCCACTAGCAAACTAATTTTGACCCTCCATTGAGCTTTCAAACAAATCTGTATTGACAGTTTTCAATAGCCAGAATTGTCCACAGAGGCTGACTGGCCATTTCATTTTCTATTTCACATGTACAGTGTGAGCTGGTTTGAAGTCAGGGTGGCGGAGCCCTTCTATGTGGAGTTTGCATGTTCTCCCCGTGTCAGCGTGGGTTTCCTCCAGGTTCTCCATTTTCCTCCCACAGTCCAAAGACATGCAGGTTAATTGGTGACTCTAAATTGTCCGTAGGTGTGAAGGTGAGTGTGAATGGTTGTCTGTCTCTATGTGTCAGCCCTGCGATAGTCTGGTGACCTGTGACCCCACGACCACCAACAGGATACAGAAATGAGTGTGAGCGCATAAATCGTGATCTTTGGCTTTGGAGTTGGAATTAAACATTAACATTTCTAAAATGAGCTCAGGTTATAAAGTGTACGCCCTGCTTTAGAGGTGCTGGAAGGCGTATTCTTGAGCGTCTGGAGTGAGGTAGTCAAGCTTTTTCCCCTGCTTTCTGTCTTTATGCTAAGCTAAGCTAACCAGCTGCTGGCAGTAGCTTCATATTTATCTAGCCCTAGCCTAACCCTAACCCTTCCGCACATGAGAGTCTATCAGTCTTGCCATGTAACACTTGGCAAGAAAGCCATCAAGCATTTTTCCAAACATAACTCCTTCCTGTTAATCATTATCAATTGTTTATATAGTGCTTATTAATACAAGCGGCAACATCCGGAGGGGCTGAAAAATGAAGACAATGTGGAAGTGCCAAAAACTGCAGTTCCACGAATGGCCACTTGAGGCTGGCTCCAAAAGTGAATCAGTCCCCTTAGACCCTCATGTTAAAATATCCAACTTTACAGCAGAAATAAACACGTTTACAGCCTGGTACAAAAATGGTTTTGGTCTCTACAGCTAATTTTAAGCATTCATGAAAACTGTATGAGGGATTAATTTTATATAACTCACCCGTTTACATTTAATTAAGGTTTATAGTTATGCATATTTAAGGGTGTGACTGCTTTGAGTGACAGGCCGTCAGTGAAGTGTCACCATGGCTAAGGCTACAATATCCATGATCCTTGTTCCAAAGGCAAAAGTTCACACTGGTTTCACTTGTGTTGTTTGTGATGCACGACTCCGACCAGAACTAAAAAGACTTGATGAAAAAAAGAACATAGCAAGTGAAAGAGCTGCCGGAGTTTCAAAGATTCTTCACTCATGCACAAGAAGTCAAGGAGGATCAATAATTCACGAGAGCGAATACCAGACACATTGTAACGGCTAACAGACACTCCTACAGTGTGTGTGCGCGAGCCGCAGACATCTTCCAGTTTTGCTCTTGCATGAGTTTCTGGTGTTGTAGATTTTCTTCAAATCAAAAAGGGGAATCAATAAGACGAATGTTGGCCACATTTCCAATTCTGTCTCCATTTCATCCACGAGTCAACCATAGCAAGTCAGTCAATAAGAAAAAGGAAGTCTGCCATCCATCCCTTTGCCACATCTTCAAAGACTCAGGGAATCGATTTGGAGGTTTCACACACACACACACACACACACACACACACACACACACACACACACACACACAAACACACACACACACACACACACACACACACACACACACACACACACACACACACACACACACACACTAACAAAGTACAGGAAAAGTTAATCAATAACGGCACACAATCACGGCTTGCATCCCATGTAAACTTACTATGACACAAATCCAATAGGACACCTGACATCATACATATACATGCTCACTCTGACACAAACCAGACACATACACACAAGTCCAATCAATACACAGGGAATCTGATCTGACGTGCCACACAGGATTTCTCAGAGAGACCTGTGTGTGTAGGTATGAGTGTGTGTGCATGCAGGCAGAAAAAACACCAACAGAGCTGATACAAAACATGTGCATTGGCAGTGACACCTCTTCCTTCCTGATCCCCACAAATAAGGCAGAGGGAAGCTGACAATCATTGCACGGGACAGCCAGTCAAAACCTGCTCACTCACCTCTGCTGGCGCTGAAGCTTTTGAAAGGGTTCGAGACGGACGAGGCGCCGCACACGGGCTGCATCTCACACGAGGCGGAGGTCTCCGATTGGTCAGGGCTGACAGCTCTGTAGGTGTGCACCTGCTCCTCGTCGGACCTCATCAGCGGCACCTCCTCCCCGTCATCCTCCTCTCGTTTCATCTCCACCATCACCGCGCCCCCCTCTGAGCTGATGGGTGGTACATCCCAGTACGTAGCCAGGACAACAAACTGGAGCAGCAACCACAACAGGCACATGAAGATCTGAGAGTGAGGAGGAAAGACAGAAAACAAAAAAAAGAGTCAAATATTTTAGAATTTCTTTTTACAGCATCAAAATCCTGGAAAACTATCAGGGGAGATAAAGTATTTGATTTATGGAGGAAGGTGTTCAAGACATAAAGTAACCTGGCACAGTGAGATAAAGAGACTTGCAGCGTCAAATTATGTGGAAAAATGGAAGTAGGCGCCGGAGCTTTGTTATATCTCATTTGAGCTACATCCGTTCTACAGGTATTCAGAGACTCATGAGATGGAAATAGATCGATTTGGGTTGTTACGGGCCTGAGTATCGCTGCAGGCGTTTTGTATTCTTCTTACTCAGAGAACAAAGCAGAAAACTGCAGCAGGAGTGCAGAATGTAGAGCGACTTTTTCTGAAGGTTGTTTCTGTATTCATGAGGCTTTCAGAGAACCTTAGATTACTGATTATCTGGATGCTGTTACCCCAGGAGACGTATATTTGTTCACAACAAAGGGCCCCAGTTTGAAATCACACAGCCGCAGGAACAGGTTGAACGCCGGCCCTGGAGAGACAGGAGGAAGAGCTTTAGAGAAGAAGTAAAAACAGAGTGGTGTGCGGAGACAGTAGCCTCCACATCAGTGATTTCCATTGAATGTCTCCTTCTCACAGTTGAAAGTGAACATCAAAGAGGACATCACATCCCTCCACATCACATCCTCCCCAGTGTCTGATATTTCTCAGAGGACAGAGGAGGTGGAGGGAAAGAGACACCTCTCTCTGTAGTAAGATGAAGGGCGAGAAACTGACCCACGAGGAGGCCAGCTTGTCGACAGGCCATGATGGCTGCAAAGATGCCGGCGCGCTCCTCGGGACGAGTGCACCGAGTCAGGAAACCGAAGATGGAGGAGCCCGCTCCTGCGCCGACACCTGAGAGGAAAACAGCAGCTTTCTGTTACAGCTTTACAGCAGGCTTTGGGTGTTATTTCATGACATGCACGCATGTGAGCGTGTGTGTGTGTGTGTGTCACCTGCTACAAGCCGACTGCATAACAACAGCCACTTTGAGTATCCAATAAAATACATGAAGTTACCTAGGGACACGTGAAAATGAAAATCATGCTGAAAAATGTGTGAGACAAGTTATTCACTTTAAGGCTGAAACATGAATGTCTCAACCACTGTTGGAGGGACTGCCATGAAATTTTGTACACAGTCATGGTGATGAATCCTAAAGACTTTTGTGATCTCCTGAGAGTTCATCTTACAAAAAGTAGTGTACAATTTACAATCACTAACAACCATCATGCATTGCACATACAAGGAAACAAAATATATAAGAAATGAATCACTGGAAAACATTTGAGAGACACTTTATGGTCAAGCGGAAACCTCCGAGACTGAAAAATGATGATGATGTCAGTGTGGAAGTGTTAAAACTGCAGTTCCTCTAATAGCTACTGGAGACTCGCTCCCAAAACAAAATCAATCTCCATAGAGCCTGGTGTTAAAGTGCCCAAATTTACTGTAGAAGTAAACATGTTTACAGCCTGGTACAAAAACAGTTTTGGTCTCTGTGGCTGATTCAAACATTCATGACAACTGTACAGGGGGTGAATTTTTTTTATAACTCAGCCATTTACATTTTATTAAGGCCCAAAATTGTGCATATTTAAGGGCTTGAGTGACAGTTCATGAGTCAGATTCACTTGCTCTTCCACTGCTCCATCCCTTTCGTCCAAATATGGCCACTTCCGGCTTCAAAAAACCAAGATGGCGACGGCCGAAACGCAAAACACAAGGCTTCAGAACAGCAGTCCACAACCCAAGGGGTGACATCATGGAAAATCCCCATGTAGTGAACATTGAATTAGTGATACACTGACGTAAAAAGACCAAATTTTAGCCACTAACTGTAGCCGTGATCACATCTGGCTCCAAAACACCAAGATGGCGATGGGCGAAATGCCAAACTTGAGGTTTTAAAACAGAAGGGTGGGTTGATGGTAGCTGTGTCCGGTATTTATACAGTCTATGGTTTAACCCCCCCCCCCCCCCCCCCAAAAAAAAAAATTAGCTGTACGGATGTACGTGGGAGTGTTTTTCTTGTGGCAATCAACAGTAACCGCAAAAGGGGGCAATACCACCAACCTGTTCGTCCACCTTTGCCTCCATCGTCCTGTGGATTTGACTTTCTGCAAGACACCCTGTGGCGTTTTTGTTTATCAGTTTATCGTGTTGCCTTTTCACTGTCCATAAATGTAACTGCTCTTTCTGTACCCTTTTACGGTGATACACTCTCTCTCCACCTTCCTACGCTATTTTGGGTGTTATTCATTTGCCAAAAAAAGAGACAAAACACACAAAAGAAAAGGTTAAAGATGAACTCACGGCCTGGTGCAGAAACAGTTTGGTCTCCATGGCTAATTTCAACATTCATGAAATCTGTACAGTGGGTGACGTTTTTTATAACTCACCTGTTACATTTCATCAAGGCCCAAAGTTACGTATATTTAAGGGCAGGGCCGCTTAAGTGACAGGCAAGATGTTGTTACAGTTTATGAGTCAGATCCGCCTCTCACTTCTCTATACCTCCACCCTCTCATCTAAATATGGTCACTTCTGGCTCCAAAAAATACAAGATTCTGGTAAATAGTTTGTGGGCGCAGGGAAACAGAGATTTGTGTGGGTACATGAGACCCTAAAAAAGAGGGTGGATCACAGTAAGTACCACCAGTTTCTTCTTCATTGTTTACCAACTGTAAACTTATTGTCGTGACAACCACAGAAGGCCCGCCTCTTAAATCAGCTGATTGGACAATGGGGAAAAAAACGGAGATGATGTCCAGCGTTTTTCTGCTCCGAGTTAAAGTTTTTTCAACTTGAGTAGTTCTCCGGCAAAAATGCTAGGTGCCTCCAGCACAGAAATGCAAGGCACGAGGCGAAAAGGAAACAGCTTAATTTTCACGAAACACAATTACAAATAGCCGCCTCCAGCTGCTTAAACACTTTATGTGTGATCAGGGCCTAACACGTCTAGGCTGACAACGGCACTCTGAACCCACTAGTAGATGTTTCAGGTGTCTTCTATGTGGCTGATAACGGTTGATAACGCCCATTTAGTCATATGAATACATTCAACCCTCCTGGCTACAGTCTGAGTTTACACAAACACAGTTATGCCAGTGCTTTCTAAAATCATGTGATTTGTCTTGTGGTTTGATCACTCACCAGCAATCTCAAAAAGATTGGAGAAAAGGATGATGGACTTTGTAGATTTGGTCCGGTCTGACCAGAGCCCGAAAAGCGGGCCTGTGATCAGCCCGCTCAGACTGAAGGCAGACAGACCCAGACCCAGGAAGTAAGGGGGGGCCTCCAAAATCTGAAGATACTTCCATATTGTGGGCAGAATGACGGCTGAGATCACCAGAGAAGAAGAGATGAAGGAAAGATGAGTGTGGAGGGAGAAAAAAACAGGGGAGACATGTAAATGACAAGCCTTGTTTACCCACGGAAAAATATATTTCAGTTTAAAATGCTCTCTGTGATGTGTGCTTCAGCCAAAATGCCAGGCAGATTCAGCTCTAATGAGACCATTATCTCAAGTCTTCACTTCTATAAAGCTGTCATAATGAACTTACCGTACTCAATGCCGCTCAGCATAAATATCAGTCCGATTGTGAAGAAAGTTAGATTCCTCTTTTGGTGATTATCCATTGTGCTCTGTGACTCGCTGCCTTTAATGCACCGACATTTGGCTGCGCATGTTGTCCACAAATGCTGCTCAGCTGCATAATCAGATAACAGGAAACACTGTGCGTACAATTACAACTGCTGGCCCGGATAATCAGAGGAACTTGTCGGTCATTTGAAAACTTCTTAGAGACTGAAAAATGAGATCACACAAGGTTCCTCCTATAGAAGAGGCTCAGCGGGGGTGAGACCTGAGACGCAGGGCAGAATACATCAAATCAGCAACGAAAACAAACTGAAATGATTGCAGCAGTCCGTTCCCATTAGGCATTTATGTTAAAGATGAAATTCTCTTTGAGTCACGTCCGCAGCGCAGCATCACGCTGTGAGCCTCACGGTCAAGGCAATGTCTCGGGTTACCAGGTAAGGTAAAGTACACTCAGCTTTATACATTTTTAATCTTGTTTTCTTCAGTTTCATCAAAAGCACTTGATTCTCCCACGGCCTAGTGGAAAAAAGTGCCAGGGCCTGTCTGCCCTCTTGTAGGCTATGGGTATGAAATAACTTTTACAAGAAGAGACTCCACTTGGCAGCTCACAAATACATCACACACAGAGTAATAAAAACATACAGGTGATAAAATATATCGGATAAACTGCGATTACATTTCCCAGAATAAGAAGCCTTACAGCAGAACATTTGATAAAGAGGTAAAGGAAAATATTCTAAAATAAAATAATGCCTCATTGTATTTAATGCTGAATAAATTAGGTATGACACCGCTGTCTGTTTTATTGAAAGGTTGGCGCTGTGCTCAAGCTGCTGTGGTGTTCCTAGCCCTGGGCTTGTTATATTAAACAGAACTGTCACCAAGTTAATACCTCCATATGTTTTTCCAGAAACCCATGAATAATACAACGAGTTTCGATTGTTTGAATAACACATATAAACCCGCTCAGCGTTCTGCTCCCATGTCACACAGTGTCGGGACAGTCTGAGAGGTCTGGAGCTCAACGAGCTGACAGGATAATGAAACGGTGAAGGACACATACGTTTGGGTCAGTATCTCTTTTATCTCCGTATGTGTGTGAGGGCTCAGATCTTTACTACACAATTATTTTCACCAACAGAATTCAGACTAATTTCTATTTAAACAGGGCTGACACATAGAGACAGATAACCATTCACACTCACATTCACACCTAAGGGCAATTTAGAGTCACCAATTAACCTGCATGTCTTTGGACTGTGGGAGGAAGCCGGAGTACCTGGAGTAAACTCACGCTTACACGGGGAGAACATGCAAACTCCACAGAGAGGGGCTCCCCCCACCCTGGATTTGAATCAGTACCCTCTTGCTGTGAGGTGACAGTGCTAACCACTGCACCACCTTGCTGCCCTATAAATACAATAATGTTTTGTCTCTTTTTTGGCAAATGAAGTATACCCAAAATACAGGCATAGGAAGGTTGGGAGAGAGTCTATCACTATAAAAAGGGAACAGAAAGAGCAGTTACACTTAGCCTGATAAATTGATTAACAAAAAAGCCACATGACTAACAGCAGCCATCATTATAATGTCACCTTGTAGGATGTTTTGCAGAAAGTCAAATCTGCAGGATGATGGAGGCAAAGGTGGACGAACAGGTTGGTGGTATTGCCCCCCTTTTACAGTTACTGTTGATTGGGCTGTCTACCAACAGCAGTGACAAAAAATCCCACATACTCCCAAGCTAATTTTTTGGGGTTAAACCATAAACTATATAAATAATGGATGTTCAGACGAGACGGGACGAGACGAGAGAAGATAAGATAATTGTGTGTTATGTGTGTAGATGTGACTAAACTTTTTCACTTGCAACAACACACAACTGCAACTTTTCCTTCTGACTAACATGCACTGTCAGAGTGCTGTTTCCTTTCAAGTAAAAAGTTAATAGTGAAGACGGGATTCATTCAGGTTTTCCATGACAAATTACTACATGCAGCTGAGGCTCACGGGCCCACTGAGAGGCTATTAGCATCCTACCTGCCTTACCTGTGGTCGTTTCTATAGAAACACACATGAGAGAGGAAGGTGTTGTTGCACTCACCTTTGAGCCTTGGTAAACAACAGGAAGTCCCCCAGTGAATAAACTGCAATCTGGTCCACTCAGTCAGTCACCGCGCTTCACTGGAGCCTGTTGGGGACACACACTGATCAGCTATTGACAGAGGGACATTTGACTTTCATATAGAGCGGAGCTTATTAGGTGGATATACTGTACATACTGGGAGGTGGCTGAGACGGAGATAGGAGCGGGCATGTTCTTGAACACAGCTTCTCCCCGGAGGTCGTTCACCATTCCCATTAACATCAACCTGCAGGGTGCTCGAAGGCGGCAGACACGGTAAGAGAAGACGATCGACTGGGCCGGGCAGCTTTGAAAACACTGTTGGGAGATCATTAGGTGAAGTTTAAACAAAGCCTCACATTCAGATCTCCAACTCTTTGGCACATCTGAGCAGGATTAGACACACAGTACGTGCCTGAAAAGCCACATGTAGATCTGTAAGGTCTGAATGGACTAAAATCCATAAATATTGCATTAAAGAAACCCTCCACAGATTTTGCATATCAAGGTCAGTTTACACGCCACTAAGAGTGCTACTTTAAAAACAGTTGCATTATGAATTTGTGGCTCTGGAAGGAGCTATATGACAAAATAATACTTGATAAGGTCATCAGGGTTCTCACTTAGGCCTTGAAAACTTAAAGGGGACCTATTAAGCTCATATTCAGGTTCATACTTGTATTTTGGGGTTCTACTGTAACATGTTTATATACTTTATTGTCACAAAATGCTGTCTGTGCAGGAACACTTGTATTCACGCTCTGTCTGAGACACTCCGCTCCTGAAAAGACCTGGTAGGCTCTGATTGGTCAGTGTTTGTGGGGCCTCCATATGTCAGTTCCTCCGCACCTTCACTGTAGCCGCAAAGGGACGATGTTTTTCTGTAGGCCGACGCAGAAGTTAGCATCACACTAGATTCCGTGACGAAAAGCCTACGGGATTCTTTCCATTGGATTTTGGATTATTGCCGAAAATAAGCTCTGTGGCAAACGAATGTTTATGATATGCTTTGTTCAGCAAGATAAGCTTCACAAATGAACACCACTTTTATCATTATTGAAGCCTAAATACCATCACCAAAAGTATAAAGTTAATGTTAGGCTATAAATGAATGACACTTTGCTAACATCAGGAGAACATCCCTTCCTTACAGGAAGTCTGTGTTATGAAATGGGGTCGAGCCTCTGCCCGAGCTTGAGTAGGCCTGACCTAACCAGTCAGGCTGTAGTTTCTCAATATCCCCATGGGCTTGAATCGAGTTGGGCCTCGGATAAGCGGATGAAAATGGATGGATGGACATTAAAAAATATATATAATAATATATAAAATAAATGTTTTTGCAGTAGAAATTTGGGTTTGTAACAGAGCTCAGGCCCAAAATTGCTGCCGTAGTTTGGGTTCGGTCGAGTTTATGTTGGGTCCGGCCTTTCTTTGGGGGCCCGATCAAAGCTCTGACTGTAATAACTTTGTTGATCCCCTGACTTTCCATCTGGAGCCATCATCTGGCTGCTAATGACATTCCCATCAGCCTCAGCTATACGATGTGTTTAGTGCTAATTAGCATGCTAACATGCTAAACTAAGATGGTGAACATGGTGACATTTAACATCAGTGTGTTAGTACAGCCTGACAGAGCTGTTAGCGTGGCTGTTTTAATTTGTCTCTCTTTAATTTCCCCTTTTAAGTGAATCTCATCTTGAAACATTACACACTGACTTCTGTGTTTATATTGTTACTAATAAATGTAGTCAAAGCACGAGTTTTGACTGGTTAAATCTTTATGACGGCTCTTTTGTGCAATGCTAAATGAACAAAAAGAAAAAACACTGGGGAAGATGTTTAAAATATTACATAGCCACATGAGCTGCTTTCATCTGAGACCACAGCTTAAACTTAAATCTTTGAACTGGTGCGAACATGTGTTTTTATTTCAAAAGTCTAAATCTGTTCAGTTTCAGCCCTGAAGGGGAATCGTGTAATTTGAAAGAATAGAAAATTTATCAAATGAACCACATAGATTTATGAGCTGAACATACTTTAAGCCCCGAGGGTGAATTGTGCAGTTTGAAGAATAGAAAATTAATCAAACCAACTAAATCAATTTATGAGTCGAACATGAAATTTTTTGATGCATCGACTCAAAAACCTCATTTGTATCACTGCTGGATTAAATCGTTACATCCCCAGTGTCCATGTATCCATCTGTGTGTTTGTGTGTGTTTGTATGTCAGACACAGGGAGCCCTTTCACACAGCCGCAGCGCAGGAGTACGAGTGGAGCAGAGGGGTGAATGGGCGCGGAGGGCAGCAGCGAGCTCGGACCCAGATGCCCGTGTCGAGTGTCGGGGAGGACAGAGCCCTCCTGCTGGGCTTCGCCATGATGGCCTTCTCTGTGCTCATGTTCTTTGTGGTCGGCTTCACGATGGTCAAACCTTATGTTAACAGGTACACTGTAGTTTGTCTGCTGATACTAGAAGGGACATCACATGACAGACAGTAGGACGTGTGTGAGTCAGGGCTTATTGTCGAGATATTTCATGTCTGGGCCAAAGTTTTACACTGACTGACAGACTGACATTGCCATCCTCTGGCACTTTGCGAGTCACTTGCGGTCCATTCAGAATGGACCCAGGACCCACTTTTGGACCAGGATCCACAAGCTGGGAACCACTGTACTATAAGATGTTCTACAATATAGTCCTCAAGTCAGAGAGCTAAGAAGAAACAATTCTTGCCTTTCCAGTGCGGTTTAGACACAAGACTTGGAAGCCCTGGGTACACTGACATTGTCCTCTTGTTTTCCAGTAATTGGGAGGAGGAGGCCAGCTGTGTGCTGCTGCAGGCCGACGTCCTAGACGAGTGGGTGGACTGCAGAGGTGTGAGCACCGTGCCTTGCCTCAGGGTGACGGTTAACCTCACGGACTCCAATCAGAGGGCTTTTCTCCACTTTGACGAGGAGTCGGTCCTCCTCGCTCCCGAGGTAGGGATTTATGGCAGTACATTCCAGGTTTTTAAGTCTTACGTTACGGCTTCAGGAGCCTCGGGTTTGCTTCACACCCGGCGTGACTTGTCGAATGTAAGGGAGCAACACCTGCAGGATGCTCCAGGCCCTCGAGGAGTGGATTTCAGCATGACGACTTAAAGTCTATGTGCCACAGCTGACATGTAGGACCACTCGGTGTAGCAGATGTTTCTCAGTCATCCATGTTTTCATATTAGACATGTAAGCAGGGACTTGAGAAAGCACCTGAGAAAGAAGTGGAGGCAGAGAGCTGCACCGAACTAGCTGACAGGATGGAAAACTGCTCTGATTCCTGCACCCCTGTGAATAAGCCAGCAGATATTATTAGGAGATGCTCTCATGCTGCACTTCTGTCTCCATTCAGAGGAATTATATGAAACATTTCTCAGTAGCAGTGCAGCACACAGAGGCTAGAGAGGGCTGTTATTTTTTTTTAACAGACAAAATACTGAGTCAAAAAAGAACCTTGCAGCTCGTCTCACTGATTGCAATCAGCGTTGCCAACTGTAACAAGCCTGTCACTTGATAAAAATTACACTCGAATCATATCTTTTCTCTCCCAGTGTTTCTACATACCCAAATGTCGCATGGACAGAACTGAACTTCAGGATGAGGTCCTGAAAGTGAAAAACAGCTTGGACACTAAGCTGGGGAGCACTGCATCTTGCTTCAGCGACCGCACAAGGCACCCCAGGGACGTCATCCTGAGCAGGAAGTACACCTTTAAGAAGGCCCTATTTGTGTTACTGTGGCCCGGTCTGATGCTGGGTGGTGGGGCTCTGCTGGTGGGCCTTGTGAAGCTGACACAGTGCTTAGCCCATCTCTCCTCTGAGATGTGCTGTGAGACTGCAGCAGGCAGGCTGACATCAAGATACACTCAGGGCAAACTGTACAGACTCCTCCGCAGGTCCAGCATGCAGTCTCCCTCATGACATATCCAACAATTGTGCTGCAACATGCCAAAAATCCCTTTTGAAAACATGTAACTGGTACATAATGTGAATCAGGGCTGGTATGTATAAAGCAGAGTAAAATTCTGGTCTTGAAATATCCACAAAAAACATAATTTTACTCTTCTTAAGAAAAATGGCATGCAGAAACCTTCCCAAGTGTAGGGAATTGGTCTCAGCTCATAAAATATTTAAAAGAACTCCAGAGGTTTCTGAATCCAGTTAGGAGTGACCAGCAGATGACTGTGGTACATGCACAGAGGCACAGGATACACCAGCCCAGACGATAGAATAAAATGTTGGCATTGTACATTTCTGTACAGATATGTTACATTGGTATGTTACATAAGCATGACGTGGCTCATATTACATGTGTATAAGCTCAGTATCTCATCAGGGGAAGGATGGGGTAGTGAATAGTGTGACAGTAGGTCAGGACATTTCCGGCCATTGATTGAATGTTATATTAGCTTATTAGTCCCACTTTTTACTTTAAAAAAAAAATGGACTCCAAAGTCAACATTTAGAGGCACTCTTAAAAATTATACATACCAGTCCAGTTCAGCCAGTGAAGAGACTTGTTTGTAGTTTTCTATGGGAAGATCGAGAAAAAGATTTTTTTTGTCTTGCACAAAGGGATACTTCACCCCCCCCAATGACCATTCATATATTAATTAAACACCTGATGTAATGTTGAATTTGTGAGGAAATCTTTTTGAATTGAAGTCATCGCATTTAAAAACAACAAAACTATATAAAAAACATCAGTTTACAAACTCTAACACAACTCCTGCAGTTTAATCCAAGTCTCATTTATCATTTAACAAAAGTGAAACTTAATCTATGCTCTCTAAAAAGCCAGACCCTATTGGCACAAACAGTAATTAGAAACTACCGATCGAGGCAGCGGTGAACCAGCAGCTTCCTTGTTCAGCCAGATAAAATTACTGTTTTTGTCGATGGAGTCTGGCATAGATTAAGTTTCACTTTTAGTTCAGTTCCCCATCGGAAAGGGCTGTCTCGTTGGGAAGTACAAAGCGGTAACCTCGGGGACCGAAAAATAAAGCTAACACTAAAGTGCCAAAATATGCAGTTCCCCTAATAGCCACTTGAGGCTGACTCCAGAAGCAAGTCAGTCCCTGTAGACGCCCATGTTAAAATGCCCATAATTACAGCAGAAACAAACATGCAAAAATGTTTTCATCTCTATGGCTAATTTCCCCCTTCATGAAAAGTGCAAAGTCCAAAAAACGATGAATTCACGGAAGCTACGTCCATTTTTTTTTTCAGTCTAGGGTAGGAGTCGGCAACCTGCAGCTCCAGAGCCGCATGTGGCTCTTTGGCCCCTCTCCAGTGGCTCCCTGTGGCTTTGACAGAACATTATCTGGAAATGAATAACCATTATTGTATTTTCATTTACTGTTGTGGGCCTTAACTCATCCTTAAATTCTTTAACTGTAAAAATGTGAAGCTCATACAGTGATTTTAAAAAACTTCTAAAATCTCAACAACTAAAATGTGCGTCATACGTCTGTGGCCCGCTGCCTTTTCATTTTCTTTGCAGTAGCTGCTCCAAAGCTTTGGAATAGCCTTCAGCTCTCACTTAAAGCTTTCCCCTCCGCTGACACTTAAAAGACAAATCTTAAAACACTCATGTTTTTAATGGCATTGGTTGTTTGTAGTGGTTTTAATATACTTAAAATGCTGTGTTACCTTTATTATGAGGCTCAAATATATTTTGCTGCTCCAGACAGATTTTGTAGCAAATGGCCCTTTGCATAGTAAAGGTTGCCGACCCCTGGTCTATGGGAGGTACTGAGCATATGACTGGATAAATGAGATTTGGATTATACCGCACAAGTTGTGTGAGAGTTTGTAGACGGATGTTTTGATACAGTTTTGCCGTTGTTTAACACAGACCCCTGTGACTTCAATTCTACAAGAATTTTCTCAGTTTTTGGATAATTTGTTCACTATGGAGTTTTCTTTTAATAATTTTACGTGACATTGGCTGAGTGATTTACATATAAATGCTCATATTGTGGGTGGAGTATTCCTTTAAGGACTGTTCACATTACCGAAGCCATATCCTACATGAATGTTAATCTTTATCATAAAGCAAAATGCATAAGTGCCTTGTAAATTACATTTTGATCGACTATAAAACAAGCTCTGTAATTAAACCACCTGGTATGTATTTATATATAGGGAGAAATGTTTTTATTCAACAGTACAATAAATGAATGCATACAGTTTATCAGACATGGTCATAATGAGGATGACTAAAACAAGTATTTGAAGAGGTTTTATGAGATATATATACAGATGGATATATAACTAACATATGGATCTGGTTTTTAAAACATGCAGGGTAGCTTCTTCCTCCTTATTGTGCTTACAGACTTCCACTTACGGCAATAGATCTCCACTCGACGTAAAGATCGTACTCTGACAACAGCATCAAGTCCTTGTCCTTCATTCAAACGATCCACCTCTGCTCTGTCATTCATATCATTTCAACAACTAGAAGCTGTCTACTGGGTTTTGTATGAGGATGGCGCACGTTATGCATGATTCCTCCTTTGTTTTGTTTTTTTGGTTAGCAGTTTACATATATGAGTTTGCGTACATTTAAAAATACAAAAATATATTACCTCTGTAGTTATTCAAGGAAAGCATTTGCACATGTAGTAGCAGTTATCAGTATCTGTTACCTTCATTGTGACTTTGTTGTACCTCACACAAGTAACAAGGTCATTTCTATACATGAAATTCAAGTAAACAACATCAGGTCAAACAAACAAAAAAAAAAGTAGATATTCGAGGACCTCATGCATAATGCAGTGTGAGAAACAGAAAACAAAGTACAAAGGGAAATAGCATCATCTAGAGAGTTCTTCCATAAAGTATACAGGGTCTAGTTTTCTCAGTTTGGGTCCGGCCCACTGCTCTGTAGCCTGTACAGAAGCACATGCATCTCAGTAGGATCGGTTTCCTGAGCATTTTGAAGTCCTTACCCATGTACAGAAAACAAAAAAAAAAATCGGACTTGAGTGTCCAGGAAACCGCCCCGTGGTGTATCATTTGGTAAAGCTGGAACATCTACTGACCTCTTACGTATGCGTCTGTGCAGCTAGCGAACCTGCAAAGACTATTCTTCCACACATAAGGGTGACAATCGTAGGAAAAGAGGAGGGAAGAAAGACACTTGGAAGGTTGAAAAAATAAAAATTCACTTCGGTTGCTTTTCTTTACCTGGATGTCACGATCAGGGACCATATGGCAAACGCGAGTCTGTCTCCAATTATCTGAGAACAAGAGGACAGGAGCGAAACTCAACACATCAAACATTTTACAGATGGCTTAGATTGAAGCTCCGAATATAAACCTGGTAAGGAGAAGCGAAAGGCAGGGTCCAAAGGCGTTTCTCACAGTTCTTTTTGTCGGGAAGAAGTAGACGACTCTGTTACAGTGCAGCATTTTTTTCTTTCTTCCATGTACTGTCTGTACGAAGTTCACTGACACGCTTGTCTGTGTGAGCATGTCGGGAGAGATGCATTTCTCTCTCTGCCTTACTCTGACATCTTTTTTTTTTTTTTTCAGGATACAGTACATATTAGGATCACAACTTGCATAGTGTAACAGCACAGCACACAAAAGGAATACTACACATCCTCTTCCCCCTGTGTTCTTTGCCTTTAACAGCTGAATTATGGGTTGGGTACCGCACTCTGTACTTTTACGTGTACGGACTGAATTACATCGGTACTGACAAGTACAGGTTCACTTTGAATCAATCCGTGCCAAATTATGGTAACTAAGAGCACACCTGGATGAAAACACCAGGCCGAAGCACAGAAAAGCACCCCAAGGCAGCCGCCCGCAGAACTCCCTGACTGGCTTTCCTGCTTCAGGGTGCTTTGCAGCCAACAAAAGGAGCTCTGAGCCAGCAGGTTAAGCAAAGAGGCAGAAGAGGCACGAAGTGTCAGGAAGCTGCTACGGACTATGCTGGCTCCCCCACTTTGTGGCGTTTTGCAGCAGAGACAACAAGCTCTGCAAAGCCAGTGGGTTCAGAAAGGAGGCGAAAGTGCAGCTAAGTGAGCCGGACCCAGGAATCTGCCCATGGAACTCCTTGGCCGGCTGCCTGGCATCATGCGCTTTGCTCTGGAGACAACAAGCTCCGCAAAGCCAGTGGGTTAAGCAAGGAAGCAGAAGTGCCACTAAGTGAGCCAAAACCAGCAAGCCACCTGCGTGAATCCTTGGCCAGCTGCTCACGTCGAGGGTGCTTTGCATCAAAGACAACGGACCTCTGCGAAGCTGGTAAGTTCTTTAAGGAGTCAGAAGTGCCGCAAAGTGATCTGAAACCAGGAAGCTGCCCGCAAACTCCTGGGCCAACTTCCCGGGTACGTGCCGTTTCGTGACTGAGACAAGCTGCGCAAAGCCAGCAGTTCAGAAATGAAGCGGAAGTGCCACAAAATGTCCCGAAGCCGGGAAGCTGGCTACAGAGCCCCATCAGCTTCCCAGCGAGCTGCAGCATCGACAGTTTGGTCTGGTTTGTTTTCCTTTCTATTTTATTTTAGAAATAGCCTTGTATCACTGCCGTTTGAGGTGGTGTTTTTTTAATTGCGTACTTATTCTAAAAAGAGCAAGAGAGAGACGGGCAGACACACACACAGACACACGGTAGAGCTAAGACAGACACTTAGCTCTATGTGTGAATAGAGAAGAGTAAAAAAGGTACTGCTGGGTGTCAGTACCGATTTGAGGTACAGGCACCTGCACAAATGTGAACGGTACCCAACCCTATCACAATTCATAACCTCCCAAACAGCTGACCCTCAGAAAGGTTTTCTCCGGTCCGACTGCGTGGGGTGGACGACGGACATTTGTGCCTCGATGCCGGACACATGATAATACTGATAGATGAAACAAAACAAATACTGCAGAGATCAGTGCTATGAGTACACACTAGAGACTTGGAATAGTAGTGACTATTTTTCTTTTTTACAATAAGACTGCTGAGTAGTGGGGTTACACATCTAGTACTTTGGCTCAGTAGAAAATAGACTCAAAAAGGAATATGTGCACCGAATGCATACAAGTCTATGGATATACTGCTGTACAAAAGTCAGTTATCTGGCGTGATTTCTAAACTGAGAACACGTCATCCGTAGGCTACAAATAAGTTCAGTTGCTCCAAAAGCGTTAAATGCTAGCTAAGTGTTTAACAACACGTCCTCTGTCTGTCCTGTGGTATAGTGTTGGTGATTGATTTTTATGATTGTAAAGGAGGGTAATATGATTTTTGTGGGCACACACCAGCTCCTCATTGTCCCTTTCATTCTGTCTCAGCTGGCCTGGCTGTATGTGCCAATATCTCTCCCCCTCCCGCCCCCCGTCTTCATCAGTTCAAAATAGGTAGTGGATATAAAGCAGATACACTCTTGTCAGGTCATCGTTAGAAAAAGCCAGCTGTGCTCATGGTACACCACTTCATGATGTTCCTTTCTTAATGCTGATGGTTGTAGATGTACTGAAAGGAATATAAAATAAGAAAAATAAAAATTTGTCAACATTGTCGAGGTCCATTACACTTTAGTTCCTATGAAGAAGACTGATGACACTCCACCCTGCCTTAGTTCATAGTGCAGGGAGGAGTGATTCAGAAACCTGCAGAAACAGGAGCATTTAAGCATCATGTCCCTGAAATAGGCCCTTCTGAGCACCCTTATTTTGTGGTGCGCTGGCAGGTAATGTTTCAGAGTCACACACTGGCAGATGTATTAACCAGGCCTTAGTGTGTTTGGGGAAAATACCTCGCTCTCCTCTCACTATTCTTTTGGTTCTTAGTGTGCTGTTGTCTCCGCAGTCTTTTATTCCTCTCTCGCGTCATTTCAGTTCATGGCGTGCTGGCGGATTGTGTGGAAGATCCAGTCCATCTTGGTAGTCCAGCCGCCATGGTGAGCGTCATTCATCTGCTTCATGAAGTAGTCCAGGGCCTCCTGCTCCGTCTTGTCCAAAGCCAGCGTCTTTCTAATGTAAGCGATGTCGTCGAACGACTGCAGCTCAGGCATCCCGGAGCCCAGCATCATGGAGAAGAGGTTGATGAAGAGGTTGGCATGCTGCCGGATTGCCAGGTACGCCTTGTAACACATCTCCTGGAACCTGAGGGGGGAGCAGGAAAAATTTACAAACAGGAATACAAGCACAGAAGAAAAGAGGAGACAAAGGCAGGAATGTTAGCCGTTCCTCTGCCTCGCTGTTCTGTGTAATAGGTAAGAATTCTGAATGGAAGGACAGAGTTGCCTCGACTTTAAGCTGGCAGAAGAGGTAGTAACAGCGCATAACTGTCTTCTGTATAAAAGCATGAGCCAGCAGGACAGGTTTGACATTTTGATGACGTGTTATGTGTCCATCCTACCACCAAGAGATTTAAAAAGCAGCTAGCAGCAGTTAACTCAAAAAAGAACAGCAAAAATGTCTGCCATTGTTATCATTTAGAAAACGTCTGACGCGTATGCTGTATGTCACACTAGAGGCTGACACTATTGTGTTACGGCCCAGACAAACCAAACTGACATCAAAGAATCAGCAATGACAAAGGTCGACTGTTGTGTCGCCTCACATCCCGTGTGTCTTGGCCAAAAGGTTTTGCTTGAATACACCACAAAGACTATATCCAACAACCCGCTAGCACATATGTTATGCGCCCGCATGAGAGGGTATAACTCTCCATAGCTGCAGGCAACTATACTCTATATTCATCATCATAAAAAGGGAAACTGGAAGACCAACAGGATGGATTGAAAACGGTAGTTAGCCAGGTAGCACATTAACAACAACACCCAATTGTGAAAGAACAAAGGATATTTATCGTGCGCTAGCTAACCAAAACCCATCTTACCTTGTACAACAAGTTAGTTTCACTATCACGCCCTATTGACCTTGACTGTTAATTTGTTTTCCTCACTTCCCTTTCTTTTCTTGTGCACTGCGCTAAACTACCAATCAGAGGGATTTCTCTCCCTGCCAGCTCTGCATCTGATTCCACATACATGTAAAAAAAAAAAAAAAAAAAACACAGCTGACTAGGGCTGACTTGAACTATCACAACTCAAATTGTGATATTGGGCTTTATAAAAAAATTGAATTGAACTTAATTGAAAAACTAGCATGGTGTGCTATCTAAAACCACAAACTATAGTGGCATTCAAGGTTGGGAATTTGCACCAGCCACCAGCCAAACACTGGTAAAATGTGCAAGTAGCTACTGGACTGGCTTCACTCACCAGCCTAAAAAACAATGGTAATCTACTGAGTGGCAGGTGGACAAAAAAAGTTCAGCCAACCCTGGAGGCATTATGAAGGCATTGTTTAGGTGTGCATATAAAACGCAAAGCCGGCAAACTAAAGGGTCTTTGTTGTGGCAGTATTACAGGGTCTTGTTGTTAAAAGGGCTGCAGACAAGTGCAGGACATTCTGAAATGGCTTTGATATGTTTTATGTCATTCTTCTTTTATCCCAATATAATAAACGCATGACTGTTGCTGGTGTTACCTTTCAAACTCCCTTGTTTTGGTGCACTCTTGAGTTCCTTTGCTAATAACGATCAAGAAGTCCTGTGTGAGCACAAAGGGCACGCGCTCTCTCTTGTACCCAAACTTCTTCTTTTTGTGGTCGAGGAAATGGCCAAAGTCTATGTGGAACAGCTGAGACACCAAAAAAAAGTAAGACATTAAATAATCATTCAGGAGGGAAACAGAAAGTATGCATATACAGCTTAGAAAGGTACATGTAATCTGTACCTGTCCATCATCTTTGACCATGATGTTGCTGTTGTGTCTGTCCCCTATGCCCAGGATAAACGTGGCTACACAGTAGCCTGCACATGACCGTGTGAACAGATCTATGGCCTGGTCATACCTGAAAAATATCAAACAAATGGAAAATACTTGAGTCTCAAAGAGGATTGGGAGTTTTTCAAACACTAAGTCTTCACATTATTCTTTATATTGTCAGTAACACCCCCTGTATGCCCACCCAAAGCCTGGATGAGCTGTATAAATGACTGTTTTTACCACTCACATCTCTCCCTTGTTCTTATCCTTCAGCCACTGATGCAGTGTGTGGCTGTTGAACTGCAGTGCCCCCTTTAGGCCGCCTTTACACTGGATCTGCATGATGGTGTGAGAGTTCCTCACCACCTCAATCAAACCCACACAGTCGCCGATTGACAGACAACCATATGGCAACATCCTGGGAGAGGAAGGAAAAGAAACACAAAGAGAGGCAGAATTAATTAGGACAGCAGCGACGGACTTCATATTAAACAAGTCGAGGTGGCTCGCAGGGGTTGCCACTAATCTGCATTCAGGTATGGAGTGCAGAACATGAAAGTATCCAGCGCCTGTTAATGTGCACCTGCATCTTTGCTGTCGTGGTGTAGCGAGGAGCCTACCTGAGATCAAGGCCTTGGTTCTGCCAGATGTTCTCCATTATCCTAATGATCTGCAGCGTCAGCATGTCCTGCCTCAGATCTGCGGAAGCACAGAGAGACGAGGAGGTGGATGACAGTAAGGTGAATATTAGCTGCTTCGCTGCTCTTTGATCAACTCCATGATGCCTCATGGTGCAGAGCTGTCAGAGTCAGTTTTGTCACAGATGGTGCAGCAAAATGCTCAAACAGCTGCGCTAAAGTGTGATTCAAATAATGTGACTTGTTCTTTCTGAATTCCGTGTAAAGAACATGGATGAGGTTGTGTTTGTGTGCCATGATGTGCCCTACAGGCTCAGACTGAATTATGCTGCATGCTCAGCAAGAGCTTTTTCAAGTCTGTGTGTGTGTTTGTGTTTGCATGTGTGTGTGTGCTGATACACAGAGGGAAGGATGGGCGAATAGAGATAGAGGCAGTCACAGAGATACAAGGCAAAAGCGCTGATACAAAACCATAGAAACAGAATGAGAGTGAACAAACGTCCCCATTCAAATCAACATCGCAGGATGGTCAGAGTGGCAGCCATTTTTATATGTACTGCTGCCACTACAACAGTTGTAGTGGGCTAACCTCTGTATAAATTTCCATGCAATCAAACCAACTTGTAGCAAGACAAGAGCTCACCAAGGTGTGGATTTGCTGACAACCAAACAAGCAGTGGAAAATGAGCAATTTTTACATCAAAATGTGTTATTTCCTCATTTAACGTTATTGTAGCTGCCTTCAACAAACGAGTGAGAGCTGCTGCTCAGCGAACAGTTCAGAGACAGGAGCCCCTTTCACACATGCACTCCGAACCTGAAATAATCTTGACATACCCGAAGGAGCTGTATGTGAGAACTAGGATTGTCACAATACTAAAATTTCAAACTCGATATCGATACCCAGGAAAATATTCAATACTCAATACCATTTTCGATACAGCAGCAAAAAATAAAGAGGCATGTCATTTTTTAAATAAAGATCAGAACAGTTATATCAATGATAACAACAAAAAATCCCCCCAAAATAAATAACAACCAGAAACAAGATCTGTCCATACAAATGTATTTATCTACAGCCCTGTTTATTTTCTGTGCTTCTGGTGAATTGGCACCATATTTTCGTTGCTGATCAAATAGAGTTGGTAGTTTAGGCTCAGGATGCTCCTGTTTCTACCTCACTATGTGATCAGAGAACCAGGGGTTATGGGAGAAACCAAACGTTTTTTCAGCTTCAATCTGTGACTTTACAGTTAACATAACTTTTCATGTTGTCATGTTAAACTAACATTATCTATTAATGTTACAGACGGGCATGACTGATAAAGTTTTCTGCTTAGCTCCCACATTAACATTAGAAGTTATATTTTAGTTTGATGCTGGCAACATCAGCTGCTCAGCTGCTAGTGAGGGGAGGGACTGTACCTGCCGTCTCTGCAGCGTGCTATGGTCACTTCACTAAATATTTCCAAAGAGCGCTTTTTCCTTTATCATTTTTGACCAAAACTGGCTGCTCTGATCCTCCTGCAGCTGCGCTGGCCATATTACAGCAACAGAAATGTGTGCATGCATGCACAGCGACGACAACAAGCAGGGTTGCAGCGAGGGCTCTGTGCCTGCCAGACGCTGCCTGCACAGCGCATGTCCGTCGACCCGTCACACGCACCCGACAGGCGCTGAGGTGGCGTGCACTGTTAGCATCGATACTTTTGTAAATTAGTATTGTATCCGGATACAGCGTTTGAGTATCGATACTTTTCAGAGTATTGATACTTTTGACAACCCTAATGAGAACACATATGTCTGAATCAGACATTAAACAGACTTCATCCTATTAACACACTAGTAAAAAGTCTGTGCAATGTTCAACTGAACCCATGTAAGAACAGAGCAGGTGCCTGAAGAATTCACAGTGAGCAAATAGATGTGTTAATGACGTGTCTATCAGGAGACGAGCATGAAACCAGAAAAAAACAAACACCCAAGGAGATTAAGAGACTTCTGTCAGTACAGGCCAAAGACAAAATCATCAGACGAATTCGAGATCTGATTCGACTGACGTCTGACATAATATTCAGTAGACGAGAACACTTCACACACAGACAGTCTCCTGTTACTACATGTATTAA
The DNA here is from genome assembly GCA_035609425.1 of Epinephelus awoara. Classification (NCBI taxonomy): domain Eukaryota; kingdom Metazoa; phylum Chordata; class Actinopteri; order Perciformes; family Serranidae; genus Epinephelus; species Epinephelus awoara. Next base: position 15,626,934 of record CM069306.1, on the reverse strand, counting down.
AAGGAAACTCATGACCTGATTCTCTGGACACTGTCTGGAGTTCATATGTGAGAATGACTACAAAGAGACCAAGGGGATAAACGGCAAGAAGATCTGCATATTTTCACATCTAACTAAGTGCATTAAGGACCAGCCCAAAAAGAGGTGTTGATTGTGTGAACAGTTGGCTAACTAGATGACTAACAAGATGGTTTGGAGGTTTAATTAAGTGTGTTTTACGATGAGTTAACGAGGCAATCAAGCTAATGTTAGTCTTAGATCAGTGAAAGACAGAAACTTGGATTGGTGTACAGCTGTGTTTCCTGTTTAGTGAGAAAAATAGGTGTGATAATAGGCAAAAATAGTCCTCAAATTAAGGAGTGTGACACATTTACAGCCGTGTGTTTAACAACTAACAGAAATCGCCATTTTCTGTTGTATTAGTCAAACAATCATAGCAAACAGTTCTTTCTACTCTATTTTATTTCATGGACAAACTCACCATCTCCATTTTTGAAGATGATTTCGTTGTTCTGAAACAGCAGTTCTGACATCATATCTGGATTTTCCCAGTTAAGCCATAGAGGCCGCTTGGCTGATGACATCATCCTGCATTCCTCCAGGCTGAAACAGAGACGGGGAAATGTCTGAGGAGGAAATGTGACTCAAAAAAATATATACATTATTCCATCCCAGCTGAGTCATGTGGACTGGGTTTACAGTAAATGAGGCAGTTCCTTGTGTTCCTACATTTTCTATATCCACACATAAAAAACACTGACTCTATCACTTAATAACATCTTAAGCCTTGAAGAAGAAAAGGCAAAAGCAACACCTGCAGAGAAAATAAATAATAAATGTCAGCCACTTCATCAGAGGAGAGAGTAAGATGAGAGAGTGCTGATGTACCGGAGGTTTCCCAGCTGATGTGCTGGATTCAGTGGGGAGGTGAAGCTCTGCAGGGCGTCCATGTAATCAGGCCTTCTCATCTGCTCCACCAGAAACTTCATTTGAACCTTCGAGGAGAGAAACGCGTGAGAGTTAAAGGTATAGTTGGGTAACTTTAATGGAAATAACTTTTTGACATATTTGCCGCAACTGTCACAAAATTCTGAAAGAAGTGCGAGACAGATAAAAATCATGTTCCTCCTTCTCTTCTTTCTGCTTCTAATGGGATTTGCTAGAGTCTGCTGCTGCTCACTGAAAACAACCAATCAGAGCCGAGGAGTCTCTAACGCAGCTGTCAATCACCTGTCAATCAGTGCTTCTGAAGTGTGGTCAAACTAGGCTGCGGCTAGTGGGTGGTGTTCTGTTTCAGCTCTAGTGTTTCAAACAGGGGTCGCAAACTTTCTCATTCCAAGTACATTTAAATATGTTTCTGAAAGAATTTGAGGTGAGAAAAAGATAATGCAGTAACAGAATCTTGAGTCATACGTAACTAACGCTGCAGTTTGACCGCAGTTCACGAGCTGTGACCAACATAGTTGAGACTATGTTGGGACTACATTAGAGACTCCTCGGCTCTGATTGGTTGTTTTTTATTGAGGCAAGGCCATTAGAAGCACTACAAAACAATCAAGTAGGCAGCGGAGTATGATTTTTGTCACAGATTATTTGTCTCAGTTAGTGACGTGTGAATATGGAGATAGTTTCAGCAAATACAAGATAATTTTTTTTCATGAAAGCTACCAACTGAAGCTTTGTTAAATACTCATTTTTGGAACACTGACGCAGATTTTGGAGGGTATTAAGGAGACATGTCCATCTTAACATTTAAAATACGTGCATTTGTCCCCTCCAACAAAAACATGAACGTGGCAGACGACTTACACTTTGATGTGCTGCTAAAGCGCAACTCATAAATGCAACAATTTCTCAAGTAGGTGGTGGCAGTGTACGACCTCATGCAATTTGTGTTTCCAAGGAAATGACCCCCAGCCCCCTGCTTAATATGTGTCCCCCTGCCCAGATGTTATAGCAAAACGTACACCCTTGTTTAGACAGCTGGCAAATGCACAGTAAGAACAGTCTGCTTGCTGCTGCTTTTTCTCAACAAAATTATCAAACTTAAACTGAATGCAGTCTCACAGAGCACAACAGTTTTGTGCTGTGTGGCTGGGGGCTGGTCATTTCACCACTGATGAACACTATTTAATAACCATTAATTCAGATATCATGTCAATCTGCTGGTTATCTGGCTAACCAATGTATTTGCATAGACATCATCACCACTATGACTGGCACATCAGCTAGTGGCTATAACCTCCTCCCTTTAGACAGCACTTAATAATACTGAACTAAAAGATGGAATACATGTCAAATAAATTTTTCCCAATCTCATTTTAGGTAGTTCTTATGTGGATGCATGTTCAAGTATACATTTTTCTCATGAGTTTGGTTTTAATTAGCTGTTTGATGCTATAAAAACAGGGTATGATGTCATGACTGACAGCTGTGTGTGCCAATCGGTGTGCTCATGTTCAATGGTGCTGCTTGAGATTGGTCAGACGGCGGTAACTCGATTATGTGGAGATCACGACTGCGCAGACTCTGGTTCCTGATGACCGGCACAAGGTGGCAACGGCTGTATCCAGGATATTTTGGCTTCATTTTTACATGGCGCATAGAAGTGACCATCTTTTTATACATCTTTAACAGCACCCTATTAAAATTAAGTGCCTATATTTTTTTAAGTGAAGGCCTTTATTTGCTTTATTTGAGCATCATTATAGACGATACGCCTTTTCCCCTAATGTACCCTGTTTTACAAGAAACTCCATCATACTCTATTAAGAAGCATTAATCTGTGATTGCTGCTCATTTCACTTGCCTAGAAGGCTTTTATAGTAAATCATTTACAAGTGTTGACCTTCATTAACAGCAGCTGAACATCCAGAAAGCTCTGATGTGTACAGTCAATCAGAATTAAATAGACTGGTATTTTTGTTTAAAACTTAAGAGCCACTGATACTGATGGAAGTGAAACTGCGGAGATATTAATTATGCTAAATGGACCATGCAAACATTATCAGAGGTCATACCAGGCTTTTTTGGAACCAACCTGTGTAAGCACCAGCTGTAATTTAAGAATACACTGTATAAATCTATGGCTGTTATAAGGATCACCTTGTTTTGTTTTAGAAATGTGTGGTCAAAATATATTTAGCAGCAAGCAAAGTGAAAAAAGCACCTGTCCAAACTCAATCACTCAGCTGTATTGTGGCTTCTCTGTGGCCTGATTGGTCCAGATGTTATCGAGATTAAACTCAACGACTCAATGGATCACAGTTAACAGCTGCCGGCTGTCGGATTACCTTCTGCGCCTCATCTTTCTTCTCCTGTTTGAGGAGGTCAGTGAGATTGATGAGTTTCTCCATGGCCTCCACCTGTCTGCTCAGGTGCTTCAGATACATGCCACAGGCCCGGCAGTACGACTCCAGCAGCAGGCCGAACCGCTGACTGACTGTCTTGTTGTGCATCTCTGACCTACACACATATCAGTGAGAGAAGAAAAACATTAGGGGTTGTTTGGGTCCTGATGAGAAATGTGTCCAGCATCTGTAGAATTTAGAGCTATGATCAGGGCCAAAAAAATTAAAAAAATCAGGCCTGACCCGACATGAACCCACAGAGTTTCTGTCCAAGCCTGAACCACGACAGCAGTTTTGGGCCAAAATGAAAACCTGAATTTGCACTTTAACTTTTCTTTTTCGTTGACAGAAATGTGTGACATGCGCCTTCTCTTACCAAATGTTTAGCACAATCCAAAAACCATCATTTAACATAGACACTAAATAAAGATCTCATGATTTCATGACAGGCAGGGTTTAGATACTACAACGTCAGGTCTGCCATCATTGGGGTCAAAGTGTACAGATGACCCCAGCTTAAGGCCAAGGGGGGGCCCATGAAAACAAAAATCTACAGTTGACCCTTAAATTGGATCAAGTACAACAATTTACCTGCTGAAATCACTGTCAATACAAGTTATGTGTATTTATTAACATACATTTCAACGTGCCATCTGATGCTCCCACCCCATGCAGGTATGAGAAGTGGTGCGGTCCATCTGACATGGGTCAGGTGGATGTGCAACGCTCTCAAGTGCTGCTGAGGTAAACATGTGAGCCAGACTGCATCCTGACCAGCTCAGTCAGAATGCCTCATTAATTGGATTATATTCAAAGATAGTATAAAATTTTACATAGTGATATGTATAGTAGTTTGACGCCCCTCCATAAGGGTTTGGATAAGGGGCCGACTTTTGAAAATGCTGTTCCCCTGCCCAAATTTCCCAACAGCTGTCCTGTATACGGTCTGAATTGAAGACAAATTAAAAAAAAAAAAACACCAGGAAACTGTAGCAAAACCGACCAGATTCAAGCCCGGGGGGAATTTTCAGAAACCATTGTCCAGCCAGACTCGGCGGGTCTGGTCAAGCCCAATCAAGTTTGGGCAGAGAATCAAAGCTCTAATACAAACAGACACAGAGTATCCCAAAACATCGACTGACATCAGCTGAGTTCACAGAACTTTCTTGAATTCAACGTGACCGCAGACCAGACAGTTAGTGACATTCAAACTAGGGGTGGCCGTGACAATTCCAGAACTCAATTTGGATGTAAGTATTCGTTCACCGTATAGCATATTCGCCACCCAACCCCCCACACGTGAGCGTGACTTTTATACTTCTTCTTACCCATATGAAATGGTCTCTGTTTATCATGAGACTTCTGCTGCTGCAGTGTAAGCTCTGCACCAGGGAAGAGTTGACAAGAGTCCGCCCACACACATACACACTGTGACACAGCTAACTTTACCTAACTGTTATCAACAGGTGTAACGGCAGAGTCGAGCCGTTTCAGCTTGGTGTCCAAGGTTAGCCACTGCTGCTCTGTTAGCTCGTGCTGACAAGGCAGATGTTGAGCTGACTGGGAGGAAAGCGGCTCTGGAGATGGCGTGCGATGGCAGCAACATGAAGAATGCTGATTCCTTTTATGTTAACTTTGAATTTACTGTTAAATAGGTTAATTAATGCCCGCTTATTTAGCAAATGTAAATTTTGTGAGTACTCTACAATAATTTAATCCAAAAACTTGAATATCGAACTTTAAAGGCCCATCCCTAACTCAAACATTACTTTAACCAATCAAATCAGGGAAAAACACCTACAAATTAAAAGAAGACCTTTTTAAATGAACTCACTTTAAATGCCAGAAGAAGAAATGTCCTATCCTTTGATTGGTTAATGCCTTTTTTAGCAGGAAGCGTGCAAGTGGGTTGTCAAGGTACTGCTCATACTTTAGAACCTGGGCACAGGAAACAGAGAAAACACCATAAAACATTATTATTTGCCTCAAAAAAAAGTCTTGAAGTGTATGAAACTGAGACATCAACCATCCTCTCAAAATGATATGATAAGGATGCAACACACCTGAACCAGTTGAATGAGGTACTGTGAGAGTTTGTCATCAGTTAGGTATTTCTCAAGGCACTTTACAGCAAACTCTCTGATCATAGGGTCAGGGAAGTTGCAATCCAGCAACTCCATGGCTTGCTCTGGCTTGATAGCAGGCCAGTCCTTCAGGAGGCAATACATCTAAAAAGACAAAATCAAACTGACCTCAGACATTTTTATCATTCTTGCGATTTTTAAACAACACTACAACACCTGAGACAGTGTGTTTGCGTGCACTGTCAGCTGAGTTGCATTAGTATAATAGTGAGTTAGGCACACATGTATTTCCCCATGTGGTGTCCTTCAAAATAAAGGTGTCAGCAGCAGAAACCTGAGCGTACCTGTGCAATCTCATCTCTGGAGTTCCATTTCACAGCCAGGAGGATCTTGGGGAGGATCTCTGGCATGTTGAGGCAGTCTTGTCTAAAACAGTTTGGGGAGAGAGTGAATTAATTATAACTTCAATGACATGGCAGCACATAGTGACTTTTGTGTAAAGTGTAATTGTTTTGACCCCCTCAGATACGCCACATAATGGTATACAGGCGCACACACATTACCTGTGCCTCCACAGAAAGTCTTTCTCCTGCTCAGTGATTTCAGACAGCGGGTCTCTGGTACACACCTGGCGTAGCTGCTCATTGTCGCTGTCGGTCAGGGGGTTGTCACGCGCCAGTCTGTTACTCTATGACGCCATATAACACATGCAACACGTAGTTTAATAAACGGAACAACAATGTCAGCACCATGTTGCAGGGGTGGGGGAAAATGAATTACTCTGTTGAAAGATTATGGCCCAATCCCTTATTTCAAGTTACAAAGGGAAGTGGTTGAAATCTTCCCCTATGAAATGAAACAACCCTTCAAGATGCTGATACATCATCAGTGACTCATCAATATTATAATGAGTGTATTATTATTATAATATCAACATATCATTTTTTAAAAGTGGCTCTCTGCCTCCTGCTGCTGTAGTGATGGGAAAACAAGACACCACTGTGCTTTATTAATGGCTCGTTTCACTTTAAAAACCTCCCAGACGGTTCAGTTGACAAGTTAAACATATTATGCACCTGCAGAGAAAAAACTGTTAGTCTTTCTCAAAGCCACTGCTGCTGTTGGTCAGTGAAGAAGAGTACAGCAGCTTTACCCTGGGCATCAGAGCGTGATCTTAGTCTGAGTTATTTAGTCCACTCGTGGAAAGCAAACCGGTGTTAGTAGGAGGATCACTGCCCCATTGTCGCTGTTGGAGTTTTTCTTTCTTCAGAGTTGCAGTCTTGAGAAAGTTAAGTGTGACAAACCAAACTAATTGCCTTACTCAGTGGCCAGTGGTACCATGAGTACTGGGTGTATATATTGTAAATAATTTCTTGTCACTGAACTGCAAGATGCATTTGTTTTGTGGAGAACCACAGTAAAAACCTGCAGCACTTTTGAGCTGTGTTTTGTTTCGGTGGTTTACAGCACGACTGGGAATGGACTGTGAAGGGTTGCCAAGAAAAAAGAAAACAGATTCAGTGGACTGAACTGAGCTGAGGTCTATTTGTTTGTGCAGTGCTGTTATTTTCTGGTGATATATTCCATCATTTGCGGCGAGCTTTACTGTTTTGTGACCTATGGTTTGACAGAGCTATTTTTTTTTTTAGTATTTTATAGTTACCTGCCAGATGTGGTTCTGACTTGCACCCCACTTGATTTAGGGTGCTTTCACGCCTGCCGTGTTTGGTTTGGTTCAGTCGAACTCAAGTTAATTTGCCCCCTAAGTGCGCTTCATTAGGACAGGTGTGAACACAGCAATCACACTCAGGCGCGCACCAAAAGAACTGGACAGAGACCTTCTTGAAGAGGTGGTCTCGGTCTGGTTACAAGCAAACTCTGGTTAATATGTACTTCAAAAGTGTTTTGAAATAAAAAATGCTTGAATGTTGAAAATGCAATTATAAAAAAAAGCCATTAATCGAGATTAACTATTGAAATTTAGCGATTAATCGCAATTAAAAATTAATCCTGTGACAGGTGTAGTTTATTTTAATCATGAATCATTACCAATATGCTGTTTTAAAAGTAGCAAGTAGCCACACATGATAAAAATAAATGATGTACAGAAATCCAAATTTTTGATCCACTAGGATGCATTTTACCATTGTATCGTAGCACAGATTGATTCATGAGGTGCCTACAGTTTCCCACCCCTACAGTCCTGTGTCATTATGAATGACAGGGCGATAATTTCCCGTCTGTGGTGTGAGTGAACAACAATGTGTCAGCAGCTCACAATGAAAATCAGAGCTCAGGGTGAATGAAGTGACACAAACCACATAATAAAAAAAATGCTTGTTATCTTACCAAACCGGTGTGGCAGTAATTAAAGCCAAGCTCTCTGGATATATTCCAGTTTGCATGGTCCTCGATGATGGCCATTTCGGGGTACTTGACGGGGCAACTGAAATGGTCAAACTCCAGCTCCAGACAAGGTGTTTCCTGCAGGGTGAGATAGTGGTGAGAGGGGGAAGGTGTTTAATGTAATCAAAAAAGGCACCTGTATCAATGATTATTTAATTAAATGGGATAAGAGGCTTGGTTGATTAAATCTGTGCGGCTTAAATCCGACTGTGAAACTCTACATGTCGTCACCAGCTCGATTTAAACTGGGTCATGGGGCTTAGAGGTCAGTGCATAATACCTGAAAAGCTTTGAAAAGATTGTTCTGTGCCATGTTTTTCTATCTTCTTAGTATTGTCAGATGTGACTGAAAGAAATCTGCTCTGACATCCTGTGTAATTTACATTCATTTCTGGCATATACAGCTTTGAATTTCATTTGAAATGACATATTTTCTGGTTTACTGACAGGAAAAAAAGAATGAAAGAACAAAGGAGAGCATGTCTGTTTACATTTGTCCATCACACCACTATTTGCTCTGTAAAAAAAAAAATAGGGCAAGACACTACTGGAAGCACAAACAGAGAGTAAGCACTGTATTCATGGTGTTGACAGTTGCTTTTCACCTTGTTGGGGTTGGAGCCCGTAACACCGATTGGGTTGAGCAGGTCTTCCAGGCCGTGTGGGACAGGCCACAGGTTGAGAGCCATCTTCCCTGATACTAATGTGTGGGTGTAGTCAAACAGGTTGATGTTGCCCCAGGCCAGAGGACAGTGCTCCTGCAGGAGAATACCAGTAAGATGATGCATAGGAAAATGATTAGCGAGGCAACAGCTCGGGGCTACGGAGCAAACAGGTGCAGCACACAACACAGGGAGGTTGTTTATTTCCCATGCCTGCGTTAACCGCCTCTGCTAACCGCTTTGATTTGAATAAGAATCAAACAAGAATAGATTGATTAGGAATTTGAATATAACATTCAAAATGTCGCTTTACAAAATCCCTGTTTCTGATTTTAATTTTATTCACGACCAGCATTTTTTAGGCAAAATCCATTTAAAGTATTTACACTCTCTAACTTTATACTTGCAAACCTTGACACCTAAAACATAGGGAAGATTTAAAAACCAAATTTGGGGGAGACTTTGCATTCTGATTACTTTTACAGAACAAAAATAATTAGTAAAATCCAACAGCATTTTCATGTTAAATACTTTTAATCTTACTTTTAATTCTCAGGAAAGAGTACAGAATAACTTGCCCCTCTTGCGTGAACTTGCATAAATCTCTGGCATAAACTAATATTCATCAGTTTTCATTCATTCATTTCAGCTCACTGTGTGACCCCCATGCTTGATGGAAGAATCGACAAGGCAGTTTTTACAAAATGCATGCCCCTTTCCTTTCAAAGTGTCTGTAAGAAACAAGGATACTTCTTTCTAGGACATGTGAAATTTGCTCAAGTATTCCTTTCGCCTCACTGAGAAAGACGAGGAGGCGCGAGCAGCTCTCTTATGCATCACTGTATTGTTGTACAGGTAGAAACTGTAAACTTTCAGAGTCACAGGGCTTATACTTGCTGCACAGTGCCAGAGACAGGTTGTAAAAACAAAAAATGACAAAAAATGTGTGAGAATTTGTCATAAATTTGGAGAAGTATGAGAGAATTGCGACCCTGGGAGGAAACTGTGAGAGGGCAATAAAAAACCTAAGTCTCCCGGGAAAAATCGAGGGGGATTGGCAACTATGAATTACGTTTCTATATAGTTGTTTTTATTGTTACTGGCAGAGTCTGTCATTGCAGCCCTGGATTCAAATTGCCCACCTACACACAAGGGATTCACAGGAAAACGACGCATGAATATGATCCAGCATTACTGTTTTATCTCTCTGACACCAACCTCACTGTTTGAAACCCAACATTTCTTCCTCCTGCTGATTCACATAAAAGTGTTCAATCGGTGAATAGCTTTTATCGTGACAAAGCAAACGCAAAATTTGTCTCTGGGGCGATTGTTCATGAAAAAATACGTCTGCAAAACGCGTCATTTTTGGTACTTTTCGACAGCGGATTCGTTTTATCTATTGCAGAAAGTAATAAAACAAGAAAGAGCAGCCACAATGAGCTGTAAGATGAAGAGCTGCAGATGACAGGCTGCATGCCTTCACCTCCTCGCCTAATTAACCAACTCCTTTCACTCCGCTCTGCTGTTGTGGAAAACTACTTGTGCCATGCCCGTCATGAAATCAGAGCGCAGTTGCTTATGGCATGATGGAAGAAGGCCAGTCACTGATTGACATCTTAATTAAAACAATGCCACCTTGTTTGGCTGCGCTGCGAGCAGACACACCAGTTGCTCCTTTGATATATAAGGAGTGTTTGCTGTAGTATTAAAACACATTTCTTGTTACGACTAGTAACCATGATATCATCAAATCAACTAAAGCTAAAATGTTTAAGGCACAGTTCACCCATAAATCCAAAATATATGTTTTCATCTTGCCTGTAGTGTTTTCTATCAGTCTAGATTGTTTTGGTGTGGGTTGCTGAGTGTTGGAGATATCAGCCGTAGAGATGTCGGCCTTCTCTCCAATTTAATGGGAATAGATGTCACTCAGTCTGTGGTGCTCCAAAGCACCAAAAAAGTACATTTGAAAAACTCAACAGCAATGTCTCTTTCCAGAAATCATGACCCCGTTACTCAAGATAATCCACAGACCTTGTTGTGAACAGTTTCATGTAGGAACTATTTTCTTTCTACCATGCTTCCCCCGCCAACCTTATCACTGCAAACAAAACCGTACATCTACTCACGGACAAGAGGATCATGCTTGTGACAGTGTGAGATGTAAATATTAATGGCGTCCTCTTCGGCTGAGCTGTAACGTTAGCTAGCTCTATGGTGCTAGGTGAGCTAGCAGTAGATGCACGCTTCCTTCTACGCTGAGACGCGGTTGGTGAGACAACAGCACTGTCTCTTGGGCGGCAGTAGTGCATGTCTAGCACCACGGAGCTAGCTAAGACTACAGCTCAGCTGAAGAAGATGCCATTAATGTTTAAAGATGAAGATGCTCACTTTCTTCTGTGCAGTAATACGGTTAGTGGGTGGTGTTTCAGCAGAAAGAAGCAGTTCCTACATGAAACTGCTGATGACAAGGTCTGTGGATTATCTTAAAGAAAAGAGACATTGCTGTTGAGTGTTTCAAGTGTATTTTTTTTTGGCAAGAGTGCTAACTAGTTCCATTATACTGGAGAGAAGACAGACATCTCTACAGGTGATATCTCCAACACTCACAAACTCACACCAAAATAATCTAGACTGATAAAAAGCACGACAGGTAAGAGGAAAAATCAGCATTTCTGATTTGGGGGATGGACTGTCCCTTTAAGCATTATAACTTTAATGTAGCATTTCAGCATTTCACCGCTAACCTCTTTAGCCCCTTTCCTTCCTTTCACAGAGCAGATGGAGAGGCAGAGTCGGGCAGCACGGGGGATATCTAGAATGTTCATGTCGTAGTTCAGCCACTCGTTCCACCTGGAAAAAACAGGGAAGGTACCATTAACATAATCAATCACGTCACTGTCGCAAAGCTGAGTGGAATCCCAGAGTGTGGAGCGCCATTCTTCACTGTGTACTACCTGGGGTTCGAGCAGGGCACGCGCTGAGTGTTGACATTGTCACACAGCTGCTCTCCACCGTGGTATATCCCCGTCCTGACGTAGATCTAGAGCAGCCACAACAACAACAGTTTTATATACTAATCCATCAAGTGGTGAGATATCTTCCACTGGATTTCTGACTGCATGGTGTGAACAATCTTCTAATAACGCCAGAGGTGCTGGTGATGTGAGATTACAGTCAGAGTTTATCTTTGACAAAGCAGAACAAAGCAGAGAAGCTATGAATAAAACAAGATGTTGTGGTCATAGCACCACGCCGGTGTACCTTGTCAATGTCTCTGATGTTGACATTGACGTAAGTGGCACACAGTATCCTGATCCTCAGCTTTCCGTTGATAGTCCAGAGAGACTTTGTGGCTGTTTCCCCATTCATGTAGGGCGTTGCTGTGGATATTCGCCTCGCGTATGACGGCATGGTGAAAGTGTCCATGGGCAGCTGGGAATACAGGCTGTCTTTTGCCATTAGCATCAAGTTGGGCATCCTTCCCAGCATGATACAGCTGCGCACATACTGTCAAGGACACACAAAGTGACATTTTGAAGCAGCCATGATTGTGACATTTTGAAGCTATTCATGCTGTTTGACATTTTGAAGCCATTCATACAATTTCCAGGGTTTATTAAGATGTAAATTATTGGATTTTACAAGCACAACTCAGCAGTAACTGAAGCATTCAGTGCCTTATGCTTATATAACGTGATGTATACGGTCTATTCTTGAATCAGCACATTTCACAGGCAGCTCATTTTCTCATGAATTTCATTTCATGTCATGAATGCCAAGCACATTCATGTTGGATGATAATTTGATGTGAAGTGAAACTCTCCAGCCTCTAAGTACAACAGCATCAGATGCAGCATGCGTAAGATTAAATTAGATTACCTTGTACTGACTCAGAGGGTATTTCTCCAGCAAGTACTCGTCGCAGCCGCAGACTTTGAGGATGTACTTTCCCTGATACTCCTGCACACACATCTTTAACTGCTCCTGGGAGAGCAGCATGCTACGTGTCTTCTTACGGATGGCTTCGGCAATCACCTGCTCCGGCACATAGTCATGGTTGATCTTCAGGGTGTACTTCTGCTTGTCATTGCTGGGTGACACAATAACCCATATCACCACAATGATTTGACCTGAGGGAAAAATAATAAAAGAACAAATTGGGGAAATATGCTTTCATTTTTTTATACACAGAGAAGGCGCAAACAGCTAAAATGTGAATATTTGCACAATATATTTTGAGCCAGGAGTGAAATGTTACCTTTATCTAGCTTGTTATAGATGTGCCTGGGAAGTTCTGCGGAGGATTCTACATTGGGAGGATACACGTACAAAGCTCTGCTGTGGGGTCCGTTACTGTCTCTGAGGTCCACGGCCTCTTTGCAAACATTTAAAATGTTCCTTCTAAAGTCCTGCACTTCTGAGTCTTTCACCAAATCAAACTCACATATAGGCATTCCAATGGCAAAACCTGAAAGGAGAAACACGTGCTTAACAAAAAATTATTTTTTTTTGCATTGACACATGGGATATTAGCCTTGGAATAATACAGTACAACACATAACACATATCATAAAGCCACCAGTATTATGTTAATCCTCCTCACTGCGGATAATGACATCGCCAAGGCCAACAGTTGCTACAGTACATTACTGTGTGGTACGGTAGGCTGCATTGTACCTACATAATTCATGAACCATACCTATTTCTCTGTTAAGAATTTTCTCCTCTCTGTTGCCCACTGGCTCGATGACTTTGAGGAAGGCCTGAAAGAGCCTGAGATCGCACAACCTCCTGGTCTCGTCGTAAAACTCCTCCCGCTCTGCCTCTTGGGTGACGCTGACAAAGATGTAGGAGCTCTCCTCCTGCAGCAGATGGTAAAGAGGGTACTTCCTGGCCTCTTTGAAAAGCTCATGCTTGACTGTGATCAGCGTGGCCTCCCGGAGGCACTCCAACGTGAGAATCATGCCATTTGGCAGAAGGCAGTCCACTAGGATGTTGGGGGGCATCAAGTGCATGCCCCATAGTTCTCCTGAGGAGGGCCTGGGAGGCATGGTCGTGCTAACTAATCTGCTATTTCAGGAGCCTGGTAATTACGAGATGAGCGATGTCAACCAACTGTGAGAAGGAAGAAAACAGAATTATGTAAGAATCACTGACCTGTGCACAATGATGCAAAAAGCTTGTGATAAACACTTGACCTAAGAGATGCTGGAGTTGCATTGTCACACCACATAAAAACACTAAACACACACTTATTTTAAGATGTTGATCTATTCTGTACACACCACTTATATTGCTCTTCCTGAGGTTTCAAACATTTTTTCCCCTGTTTAAGGTTTGTTTGGGAGAGTTTTTCCTTATACACTGCAAAGGTCCACGGACAGATGGATGTCGTATGCTGTCTCTGAGGCAAACTGTGATGTGTGATATTGGGCTTTATAAATTAAATTGAAAACTGAACACTCCTGCAGGGACATTTAAATTAACATGGGTTGCCAAAAATGTTAGAAAATTCAGTAAGTGCATACTAAAGCAATGCCTGTAGGTACAAAGTATATTGGTTTAGTGATTTTGAGCTGATCACATTGCACACAGCCATGATGTAAAGTTACTTTTTTTTTGGCAGATCAGAGGTAGCAACACACTTATAACAACTATAACAACACATTTGTTACAGTAATTGCGGATGTTACTGCGATAACATTAGCTTTAGTGAGTTAGTGACCTGAGAAGATGCTGGAGATGCAGTGTGACAGCATATAAAATGCTTAACAGACACTCCTGGGGGAGATTTAAGTTCACATGGGTTGCCAATATGTCATAAAATTCAGTAGCTGTATACCACATGAATGCCTGGAGGAACACTGTATATAGGTTTTAAGGTTTGCTATTCTGTAAAGTTGCTTTACTTCAATTTGACTGAACTGTAAGCAACTTATAACAACTCAGGTGACAAGATGTAGCAGTAATTTAAGATGCCACTGCGTTTTTTGAATTTTAATTAATTTAGCAAGGGACCTGGAGATAACATAACAAGTCATCACATCAGAGACAACAACATCTATGGACAAAACTTTCCCTTTAGTGAGCTGGTGTTAAAATAACTCATGCTAACTCACAGAGGGCAGCAATGAACCGATAAATGTCCAGTGATGTCGAATGAAAGGACTCCAAAATTCACGTAAACAACCATATTAGCTTAAAGAACATTAGTTAAGTGTGGCTGCTAAGTTATAGCTTTTAGCCTGAGCTTGACAGTCACATCAATTAGTTTGTGCTGCGCTGGTGCTTGGTGGGTTATGTTGTTTCTTTGCTAGATGCTAGCTTGCTAGCTAACCATGCTAGCCAAGTTCACTAAGCAGATCAATGTCATCTACAATATGAAAACATCGACTGATACATAACAAGCTAATGTTGGTCTGAGGTTACTGCAATAAACGGGTGCGACCCGGCTGTCTGTCGGGTGTGTAACTGGGAAGCTGTTCAGTATAAAAGTAGAAGCGAACACACAACAAAACACGACAAAAACAAATAGAGAGCTACCTGTGTCAGTTAGCTAACGCCAACCGGTTAGCCGCCAAGCTAGTCTGCCAGCACAACCATTAGCAACGGCTAGCTGAGTGAATCCCATTCGTGCCCGCTCGGGAAGTCTCAAGCAGCGGCGCTAGCTCTAGCGTTAGTCCATCCGAACAATGACACGGAGGGGTCGGGACAGACCCGCTGTGGCGGAGAAGAGACGCCCCTAGCTCCCGCTGATGTTGTCAATATGCTGTGGTGGAATAAGTCTGTAATACTTCATGATGTTCTTCATCGTGCTGTCCCGAAAATAAACTGCTCAGTTTGGTAGCACGCTAGCTCCGCACAGCTACTAGCCTGCTGTACGGGTGCTAGCAGGATCATCATCATGCACCGCCCTCCCACACAGAGAGAGCTCAGTGTGTCATGAGATGAGACTGCGAGAGGAAACCGCTCCTTCACTCTTTACTCTAGTCGGTTATTAAATTTCTCTTATTAATGACACTAAAGAACACGTGTGAAAAACACGCAGCCGATATTGTTCTGATGTCAGTCATGTGCAGAGCCCAGGGCAGGTCCTGTCAGCAGCATGTGTGTGGAGGGGCCCCCAGAGAAGAAGAGGTGGACTGAGGAAAAGTATTACTGATAGATGTGTGATTCATTAATGTTGTTTTATCGCTGCCACGTAGGAAATTACATGCTTGTTATTGAGTAACTTTAAAACCACATAATACTAAATTAGAGCTGAGCAAGACTTTACGGGCCAGAGGAACAAGTCATTAGAAATATAACACTTTTATATGACCATTGCATAGGTGTAGATTCTGTGGGGGGTAAATAAAGTTGCACTGGGGCCCACTGGGTTGGGGGGGGACTTGCGAATGACTCAGATTGCCTATGGCATTTTTCATTGTATGAATTAGCCTAGCAGGTAGCGGACTTTTCCTCTACTCAAATGAAGCCAGGGACAACAGTGACATTTAACAAAGGTAACGTTACAAAATTCAGTTACATTACGTCTCACAAGGTTCACTGACAAAACAACTGTCTTAGGGCGCATTCACACCAGGGTAGTCCGGGGGACTCAGTTCAATTGGGCGGGGAATGCCGAAAAATGTCACACCTTCATTTGGTTCGGTTCACTTTCACACTGCACTTTAAAGTGGAGCAAACCGCCTGGACAACGTCAGGCAGTTACAACAGCTGCTCATTTGGGGGCGGTGTTGCCCGAAACCACCACTGATCAGGAAGCATGAGGAAGAAGAAAACGCAGCTCATCGATTGGCCAGGACAGAAAATGGAAATCCATTGAGGTTAGCCACAAGCAACTGTGATATACATTCGTCTGACCATATATCAATAAGCGGCTGCACCTCCTCACTACTCTACGTCTGCCCACGAGAAATTTTCCAACTTTTTCTTATTTTACCTCTGCTTCTCCCAGTTTGCATTGTTGGCTTTGTTTTTTCTACCCAAAATGCACTGCGCTCTATGTCACTTCCTCTCTTTGGTTCACTTCCTCTCTTTGGTTCGCTGGATAGTCCATTTGCATATCCCACTGTAAGCGACCCACACCAGGGTTCACTTACAAGTGAACCGAGACCCCCAGTTTTCAAGCAGACCAGGGTACACTCATTTGGTCTGCACGACTGAGTTAGAATAAGCGTTCACACCACTCCAAACAAACCAAACTATCCGTGGAAGCGGAACAGGGTTTGTTTGAAGTGGACCAATTAGCGCCAGTGTGAATGTGTCCTTATACTAAACATGTTTTCCAAACAAATGTAAGATGCTAACGTTATTAGCCCAAGCCTATGACATAAATTAAAAAATGGTGCCATTTGCTGTTGGCTGTATTCCGTCAAAAATGCAATCCCATCTTCATCATGATTTCCTTTGCTTTTCTCTGTCTTTTTATATAAAAAACAGTCAGTAGCAATCTACAATCAATTATATGCTCATTCTACATTTAAAAAACTACAAAAAATAAATTATATGATCATTAACTAAAATAAACCATTAAAATTATGTATAAACTATTTTAAAAATCTGTTCAATTTTGACATATACATGTGTGCTCCCTCACACAAGACTGAGACATTGTTAGAAAAACATACATAAAGTAATAATCACATAATTATTTTACTTGACGTGTTTTATTCCATGCTTTGTAAACAAAATAGCATCACCATCGCAACATATTGTGATGCATGTTTTGTTTTACTGCCCTGCCATCCCGTCTGATGTTTTGTCGTTTGTCCCATGCCGTCCAGAAGGTGTTGTCCGTCTGCTGTCTGCACTCTGCCTGATTCCATGTGAATGCAGCCTAAGTGGCGGAGGACCCCTAATCCTCCATTTCATATGTGTACCCCCCAGTGTTGAAACAAAACCTATGCCCTTGGTCCACTGCCCAGTAGTTATGGTCAGAAGTTGTATTTTTTCTCATATCCTTGTTGTACAAACTCAGTCACATATAGTCGGACATGGATATTCTCCAAAAGTCATGGCCACCATCAGCCAATCAGCCACAGACCCTATGGGTGTTTGGATACAGATGAAAACTTTTAAAACTCTTTTCTGTTCACAAAACAAGCAAAGAAATGTGAGGACATTGTGCAGCCTTGACAGCAGTGTGTTCGTGTTCTCCGTGCTTTCTGGTGCATGTACCCTGGGGAGATGATCTTTTATTCCCTCTGTGTGTGACCACAAAGAATCACACAGCAAAATCACCATATATTTTGTTTTTATCACCACATAGAAACATATTTATGTGCTGTTTTCATTTATGAGATAACCTAGAGGTGAACATGTGACCCTGGTATCTGAGGTCAGAATTTATTTTTTGACATTAAAGGTCCAGTGGGAAGGATTTCGGGGGATATACTGGCAGCAATGAAATATAGTAAGTGTGTTTTCTTTAGTGTATAATCCCATGAAAATAAGAATCTTAATGTTTTCGTTGGCTTAGAATGAGCCATTTGTATCTACATAGGGAGCTGGTCCTCGTCTACAGAGATCCCCATGTTTCTACAGTAGCCCAGAGTGGACAAACCAAACACTGGCTCCAGATAGGGCCATTCACATGTTTCTGTTTTTACATTGTCCACTGTAATTAGCAGCCCCTCCATGACGAAAGTGTAGAAAACTTGCCAGTTTTTTTTTTTTTTTTTGGACATGAAATTGCTTCATTCAGGATTTTTACTTGTTTATGTCCATCCATTAATCAATTTTCATGGGCTTTTTTACTGGTTTTAATCACCTGGTCTATTTGTTTTGGAGAGGACGAGACCCCTGCGGACAACTCGGCTGCCGGTAAAAACCTCCTGAACAATGAACACTGAAAGAATTCTGACCAGGAGAAGTTTAGCCAGCTACAATCTGCAATCCTTAGAATCATAACTTCAAATAGAAATAAGAACATCGGGTATTAATCTACAAACTCATATAAATTAAGTCACAGACAGACACTTAAATAGTACAGTGCAAAACATTACAATAAAGCAATTTAACATAACATAGACACTTCTGCATTTGGAAAAAGGTGTCGGCTGAAGCTACCCTTTTAACAGCACGTCATATTTAGCATATTCCTCACCGCTAGATGCCACAAATTCCCTCTAAATCTTACACACTAGACCTTTAACCTTTGTTTGGTAATCCTAGGCAATTGTTTTCCTATAAATGTGCAAGTGTACTTAGGTTTTTCAAAGAATGTGCCATGTGCTGTAAATACTAGGCCTTTACGTGCTCATTGTGATTTGGTGAGATGTGAACTTCAACTTCCAAGTTTGCAATTTCATATTAAATACATACATTTGTAAAAAAAAAAAAAACAAAAAAAAAACAACAATATTATGCATGTCTTTTAAGCAATATCCCAAATGATACAGGATTTTCCTCCTTAGTGTACGAGTGAGTGAAAAGGGTAAATTAAACACATTTTAAGGGAGACTTTTTAACCTTTCATGATATGGGGGTCTTTCAGGGTCCTTCTGATTGCGTAACATCCCATCTGATAATGTCAAAATAAATTGCCCCATAGAATTACTCCGATTGCTCGTTATCTCAGATGGCATTGGCTCACTACCAGTTTTGGGGCAGAATGTTCTGATGCAAAGTAATCAGCTGGATGTTTTTTGATGATATTTTTTTGTAATATCTAAATGTATCATTTGCATTGCTGTGGCATAAATTTTAGGTTTTACACTTCATGTAGCTTTTTCGCATTTCACCATGAGGTCAGGACAGTTATCTGCTATGATATTTTGTATGTAATGTCGAATAATTCTTAAACTTTGTAATATCATAAATGCATTTTCATGTCATTTGATTAAAAGAGGTTAATGGATTCAATAAATATGTTTTTTAATTGACATTTTTCTTTATTTTTGCGTCATGAACGGCTTTGGACATCCAAATCTCACATGATGACTTTGGCCCATATTCGTCTTATGTTCATTTCTGAAAGATTTCATTGTGAGAGGCCTGCATATGTTTTTGGTCGCTGAGAGGGTATATGATAGTTTCAGGAAAGTTCTCAGCATTGTTACATTCCTCAACATTAACAACCACATACAGAGGATATTTTTGGACAGCAGTGATTTCTCCCGTCAGTTTAAATACAGGTTGGCAATGTCACGTGTGTCGTTTATTTTATCACAAGTGTAACAAACTCGTACCCGTAAAACATTTTACAGTGCTTAACCACCATGCGAAAGACAGTCCTAGTTTTCTCTGTGTAACAGCCAGTTATACATCTGATAGTTTCCACCCTGGAACATTCAGTTCACGTTTATAAACAGTCACATCCTCAATCCGGAGAGAAAGCCAGCTGTTCCAAACGCCTCAGCCGAAGGGGAAAGTTTGCGAGAGATCACAGCAAGGTCGCTTGGTTGAAACAATCTCTTTCATGTCATACGTCCATCACCAAACCGCCATGTGTTCGGCATTGACAGCTGCTGCATTGCATTTCACCTCTTGATCTTCCCTATCTCTTCGCACAGTCTGGAGAGGTACTGCGTGAGCTTCACCATGACGATGATGAGGGCCCCTCCTGTGAGCATGCAGGAGGGCCACAGCAGCGAGTGGAAGATGACGCTGTGGTCGTACAGCCGCGTCAGGAGGACAGTCTCCTGCTGCTCGCTGGGGTCGAAGAAACAGGGGACCTGCTGGTTCACCTTTAGACGCTCGGAGATGTTCATGATGATGACGTGCATGGCCAAGCTGTCCTTCTGGCACCTGGGCACGTAGAAACACTGAAATGGCAGGTTGAAGGACACTGAGGTTATCAAGAGGGCAATCAGCTGGTCAATCTTTCTCTTGTGGTCATGGCTGCTAATATTTCAACCCCCCAAAATGACCATTTGTATATCAACTAAGGAGGTCAGTTTTGGTTAACTTTGCTTTGGGCTACCATCATTCATGAGGCGTTGATTCGTAGCATATCATACAATCTATTGTATGAGGACACGTTGCAAGATGAGAGGTTGTATTGTGTGTTGAAATTTCATTTAGTTATACTTTTTTCTACATTTCTACACAAGCAGACTTTTTGACAGGTTGACAGTACGATTCACGAGCACACACTAACTGATCGTCCGTTGAGAAACTCAAAATCTCAAACTTTGAGACCATAAATAACTAATTTGAGACAAGAGATCTATTTGTAGCCCAGTTCACTGTAAACCATAAACCTTCTCTAGCCATATGGATATCAGCAAAAAAATCCAATATCGTGCATCTCTATTTCAGAGGCTTCTGAAACATACTGCCAACTATCTACCGGCATTTACCAGACTGTTGGCGCTCCGATCTCACACCACTCATACGGCATTAGAAAATAATTGCAAGCAAAGCCGTTCTTGTTGTCCTTTTATAAAACATTTGGAAATATATTTCATAATTCATCATTCTGTACTCCTCTCCTGCCATTATGAATGTCTGATAACTCACCACTAACTACTTTTTACAACTCATCATCAAAACAAAACACACATTTCGTCGTAGTTCCATCAACTGTTTGTTTCAGCTCTTTGCCTTGTCTTCGATGTGGGAAAAAAAAGGTAGCAGACGAACATTTTTCATCGTAGTTTAATAAAGTTAACACTGCAGACAAAACTTTGGTGGTTCACATTATTATACTTCATTCCCGTTTACACTGATTTGAGACGTTGACAATTGACTTACTTTATACGCTTTTTCTCTGTGCTATCGACGTTGTGTTATTTGATGTATGACTTGACATACGCACATCAGATTAACGTCCATGTCTTCCCAAGCACATGCACTGAGAGGCATCAAGATCAGAAGCTGGAAATACCAACATAGAATCAGCTAAGCTAAACCTTAACGTTTTCTTTAAACATTCAGCGTGACACAGGGTGAGTGACTGCTATACAAATGGTCATTTGCGGGGTTAAGTTGTCCTTTTATTTTACAGTATTGGACACATCATGTATCATCTTTCAGCTTGACCTGGTAAAAATCCTATCAACTGACATTTTCTGAATTGAGAGCAGAGTTAGTCCACAACCAGGCCAACAGCAGTTGTCAACATTTGAAACGGTTCAGTAATTCTCAGTATTTTCCCTCTGGCACTGTACTCACTTCAGAGCTGGTGTCCTGGGTCTCCTCATTGTGAGATAAACGGCTGACACGGCCCGTGTTATTGACGCTCACGTAGACCTGCAGACAGGGGTATTTGGAGACTCTCCAGCAGTCTGACCCACAGTTGTAGGAACAGTTCATGTCTGCTGTGACCGTGGAGTTGAGCACAACACACACACCCTCCTCTGTCCACACACTGTGTTGACATTTAAATGAAGATCCAATTTAATGCAAAAAAAGAAGCAGAATACATTTCGGGGGGATCTCATGCTATGAACGGTATAATTTGTTCCTGAAAATCTGGTTTCATAAAGTATTCATTTTTGCAATTTTCAGGTTGAGAGAGCACTTAGAGCAGTTTGTCAACAAGTACATCTGATGAATAAAACATGTTTCTGACAGAAATATTAGCCAACTCCTTTATAGAGTGTAAAAAAAAGGACAATTCAAACAACAGGCCTGTACCTGTCTGCATAGGAGCGTAATAAAGTGATCCCCAGGACAAAGTACATCATGACTGAGGAGAGGATCATTCCCAGTCCCAGGAGAATAGCTCGATCTTCACCCGCCTTTAAAGCCGTCACTGTCCTCTTCTTTCTGTCCAATAAATCTACCTCTCGAAATTTCTGGTAGATTGACCTGACAATGAAAGAGATTATTCTGTGTATTTTTAAAAGCTACAGTGAAAATGTTATGACATAAAAACCCAAGTGCACAATCGGGAAGAGTTTCTCCCTGAGCCATGGTTGCCCCCATTTCCCATTTTGCAATTTAAGTCAATTTTTAAGCCTGAATTGGTCTGAACCTGTTACCTCCTTTCATTTCCTCTGCTCGCTCCAGCTGTATTTTTGGCCCCCGCCACAAAAAACATCTTTCCTGATGATCCACGTCCTCCTTTGCTTCCTGAAGTGGAACGGAAGGATTGCTGAAAAGACCTGTGAATTACAACCAGTTTGTTTCCATGTTGAGCTGTCCGGAAACACTAACAGACACTTTCATTTGCCAGCATTATAAACACAGATTTCCCAAGTCACCAGTTACAAAGCAAATGTGCAAGATGACAAATCACACTGTACCTTTGATGCATGGCTGCTGTCAAATTCACTAATTTTACAAATATGTCCAATTTTGCACAAAATTATTATTTTGGAGATGCCTCTGCTGATAGTCCTGCAAACAGCAGCTCCTGATTATGAGAGTGTTATGCAGTGTTGGGACAGGAAGCAGCCCTGATATAGTGGTCTCCACCAGGTAAACATCTCATTTTGAACACAAAGAAACGCTACAAAGGGTAAACAAGGTGACAGATAGCCACGGATGAAAGGTGTTAATGCTGATGAGGCGCTCATGAAAAACCTACCTGCTGTATCCTGCACACTTCTGCTGTCAACACAAAGTCATTGGGTGCTCTCTTGGCGCAACAACAACACTTTGCCTGTGCCTCCTCTCGCTCTCTGCCGGTTAGAAAACACAGAATTCAATGCTACGTACACATGCAGCTTTGGATCCATAAATAACATTAGCCTTGATTTGGATGAAAATTAATGGGCGAGTGAGACATTATGAGTTATTTGTCGTGGGTCGCCAAAGGGTTAGTGTTGACATGAGGGTCGATGCAAACCCACTCTTGAGATTGTCGGGCATTTCCTCCAAAACACAATTTAGAAAAATGTGTTTACATGACCACACTGTGAGTTATGTGTGGTCATCTGCTCATATATTGAAAGGAAAAAACATCTGAATTAAGAATTCCAGTATATTATATCCATGGCTGAGGAAAGTTCAATCAATATTCGCTGTGCTCTCTCAAAGCCAGAAACTATCCATCCATCTATTTTCAACCACTCATCCGAAACCGGGTCGTGGGGGCAGCAGGCTGAGCAAAGTATTCCAGGTGTCCCTCTCCCCAGCAACGCTTTCCAGCTCCTCCTGCGGGATCCTAAGGCATTCCCAGGCCAGATGAGATATGTAATCCCTCAAGCGTGTTCTGGGTCTGCCCTGAGGCCTCTTACCAGTGAGATGTGCCCAGACCACCTCTAACAGGACACGCCCAGGAGGCATCCTGATCAGATGCCTGAACCACCTGAACTGACCCCTTTAGAAGTGAAGGAGCAGCGGCTCTAGGGTAAGGTTAACGAGGGTTCTAGGGTAAGGAGCTCGGACATCCGGAGGGAGCTCGGACATCCGGAGGAGGGAGCTCGGACAACGGAAGAATCTCATATCGGCCGCTTGTGTCCATGACCTCATTCTTTCAGTCATTTCCCTGAACTCATGACCATAGGTGAGGGTTGGGACATAGATGGACCAGTAAATTGAAAGCTTTGCCCTCTAGCTCAGGTCCCTCTCCACCATGACAGTCCAGCACAGCGCCCACAATGACTGCATTGTCGCATGCTCCATTCTACCCTCACTCATGAACACTGTCCTCCAAGAATCCCCACCTTAACAAGGTGGAAGGGTTTGTGTGTCCCGGTGATCCTGGGCTGATAGCCCCTGGTAGGGTCTCCCAAGGCAAAGTGGTCCCAGGGAAGGGGCCAGACTCAGAGCAGTTCAAGAAGACCTTGATGAAATGGCACAATCAGGAAAAGAGTATCTCGTCTGGTATGGGGACACCAGGGCCTCCCTTTGGAGCCAGGCCTGGGGTCGGGAGCTCGCCAGCAAGCAGGGCCGGGCCTTCAGCCATGGGGCCTGGTTGGGCTCAGCCTGAATGAATAACATGAAGCCGCTGCCCTGTTGGCCCACCACCTGCAGGACTGGCATCAGGACCCGGTGCATTGTGTGCTGGGCAACAAACAGGAGCGGGGATCCAGACATGCTGACCCTGGTGTCACATAAATGCCAGAAACCTTTTTTTTAATTGACAACATGTACATGCACAAAACAGATGGTTAATTAGCATAAAAATTTGATTTGAGAAAAGCTTTCAATTCTAGGATAAAGATAAATGTTTAGGGATGTGATTTAGAGAAAATCTGTTCATGAATATAAAATTTGGCATTTAGAATGACAAAATTAATTAAATATTCAAAAGCGGCATAAACTGGATTTTCATAATAACACATTATATCCCTGAGGTTAACGGAGCAGGCAGAGTTAGAGGTTTTAAAGAATTGAGATTCCAGATGTGTTCAAAATCTTTTGGAAATTTAACAATCAAAAAAGATGGAAAAGTTTCTATATTCTGCTGGATCTGTGGCCTCCATCCAGTCATCTAACGTGTCAGTACAATACTGTTTTCATTTTGCGGGGGCTAACGACCTTACTAGAGTGCAAGAAGCAGAATACTTAGAAAACAAGCCAACAAGTTCCTGTTTGATGAGTAATTTCCTCATTGTACTACATTCCCAGCTGCTCCAGGGAAACGTTGCTCAGAGACAACCCCCATGTGACAAAAAGAAATCTGAAGGAAACCATAAATGTTATCTACATTTATGGTTTCCTTGAAATGCTCCACACAGTTTTGCATATGTACCCACAACAAAGGGTCACACACTTGAGTTTTATGGCCTGTCTTACAACTTTCCTATTTTTCCTGCCCTGTAAAAGAACACTGAACGTTGCCACTCGAGTGCCTCAAGTTCCACACATGACTGTATTGATTTCAGCTAAATAGGGACGCACACCGTTTCAGACAGGCCGCCTTAGTCCTTGGGCCAACTTGTTAAAGGGGTTTGAGAGCAGTGAGTTTGTAGATGTGTCTCACGTAGGCTGGACTTACAGTGGCAGGTGACTTCCTACCTAATAACCTATGAGGCAGTGGTTCTCAAACTTTTTGAATTGTTACCCCTGAACAGTGCAAAACATTTTTGGTAGAAGCACACAATGAAAAATTGTGTTGTGGCAGTTTACAGTAGTTAACAATTGCACTGAAAACAGGATTAATGAATATAAATTGTGGTTTATCAAACTCACATTGACATTTTTATTGAATGCAGTACTCCAAAGTACCCCTGCAAGAGCCAAATATGTCCTTTCACTCAGCACACATTAATTGTATTTACCATATGTGTACACTGGGTGGCGCTGTATTGGTATTTTTGGCATTAATGTATAAAGGAAGGACTGACATTGTTGCCGTAAAGTGTTTCACCTCGGAAGGGCAGATGGTTTTCCACCGCTGTGGTGCGGAAGATTGCGCAACATACTGAAAGTTGTGTGTTCAGTTTGGACGACATTTATTCAACCTTTGTTTGCTGGTGTGAATAAATACAATGATTGTTATGTAACTGGAGCCTGCAGTTCGTTTTCTGAACACAACCAAGGAAGCTGTGGCATCAACCGAGGTGGGCACGTAGGCCAGGTCAGGCCAGGTGAAACATCTCAGTAGCTGCAAGTAATAAACTTAGCTCCTACAAGCCATGTTTGTGAAACACTGTTATAAGGGCAGGATCATAGACTGTAAAAATTATGGACATAGCTACTGTGATGTCACTCACTGTTTGTTGACTCCTGTTTTAAAGCCTTGGGTTTGGTATGTCAGCTGTTGCCATCTTGGTTTTTTGGAGCCAGAAGTGACTATATTTGGATGAAGGTTGTATCTGACTGAGAAGCCGAGGACACAAGCAGCCCGCCCTTAATTATGCGTAACTTTAAGCAATAATGTAAACGGGTGAGTCTAATAAAAATTCACCTCCGTACATTTGTCATGAATCTTGAAGTTAGCTATATAGACCAAAATTAGCACCAGGCTGTAAACATGTTTATTTCCGCTGTAAAGTTGAGCATTGTAACATGAGGGTCTATGGGAACTGACCAGCTTCTGGGGCCAGCCCCAAGTGGCCATTCAAAGAACTGCAGTTTTTGCCACTTCTATGTTGGCGTCACTTTCCAGCCCAGGATGTTGCTGCATAGATGGGATGAACGGAGACGCTGTCCTTGCAGTCTCCCAGCTTTTAGCCTGACCTCACTCGGCCTTCGGAGTTAGCTTCAGATAAAGGAAACACATTTAAAACATTTAAACAAAATCTTCAGAATGTTAAATGTATTATGTATTTTTCCACATCCAACATTGTTCTTTTCATAAAGAGGTCTTATTTTCTGCAGTTTTGTCATTCAATCATTTTTTTCCTCAATTATCTAAATTGACAGAGGTGGAGATTTTATCCATTTGAGGCAATAAAAAAGTTAATTCCATCCAAGTTCTTGAGACCCCTGGACATCTGAAATTGTTAAATTTAAATGGCTAAAACTTAACTGAATCAGAAATAATATAATAGTCATAGGGTGAGCGGTGGTTCTGAATGACAGTCACCAACTGATTTTGCATAAATTTGCGTCCCTCCTCATATCACGGCTTATTTAAAAAGCTACTGAGTCTGCAGTGTCAGTGCCACATGAAGCACTGGAGGGAGACAGTCTTTGTGTGTCTGAGGAGGTGCACTAGTGTGAAACTGCTTACTCCAGCAGGAACCTATTGTTCACATTTTCCTATTATCAGTTTAATGAACTAAGTATCCTGAGCCAGAGGCAGATAGGATCAGCCGACCTCACTGTATATTCTTTATGACTGTGTCCTTGGTTCATATTTCTTCCAGCTGCCTCTCTCCTATATCATGAGACTGAAAACGTGACTCAATGAGTGATAAACCAAAATGGCATGTGGCAGACGATATAACTGCAGAGCAGGTGTTATCTCATACATTCAGTGGATGGATCACTGAGTGGGCGCTCCAGGGTCAGAGGGCCTTTAGAAAGTCTCTTCATCTCCAGTGTGAACTAATCACTATAGTTCAGCTGTAGTTTTTCAACCAGCAGCAGCATCTGAGAATTCGGTTTCACCTGCAGAGTGTCCCCTAAAGACTCAAAACAACTACAAGGAGACACAAACTGACTTCAAAGAGACACAAACTGACTACAAAGAGACACAAAAGACACAAAATAACTACAATTAAATGTGAATTGATGCAAAAATGACTACTGAAAGATGCAAAATGAACACAAAGTGACCCAAAACAACAACAAAGAGACATATACTGACTACAAAGAGACACAAAAAACAACAAAAGACAGAAAATAGCAAGAAAGAAATGTGAAATGACACAAAAATGACTACTGAGAGAGGCAAAACGATTACAAAGTGACGCAGAACAACAACAAAGACACTCAAACATACTACAGAAAGATGCAAAATGACCACTAAGGGATGGGAAATAGCCACAAAGAGACAAAACTGACTAGGACGAGACACAAAATTACCACAAAGAGATACAAACACCAGCAAAGATGCAAAATAACTACAAACAAAATGTCAAATGACAAAAGAATTCCTATGAGATGCAAAACAATCACAAAGTGACGTAAAAGCACCACAAAGAGACAACAACTGACTACAAAGACACAAAATAACTACAAAGAAATGTGAAACATAACAAAAAATGACTACAGAGATGGAAAACTATCTCAAAGTGATGAAAAATTGCCACAAAGAAACAAAGACACACTAAATGACCAAAAAGAAACACAAACATCCACAAAAACACAAATTAAGATATGAAAAATGACACAAAAACAACTACTAGGAGATGCAAAGCGATCCCAAATTGACACAAAACTACCACAAAGAGACAAAAACTGACAACAAAGAGATGCAAATCAACCACAAGAAGATGCAAATTGATCAGGAAGTGACACAAAACAGCACAAAACAACCACAGAACAACCACAAAGAGACAAAAACTGACTACTGACTTCTACTACTACTATACATACAAAGAAATGTGAAACACCACAAAAACAACTACAAAGTGATGCAAAACAGTCCCCAGAGACAAAAACTGACCACAAAGAGATACATACATCCACACAGACACAAAAAAAACTACATAGATATGTGAATTGACACAAAAACTACTAACAAGGGATGCAAAATAATAACAAAGTGACAATAACCAATCACAAAGACACACAAACTGACCACAAAAAGATGCAAAACAGCTACAACGAGACACAAGCTGACCACTAACAGATGCAAATTGGTGAGGAAGTGACACAAAACTACACAAAATAACCACACAACAACCACAGAGATAAAAACTGACTACAAAGACAGTTACTATGACTACTATAACTACAAAGAAATGTGAAACACCACGAAATCAAATACTAAAAGATGTAAAACAATCACAAAGTGACTCAAACTGACCACTAAGGGAGGCAAATTGAACACAAAGAGACTCATACTGACTACAAAAACACAAAATACCAGCAAAGAAATGTGAAACGACACAAAAATGATCCACAAAGATCTCTCATTGGATTTAATTGAGCTCATATTGCCTGAACATCATTGAAATAAACTAAAAGTGTGTGACATATGGAGACCAAGTCTAAAGGCTCAGATCTCCTCCTGCAAATTTCTCTTTAGCACAGAGTGTGTTTGCTCTCACATTAACAGCGCTGTGGAATTCAAAGCCCGGCCTGCTATCAACACGCTCTTTGATGGAGAATGTCTCAGGATGTATTTTCTGCCTCGTCCTTTAAGCGATTACTGCCTCCTTGTCGGGTGTCCTACAGTGTTTGGTGCCTTTAAAACAGTCAAATGCTTTGCTGCACGAGACCAACAGGTGTGGCAGAACAGTAAACACTTACCTGAGGTGCACACATGGTGCAGATTTGGAGCGGGGGTGGGGGGCTTATTTAGAGCATGTGTGTGTTTGTCTCCCCCCGTGATAACATGAAAGTAGCAGAGGACTTTTATTTTGAAAGAAATAAAGATATTTATACCATTAACTGCATATCTCAAACATATTTACATGCAATTTCTATTATTCTACACAACGTCAAAACTCAGTCATTCATTTACAATCTAATTTTGAGTATTTTGCAGTTGTTACTGTGTTGTTCCGTAAAAAAAACAGCCTGTCATTATCATCCAGTTGAGATTCATCAATGCACTTGATAAAAACAGATCTTCCACTGCAGATCAATCTAAAAAGCCCACATTGCAGCTCAGTCTGAGCCCTCATGAATCCATTTCTCATGTATGAGACTCAAACTCTTTTGTATTCTCAGCTCCGTGCTGTGTGTTAACCTTCTGTTGTGGGCTGGATCTTTTTTGAGCACATACAATCTCAGTGTTTGTCTGTGGTGCCTGTAATAATCTCTTGTCTTTGCACATCCAAATTACAGTAAGCCCCAGCCTTTATGTGTGCGCCGAGCTGAAACAGCAGTGGTAATTATGTGCAATCTGCGAGATCCTACCTCTTGTTGCGACGTTGTTATGATAATCCAGACTTTGGGCTACAACTGTCAGCAGTGGCTCTCCAACGTGGTCTCTCCCAGGGATGGCAGCTGGCTACCTCTTATTTAAACTCTTTCCCCAAGTGAACAGAATGCCTGCCATACCTGTGTGGGTAATATGAGTTCCCCGTACAATGTCGTCATGCTTAAAATGAGTACGAGCCCAGCACAATGAATCTCCACTGTACCTCCAAATAACTGGCCCTGACTGGCTGGACTGTGGGCCTGGCGCTATGTTTGTTGCAGGCACTGCTGCACATTTGCAGAGGAATTCAGGAGCAGTTATTTCAAACACCTCTGCCTGTCCATGTCACAAATGTACTGTATGTATAGGCAGCTCTGAGGCCACAGGCTCAAACACTGACAGGAAAACATGGCCGTGTCTCGCCACAAGGTGTCTCTGCAGTCTCAGAAACTGGAGGAAGATGAATTAGGGGGTGTTCCTCTTTGATTCATCACTAGCAACAGATCACATGGAAAGAAGTGATGCTTTTATTTTGGCAAAATGACATGTGCAAATGTGTGAAATTTGATTTGATGATATATAAATGTGCATAAATACAGTAATCAAGGCCAGTTTAGTCAGTGTGCTGGTAATAGATGTTTAAAGTAAGTTCTATCTTCTCCTTTCTGTCTTAGTAGATTTTTTTTATTTGATTTGATTTTTCATTTGTGTCATGCACACTTACATGTGCCCAGTAACAATCCAAAGTACATGTTCTTTAACTCTGCTCTCTGTCCCAGGGTTGGCAAAGAAATTCAGCCACAGAAAATCTTCCCTTTCTGAAACAAAACTCAAATTTTTCATGACCATCCAGCCAAAAGAAATCAATATATATTGGGGTCATCTTACCGAAAAGTACATTCCTTATGTCTTCATATACAGGACATGAAACAAGAAATAAACGTCATTCTCAACATCATCTAAATTACATAACAAACAAACTCTGTGCACTCAGGGGTCTTCACATAAGGCACCACACTTCATTTCAGCTCATTAGCCCAGGGATGACAGTGGGAGGTGTCCCAATTGTGAATCTCTGATCCGACATCTTCACAAGTCTATGCCAAAGCCGAAGCATTTGACATTTATGCCTGATGTTTGGAGCTTCCATGTTTGGAACTGAGGTAAACTTATGGACACCCAGGAAAGATCGAATCACAATATAGTGTACTGTATTATGTTCTTGGAAACCCCAAACACCAGAGGCAGAGTCAGATACAGGACACACACATGAATTATAGAGTTGTGCATTACTTCCTTTACATTGGCTCACAATGAGGTTTACGATTCATTTCAAGATGCTTTTCCTCACATATAGAGCCCTTTGTGTTCGGGCATGAGTACATCTGTGACATTCTCTATTACCACTGGCTCTAGTGTTACAGTGTACTGCAGTTTTGTGTGTCCATTTATTGAAAATCTGTTTAGTATACTACGCAGCTGTACCTGCTTATGATAAATCATATAATATAACAGGAAATTAGTTTTCAAATTCTGATATGTTTTGACCCACAGCCCTACCACTCCCCCAGCAGACTTGGTTCCACCCATTGTTGACTCCAATTGTTTTATAGCCTTGCTGTCAGGGGGGCCTTGGGATCCCCCCTGGCACTTTTTTTAATCTATTGTGGTGCTATTTTAAGCACTATTGCACATTATTTAGATCCAAAGTACAAAAAAGAATCCCAGTGTAAATTAAATTTTTTAAAATTGTGAATTAGAAAATGGTTGGCAGGCCACCAAGGCACCCCATCACGGGCCAGATTTGTGAATTGAGTATCTCTGGCTGACTGGATTTCCATTTCTCTACACTGAAAACAAAAGCTGATCATGCCTTTGCAGCAGTGGTTCCAACACTACGGTCTGCAGTCCCCGCAGAAGCCTGCAAACAGCAACCTTCTTTTCAAAATGTCCTTTTGTCCTTTTGTTCCTAAGTTGTCCTTGGTTTTCAGTCGCCTGTGTTTTTTTTTCTGTTTTTTATGGTCGTCATTTTAGAAGAACCTTGTGAATTTTGTTTCTGTGAAAGGTGCTGTACCAAATAAATGTATTATTATTATAACTATCATTACAAATTACTACTTCCATTCTTTTTGTTTCCTGAAAGATGCACTAGAATCAGCCCCATGTACAAAGGCTTTGTCCTTGCCGTAGCGGCCGTAGATTCAAGTCCAATCTGTGGTCATCCTCCCTCTCTTTCCTCCTTCCACGCTAACAACTGTCCTATTGATTGAAGGCCAAAAAGCCCTAGAAAAAACTAATCAGAACCATTTTCATATGATTCAGAAGAAAATGAACACTGTCACTATTATAATTGTGGGGATAGTAACAGACTGAGAGTAACAGACAACAGACTATTGTCTGTTGAGTTATTTTAAGACACTGGAAGAAAAAAGGCCCCAGAACTGAAAGAATGGGTTTGTGCAACGGTGGAAACAGCATCTTATGAATGAGTGTTTAGTAGAATAAGTGGAGATCAGGAGGATGAGGCGTCTCCCTGGAACCTGTGTTCGGGGTTGTGTTAAAATGGAAGATGGGTCTAAATTGGTATCAGGCTCCTCTGTGAATGTGATCCTGTAGTAGGACTCAAGATATGTGTTAGGGGTGTTGCGATAGACTCTCTCACTTTGTCTTCCTTTCCAGCAACTCACACCTTTATTTAAAGTGTCATTTATTTACCAAGAAAGGACATAAAATGCACAATAAACAAAGTTGAGATGAATTTCACTGACAGTATTTCTTTTTTTTTTTTTTACAGGTACTGTGATAAAATTGTCACTGTGAACTCCTTGGCTACGATAATCATGTTAAAAAAACTCTGATATTGTGCCAGCTCTAATATATGTATGACACGTTTTCACTATTGTTGTTTTTTTCTTTTATTAATTTGTGTATTTTTTATTGGATTTATGTACCGGAGTCTGTCTAATATAAAAAATGTACCCTGGGAAGAATAATATATGACAGAATAACATAAAATAACACATGTATGGCAAAAAAAATATTTCCGATTTTTCTTACGGTATAGATTCTACTTTAAATGCCTGATTATTTTTTATTATTATTACATTTTTATGTGTAACATATTTTCCTTTATAGGTAATCTGTAGTGACTATTTAGTGCTGTGACTTCTCTGTACGCAGTGATTTCCATGACAGTATTGCTCCGACCAGCTGGGGGATTTTCCCTCGCAGACCCCGGTGGATGAGCCATCTTGGCTGCAGTCTCTGCTCGCCCCCCTTGGTGCGTGTGATTATGACAGTCTGTCCCTTATAGCAGCGGCATCAGATCCCGCTTGACACGTGCACTGTTCACCTCCTCACATTCTCTGCCTCCTTCAGGCCCCATCCAGTGCTGGCCGGAGAGGACAGTACAATACAAGACAATCTCCCTGAAGAACTCCAGAGCTCTCTCTTGCTTCTTAGCTCAGATGCTTCCCCCTCTAATTATACCCCGGCCTTAGATTCAGCCTTGAAAAGAATAACAGCCCCTTTCTAACATACAGTGAGACAGCAGGAAAACACGAGCACAAATATAGCAGGATGAGGAGAGAAAAAGATTCAAGGGCAGATGGAGAGGCATTTATTTGAGGTTGGGCCTAAACATAGCAACAAAGAGGTGCAGACTGTCTCCGAGTGCCACATTTGGAGGTGAAACAACAGAGTTACGGGGGGGATGAAAGGCGATTCTGCTTCTTTGTTTCTCGGGATCTAAAAATAGCTCTTGCTGAGCAGGCAGTGGAGCTGAGCTGCAGTCCCTTCTCCTGCTCCCTTTTCCTCTTTTTCTGTCCCTCATTCCCTCGCAGACATGATGCATCATGTTAATGATGCATGTGCGGTGGGCTCGAGTGTGTAACAGCTATTAGGTCAAGTTGGTCTGGCCCTATATTTGCATTGCTGTTATTTAACACATACTGTAGCATGTAGCTCAGACACAAGGAGTGCTATTTATATGTGTGTGGTGATGGAGTGAAGTGTTACCCGTGCTGCTGTGCATCTCTCTGCTGAAGGAAGTAATCATCATACTTCAGATGTTTGTGATAGATGCTTTTACGTTATGAAATTAACATCTGTAATGGCATATAAAGTAAATACAAATCATCAGCATGTCGGATCTCCTATTCTGCGCAAGTTCACTTATCCAGCATGTCAAATTTAGGGCAGATTGGGTGATGTAAGGTTAAGTTACAACAGCGTCATCAGAAAGACGCAGGAATCTTACGTCAGAGATGCTAAATTTTGGTTGGAATAAAAATCAGGTTGACGATATTTTAAATGTCTAACATTATAATTTCAGGCTGTGTTTAAGTAACATTATGAAGTTTTGTAGATGTTGGGTTTTGTCCTCCATAGTTTACAGCTAGATGTTGTTATTCTGCATCAAGGTGACATTGGCATGAGATGTTTGGAAGATTTTGGATTTCGGTTACTGAACAACACAACTTAAAAGCAACAAAATATAAACACCAGCTGTCATCAATGTTCTACACCAAACTGATGTTGGCTTTAGATGTTGTCCTGACCAACACATTCTCACTCCGACCTCCTTACATTTCGACATTTGGTCATGGACCTTCCACGTCCAGACGTGCAAGGTTCCCTGGGTGTGTTGGTTGTTAACGTTCTGGGACACCATGTCAAGTTCTGCCCGTTACATGCATTGTCTTACATCAGCACAACAACATGAATTAACTTTTTTTTTTCCTCCAACAACTAACGCACATGGTTGGGTTTAGGCTACAAAAGCACGTGGTTAGGGTTAGGAAGAAAGAACAGGGCTTTAGAATCTTATGGGACGTGTACACCACTCTGTCAGATGAAACTTGAGTTTGTTGGACACATCCACCACCCCTTCCACTCACCCAACTCGGACTTTCGCCAACTTAACTGTCGTTCTTGTCCCGCCGCATTTCCCCTTGATGCCACTGAGCGCTGTTAAACTATAAGCCACACATCATGCCAACGTTAAAGGACACCTTTTTTTTTTGAAGGACACAAGTCACTGCTCAAGCATCGGATTTCGGTGACTTCAGAGTGAGACCGCGTTGTCCTGACTTGAATCTTGGTCACCAGACATCACAGTCTAAATTCGACCAAATATCAAGACATTTCTGAAAAAAAAACAAAACATTTGAGGCGAAACAGGTCAACTGACGTGCAACAGACGATCACAAAAATATATGGAGCCGCTGATGTCCCATTGTTATTGATAGCTCGATATCTTTTCTGTCATGAACATGCCCTATTTCCTTATCCTAGATGTAGCCACTAATCTCCTGCTCATTTTCTTTCTCCTTTACACAAAAATGAAAAGGCAGCACTGCTGTTGCTAAGGCAGTTAATAAAGCTTTCTGCTACTTGTGTGGCAGTATCCAAGCAATTACACAATGCCAACAGGTCCAGCACATATTTATCAGTGTTGCCGCTGTGCTCACATCCCTAGCAACCTCGTGTTATTGTCCTGCAGATTAGCTCCCCGCCCCCACACAGATACCGTACTGCTGTATTCCTTCCAGTCTCACATTTATGGAGGGAAACAGTGCCCATCTCACTGTATGGATACAGCTACTATACTGTGTGAACACGAGTGGAACGTATGATGTACAGATCCTTACAACTGCATGTTGTATTTTTTACATCAGTTTGTACATGTACTGTATGTAAAAAAAAAGGATGAGTAGGATTTACAGTCACAGAGAAGAGGTCAGTCAATTCACAATATTCGTCCGTAGAGTGAATCATATATTGCGTAAAGCTTGGCATCGGAGAGGAGGAATTTGCTTCACTGGCAGCCAAAACACCCTCGCACAGTGGGAGTGATGGAGCACATATTTCTGTTTCTCCTGGCCTGAGGAGAAAGAAGCCATAGGCAGAATGTGGGAAATCACCCGTAAATGAACTAATAGAGGCAAACAGCGCTGAAACTGAAACCTGTTTGGCAGGATTTTGAGCACAGTTTTGAGTAAGTATCAAAGTTCACCTCTATCGCTGGGTTTTTGAGATAGGAGATTCCTCCCAGTGTTCCTCTATGTGAAGAAATGACAATGCATTGTAATATCCTATCACCCCAACACAAGGGCGTAGGTTTTGTTTCAACATTGGGGGGAACTCATGAAATGGGGGATTTGGGGGTCCTCTGCCAAAAAATGTTGAGAGTCAAAAACTTAAAGGAGCAGCACATAGGATTTAGTGCCATCTAGAGGTGAGGACTGCAAAATGCAACCAGCTAAAACCTCTGAAATGTGCCAGGTGTGAACTCCTGCTTATGATTCCTTTAGTGTTCCTCCTTCAGGGGTTTTTTACTGACAGCCAAATTATTCACAGAGGTCTCTTCCTCTCCAAAACAAACTGACTAAACCAGTAAAACCCCTGGAAAAAAAGCAGTTCCACATTAAAAATCTATGTTTTTCCAATGCTGTTGGCCTTGCAGAGGGGCTGCTTACTACTGTGGCCGACTCGAAAACAAAAAAATTAGTGCCAGTGTTCGGATTGTTCGTTCACGGCTGTCGTGGAAACATGTTGGTGCAACATCGTGGACTCCGTTGACGAGAACCTGCTCCCTATGTAAACATGAAAGGCTTGGATTAAGGTAACAAAAACACAACAGTTCTTATGTTTTGGTGATTATACGCCAAAGAAAACATAATGATTATATGATTTTCCATTTTTGACAATATATCCTCCTAAGTCCAACAAACTTTTCAGCTTTTTTCAGCTTTCAGTTCATGCATTCTGGTGATTTTTTTTCATGCACCAAATGTCTTGAATCTTGTAAAAATACAAATCCTCATTCATGCTATTATTAGGAGGGAACAAACGCACATGCTTGTAAAATTGAGGGGAACATGTCCCCTGCTTCCCCCCTGAAATCTACGCCTGTGCCCGACCATATTGGTGAATGTGTGGCACAAGATATTAGACAGGGAGGTCTCAGATGGACGAGTTACAAGGATGTTGACAAAGGGCCAGATGAGCACTGATATAATTGAGTGGGAGGATCAAGCAGCTCAGAGGCTGAGAAGTAGCAGAGGCAAAACAAAATCAGTGGACTGCAGCAGCCGACAAAACTACAGCCAAATCCATCACTCAACAACACAGTTAATCAGATCGGCTACCCATCTGATTGCATGCAAATGCAATGCAAACTTGACTAATACCGGGCCATTATTGCAATGATACATCATTTGCCTCACAAAGTTGTGGTTGTTCTTTGTTCGTGAGGATGCGCAGAGTGTGATGAATAAAGAAGGAACGTTGTAAGGGCAGCTACAATTCCCCACAGAGATTATTACATTTGTGGCAACAAGAAACAAAAACTGTAATAAAGGATGTACTGAATATGCTGCACACTCGCCCGCTGCTGTAACTAATTTAATGGTCCCTTATACAACATTTCATGCTATGTCATCATCTTACGCAGGAGAGGGCTGAGGCAGTGCAGCCACTTAAATGGGGACAGACACTAAACACAGCCAAATAAGGTACACTGTGATACAAGATAAACTCAACTATGAAGGTCAGCGCACATTTTGTGAAGTGAATCCTTCACATTTCATACTCAGAACCAGAATAAGGATTATTGTCAAGTATGTTTTTACTAACAAGGAATTTGCTTTGGGTTTTTTTGCACAGCCATGGGTGGATTATGAAGGAACAGGCCCCTGGGCACAAATATGTAAAAAGCCCCACCAGCTCTCATAAATAGGATCAAGATTCACAGGTTCTGTGGTGGTTTGGCCTCTATTTTGCAGTTGTTATGTATCTTTCTGTGCTTTTGTGCCTCCTTGTAGTAGTTTTGCATCTCTTTCCAGTCATTTTGTGTCTCTTTGAGATCATTTTTTGGTCTTTTTTTGGCCATTCATTGTCTCTTTGAGGTGGTTTTGCTCCTTGTGGTAGTTATTGTGTGCCTCTTTGCAGTCCCTTTGCATGTTTCTGTGGTGTTTTTGCATCTCTTTGTGGTCATTTAGAGTCTCCCCCTGGCTGGTAACTGTTCATTTTAAGCCCCTTTCCCACTGCAAAAAAACCCCACTAAAATGGTAATGGGAAAGGCTACAATCAGCATTCACACCGGGGTCAATTGACTCTGCAGTCGTCACAAGTATCGATCGGCCCTGGCCCCAACTGGCAGTGATAGAAATATGACAGCTGGATGAATGTGCTAATTTTAGCTCCTCTACCAGAGATGCAATGACGTGGTACCACAAAATATCGTCTATTAATTAAACAACTGTCACTGTCCCATGCACTATACAAGCACGGAACAGGAATCGATTTATTGACTGAAGTATGTCCAACTCCACTAGGTGGCGATATGCCCCATTGTAGCTTGTTAGTATTGGTTGACCTATTACATCACAGTGTGAACAATCAACAAGTCAGCTACAGTTAAGTTAACTAGTGGCAAACTGGTTCAATGGTGAACAACTTTACAGCTCTGTACATTTCATCCGTCCAAAAATATCTATCTCTGGATGTAGATTTCATCATGTTGTTACCAACTGCTTCTGAGAGGCAAAGGCCTTTTTTTGTTTGTACTTTTTTCTTAAGCATTTAATTTATAAGAAATTGATACAGTTTTACAAAGTTAGACAGCCATGATGGAGATAGGTTGAGGGCATGTATAGAAAAACGCATTATATTTGATTTAACGGAAGTTCTTTGAACACGGACGAATTTCCAGGTGGCAATCGGGCCCCTCCACCCCATGGGCCCCAGTGCACCACTGTCTGTATTCATACCCCTGCCTACACTTTAGAATTTACAGCACACAGTAATCCATCCATGTGCACAACAAACATATGCCTGTTAAGAAGAAATAAAAATAAAGGCAAAGTGCTGCAAAAGTCAACAACATGGGTATAAACAATACATGAGCAGGGTACAACATGAATATATATAGGCTATCATTTTTGTTGCGAACACTGGGGGAATTAATATGATTATGGATTATGTATAAAAAAAAAAAATCGGTGTAACACACAGATTGCAATGATGATGTAAGCTTGTTGTTGACTTTCCCAGTCTGAATGACTGAGCAAAGGATAGGGGGTGGGGTGTCATTAATCCATGGCTAGTGATGACCAGCCAGGCAGAAATGGGGTGTAGTGGGGGATGGGCGAGGACACTGTTGTTATGACTGGTGCTTGGCTGCGGGACAAACTTCCAGAGGCCTTTTCTCCCTTTTCCATCTCATTGGTCGCTTTCAACGAGGACATGTGGCTCCATTTTGCTGTGAACCTGTCAAACGGACCGGGAGCTAATATTTAATCAACGCTTGAGGGCGGCTTTCACCTTTAACAAACCACGAGGTGTGTGTTGGTGCTTTTGGGAAAATAGGTTAGTCACCGATATAGCTTTTATCCTAGTTCTGCTTGGCGTGGCTGTTGTTGTTGTTATATAAAGGTATACTAGCAAGTCTTGTTACATAAGTTAACACCACTACGTCGCCGCATGTGGTCGTGTAGCCGCTGATACATGGCGCGGTCGTCACGGCTAATCGTTACATTGAGCTTTAGCGAGAGGCACTTTGAAATAACAGCAGTTACAGGCGGCTCATTTTCGCCTGCCGGGTCACCTCACTGTGTCGAATGTCTGAAGCCTCTGCTGGGCTCTTACCGCCTGGCTTTAGTTTAAATATTATAACCTATCGATAGTTAATACATGTGCGCAAACGATCTGCCTTGCAATCGATTAAAGAGATAACATGGTCTGACTTGAGACACAAGAGCTGTGGAAGATCTCGTCAATTGAAAGGTTTTGTCCAAGTAGGTGCGAGATTACAGCAACACTGTCATTAGCCTAGCATGCTAGTGTTAGCCACCTAGCTAGGTCGAGAGTGGCTGACGAGCTCACTGTACTCGGCAAGAAATGCTGTTTCGAAGAAGCTAACTTATTGCAGTCGGTTGCTTTGTAAAACAACTTGACACATTGCGAATCGGTGCAGCATTAGCTGCATTAGTTTGGTAGCTGTTAACTGTTGGTGAGCTGGATTAAATAAATGAAAC
The DNA here is from genome assembly GCA_035609425.1 of Epinephelus awoara. Lineage (NCBI taxonomy): Eukaryota > Metazoa > Chordata > Actinopteri > Perciformes > Serranidae > Epinephelus > Epinephelus awoara. The sequence continues at coordinate 15,587,061 of CM069306.1, read as the reverse complement.
GTTAGACCGCGCCGCCTGACTGGCATGTGCGGTGACGGTTACAGCCGCTGCCAATGTAAAACTAATGTTAACTCGCATGTTGGCTAGCATGCTAACGTCCCGTAGCTCAGATGGGGCATCGCGTAAAAATGGGTGTAAATAAACGTGTAATTGCAGTAGTTTACGATGTAAATTAGAAGGCAGACGTTATGCGTTTTTTACTTGATAAAAACGTACAATAGTGCAGTTAAAGCCTCATTCCCCATACATCCACTCATTGACCCATGACATGTGGACAATTGTCAGCCTGTGAATTAAATGATAGTTACACTCTGTAGTTAAGGCGCTGCTATATATTTTATCTTTCCAAAACTTTATCAGAAAGACACTTGATTCAGACTCTCTTACAGTATGAAGTGTATTTTGAGTTATACGTTGGCACACATTGGTTACTATGCTTATAACAGCATGTCGGATAACGTACACACTGTAGTGTAGTGTGTTGAGCCCATTCAGTCGCCACCGTGTGTGGGGGATGGGTAATGTATTTCCGCAAGTATCCTGCCATGCTATCTTGCAGATTTCGCTACCGGCAGATTAGCATTGCGCCTGTATTTAACTTGCACGAAATCAGTGTGACCTGAGGATGGACAGCTGAACCAGGCCTACAGTCACACAGACGACTTATACTCTGAAATGGCCACTTGACAAAATGAATTGCTCATTTACCGTAGCTACACTCAGACTAAAAAACTAGTCCTTGGCCCCAGATGGCTATCCAGTACCAAGAGTAAGATGTTAGTTACTATTGTAGGCGGCAAACATTTAAAATGTATCTGTACTTATTTGAATGACATGTCTATTTGACTCTACAAAAGCATACTTGCCCTTTAATTTGTATCCTTCAAGTATAGTTACACCGTGCATAGCATAAATATCCACAGGCTGTTTTGGCTTATTACATTGCTGACCCAGTTTCTTTCATTGTTTAGTGACACGCCCCTTGGTTCATAACACTTTCCTCTGGCTGCCTTTTCACCCACTCGCTGACACACAGCTGCTAAAATGTCTATTTTAATTAAGGTAATTTGTCACAGCACTGATAGAGAAACACTATCTTCTGTGGATTTTTGGCACAGCCTACATGGATCCTGTGCTGCTAAATAAAGATTTAAACACATATGAACATGTGCAAAAAGTGTTACTTGGAGGGTTGGGGCAGGTTACTGAACCACAGTTCATGGTGGGAGGTGGTCTGAAGTATAAAAAGCGTGCCAAGGAGACAAATTACTGATAGTAATATACCAATTTAAGATGCAGAATGTAATAAAATGTTAACATTATGTCTGCAAGTGATTTCACTCTGAGAAACAGTGCAGCCTATGATCCAGATGTGCTGCCCACGCCTGATGTCACTTATGTATAATTCAGAAGTTGGAAGAGGTGTATTCAATTTCTTTCTTTCCTCTCAGGGGCTGAGAGTTCTTGTTGAGGACAACGGAGCCATGATGCGCATCTGAAGGCACCTCGATCACATGGGTAGTGTATCTCGCTGTTTAATGTCACACCTTTGTGAGGGGGGGTTTCCTTGTTTGTTTTGTCTGTTGCTGTGGCTGCAAGCTATATTGTGGGCTGGCAGATCGCTTTGCTAGCGTCAGGAGTCATATAGGGAAAGCTGTGGCTGTAGTTTAGCTTTGTATTCAGGCGGTGGGAGAAGGGGTGCAGGAGTGACTCAGGCAACATCCACACTAATATGTTTTTGTTTAAAAACTCATAACTATTGCTACGTTTACACCCAGCGGCCACATTACCTCAGCGTTTTGGAACCCCTAAAATGGAGACCTTTAAAATGCTGCCAACCACTTTTTAGTTTGAAAACTCCAGGGTTGTATTTTAATCCTGGATGGGCATAAAGGTAGACATGGTTCGCTTCCAGATTGGGTCTTATCAGTCACACTTGGCAAGTCAAAACATTATGGCTAGGTACCTTCTTGTGTGGGTACTCCTTTCCCATTGCCATGGCTTTCTCCAGCAATTGATGAGGCTCCCAGTACCACTCTGATATGTTGCTGTATTTGCTTTGCAATGACTCCCAACCTGTTTTCCCCTGCCTTAATTGCCTTACGCAGTGTTCACAATACAAACAAAAAAGCAATAGCATGACCTGCTACAGTTTCGCAGAGACGTTGTTAAATTGTTGCTCAAGCGTGTGTTAGGGTAGTCACGTCGTCACAAGCTTGTCTGTATCTGCAACTAGCAACAAAGCAGCTCGACTTCACTTCATCAAAAGTTTGTATTTGGTCATAAAAGTTACTTAGCCAAATAACACAGTACTACCACTAAAAACAAAAACGTATGATTGGTTTATGCTTCACCACGTCATTCGAGTGCTAAAAAAGTGTTCAAGCCCACACATCTTTAACTTGTAGAGTGTCATGGCCGTGCTCAGTGACAAGTGTCAGGCATCAGTTTGTTGCTCCAAGTCACCAGCTCCCATTGATGATGACTTGTAGCCTGTTGCTGTGTCACTTGTCATGTGAACACAGCATCATACTCATGTTACTGTCAGTAGCAGTTCCACCTTTTCGTTAGTCCAAGCAAAGAAATCTCTGGTCTAAGAGAGAGTGTAGACAATTTGCTTCCTGTTAACACTCGCATGCACATGCCCAGTGTACGTGAATGGGCATGTGATTTGTGTTTTCAGGTATGTTAGTATTAACGGAGATTATTTCTGAAATGATGCTAAAACGCTCGTGTGTGCGGACATTGTTTTTATTTTAAAACAAAAACATATTGCTGTGGATTGTCCTCAGTCAAGACCAACAAGTTAGTATTAGACATGTCCCAAAAAGGGTTGAAACAAGCATGAGTTGTCGAACATGTCTGTTCAACAAATTATGCTTAGTCAAATGTTCACCTTGAAATGACTCCAATAATCCAGTTGTTTACAAAGTGGTGGCACTCTTCAAGAGCTCCGACAGGTCACAACTAGAACTTTTCACTTGTAAGGAAATTCCTTTATGAGCAGAGGTTACAGGTAGAAGAAGTGGTGGTTGTGGCTTCGGTTTAAGAGAGTAGGGATGGGAATCGAGAACTGGTTCCTGTTAAGAACCAGTTCCAACTGGTTCAATTCATCAATATCATTAGCCTTTATGCTTCACGATTCCCTTATCAATTCTTTTCATTACGCCGAATCTTTATGTCAATGACGCACGTCACGCTCGTCAGTCAGCAGTACGTTCAACAACAAAGAAGACGTAATGGTGGAGAGACAGAAGCGGTCGAAAGCTTGGCTTCACTTCACCAACAAAGACTCATGACATTCAGCTCCAGGTCCAATAATTTCCTCTTCTTGGTGTCATGACTGCCCAAAAGTACCTGAACAGCCGAGCTGTGGTGGCACATAGGTATGTGACGTGTCAGAGGAGAAACGAGCCGTTCACATTTCCACAAACCTCACCGCACTTTAGGGACTTTACTTATGGAGGGACTGTTCCTTACTTGTCAGGGGAAGAGGGTGGCTGGTTGATTTTTATTTTATTTTGATCCCCCCCTATGTTAATCACTTATTGATGTTGAAGTATGAATAAGTCAGTAAGTAATTTATTCCATTGAAATATCATTGATGTATTATAGAAAAGTGATTTATCTTTTTATAAATGACAAAAGGCACATCTGCCTCATTTTTGCTGTGATATCATGATACTACTCAGACCTGTGATACTTTCATTGGTATCGTACCGTGGGTCCCAATTTTGGTACCGCGACAACACTAACTGATTCTGTAACGTTATTTGACGTAGATGAAAACAGATGCTGTACAAATATTCTTCCATTTGTTCCATTTTAGATGATAGCAGTGGACCAATTTCATATTTTGTTTACTTACTTACTTAGCACTTATCTCTTGTTCAGAATAGAAACTCAATAATATTTATGTTGTTGACACCGAAAACCTGTAAGGTCTACTTTTTCTACACAGAAAATTCAAAGGAGGAATCGATAAAGAATCGGACCGATAAGCAGAATCAATAATGACATTGATACCAATAAAAACCTATCAATTCCCTTCCCTATAAGAGAGTGAGCCAAACGTATGTTGGTTAAGAGCTTTCAGTGCTTTTTAGAAGGTTTATGAGTCTCAAAGCTGTTTTCCAACAATGCATATGTATTAGGGTAGGTCCGCAGTGTGCTGGTGTCTTGGGTTGACTTTCTGTTTGTGTAGTTGGCTCATTTGAATGTTGTGTTTTCACACCTGTCTAAACTATTTAGAAATGTTTGGTTGGTTGTCAGGTTGACTCAAAGTCCATCGGTATGACATGTTGAAATTGAAATACCATATTTAAGGCGGTGGCTGAAAGGAAGACAGGAAAATCTGGGGAGAAAGCAAGGCAAAATGGGACATAGACACCAACCAGGTCAATGATTTATAATTTAAAAGATTCACTAGTGCAGCCAAGTTTTTAATCTCAAAATTCCTGTGATCAGTTGCATGCTAGGCCACATGGCAAAGTGGACTTGGTTCTCCGTTAAACACCATTCAGATTTATTCACCAATGCTCATCATTGAGTCTTGCTGCTTGAAAAGTCAACTTGAAGTTAAAATGTTTTCTAACCAATCAGATAAAATGTTGCTACTTTAAACAAGACTGTACCAAATGCCCGTCTCAGTCAGTGATCTGTACAAGAGATGCAGACTCACTCAGTGCGAGGCCTACATTGGCACGGTTCAAATGTTGTCTGGGCTTCTGGTAATGTGAGACTAATGTCAATGAGTTTAAAGCTCTCCACTTCTAGCTGCTTGAGCCAATCTTAGTTTGACAGACAGACGGCTAATTCATAGCTCCGAGTCTTTGGGAATTATAATCATGAACTGTTAAGCTGATGCACTTAAAATTTTTGTAGCATAGACTTTGTGTTTAACAGCTATGCTGATAACTTGTTTGTGGTTTAGTTCCACTTAGATAGCTGCTAACTGGAATGTCCCTATGTGTTCTTATCTCGTCCACAGCTGAAAATATTGTGATGTAACATGATAGCACAATTCAGTCAGGTGAGGTTGTGTCATTTGCATGTTGTGTAACTCTCGTGTTAGCAGCTGTTTATCTAAGCAAAACGATGCAGGAAGTGATGTGTCCGTGCTCTCGATCAGAGCTGAAGTTATAACATAGTAAGATGTTGTGTCAGCCAGATGAATTGTTCGACCTATTCTTGTAATGCTGGCCTTACACCAAAATACTTTACAAGTGATTTCACTGTTGCAGACAACAGTCCGAGCTGTTTTAAGTCAGTTTTTCTCTCATCTTGACGTTACAACAAGTATGACACATTACGACACGTCTCTGCTGGTGCAAATACTGAAGTTCATTGATGTTAATAGTGTAAAAAAACAATTGCTGTGCTCTACAGCACTAAACAAGAAGCAGCAAACTGGTTAGACTGTAAACACGGAGGGGACTGTGGGGCTGGCAAGAACATAAACATGTCTTGGTTCTGCTGGACTCTGGAAAACCAGTGGAGTGGTGGAGTGAACACGAATCTGTGTTTAATGCCACCTTGTCGTCAGTATCTGATCCACCAAGCAGCATTTAGTTTAGTGAGGAATCTTAATTTATAATCTCATAATTTTACAATATGAGACAAACTGTAAAGACACATTTGCTTCCTTGCTTCTCTTCACGTCAGTTACGTTCCTGGCTGTCACCACTGCTGGCGTCTCGCCTTTAACATTGCGCCTAGCTGTATAATGATTTGATACTGTGAGGCTATTAAATTTCACTCTGCTGTAAGCATCATCATCGCTGTTGTTCATTTCTGGATAGGCTAACATTACCTTCCCTTTGTTCGGGAAGACTTCAAGGAAGGTATTTGCTTACATAGATTTCCACATCTTTTTCTTGCTGCTCCGTTCTTCTCTCTTGTTGGGGATGTATGTGACCTGAGGTTACGCCACATTTTTGTCTCCACTTCTTAGTCAACCAACTCTTCTTATGGATGTGAGAAAAGGCAGAAGATTGAACCAGTTTCAAGAGCTGGGAAATAATAAAAGGAATCTACTTGTAGTCTTGTAAATAGTGACCCTGCAAGATCCCCAGTCTTTGCAAATCTTTTAGTGTGTCTGTAAACTTACATTCTGAGAGGGCGTCAGACTTAAGTCTTTTCAAAGTCTCCTGGTAGTGTTTGGCAGGCACAAGTGAGCTCTGACCCTGTTCACCGCTCCTGCGTCACTTGCATAGTGATGACATTTGCAGGCACCCTTTCAAAACAGGCTAGTGTCAGATGTGCAAGAGTGCTGTATCAACATGCTTGTAGTGCACCATAACTACACTGACCCTTAAACGGAGTGTAATGGAAAAACACAGCACACTGTAAGAGCATGAGTACAGTACTGCGGCAGTGTAAAAAGCACATTTTGTTTAAAGCATTATGTGTTTTCTGCAGAAATATTGTCGCCATTTGTTGTCAGTGTTATTCTTATCGGTCATTTTGTTCTATATGTCGTGCGTCAGTGTGAAAAAACAATCTGTTAGGACTTTCTGACCACCTTGTTATGGATAGCTGAAGGGCTTCTACTAGATTCCAGGCCTCTTGGTTCAGTTGGTCTTGGACCTCAGCCTCTGGGATGCGGCAGGAGACATGTTGACTTTTTCAGCAGGCTGGCATGATGGAAACAGTAGAGGTTCTGTCCCCCGTCCAGATCCCCTTGTTTATTTCCACAGTCCCATTTAAACAGTGCGGGTTCTGCATGAATAAATATGGAGCCGGGACTCAAGCACTGTAGGATCTGTTATTGCTGAGGTTTAAAGCCCATCTATTCCAGACGTTTTAGTCCAAAATACCCAGCCTGCCCCATGAAGGCGGCTGGTAATTATTTCCAGTTGTAGGTTAATGAATGGAAACTGGTGCCCTGCCTAGAGCCAGGAGGCTTCTGCAGCCAACACAACTAGAGAGGAGCGAAACATCATTATGTATCAAATGGCAGATCACAGCTTGCGTTCGCCCGCTTCTCTGTTTGGAAGTTGCAAGATCTAGGTCAGGCAAGGTGATGTTGTTTTTAACCTCTTCCTCTTCTCAGTTTTCACGGTGTGTGCCAGTTTGGTAGTGAGCTACGTAGTTAGCTCGTAGTGTAACACCATCCTCCGTGTGCGTGCATGCGTGTGTGCGTGTGTGTGTGTGAGAGAGAGAGAGAGGGAGGGCTCTCCTTTACCCTTGGCTCTGTGCTCCTGCATGTCATCTTAGTGTTTACTATCATCACCCAACACTTGAGTGATGAAGAAACCCTTCCTTCAGCTCAGTTCAATAATGTGTAATACCACCAATTTAATTAAAGCTGCTCTGTGGTTTGCTTTTACAGGCTCCTATCCTGTGCTGACCCAATGGTTTAATCACCAGGACTAAAAATGAGCATAAGCAGTGATGAAGTCAATTTCCTGGTTTACAGATACCTGCAAGAGTCAGGTAAGTCTTGATTATCTGAATGCAGCTGTAAAATGCACTCGTTTTCCTCCTTAAAAGAACATTTCAAATGTCATATTTCACACTGCTGCTCTGGACTCTCTGTGACCGAACTTTGACTCCAACCTAATTCCCAAATCATCTGTGCCTCCTCCAGGCTTCTCCCACTCAGCGTTCACCTTTGGCATAGAGAGCCACATCAGTCAGTCCAACATCAATGGAGCCCTGGTGCCCCCTGCTGCCCTCATCTCCATCATCCAGAAGGGCCTGCAGTATGTGGAGGCTGAAGTCAGCATCAATGAGGTCAGGCTCCATCTTTAAACCCTCAACTACTAATTAGTGTAACCTTACAACACGCTGGCAAAAAGAGGTGCACTCTCAGTGTTAGGATTTGACTCAAGTTTGTACAGTGCAGTAAATTTGGTGGATGGTCTTAAGGATGATGTAAGTAAGGCATGTCATGATGCCAAAATATAAGTCGATACCAAAACTGGCGAATTTCGACGTGCCTTGCACTTAAAAATACACTCCTTTATTTAAATTGTTTAAATTTAAACAAAACCAGCTGTAACTTAAGTTTAACTTAAAGTTTTCGGCAGAGCTGTTACATCGACACACCTATAAAGAGAGGAAAAGTCTGTTTAAATCCTGCTTTCTTTAGCCATGCCAACACAAGCTCACTGGTTTTGCCAGGGCTTTAAGAGGGGGACAAATTAAAATTAAACTACGATGATGAGCGGGACATCACCTGTCCCATTACAGTTACTCCTGAAAAAGAGTGTGATGAGTAACCCTTCACTGGAAATAGAGACATTGATCACTTAATTTATTAACGTTTAATAGAAATGTATATCTGGAAATGAATTATTTGCTTTGATTGAAGTCCTTGTGCCCCCTTGTAGGACGGGACCCTATTTGACGGGCGGCCCATTGAGTCACTGTCTCTGATTGATGCCGTGATGCCAGACGTGGTCCAAACCAGGCAGCAGGCCTACAGGGACAAGCTGGCCCAGCAACAGCAGCAGGCGGCAAGCAGCGGCAGCAGCGCAGGGCCCCAGGGAAGCACCAAGAATGGAGAGGGCGCTGCCAACGGGGAGGAAAATGGATCCCACGCCTTAGCCAGTAAGCTCGCTCACGGTTGTAAACAATCTCTGAATCAGCTCCTTAAGAAACAGATGGCTGACCAAATTCCAGAAATGTTTCATGTTCTTATGCAGGATGTTATTCCTGCGCTAAATGCGTTGACATAATCAGATTCATGTTTATAAGATGCTGTGTAAGCTGTTTGGCATTCAGCCTGAAATCTGGTTCTTGATATAACATCAGCAAATAGAAAAAAAGACTTGAGTTGTACGAAGGAAGGCGGGTTGTTATGACCTAAATACATAGCAAAGTATATTTTGAGGAATGTGCTGTTACTGTATATATGATGGTATATAATTTTCTCTTTCACAATTTCCATATAAGGTGATTTGGATGTTCTTATTGGATGGAGTCAGAGCTTACCACCTCTGTGTGTGTGTGTTTGCTGTTTGCTTTTCTCGTGACAGCTGCAGCACAACATTTGGATTTAGTTTTGTGTGAAATGTCTGCGGCTTGTTGGGTATTACATAAAGCTACTCTGGTGTTTTTCTAACAGCAGCACATGTGTTTCCTCATGGTTTTGTCCTTCCTGTGCAGCACCGTCACCACGTCTTTACTCACCTTTTCCCAGCACACAGTTGTTTGTTTGTTTTAGCGTAAAAGGCAAAATGTGGTTTGGTTGTTCTCCCTCAAAACCTCCCTCCTTTTCCTCTACATGGTTTAATCACAATGGGGCCTCTGAATGAAATTATAGAGTGCTACTGACGGGTAGATCCAGGCTCTCACAGCCTACAGACATGTCCAACATTAGCACCTACAGTGTCTCACGTGGGTTGATTACTTGTATTTTGCACACTTCCTGCTTTAGGACAAGCTGTGGTTTGGTGAAAACACTCTCGGTTATCCAACAACAAGCACAGTCTGCTCTTTAATTCCACAGCTGTCAGCTGTTCCGGCTGGTGTTCACTCAGCGCAGCAACGTTTACTCGAGGCTTGTCGAGAAACGGTGGCGTCGCCATTCTGTTTGAATTAACAAGATCAGACGATGACATCACTGTGTGCTGCTTTGAGGCTGGTCTGCTTCATAGGAAATTAGATGAACCTCTGTCATTGTTAAAATGAGACTTTATTAATATATCTTGCAGTTCTACCCAAATAGAGGCTTTGTGTGGGGAAACACTGGCTATTCATTTCAAAATTAATAGGCTACTTTAGTGGGAGCGGTGATTCATCACGTCTTGTTTACACTCCATTACCCTTGAAAATTGTATTGCATCCTCTTAACCTTCAGAACAGCGGGACAGCAGCTAATGAATTTCGTTATGTAAAGTTTTAGTTAAAGGTTTCGTTACTCACTCCTTCCTGTAGATCACCACTCAGAGATGATGGAGGTGGACCGGGACGTGGAGATCCCCCAGAGTAAAGCCATGGTCCTGAGGGGCCACGAATCTGAAGTTTTTATCTGTGCCTGGAACCCAGTGAACGACCTCCTCGCCTCCGGGTCAGTATCTCCACATCATCCCTCACTTCCCTTAAGGGTTATATCATGGAAAAGTGTCATTCTTCAAAACAGCTCCAAAAACACTGGTTAGCAGCAGCAGTGTTTCTGTGAAATGCTGTAAAGTTTAGTTGAAAACACACATTAAACACACATTAACATGGCTTAATAGAGATATTTTCAGACACGAGTAGACAAATCAGCTTCACTATAACTCGCCGCATTCACAGACAAACACTTGTCTGTATCTGGACACATTTTCCCCACAAATACAACATGCTAACATTATTAGCACAAGTCTATGAAATTTTACATTGTATAAATTAGCCTAACAACTAGCAGACCTTTTCGCTGCTCATACAAAACCAGGGACAACAGTAACATTTAACAAAGGTAATGTTATCAAATTTGGCTCCATTACAGCTCACAAGGTTCACCGACAAAACTGTCTTATTCACTTACATATGAAATACGATTATCTGGCCAGGGCCTCTCTGTAACACCGCAGTGCTTCATTCATAACAGTATGTTGTGACACATATTACCTTTTATCAAAAAATCACAGCTCCAGCGATTTAGATATTGAACTCGTCCATATCGGAATTCTGATAATATTTCGATAAATTGTGCAGCTCTGTTGTCCATCTGTCCGTCTGTCTGTCCCATTCTTGTGAATCAGATATCTCAGGAGTGCCTCAAGGGAAATTCCTCAAATCTGGCACAAGCGTCCACTTGGACTAACGATGAAGAGATTAGATTTTGGTGGTCAAAGGTCGCTGTGACCTCACCATCTAGTAGGATGGCCGTTTTTTCTGCATCATACCTCAGAAACAGAAGAAAAGACGTTTGGTCAGATACTGAATTGGTGACACTACTGTTGGGTGTCCACCTTGAAACTGTGCTGCATGTATAGATCTTCTGTTGATGTGTAAGAAGCATCCACGTTTAGAGTTTGAAGCTTCTCTGCAGCAGCATCAATGCTTGAAGCTCTGTTTACTGTCGTGGCTACATGTGAGTGTGGACAGACATGGAGGTAAACATGACTGGTTGGTAGAGGCATGCAGCCACTAGGCAGTGATGTGGTTAACATTTAATACAAATGCCTTCTGAATGATTACCTTCAATCATTATGATTTGAAAATACACAGCAGCAAGTGTTGTGATAAGTCCATACTGCTCTGTTTGTGGCCGGGAGTAAGTCTACTCATTAACCTAGAAGGACTCCATGATTTAAAGCAAAATCTTTATCTCTTGTTGGTCAGGGAGCTCATTTAAAAACATTTTACTTTGTCTTATTCAGGAGAAACCTGCGTGTGAGAGGAGAAAAGGCTTGTTTTCCTAATTTATCAGCACTAAACAAACTTTTGTTGACTAAAGTGGTTGTTTCTCCAGTGTCATTATCCCTCTCCTCCTCTCAAGATCAATGCACTCATGCAGCAGAGTCTCTCACAATGAAGTGTTTACTAAAGAGCAACTGTGATGCTGGAAATGAGACGGATTTTCCAGTAACAACTAATGACTGGAGGCTTATTGTCCGTAGAGAACAACAGATGACTCAGCAGTTATTATTATAGTCAATCATGGCTCCACTGATAGATCCGTCAACTGAGAGGGGTGAGCCTCAGAGTGACTGCTGAGTACAGTCTTGTATTCTTGTTCTGTGAGTTAATGGTGGGCTTATTTGTTGCAGTTTCACTATCTGTAGCAGTCTGCACTGTTTGATCAGATCACCTCAAGAGAGGAGTTGGGTTCTATTAACGCTATGCATCTCTAAGCTGATTGGGCCAAACAGCAAACATTACATTTGGCTGTTTTTTCATTTAATATTGAGGGTCAAATCATGCAAATCCCACAGCTTTGTTCGCCACAGTTCAAATAAACCCTTTTGTTAGATGTGTTTACCTTAATAATCAGAATAATAGCGCAATAAGAATATAAATACCTCTTGTAGCAACTTCAATCACAAGAGACTGGTCTGATCTGAATGAATTTTCAAGTAGGTAACAAGGGTGGTGCAAACCTTTGAGAATCTAGAAAATATTAACGCCTAATAACAATGTAGATGCTTAATCTGATCGTTTGGCTGTGGTTGGAATAAATACCTTCTTCCTGCACATGCTGGTGCCTCATGGGGGTAACGTTAGGTGACGTAGGGGATGCCTGCGTTGCACATGCTCCACAGCTGTTTGTGTGTGCACCCCTCTGCTCATTTTGACAAAGAAATTGTTCATAAAATAAACAAAATATTTAGTGCTCTGCTAATGGTACTTTTCTTTTGTGAGTGCTCTGATAAATGTAGGTATTTTTTGATTTCAAAACCTTACGTTGTTGATACAGGCTGTGATGTTGATTCGCTGGACATAACAATCATCTTTTGCTGCCAGTAGCAGTGGCCTGCATATGAGATGTTTAGGGAACATTGGTAAATTGCAGCGTCTATCTGTAGTTTGCATGTGCAGTGTTTTGGGTACATCTGTAATTTGTAGCTACAGAAACAACGTGGGTTACACTATCAAATTATATCAACAGGTGAAACCAGTCTTCTCCTTTGACAGTTTATTAATTGAATGAATTAAATTTTCTCAGTAAAGTTAGGAAAAGCTTGTAAGTCGTAAATGTCGTATTTTGATGGAAAGCTTGGGACATGTAAATACATGTCTTATAGGATCACTTTATTTAGCATCCATGTAGTTAGTTAAGTTGGAATCTATAATCAGAATGATTTCAATCTGATCTAAAAAAAATATTGCCAGTGTAACTGCAGCTATTGAAACAATCATCTCCTCTGATGATGTCATATTTTTATGTCTCCTCCCTGTACTCCTCAGTATCATTGGCTCAAAAGAGGCACTGCATTTCTGAGCAGTCAGACAGATGAAACACAAATAAAACACATATGGTTTGACAAAATGCACCAGCTGGTTTTTTACAGGTTGCTTTGTGTCAGATCCAACAGCAGTAGATGGTCTGGACTAAAACAATGAAATCCTGAAATAAGCTATCAAGGAGTGAGAAATAGGTGTGAATATGTGAGAATAAAGTCATTACCCCCTCACTCATCCCAGGAGAGGCTTTGTCCGACTGTAAACGGCCGTTACCTTGAGCCATAATTAACAGTTAAGTGTAAATCCATAACATTAATTTCCTTCACAGCACATGGATCGAAGCCTTTGTCAGTAGAAAGAATTGATTTAACTTAACCAAACAAAACTTAATCAAGGACCAGAGTGATTCATCATCTTTCTAAAATGTCATCAAACTTTCTGCTGCCTTAATCAACAATTTAGTGCTCGTTTATAAAAGCGTCCAACCCCGCAGCAGTGAGTGTTATACGCATACTGTATATTCACCAGTCCTGCTCCTGAGCACGAGCACACGTCTCAAAGTGAAACTGAAATGGAGGAACAGTCCTGGTAACAATCGAGGGCTGCGTTGGGGTCCACGTAAAAGTGCATGAGTTTTGTGCCTGTAAATGTCTTTCTCCTTTTTCCTCAACAGATGATATGAAAAGGTTTGATAGAGATTTAAAAAGATATTGGATTTGATACTGGGTTCAGGTTCGATAAATTGCTTTCAAACCCCAACTCTACTCAAGAGCCATGATGGTCAGTTTTATACCATTACCAGTACTGATTTTTAGAGGCGAAGCCATGTTACGTGTCTAACGTTAGAGTGTGTGTGTGTGTGTGTGTGTGTGTGTGTGTGTGTGTGTGTGTGTGTGTGTGTGTGTGTGTGTGTGTTGACTTGGGCAGCTCCGGGGACTCGACAGCACGGATCTGGAACCTGAGTGAGAACAGCACAGGCGGGTCCACCCAGCTGGTTCTGAGGCACTGCATACGGGAAGGGGGCCAGGACGTACCCAGCAACAAAGACGTCACCTCACTAGACTGGAATGTGAGTGTGTAGCTGAACAGTATGGTTGTGTGTGTGTCTGTTCCACTGAGTGCAGTTTGGAGTAATCTAATCTAGTGCTGTGTGTGTGTATGTGTATGTGTATGTATATGTGTGTCTGTGTGTCTGTGTGTGTGTGTGTGTGTGTGTGTGTGTGTGTGTGTGTGTGTGTGTGTGTGTGTGTGTGTGTGTGTGTGTGACCACTACTTCTGCTAAAGGCATTCCTTCCAACCAGATATATGGGGGCGAGTCACTCCCGCGGGGGAAAAGGCTTTTTATGCTGCTCAGCTGCAAACTATTTTTTCCCTGAGTAGTACAAGTCCGTACACAACGCCAAATCAGCACTAATATTTTGTCTGTCATTAACTATTTACTCCTTAATGTGAGTCTCGTTGGTAAACAAAGTAGAACATAACTGTGAAATCAGGCCCAGCACTGCCTGAATGAGAGTCTGCACAGAGGCTGAGAAAGACTAAATGCAACTTACCTCAGACAAATGAGACTCATTGCTTTCTTTCTGTCTTTCAGAGCGAGGGAACGTTGCTAGCGACAGGCTCGTACGATGGCTTTGCTAGGATATGGACAAAAGACGGTAAGATCGCAGCTTTACAATGATGCATGGCAGTTTTCCAGATAGCAGGACATTAAAACATTCCTAGCCCTTTACATTCTATTTACAGTCACCTCAGCATCACTTTTTAGATGATGGTCTTTTTTAAAACATCTGAACCTTAAGTCTCGAGAGAAACAAGCTGAGTTACTGTTAAAGGCAGCTAAGCTCATATTTCTTCCATGACTCCCTGGGACATCCTGTGTCAGCTGAAAAGTATCGGAGAGTCACTACCTTTTAACATGAAACTACTTTTTTCAGTGTTTTTTTTTTATCAATGTTAAAAACCAGATCTGTGTGTTTTTGAGAGCAGGAGAGTTCTTGGGGTTAATTTGGCTCCTGGTAAAAACACTGAAGGAAAAATCCTAAAAAAAAAAGGTCTCCTGGCATCTAGCCACCGAAGAGAATCAGAGAAACACAGATTTTTGATGTGAAATTGCTTTATTCAGTGTTTTAAACTATATCAATCATCAGGTCTGTTTGGAGATGGAGACCCCCCTCATGCTTCAAAGGCAAAATGCCCAAAAAAATAAGCTTAAAAATTAATTGGTAATGGTGGTTGTTTAACAGTTAAGACAACAACTCCCATGATCTTACGCCTCTTAACAACATCATCAAAGTCTGTTTTTGGTCATTGATGTAATTGAGAGAACCCTAGCCACACAAGATTGTTCGTCTCCCAAATCGGTCAAGCCCATGTATTTATATTTTGCCTGTCGTGCTCTCAGATATGTCCTTTGCTATTGAAATTATATTGACTGGAAAGTCCTCCTTTTTCTGAACAAAATGAGATATGGCACCCCAAGATTCAATAACCATTTGATTGGCGAAACAGGCATTCCAACCATTAATGCTTATGATTCAAAAGTGCAAGCTACCTGGGAAAATTGCCTTGAGCCATTTGTAAATAAACTCTGAATTACCCATGCACTGTTTAGTCTATAATTTAGCCTAATGTATGAACATTTCAAGGAGAGAAAACACCGGCCTTTATACTGCTGATTACAGTATGTGAGGATGGATGTGATGGCTTCCACAGTTTCAACGACCATGTTCATATTACCCTTTAACACACACAGGCACACACTGTTCTCACTCAGCAGGACATCGCATGCACTCAAGGAAAACACTGCTTCGATAATGAAATGTTTCTGCTCCTTTCCTAAGTTCAGTTGGGTTTTTTAATATTTGCAGGTAACCTGGCCAGCACACTGGGTCAACACAAAGGTCCTATATTTGCACTCAAGTGGAATAAGAAAGGAAATTTCATCCTCAGTGCTGGTGTAGACAAGGTAAGACTTAGCTTTGAGTTATAGAGGTGAATAAGTTTGATTCATGCTTTTTTGGGTGACTTTATGAACTCTGCAGCTTATTGCTTATTCAGAGTTTCCACCTATATGGTGCAATATGTAAAATACATTTATACATAAATACATGCCAAAAGGAAATGTTCATAATATGGATGGTGTTCAGACCACAGAGAGGCCCATGCACTGTCATCAGTGCGTACCTGCATGTCAGGGTCTGCTTATACCTACACAAACTGTTTCACAGTGACACATGTGTGATGCTTCTCCGCCAAACATCAGATAAGACACGCTGCATACAGACGTTGTTCAACATTACCATCTAGTGTACAGAAGTGTAATGACACACACAGTGTCACCTTCACCATTCATTTTAATGCCCGAGCGCTGATGTTTGGGAGGCATAAACAGGCGCGCGTGTGTGATTTATTAACTTCCCTGTTTATCCTACTTCACATTATTCAGGTCAACTGAGTGTGAATCGCAGGTTCTTTAAAGCAAGAACACATTTTCTGTAATTTATTTATGGATGTTTGTATTGATTTCCTCACTGGAAGGAAACTAGTTTTGTATAAATAATGCAAATGTCCTCCTTCACACAGACCACGATTATTTGGGACGCCCACACGGGAGAGGCGAAACAACAGTTTCCTTTCCACTCAGGTGAGTGACAGGAGTCAGCTGAATTGTTCCACATGAGGTTGCATGCATGAGTCTTTTTGTTTTTAGACAGATGTTATCTTTTGCTGAACTACAGTGAGACCATTGTGATGAGACACTGATGTTATTGAAGTCCTTTCACACACTGTGACAGATATGTTTGACTGCCTCATTCAGCCCAAGTTGTCTTTACACATTTCGACACTGTTCAGTTTGTATAAGCATGACAGCGACCCTGAATTGAATCAGAGTACTGTAAAGCCTCACAGCTGCAGCTCTAAGCTCTGTCTCTGCCTCCCAACAGCACCTGCTCTGGACGTAGACTGGCAGAGCAACAACACGTTTGCCTCCTGCAGCACGGACATGTGCATCCATGTGTGTAAGCTGGGTCAGGACAGACCTGTCAAGACCTTCCAGGGACACACGGTGAGACGGGACTCCTGTGTGAGCGCTGCTTTCTCACAGGGAGGGAAATGGAAACCCCTCGCTGGCCAAACATGCGTCTTAAAGCATTGTAGGATAGCTAATTTGAATTCTGTCACTGAAGCTTCTGATGAAATTTAGTAATGGCACTAAAGCTGGGGTAGGCAGAAACATGGAGAAGGTAAATACAAAAAGCATGAGACAAGAATTAGCAAGCAAAAGTTAACCACCTCACGGTTCCTCTGCCTGTGTGGACTGTTTCCTAAGGAGAAGAGCAGGCAGCAGTTTAGGAGACGGACCTTTGGTTGGTGGCTGTAGCAGCTGGAATTCGGCCAAACCGGCCAGCAGCGTCAGGTCTAACCTGTGTAAAAACAGAAAGTTTGCTGATCTAGCAGGTAGGAGTTTGTTCTGGCTGGATTCGAGTTGCTGCAGCTGCCGACTGGGGGTCAGTCTCCAGAGCTGCTGCTCGCTCTCCCCTCAGCGAGGTGGTCTGTAGCAGCAGGGAGAGACGCACTGGAATTACATGAGATTCATCACTCTTGCTACTGCTGGCTACATAAACATGAACTTGACACTGCAGCCATGACCCTTTGGCTCCAGTTAGCAGGAAGTTGAACTATTATCAGCATTTTCTCTCCATCTCTGAACACTTTTCTAATATTGACAAGTTTTATTTATTCTCAGACTCTCTTTTTGACAAGTCCATCTTCCTTTTTCGGGTTGCTTTGCAGTGTAGGCAGTTTCTCTGCAGGATTCTCCACCATTTAACCACGCTTTCACCAAACGCACATGTATCTGCCTTGTAGAACAACCAATGGGAACGCCCTCTCTGCAATAATTTATGATTGGCCAAAGTTTCCCGTCACAGGCTTTCTAAAGCCTGTAAACGGAGCCAAAAGAAGGTGCTGAAGTCTCGTCTTCTCCCAAACCAGTTGAATTCCAACATGCTGAAAGTTTACAGTGGGATTTTGCCCAATGATGCCAAAATAAAACTGCCTACCCTAGCTTTAAAGCATTCATTCACAACTCAGCAATTTATGACTGTCAGTGGAAAAGCCTCCTCGCAACTGTGACAGTCTAGGACATAAATCAACGTAATCATTGAGATAAATTGGCATAGAAGTATCGATATGTATACATATGTGTTCATCAGTCAAATATAACATGTCGTGTTGTCTAACTCTCATCTCACTCACTGTAGAATGAGGTGAACGCCATCAAATGGGATCCCACTGGCAGCTTATTGGCCTCCTGCTCAGATGACATGACACTGAAGGTCAGTCCACATAACCTGCAGATGTGGCTAAGATAAGCAAAAATTCCTGATTGCATGTGCATACTAAGTAGCTGGTTTCTTCTTCTCTGGCATAGATCTGGAGTATGAAGCAGGACTCGTGTGTCCATGACCTCCAGGCCCACAGTAAAGAAATCTACACCATCAAGTGGAGCCCCACAGGCCCCGGGACCAACAACCCCAGCGCCAACCTCATGCTGGCCAGGTGAGACCACAAAGCAGCGTCTGAACATCATAAGCAATAATCATAATGCTACAAGTGAGATGAAACAAACACTGTTCATGTATCTTATGTCATTAAATCAGCAGTTTGCTCTAATTAATGATGCATTTTTCCGTAATTATGAGGTGATATCAGGATACTTAGATAACCCTGATAAATCTGTCTTGCTGAATATTTAATACCGTACCTTGAACAAGTTTTCTGTCCGCTGCTCTTCTCAGATTTCAGCAGCGCTCCCATTCCTTGATAGAAGCTCGTCAATAAAATATTTGACACTGACCTCAGCGCTGCTGCTCATATAATATTCAGGTTTGACTTGCCATATTAAGTTTGACTCGAGCTCTGATAATAACGTCTTCAGAGCTAGGGCTGGTGCCTCAGTTGAACTCACATTTGATGTGTACTTGTAGCCGCTGGCTGACTCCGACTGGTGTGAGTCACCACACTGCCAGCTTCAATGCTTTTCAGATGCACCTGTAAAGGATGCCACAGTCGCTCAGCTGACCCTGAGGTATAAACACTGGGTCGAGCAGATCAGAGCAGATCTTACCACCTGAACAACCCGACAGGGCTGTGCCATTAATACTTTAAATTAGGATCTTCAATTAAGGTTTGTGAATGACACATTACCCAGGGTTCCCACGGTCATGGAAAACCTGGAGCAGTCATGGAATTTCCCAGTCATGTTTTTAATGAAATTGTGACAGTAATGTTCAGTGGATAACCTTCTAGGTAATGTAACATAATGGTGAATTCATTCTCTGGAGCAGCCAATGTAACGTAGGTCTAATACATCTAGATGTGCAACATTTTACTTGCTATCAATTATGTTTTGCAGTTTTCCCGCAACATTCTGTCTCTCCCTCGATGTGTGTCAGCTTGCTGAAGTTATGTTTTATAGGCGCACAGTAGCTCATCTGGCAGAGTAGGCGCCCGGTGTCAGCGGCCACAGATTCGATTCCAACCCACGGCCTTTTGCTGCATGTCATCCCCTCTATCTCCACCCTTCAACCTAATAGGACATATCAAATGAAGGCAGGGGGGGGGTATATTGATATCGGTATCAGGTAGCGGCCAAGTAAGTTGATGTATATCTGCATATCGGATATTGGCAAAAAATCCAATATCATGCATCCCTACTTTTGGACTTTACAACAGTTTGGAGCTTTTGGAAATGTTCGGATCACACTAGTCGGAAACACTCCTACGCAGCCACCACAGGAGTCTAATTCTTCTACAAATAACACTAGTAATATTAGTTTAGCCTAATCTAAACCTGCAGCTGCGCAGACATACAGGGTTTGAACAGAATAAATAGACATTAAAAAAAGAAAAAAATAGCAGTGTTTCAGTGTTGATTTAGACTTTGAACGTAAACATCATGAATGAAGCTTCTAACTTTTCTGTGCAGCTCTACAACCCTAAAATCCTAACGTGCCTGAGCAGAATTGACAAACAGGCCGCCATCCACAACATGACTGAGAGACAGTGGCGTCTCTGTTTTCCAATAGACGATAAAAATAAATCTGAATGAAATGGCCGTGTCACGTTGACCTGCCAAGATATCGTCTCAGGTGATACATAAAGTGGAGAAACGCAACATTCATGCAGCGACAAGTCATTAATTAGGTTGTTTCCTTTAATTAGAGCTGCCATGTCCGGCTGACACGCTTTATCTCACGGGTGTCGTACATGGCAGTTAATTTAATTGCAACATGACTCCTGGACACTGAGCATGCTCCTCTTCCTGCTCCCTCTCTGCAGCGCATCATTCGACTCCACGGTGCGTCTGTGGGACGTGGAGCGCGGGGTGTGTATCCACACGCTGACCCGCCACCAGGAGCCCGTGTACAGCGTGGCCTTCAGCCCTGATGGCAGGCACCTCGCCAGCGGCTCCTTCGACAAGTGTGTCCACATCTGGAACACTCAGGTCTGGGATAAAACCTCTAACCACACACATGCTCATTAACATTGTACTCACACTAAGATGGCATAAATACATAGGATGATGTTGCCAACGTTTGTGTGTTTGTGTTTCTTCAGACGGGTGCTTTAGTCCACAGCTACCGGGGGACAGGGGGGATCTTTGAGGTGTGCTGGAACGCCACAGGGGACAAAGTAGGAGCCAGCGCGTCAGACGGATCGGTGAGTTTTTCTGCCTGAGCGCTCCATCATACACATCATAATCACTAAAGCCCTGCTGAATGAAGCAGCCACTTACACACACACACACACACACACACACACACACATACACTTCAGCCTCTATGTACAACTTCCACACCAGACTACTGACCCAGGAAGTTTGTGCGTCGGCCATGTGTATTAAAGGTCTCACCTCGGTAAGCTGAAACCATAAAATGCCTGTGGTAAGAATCAGGGTTGACGCTGAGGTCAAACTTGGTTCTGCTGGTTGATAAAAGTGCTTTACTTATGACACGCGGCTCGGTCATATGAGATTGTTGACTCATGTAGGCAGCAGTGTGTAGTCAGAGCAGATTTTAGTTTTAGTTCAGTGCAGCACAGTTATTACAATATAAACACAGCCCTTTATGAAGGCACTGATTCACAGTTATGGAGACATCCCAGTCTCTTAATAACATGCACCAGTGCCTCCTCATGCTTGTTGTGTTGACAGATTTAAAGACATTTATTTATATATATATATATATATATATATATATATATATATATATATACAGTACAGGCCAAAAGTTTGGACACACCTTCTCATTCAATGCGTTTTCTTTATTTTCATGACTATTTACATTGTAGATTCTCACTGAAGGCATCAAAACTATGAATGAACACATGTGGAGTTATGTACTTAACAAAAAAAGGTGAAATAACTGAAAACATGTTTTATATTCTAGTTTCTTCAAAATAGCCACCCTTTGCGCTGATTACTGCTTTGCACACTCTTGGCATTCTCCTGATGAGCTTCAAGAGGTAGTCACCTGAAATGGTTTTCCAACAGTCTTGAAGGAGTTCCCAGAGGTGTTTAGCACTTGTTGGCCCCTTTGCCTTCACTCTGCGGTCCAGCTCACCCCAAACCATCTCGATTGGGTTCAGGTCCGGTGACTGTGGAGGCCAGGTCATCTGCCGCAGCACTCCATCACTCTCCTCCTTGGTCAAATAGCCCTTACACAGCCTGGAGGTGTGTTTGGGGTCATTGTCCTGTTGAAAAATAAATGATCGTCCAACTAAACGCAAACCGGATGGGATGGCATGTCGCTGCAGGATGCTGTGGTAGCCATGCTGGTTCAGTGTGCCTTCAATTTTGAATAAATCCCCAACAGTGTCACCAGCAAAACACCCCCACACCATCACACCTCCTCCTCCATGCTTCACAGTGGGAACCAGGCATGTGGAATCCATCCGTTCACCTTTTCTGCGTCTCACAAAGACACGGCGGTTGGAACCAAAGATCTCAAATTTGGACTCATCAGACCAAAGCACAGATTTCCACTGGTCTAATGTCCATTCCTTGTGTTTCTTGGCCCAAACAAATCTCTTCTGCTTGTTGCCTCTCCTTAGCAGTGGTTTCCTAGCAGCTATTTGACCATGAAGGCCTGATTCGCGCAGTCTCCTCTTAACAGTTGTTCTAGAGATGGGTCTGCTGCTAGAACTCTGTGTGGCATTCATCTGGTCTCTGATCTGAGCTGCTGTTAACTTGCGATTTCTGAGGCTGGTGACTCGGATGAACTTATCCTCAGAAGCAGAGGTGACTCTTGGTCTTCCTTTCCTGGGTCGGTCCTCATGTGTGCCAGTTTCGTTGTCGCGCTTGATGGTTTTTGTGACCCCACTTGGGGACACATTTAAAGTTTTTGCAATTTTCCGGACTGACTGACCTTCATTTCTTAAAGTAATGATGGTCACTTGTTTTTCTTTAGTTAGCTGATTGGTTCTTTCCATAATATGAATTTTAACAGTTGCCCAATAGGGCTGTCGGCTGTGTATTAACCTGACTTCTGCACAACACAACTGATGGTCCCAACCCCATTGATAAAGCAAGGAATTCCACTAATTAACCCTGATAAGGCACACCTGTGAAGTGGAAACCATTTCAGGTGACTACCTCTTGAAGCTCATCGAGAGAATGCCAAGAGTGTGCAAAGTAGTAATCAGCAACAAGCCATGTGTTCATTCATAGTTTTGATGCCTTCAGTGAGAATCTACAATGTAAATAGTCATGAAAATAAAGAAAACGCATTGAATGAGAAGGTGTGTCCAAACTTTTGGCCTGTACTGTGTGTGTGTATATGTACATATATATATATGTATATATATATATATATATATATATATATATATATATATATATATATATATATATATATATATATTTGGGGTTTTTTTAAATTTGTTTTTTGGTTAGTTTTGTATATGCACAACCTTGGGTGACTGGGAACTTCAACATCAGACAGTTTCAAACGAAGCCTCAAACACTGAATGAAAACATAATGTAACACTTTTTGTTGCAGTGCCATCAGTCAACACTAGAGGGAGCCATTAGGTTCTGAAAGATGAAGTACTGTTCACTAAATAAGCCATCTATAGGTTGTTAATAAGAAGTGTATGTAATTAACACCATGAACAGTTGCAAACTATGGGAAAATATTCAGATGTCTTTTCACTCTTCTTATTTTAGTCATGACATAAATATTTATATTAGTAATTAAATGCACTCATATTTTGGCTAAATTTCTACATGTTAAAGGAAAACACCACCAACAAAATGACCTTTTGTTTAGCAGTTAGTAACGCCGTAACAGTTAGCATCTTCACTGAACCAAATCTACAGGCACAGACGTGGGTGGGGGAAGCAGCAGCAACTATTTTTGCCACTTCAAAAATTAATATGAGCATAAGTGAACACTATATTTGGAATATTTTCACTGCTGTACCTTACACAGTAACTGATTGAGGCAGCCGTAGACCTGCAACTTCCATGTTCTGCAAAGAACAATGACTGTTTTTGTCAAAGACGTCTGGTGGCTGTGAGATAGTGACTTCAGTTCCTTGTCTGAGAGAGCTGTCTGACGGCACAATGAAGTGGTGAAGATATTTTTAAATGTAGTTTGCACTTAAACTGATATTGATTTGTTTTTTTAGGTGGCTAAGAACTAAACCAGTTGAGGCAGCGTATGCTCAGCGCTGTTTCATTTTATGTACAAGACACTGGGGTTTTCTAACCAGACGTTGTAAACAAATTCTGTGATTCAGTCTAAAGAGTTACACATACCACCTGGTGTGAAGGGGGGAAGTCACAAGATCAACTTCTCACAATAGTTCAAACACGTTAATTACAACCAAGGAAATCTGGATGAAACTTTTTGTGTGAAAGGGACAAAAATCTGAGCTCACTGATGATAAATTAGTCATCCTTCTTGAGGCTGCCAGTAAGAGTCCTTGTGTGGCAGAAACTGAAACTTGCAGCATAGGAGGTCGATTTGTGTGTAATGGTCTTCCTTCCTGTTTTTCCAGGTTTGCGTATTAGACCTGAGGAAATGACACACGTCTGGGGGAGCCATGGACCGACTACGAATGTGTACATAGCCAAAATGACTGACTGTCCCTGCCTGTCCGCCACACTGCTGTAGTCCCATCAGATGCCATGGCCCGCCATTACCGCCAAATGGAGCGCCCCTCCCCACCCTCCATCCCGTCATATCTACACATAAGGACCATCTTCGCCACATACAGTTGCGTCAGGCACACATCAGGTCTGTATGGACGCCTGCGTTACTCGCACAGACCTGCAGGAAGAAACATTTCTCTGTCATCACACAGTACAAACTCTCCGGACCCGTCACACGCAAACCAAAACACCAGGATTCTTCTCGCTTTCCTCTTTTTATCCTTTGTACCAGAATCTAAAGATTTTTTGTTCTCTGTTGGTGTGTGCATATTGCATATGTCAGCATTTGGTGTCCTGTGGACATTGTTGTTTTGAATTTGGATTTTACTGATATCTGCGGGTTTTATACGACATGTGGGGTGGGAGAGAAGAGAGGGGGGGTTGTCTTTTACAATGGGTGTTTAAAGCTGTTCATTGGGAGATCCATTCATCCACGTCTCGGCAGTCTTTAAGGTTCAAAAATGCAGATGTATAGCTTAGAAGATAAAAATGGTTTATAATTTTGTTGACTCTATTTTTATCCGATAGGTTTGTTCCATTTTTTTTAACAAAGTATAAAGCAGTTAATCAAAGGCTGAACTGTCCTTTGTTTTTGCAACTGTTATCCTCAGAAATGGTTTTCAGGTGTTCACAATTCATCAGGTTAACATAGAGCTCTAAGGAATTCAAAACCTCTAGGCTGAAAGATAATCTTACGTAGCTGTCGATCCCATGTTCTAAAGACATCAACGCTGATGTGCAGTCGGCTTCAGGTTTACGTCGCTGACTTTGTCCCTGATCTGTGTCTCAAGCTCAGGCGGCGGCTGTGCTCTTGTGTCAGTTGTGAGGTAACGTGGCGCAGGAGCCGCTTGCCGTCCATCGTCGCAGCTTCTGCGAGCTGTGGGAAAAGAGAGAGAGAGATTCGGGCGATCAAGCCCATAACCGCTCGCATCCATCTGACGAGAACGATCAGTTGTTGTAACTCTGCTCATTTCCTCAATAGGCTTGTTGCTAACCAAACATCAGGACGTCATCAGCAGTATCACTTCCTGGCTGGAGTTCATATCACGGTTTGTCATGTCGAGGAGTTGTTTGCAGCGTCTTAACGGTCCAGTGTGTGGGATTTAGGGGCATCTACTGGCAGAACTGGAATATAAGTGTGTTCTCAAGTTCATAATCACCTGAAAATAAGAATCGTTATGTTTTTGTAACCTTAAGTTGAGCCGTTAATATCTACATAGAGAGCAGGCCCAGAACAGACAAACCAACCACTGGCTCTAGATTCCCATTTCCTTTTTTTCCAACGGCCACTGCAGTCAGCAGTAGGACTACCCCTGAAACTGAGATTCAAATCATCAGTTGGAGAACCCTCAGTCGACTCAAGCAGTCATTTTGTTGTTTTTGTTGTCTGACGGTGTGCCGTGCACCTCTGGGGACATTTCAGTCCCATGATTTTTGAGCTACAGGCAACTGCAGACACGGGCAGCTGCCTGGAGGGAGAGAGACTGCCAGTTCAGGCTCCGACATGACGTTATCCGCTGCCTTCTGCTTAGAAGTGGTGAATTTAAAGCTCATAGCAACTTAATACGATACAGTTACTGGCTTTTGTTTGATATCCATTGTCGTCTCACATTTCCAATCCATCATTAGCGTAGTTAGCTCGTTTAGTTTATTACGTGAATGTTGCTGTCACCCTGCTCATCGTGCTGAACCCAGTTCAAACTCTATATGGAGAAGTCTCAGCTGGTTGCAATCTGCCACCAAATCTTTAAATCTCACACACTGGACCTTTAAAAACATTCTGACTTTCACTTTGTAACGTGTGCAGCTTTTATGTCCAGCAAGTACACACTACAGTCCCTCTGCTTTAGTTTGTCGTTGCCTAGCATTAACACACACACACACACACACACACTCTCTCTCTCTCTGGAGACAGGCTGCGTTCAGGCCTATGCACGGATAGATGGCGCTTTTGTTTGTAGTGTTCAGAGTTGGCGTTTTGAGGCAAGTCTGTGCTTGTTGTTGAAAGGCAGACTCGCAGCATATGACTTGATGTAACATGGTATCTGCATATAATATATATATATATAAATATATATAAATATATATCTGTGCTATCACAGGGGACTCTTTTGTATGCCACTCGTACGCTAAGGGTGGATTTTAAAGTTACTTTTTGAAGACGCTTGAAATACAGTATGTGATGTTGTCGTGCATCACAAAGGGTCGTAACCATGAGGAATGGTTTTTTTTATAAAATACCATTAAACAGTCATAGAGAAATTAAAAATTAAAAAAAAAAACGAGCAGCCCTTTGATGGGTGTGTTTTTTTCCTGCACTTTAGACTAAAATGGAGAAACAGGGAGGTGTGTTTATTCAGGCCATCGTAGACACACCTAATGAAAATGCTCTTAAATCAGAATTGTTGCAGAAAGTGTGCAGTGGGTGAAAAAAGGTGAACAGTGTCCTGCCCGACTCCTCGGGGTACGTCAAAGTCGAACCAAGCCAACTTCATGGCATTCCAGGTCTCATCTCGCAGCCATAACTAACAGCTAACGGCTAGATACACACACACATATACACACACACTCGTCGTCAGGACATTTCAGAGGTTTTGCTCAGAATGTTACTTGTTTTAAAAAATTTTGTACTGAAGCTAAAGACTATTTTGAAGTTTGCTTTAATACAGTGATTGGACTGTACCACAAAGACACTATTTCAAATGATGTCTATGACAGTGGAATGGTATTTTATAACATTTCGTTTTTAGATGATAAGCTTTTTACACTGCATTCGAGTGTGTTTGCTATCTTTTGTTCCTACCGAAAGTACTAACGTTAATTCTATCTTTGCTATGTCGGAGAGCCCTTGAAGGTTTTGTACTTCTCAAAACTTTTGTAATTCTGATTTATTTGTAGCTACGTACACGAAATGAACAAACGAAGAAAAAAAAAAGAAATTATAAAATCTGGATTTAATTGTCGTTGTATTATAACACAGAACATGTAAATACCAATTTGCAGATTTCTTTTTGTTGTGTTGTCTTTGCCCTCACCTACGTTGTACTCTCTTTCTCTCTCACTCACATGGTTGCGGTCCGCAGCCTCCTGATCTGACTGTTGTAATATCACTCAGATTTCAAGGTCTAGAATAAAATCTATTTTGATAATATCATCGTGTGTTTGCTTGTAATTTCCATGTAGCCGCACTAACACTGTTTCTTTATCAAAGGAGTTCCTGGGTAAATGTGTTCATGTGGGGGAGGTATACACCAGCATAGGCTCTCTGTGTGATATGCTCTGAACCAAAATACACCCAACAATTTTCAACAGCTTTTAGCGAACACGGCTCCGGGGTTGGTCTGTCAGTTATCTTGTTTCAGATATATTTCCGAAATATTGTAACACACTTTGATAATATTGCCATGAAATTATTAACACAGACATTAATGTTCCCTAAAGCAGTAGTTCCCAACTGATAGGTCATGCTCCAAAAGAGGGTTGTGGGACTGGAAGTGATTCACAAACATGTCACATGAGGTACAGTTTCATGCTGTGAAGTGAGTGACAAACGGACAGCAAACTATCTTTACGACATGATAAAACCAAAGTATGACGCAGAATATATTAAATTGTGTGGACCTTGAACTAATGACTAAGGAGAAATCTGGACCTCATGGCTGGACCAGTTGGAAGCCACTGCCCTAGAATATGAAGCCTACTGATTTTGGATCATACGTGTCAACGATTAGACCGTTCTTGCATTCTGGCAACGTTTAAATAGTGAAAATAAGTATCAGTAACAGTAATTTTTATGTTGATATGTTTGGTTTAGTTTTTGATTCATGCCCCTTGTACCAGGAGAAGGGAGGGAGGCCAGGCTGTATGCTTGGCCTGCATCAGTGACCTACAGCTGGCTGCGTTTCCTGCCCCACACATGCCTGAGCCAGGCGGAACTTGAGGCTCATGGTCTCTGGAAGACAGCTGGGTACCCTGCCATGGCAGAGGAGGGCAAGCTGGGTCCTTGAGGCACCCGTGAAACCCCCTCATTTGAGCGGTCCTGTCATGCATGCGTAATGTGGTGAGCATGGAGACGAGGAGTCCATCAGCAGGTGTGCCGGACTCATGCAGGCCCAACAGGTGCCCCTCTCCAAGGGGGGGAAGCGTAGACTTAGAGTCATCACTCAAAGCGCTTTTATACCACATGTCACATTCACACACTGGTGGCCAAGGCTACCATGCATGGTGCCACCTGCTGCTCAGTAACCATTCACATGCTTTCACACACCGATGGTGCAGCCATCAGTAGCAATTAGGGGTTAAGTATCTTGCCCAAGGACACTTCAACATGCGGACTGGAGGAGCCAGAGATCCAGCCTCAATAAAATGTGAACAGGTGAGCTCAGAAATTCGACCCCAGTACAGCTATCATGACGAGGAAGACCAAAACGTTCCAGGCTATAAACATGAGGGTCTATGGGGATTGACTTGGCTCTGGGGCCTCAAGTGGCCATTAGAGAAACTGCAGTTTTTGAAACTTTGGCTTCACAGAGCTGCTGTTTGCGCTTAAGACTGATGTTCAAATTATATAAAGGAAGAAACAACCACCTCCTCAACTGTTGCAAAAAAAGGTTCAATTGAATAAAGGTGCTTTCATGGTGGCAGCCTTTTTGAATGTCATTTAGATTATAAAGCACTTAGGGGAGATATTGGTCAGGAGTTTGTCTTTTCCTCACATTGTCACCAGGATTCTCATTTAACCTTTTGCCTTTAGCGCTGTGTGTGTCTGCCTCCCATCTCATAGTCTGTGTGGGTATACTTGGAATAAAAAGTGCTGTCCTCTGTCTCTGAGGTCAAGTGTGTTCATACCTTTAGCCTTTAGTATTTACTACAAAATATAACAAAGGATTCAAACAAGTAAAATAGTGTCAGAAGATTCCTCTTGTTTCAGCTAAAGTAAAACGTGTAGGTTTGGATGACAAACAGAAACACCTCCCCAGAAATGTAACATTGTACACACATTATGTGTCATCATATTGTGTGCAGATGAACGCTGTTTGATTTTCGCCGGAGATCCCCGCCTGTCTGGGTGTGGAGGTCCGGGTGCTGGCAGTGGCACAGGGACGAAGCCAAACATCACTCATCTGCACACACTGCGATGCCGCACAGCTGGTTCAATGTCGGCTCAGTTTTATCATGTGTGGCGATCAGCAGTGATGTGGTGGTTCACTTTCACACTGTGATCTGTAGCCTGTAGTTCAGCTTTAGCTTCTAACTGTCTTTGTCTTTTTAACCTGTTGTTGCTGCTGAGTCAGTTTGACATCCTGGATATATCCTTCAAACACAGACTGTAGACCCCTCTGTCTGCTTCTCTCTGGAATCACTCTTTCATTTTCCCAAAAGTATGATAATATTTCCCCAGGGAGTGCAGTTAGTTACAGTGTGGGCTCCATGCTAATCACAAATGTACGTGCTGAAGCAGCTATCAGTTGCTTTATCTTCACCCTTTCCATGTGTCATGTTGATATTGTCATGACCTGGACGATCATTTTTTGCCAAAGAGCAGGTTCTGCCAGCTTGAGTGTGCGTGACAGTGTGCCCAGAAGCTTAACATACCTCTTTCATTACACTTTCCTTGAAAAATCCCATGATGCATTAGTCATGAACTCAACAGAACCTGACTGTGTTGAACTGTAGTCTCTTACATCTGTGACCTCCTGACAAGCATTTCCTCTAATCAGGTCACTGAGTATATTTTTAGATATTCATCTACTGTACCAGTCGGTTGTCAAACTCTCAGATGCAATTCTGAGCGGCTGCTTTGCAAGCTGCTTTGCACGAGGTCTGACTGTTTAGAGGCTGCTTGTTTGTCTGTGCCCTGAATGGAAATTAAATAGAAATGAACCACCACCACTACATCTTGACACACTGAGCTACCTCTGTTCACTTCATGGCATGCAAATGCATGAACTGAGATGACTTGGTCACACTATGGTGGTCATATAATGGTTAAAAAAAAAATCATATAAAAATGAATAGTGTAAGTCTAAGTCTGATAGTAAAAAGGTGTTGCCTATACACCGAATTTAAAATAATGATAATAATAACATTCTGTCGTTCTGTTCTGTCAACAGTCTTTGTTACCTTCATAATCAGATTCAAACATGTTTTGCAAATTTTTGGTCGAGTTTTGATAGTAAAAGCTGCCGAACCCTGGGCTGGTGAATCGCCGCTGTGCTGCACTGCCATCATACAGCAGGTTGGTATCAGGACGGCGTCCTCATGGAAGTGTAGCATCTACCCTCCGGTTCCACCCAACTCAACAATGTTAGCTCCGTCAGCAATGTTTCCATTGTTAGCACTGTTTCTTGAGTTAGCACCGTTAGCTGCCATCTCAGCCACCTCCATGTTGAGAACTGTGTGCAGTGAACCCTGCCCCAGGCTCTGAGTCATCGATCTGAATGTCGTTAACAGCTCCTTTAAGTAACAGCTGGGTATTCATGTCATTAACTATCAACAAGTCCCCTTAGGGTCTAAAAATGTCCTGGAGAGGAACTAACATTGAAATTCTTACCTTCTAGAAAACAGCTTTGTCATTGGTGCTAATTATAACAAGTGAAAGTGGAGGTAGTATTCAATTGGTGCACTTCTAGATGTATTCTAGTTCTAGCCGTGCTTTGAGCTAAATGTAATTATAAACCTGCCAATATAAGCTACGTGGGTGTGTTTGAAGGTATAAATCAGTCCAACACATTCTGGGGTTTCATCATAACTTCAGTGAAGTTCGAACGCAGATCAGTCAATTTGCGACACTTGCTCGATCCCTCCGCAAGCTCGACTCTCTCCTCTTTCCCCTCTTCTTTCTTTTTTTCCAACCAGAAGAACTACCAGCTGCCTGAACAGCGCCGACTAGTGGAAGTACATGATATCAGGACATCTTAGCATTCCTAAAAATAGAGATGTACCGATTCCGATCCGATACCAGCGCGTAAAATAAAAATGTATGGGATATGAATTGTTGTATGTCTCAACTCCTAAAACTCTGTAAAATATTAAGAAATAAATACATACTAGTAGAATGAATGCCATAAAACTTTTTTTTATTATTATTATCCAGTGTTGACACAGATCAAGACACGGGTTAAAGTGCAGCCACACAATTTGGTAAAAAAAAAAAAAAAGACATTTTAAAGGCTACAGGATAATGCTTTTAAACTCTGCTCCATATCCATTTCATTTGCCTGTAGCGTGCGTCATAGGCTGTACTCGCTGATACCCGATACCGCATACGTATTAGATATTGGTATCGGTATCGGTACGACTCTACCTAAAAACACTAAGTATGTGTAAACAAGATGGTAGATATACATTCAATAGTAGACTAAACCTAAGTTGTACTATTATGTTGACACGATTTCACTCTCACACTATGCTCACAATAGACTGCAGCAGGAGTAAGTCGAAAAACCCAGGAATGAGGTAGCATTTAAGCTCTCCTGGTTCAAGAGATCTTAAATGCTTAAATGCTCAGTGTGTCTTTTGAGAGGGCTTTTGGTCAGATGCCTGAAACAAGGTCTGTGGTTACCACAAGCTCAACAGAATATCCTGTTTTGTTCCACCACATAAAATATGTCAGCCAACACCACACTCATTCATTTTGAAGCTTTTATTTGTCCTAAACCATTAGTGTCTGTAAAAAAATGTCATGGCAATCAATCTGGCAATTATTTGCCACTTCTTTTATAAGAACTAAAGATAAATACATGAACATCCTCTTTCTGTTTTCACTGTAATTAGCACCAAGTTCCATGTTTCTCACAGAAACCTCCTTATTTCTTATTTCTCTTATTTCTTACATCCATCTATACTTTCACCTCATTACCAAACAGAGCGTGTCAGCTGCATTTGTTACGGTTATCACATGAATATGCTGTTAATACTTTAATGAAACTTACCCTCTTACCTGTAGTGCAATTCATCTATCTAGATTGCTTTTGTGGGAGTTGCAGAGTGTTGGAGACACTAACAGCACTGGCAAATACTATGAGAGTAATGTCTAATAGCAGATGGGGAGAGATAAGGCGGGAGACACCCACTTACAGGTGGGGTACACCCAAAGGTGATCGTAGGGGTACAGAAACTGAGTATCAGTCATTCTACATATTGACTATGGAGGCCTAAGCGTGTCAAGTAATAACAACTGAAAAAAAAGTGTAATTATAATACTTCTGATGCAACAGTGAAGAGATCAGTACCAAAAGTATTTTCCGATGAGCCCGGTCTCACTCCGTAGTCATCGAAATCCGGTGCTTGGGCATTGACTTGCGGGGTCAGAAACCAACAACTGTTATAGTGTAATGGTGCCCGGCGGTGTCAGGGGAAACGCAAGGACAAAAGTTAAGGCAGCCAAAGTCCGACTGAGGTGGGAGGGTTGGTGGATGGTTCCAACGAACATTGACTTTCACCCGAGAGGGCAGTGCTCACACCCCGTAAGATGCTAAAGCTAAACCCTGTTCTTTTTTCCCAAACCTAACAATGTGTTTGTTGTTAAGGCAGACACTGCAGGTGAATAGGGTAAAATTTTGAAATAATAGCTATCATCATGAAACTTCCCCAGCTGATTACTTACAATAGTATGTAAAAAAAAAATGTATTACAAGTTTTTAAATTTTTAATGTTTAATTATGCAAATTAGGCACTATCTCATTAAATATGCGCTAATTTGCATAGATTTTAGAAAGATAAATCTGAACATCTGATAAAGCCAGGTGCCTCAAAGCCTCTGAGGAGATGGACATTCAACCTTTGAGTCATACTTTACCTGACACATTACTCTGTAGGTGGAGCTTTCGATAACGAGTGGATTTACAAGGTGTGTGTTTGCTTACTGTTTTACACAAAGGGGCCCTTCTGTTAAGGTTATCTATTCCTCCTGTCCTTTATGAAGACCCTTCTTAAAATATTTAAATCTCTATATCTAACAAACAAAAAAACCCACAAAGACCTTTGTTTTTGTTCGGTTTAGAGATTTGAAAGAACTTATCTAAAACAGGAAAAGGAACTACTGTCGCAAGGGTCATTTCGAAATGAGAAGTCATTTATGTGTCAACACCCTGTGTGTTTGGGTGTCACTAAGAGCAGAGCGCAGAGATGAGGCACAGAGGGCAGGCCTTCCTCCCATCTTTACTCCTCCCTCCCTCTCTGTCTCTCTCTCTCTCTCTGTCTCTCTCTCTCTCTCTACAACCACCTACACAGAGTGCAGACCACCCCCGCACACAGAAAGAGGAAAGGG
Source organism: Epinephelus awoara (assembly GCA_035609425.1). Taxonomy (NCBI): domain Eukaryota; kingdom Metazoa; phylum Chordata; class Actinopteri; order Perciformes; family Serranidae; genus Epinephelus; species Epinephelus awoara. Next base: position 15,553,726 of record CM069306.1, on the reverse strand, counting down.
AGGGTGAGAAGAACCAAGGCAACCAACAGATGAACAAGTAACTTAACAGTCTACACATCCAGAGGGCACAGGAAGGATCCCACACTCACAGATATTCTCATGCAAGACTGAACAAGGAATTGGTGGCTGCTCCTGACAGGCTGTCATCTCGAGGAAAAGTAAACTTCAACTAGAGAGGAGGATCTGTGCGGCAGGGGGAGAAGACTCAGCGGAAAAAGGGGAGGACTGTTGGATTCACACACACATTATCCATTTCTTTTTTTTTTTGCCGGTGAGTGTCCCTCTGTCCCCTTCCTGCGTCCCTCTGTGTGTTTCAAATCTATTTATACAAATGGTGACTTCAGAAATATGCCAGTGGTGTGGTTGACTTTCAGGGCGCTTGCTTTAGATGCAGCTGAGACAGAGGAGGACACTTGTGTTTGCGCTCTGTGTGGTGCAGCGCTCGGAGAGATTGACTGACAGCACACTAGCCTTTTGAACAGGACATGATAGCGGCAACACCTTCAGTCAATAATCTAAGCATGATAATCCTAATTTGAAACCACTGTGCACTGAAATCACAAGACCACAGATCAAACATTAAAATAATCATAATGTGAGGAAAACTCGAAAGAAGTGCTGAAAATTGGGAAGTTTTTTAAAGATAGTTCATATCTTGGAAAGATGCCATGGTAATTAAAGACAGTCACATTGTTGGCTGATGACACTCAGCACCTGTCACATGAGCTCTGTCTTTGTGAGTGTCTTAATTAGGCCATTCACTTTGCTTTCTATTGTGTTTTATGATTTTACTTTCGTGCGAACAAGGTAGCTCAGTCTCATATATATATACATCCTGTGGGCTGTATATATACAGCCCACAGGATGTATTCTGTTTTTCAGGAAGTCAGCATTACTTCCCTTGACTACACTACAAATTACAGTGTTATATCTTTAAAGAATTGTTAAACTATAGAGTGTGTATGTGTAAAAGGCAGCAGGCAAACATGTATGCTGAGGACCTCATCCTTACAGGGCAGGCTCTCCTAAATAAAATCCTTAGTGTATCTAGGTATGCAGTCATGGTGTATGTGTCTCTGGATTACTGCCACCACCTTACAAAGGGTGTGAATGAACATACAGTGCTTAAAGTATTCAAATATTCAAGAGCGACTTGTTTTTCCAGAAACAATGTCTCTGTTAGCCGTGGATGATTTTCACTGGAGCTACTTTCTACCAAATAATTAACCCCTCTGGAATTCGTTTAGGTTTTATGTGGATTATCCAGAGTCACAGGGATGTTGTTTCTAGAAAAAAAAGATGTTGCTGCTGAATGTTTTTTCAGTAATTGTTTTAATTTAGCACGAGGCACAAACCTCAGAAGCAGACATCTCAAAACTTTTACAGAAGAACTCGAAACTATCTGCATGGTTAGATAACACATGAGTAAAGTGAGACAATATGGTTGTTTTTTTTGTTTTTCAATTTGGGTGAACCCAAGGGCCAACGCGTTCTGATCCCAGCTAGTCAAATACAGTCCCTTTGTCAGTGGACAGACACGTCAAAATATGCGACGTTCAGGGACGGCATGTCAATTTCCGCTTGTGTCATTCAAATTCTGTTTTTACACGTGTACAGTGTTTATGCTCGTTACGTTTTTTAAAATAAACTTAGAACGTACGTAAGACACCTCGTTTTTAAGTTTATTTCCTCGAGTTTAGGCAACAAAAGTCTGCGGTTAGGTTTAGAGTTTGTGTTTTGGCTCATTGAAAGTACAGCCGTTACTTATGTCATGTGATGTCATTAAACATACATCATGTGAGATACGTCACTACCGCAGCACATTAGACAGACTAGGACATCCATCCATTTCCAACCGCTTATCCGAAGCCGGGTTGTTGGGGGCAGCAGGCCAAGCAAAGCACCTCAGACATCCCTCTCCCCAGCAACGCTTTCCAGCTCCTCCTGGGGGACCCCAAGGTGTTCCCAGGCCAGATGAGCTATGTAATCCCTCCAGTGTGTTCTGGGTCTGCCCCGGGGCCTCCTACCAGTGGGACGTGCCCGAAACACCTCTAACAGGAGGCGCCCAGGAGGCATCCTGATCAGATGCCTGAACCACCTCAACTGACCCCTTTCAACACGAAGGAGCAGCGGCTCTACTCTGAGCTTCTTGCAGATGTCCGAACTTCTTACCCTATCTCTAAGGCTGAGCCCAGCCACCCTACACCAAATTGGTATTGAAATAGGTCCATTGATTTCTGATTTCACATGGGAAACATGTGAGCACGGGGAACAACAGGCTCCCAGGTGAAAGTCCAATATTTTTTTTTTGACCCATCCACCACCCCTCCCCCCGCCCTATAGGAACTTGTAGTTGCCAGAAATGCTTCAAACTGCCACAAAAGGTGCCTTTGTGTGTCGGTATGTCAGTTGGACGTCCACTGACAAAGCAGTGGTATTTGACGAGTTTGGTTCGACACGTGACACACGACATGTGATATTTGTCACTACTGTAGCAAACACCTACTAGCCCACCACACTGTTATTGAAGTAACTCCATTGACTTTTGAGGTCACGTAAGAAACGAAGAGCAGGCTCACAGGCGAAAGTTGGAGGTTGTTTGCTTCCTGTGTCAACACCTGCCGCCCTTGGGTGCACATCATACCACTGCAAAACCTGCAAACCTGTACCTCTGTGCACTGAGTGGCAGTATCTGATGAGGTGGGAGTGAGAACGGGCTGGTAGGGCGTAGGTTTCATCTCAACACTGGGGGGGGGGGGGGGGGGGGGGGGCGCATGAAACAGGGAGTCAGAAAATTTTAGCACCAAACAATTCATTTCCTGAGTTCATGGTGAATTTTTAGGCACTGATCTGTGCCTTTTCTGCAGACATTTTCTGCTGCCTATGTTTTTATTGTAGGAGGATGATTTAAGGATGTCTAGTTGTCTTGTTGCATGACATGTCCATTAATGCTAACACTCCCATATTTATATGTTACATATTCAGGCCACAGTTCAGCAGATGTGTGTGCTCATCTCCAGATTGGCCAGTATAAAGCCATTTCCTCCTTTCGTATTGCTGATAAGCCTTTATAACCGAAATCTGTTTTATGACTGTTTCTAAGAAAGGCTGTAAAGTCAGGTATGTGGCCCAGCCTGGAAAAGTGCACTATATAACAGCGATTGTAAGAATGAATTGACTGTAACAGTAATTGCCTCTGTGTAGAAGCAGGAGGCTGATGTGAACCAGAGGTGAGGCAGAGTTTCTCATTATCAAGGCAGAGAGAAAAGAGAGCCATTCTGAGCCAGTGACCCCATTAGGCACAGGCCATCCAATGATGTTTAAAAAGCTCCCGGGGTGCGGTGGGAGTCCCAGGCCCCGGGCCCATCATGATCCCCCCTCGCTTTTAGCCCAGGCTCGGCCGGAAGCAGGCTATTCTCGTCCCGCATTGTGCTGCCGAGGTATTCTAACGCTGTCCATTGTGTCCGAATGCTTTCCATGACTCTCAGCGGTTTCAGTGGGTCTGCACCTTAAACCCCTCCATTATGGACTGGCTTGCATTGCCACATTTGCTGTGTTGGCTTTTGTATTCAGTCGACCCCTCCCTTTCACCCCCACCCGCTACATTACGACTCTTGCACAGAACACAAGCGGGTGTAGCCAAGTTTAGATCCAACCACACAGTAGTTGCATTCTAGTGTAGTTTCAGTCGTGCTGCTGCAGAAACACAGCATCAATTAGTGGGATGCTTTGGCTGTTTTGAAGTGGGGTCGTATGAGGTACTTATCCATAGTCAGTGTATTACATACAGTGGATGTCAGTCGGCACGCCCCCAGTTTGGAGAGGCAGACAGGAGTCTTACCCAAAAGCTAAACAGTGTACAGCTGTGGATGAGGGCATGCGTTTCTCTTCTTTCTTTTGTATTTGCTTTTCTCTGTGTGTGCTGTCAGAGCACTTTGCATCAACTCTGTTTGTGTTTACAATGCCATATAAATAAAGTTGACTCGACCTGATTAAATTAGGAGTTCCAATATGTTATGTCCACGGCCGAGGAAAGTTCAATCTATATCTGTGAACGTGAGCTACTCTCTTTAGCAGAAACTTGGAGAAGTGAGTCTCTAACTTGTGATGACATCAGGTATAAAGTCTGGAGCTGCTCCATAGACCAGTGGTGAATGGATCACAAGTGACTCACAAACATGTCACACTTTATTTTTGTTGTGCAATGAATTTCCCGCACAGAGCTTTTATGTTAAAGTGTTACTTCCTGCTGTAGAGTGAATGACAAACAGACAGCTACTGAACAAAGACAGCAAACTAGTTTGGTGACATGGCCAAATGCAAGTATGATGCTGAAAATATTAAACTTTATGGACCTTGAACTAATGACTAATGAGAAATCAGACTCTGTGGCTGGACCAGTTGAGAACCACTGCCATAGACAATGAATGGGAGCCTGATTATGTGGACCCACAGAAAGGTTTTATTTTTATACTCAAATGAGCTTTGTTCTATGGTAGGGTTCTCATTTCTAAAACATAAAGTGTACCCATAAACTCAGAACATCCCCCTGGCTGCTCTTACTGTCCTCTAGATCATCTTTTCCTATTGATGTCGATGTAGCAGCTCCAGACTTTAAACCAGGGGTGTCAAACGTACAGGAAAGGGTCCAATCTGGCCCACTTGAGGACTCTGCACACTTTATATTGGTGCATTTGTATAGGCTAAGAGGTGCCAGGTTTCTACCAAACACTTCAGTATGGTACCTTTGGAACCAAAGGTAACTCTTCAGACATGTTGCCTAGACTCTAGTGTTTCCACTGCAAACAGTACCCTTAAATATGGGCGGAGTTGTTGTCACTCACTGCTCCGTCCATCACTCACTATATTTCCTCATTACAGGTGACACAGAGTCTGTACAAAGTCTGCACCTTGTTTGTTGTCCACAGGACGAGGCTGAACGCTGACATCTGTATCTGACTTCTATCATAAAACAATATTATTGAAACCCTATAGATAAGGCTCTGGTAAACCTTTTGATTTGTAAGACAGGGATAACTTAACCTACTTCCTAATAGCTGCCACCTTAGCTTAGTGTGGTGGTGGTAGCATTGCTGCACAGCAGTCGACATGTGTGGTAAATTGTAACAACCGCAAGTTGTTGTTGCAGATATATTGTTGAAACTGCACTTTTTTTCTTGAAGGCTGCTCATCATTCTGTTCTATAAATGTGGCCCATGAACTAAAATGAGTGTGACACCCCTGCTTTAAACCTTATGACATCACAACTTTGAGTTTTAGCACTCCAACTTTTAGGAGAGAGTTGTTCATGTTTACCAATATGTTTGGACTGTCATGGACCACAGGAGCAACATGTATGGATTTTGAAAATGTTCCCTTTCCCACATCATGAGGTGATTAGTAGTTTAGGTTGGTGACAGACAATCTATTTATGGTCATTACAAAATCTTGCACATGAGACTGCATGTCATAAAAAAATCCAGTTTGCAAAATCATTACAACATCATACTGAAACAGAAAAAACTCTTCCAGGTAACCCCGTTTGCGCAAGCCTGTTCACATCAGACGTGCATTTCTCCACACCGGTTATTTGCTTACCCATGATGGAAAAACAGCCCCAAATGTGAGGAGACAACAGCTGGGAGCAGAATCTTTTGTTGACCGTCGTGGAGAAATGCGCGTCTGATGTGAACGGAAATGGCGGTGCCCTCAGTGTTACACTCCTACAACCCCGTCTTTCACACAGGGCTGCAGACAGATTTTACAATGTCAATTGCAGAATCTGTCGAGAGATTCCTGTGGCTCTGGCATAAGCTGTGGTTGAGAAAACATGAATTCGCATTTTAACTTCCTCCTTTAAAAGCAGAGGAAACACATGTGTGTGTGTGTGTGTGTTAACAAAGCATTTGTTAAAGTCTGTAACCACAGTAAGTGTGCTCTCTCTTCTCTCTACTTCAGGACGATGGCTTCATGGGTGAAAGATGAATCTCAAGCCGTTGGGCAACTGTGTGATTGACTCTGCTGCGATGGAGGACGTTTCCCAGCACACCCAGTGACTCCCACCGCCGCCTATGCCTCCTGCTGAATGTGGAAAGCCTAGGATGGAAGACCCACCAAGTGCTGCTCCGAGGCACTGGCACAACACTCTCGACCTCCACAACCTCAACCGTCTCGCCTCCACATCCAGCTGCTTCACCACCATCGCCAACCAGCCAGGGACCACCGCCACCGGGTGACAAGATTCCAGGATGTTTGTGAATTTCCGCCGGATACGAAAATGCCAGTGTGTGCAGCTGATGACCACCTGCCTGGTGCTGTCGGTGGTGATGGTTTGCTGGGAGCAGCTGGACAACAGCGTCGTCAACCACGTCAAGTCCTACTCCTACCGCTACCTGGTCAACCACTTCACCTACATCAACAAGAGCCTCACCATCCCACGAGAGCAGGCCAGGAGCTTCAGCAACTTCCGGTACCTGCTGGACCACCCGGATAAGTGCACCGGCAAAGATGTCCTCCTCCTCCTGTTTGTCAAAACATCCCCGGAGAACACTGAAAGGCGAAACGCCATCAGATCCACCTGGGGGAACGAGACCTACATCCAGAACGCCCTGGGAGTGACAGTCAAGGTGGTGTTCGCCTTAGGAGCACCTCAGACCCAGAAGGAGGAGCTCTTAAGGAGCAGGAGGAGCAAGGCTGGTTTTCAGGAGCATCTCATCCAGGAGGACCGTCTCCATGGTGACTTGATCCAACAAGACTTTTTAGACTCCTTTCACAACCTGACCCTGAAACTGATCCTGCAGTTCCACTGGATGCACAGCCGCTGCGCACATGCCCGCTTCCTCATGACCGCTGATGACGACATCTTCATCCACATGCCCAACCTGGTTGCCTACCTGCAGGACATGAGCAGCAGGGGCGTCACAGACTTTTGGGTCGGTCGGGTGCACAGAGGGGCGCCGCCAATCCGCAGCAAAGACAGCAAGTACTATGTGTCCTTTGAGATGTACCCTTGGCTGTCGTACCCTGACTACACAGCTGGGGCTGGGTACGTCGTCTCCAGGGACGTGGCGGACAAAATCTACCAAGCCACGCTGACCCTGAACGCCTCTCTTTACATAGACGATGTGTTTATGGGCATCTGCGGCAATGCAGTCGGCGTGTCACCACAGGAGCACGTCTATTTCTCAGGCGAGGGCAAAGCACCCTACCACCTGTGCATCTATGACCAGATGATGACCTCACATGGTCACGTGGAGGATATTTATGACCTGTGGAAGAAGGCGACCCACCCGCAGGTGAAGCAGAAGACCTCTGGACTCATAGGGAGGCTGTACTGCACAGCTGTGAAAGTGGCTCTCCTTTGTAGACCGTACTATTTTAACACCTACCCATGCAAAGCAGCCTTTTTTTAGTTTGACTGAAGGTGTGTGTGTGTCAGTGTGTGACAGAGAGCGAGGGAGTGTGTCGTAGGTCATAATGAAAGGAGGATCATCGCTGCGAATATTACCTCAGTCCTTTCAGTCGGACACCCATGTCAAAACACTGGAGTGTGTGTGTTCTGTGTTTCCAGAGGCAAAGAGACCAGATAATTCGTGTTTGTCACTGTCAGTGTGACATCACCAACACATCAGTGAGAATTATTCAATCACACTGGCTTTGCATTGACAGCAGAATGTGTTCAGATACATGATGTTTACATGTTTCATCTCAAACCTTCTGTGCTCACAAATAGGATTTTAAATGATCTAACCAATCTCAGCCAGCAGATTACAAGACTACTTTCTCCTCTTCTTGGATTTTATTTCCACTGCTGTGAAACACAAAAGGGTTGCCAAAATGTTTTCACGCTGAAAAATCAAGGTAATGTTTTCTTAACGCACGGCCACACCTCTTACTGGCACTTACTTTAAATTGTAGAAGTTCCACATCTGTGTGTTCCCGTGTGCTGTTTGAGCCGATGTAAGAAAAAAAATACACAGTATATACAGTGATGTGTCAAATCTAAAAATGTCTCCGTGTCATGAAGTGCAAAATTCCTCACAGTAACGTAGAGTAGACGTGTAAATGAAAAGACTTTACAGACAGTTTCTGTGCTGAAAATCACGATGATGTAACGATGAGAAGTGTGCGCTCTAAATTGAATATTTTCTTGTCATAAGATTTTTTTTTTCTTTTTGTAATTCAATTTGTGAACATGTTTTTTAATGAAATAAAATCTCCAAAGTGAAAGTTAAAGGTTTTTTTCTTTTCATTTATTGCCAGTAATGGCATCAATAATGTCAGTTTGCTGCCAGGAAACACCTATGAGTCAGTACTAAAACTGCTGATTGTGCAACTCTTCCATTACAACATAAAGAGCACCAGTACACGTTATACCATCAGCACCAACTTCATTACTTTGAGTTAAAACTACAACATAAACTAAATTCTCTAAACATTTTTTAACTCTGTTGGTTGCCTAGTAACCACAGGATGACCACAAGACTTTAGGAAGTGACTGTGCCTGACACATAACGTCCCCTGCAATACTACAACTTGTTGTTTTCACACTTTCTTTTGCAGATCTAATGTCTGCATTGCCAGCTGATTAGCTTATCTTAGCACACACACTGGAAACAGGGGGGCACGGCTACCCTCAGTCTGTCCTAAGGTGACTAAATCCGCCCACCAGCACATCTGTAGCTCTTTCATTAACATGTCAAGCCTCATTTGTTAAATCTGTTCAAAAAACAAAGAGTAAAAACAACACATTATGGATTTTCAGACTATATATACTTACTTAAAAGTGAATATTTCCAAATAATGTCAAACTATGTTCCTTTAATTTGGATATTTTTTCCAAATAGTTACTAAAGGAAACAGTTCAAGCTTTTGTTTTCAGTAACTTGTCTAAGTGTGTTTTGAGATTTCACCTCAGTCATTACTTTAAGGTCCACACAGTTTAATATATTCAGCATCATACTTGCCTTTGGCCATGTCGTCAAGCTACTTCCCTGTCTCTGTTAAGTAGCTGTCTGTTATTCACTCACTCTACATCAGGAAATGGCACTTCAAAATAAAAGCTCTGTGCCAGGAATTCACTGTACTTCGAAAATAAAGTGTGTTTTTTTACAAACTTGACATGTTCGCATATCACTGGTGGTCCATTCAGAATGAGCCTGCGACCCACTTTTGGACTGCAACCCACCAGTTGGGAACCACCAGTGTATGGAGCAGCTCCAGACTTCATACTTGATGTCTTCACAAGTTTGAGGGGGTCGCTCATGCTCACAGATATAGATTGAACTTTCCTCAGCCATGGAGATATTGGAACTCTTAATTTAATCAAGTCGAGTTAACTCGATCCAAGTTGGCACACACACACACACACACACACACACACACACACACAGAAAAGCAAAAACAAAAGAAAGAAGCCACTGTTCTTCTTCCTTGAGTTAGCTGCTAACTGCTACAAACCACTTTTTTTATCCCCCGGCAGTGGGTCGTGCACATCACATTAAATGACACATCCCGTCCTGCTGGCTTTCTCTTTTACACAAACGCTGCTTTGGTGCTGTTAAAGTCGAGACACATCTGTACCCCCATTTTGTGATTGTACCTTTTATACAGAACAATAAGGCACAAGATTCCCGTCTTATGATGATGATGATGATGATGACGATGTGATTCACATTATACGTGCAAATGTAACGCATTTGTGTTTTGCAGAAACGTACTATGTCACCATTTTCTTCTGGAGACTCTGCTGATGTGAATCATAAAAACTGCTTATCCAAAATGTCTTTTACTAAAAAGTCAAGATAAATAAGTATCTAAAGTCGTCGTCTAAAGTACTTTTTCAATCAAATGAATAAAAACCAGTGTGTATAATTTTACGTCCTTCATAAAGATATAGTGCACTTCCCTATAAGACCTGTAAAAATAACAGTTTACAACACTGGTGTCTGACTCAGAGAGAGCACATGTTCACAGTCACACTCGAAGCCTGCTTACACTTTGACCACATTTGATTCTGCCAACACTCAACCACAATGGTACATAAGGCGCATGCATTCAAAGCAGTGCTCTGAAACCGTGTGTGCAAGATGCCAATTACTGCACCACACAAAGAATAAATGTTTGCCCTTCCTCTCCATGGCAACAGTTTGCAGAGCAGCAGCGATCATGGAGCTGCTGCACATGCCTCATTAACGTGCAAGTGCAAACATCTTCCATGAAAGCAGTCCACACTGTACCACCCAAACACATCTTCATAAGTGAAGGAATGGACTTTGTCTGATTGTGTCAGCTTGAACTCTGCTCACTATGATTTGGATTTTTTTTTTCCCCAAGCTGACATGTGATACTTGGAGCCAAAAATATCTCTGGCATCGGCCAGAAAGTCATCGCAGTCCTCAGGGGTGTCTGGTCCACGGAGGCATCTGGCACACTGCTAACAGTAATAACTGGCTGGTCCTGTGTCAGTGCTCAACACGCACCAGATAAATGTCATAAACCGTCACACAAACAAAGCTGAGCGGTCGTTTTTTCAGTTATGTGACTGATTAAATCAAACCTGGATTTCAAACTAAGCCAAGATTCGCACTTACACCTCTCATCTGATTCATTCCTTACAGTGCTGCATATCCAATCGTCTGCAACAGTCAGGTTTCCTCTCTGAGAGTATTGAATTTGATCAAATCTCACCTCAGCAAATATCCACCTTCTTTTAATATCACCACATAAATGTCTCTGTGTCTTCCAGGCAAAGGTCATGGAAATGTCGCCCTCCGCTCACCTTGACTTACAGCAAATTGTCCATATGTTTATTTATGGCACTTCATCCTGAAATGGGATGTTGCCTGGATTAGCTGTTCTCCAAACAGCTGCTCTGTTTCCACGGCAACGCATTAAGAAGAATAATTCACACAAAGGATTTAGACAGGCCTAAAAACACACGCCGCCACCTACATCTGTACTAAACCGCTGTAACTGACTGCGGGTCAGTATCATTGTCATTATTATTATTAGTATATCGACACAAACATGGTATTCATCTAAATGTGATGATGATGTCATGTCATGTGTGTGAGCTCCTTAGTCTAATTTCCTCCTGACATAGGTTTGTTATTTTTAGATTCACTAGAAGTGATCATGACTGAGAATCAGCTGCACAGCTTAAGTCACTTCTTAAGAGAATGCCTTGCAAAACAGTTGTGCTGACGAGCATCATATGCCCCATGGGCCAGCTATAACTACGCCTTATTAAAAAGAGACCTTAAAGAGAGAGTCTGTCTCGGAACAGGATAAGCCAGGTACAAAACTCATACACAAAATAGGTCAATGTCAGTGACTTAAAAAGACTGTAAAAATTCATTTGACATCATTTCTGTTTCTGTCAGGCGTTAGATGAGAAGAGTTTGTCATGTCTGTGTGCTAAATATGAAGCTACATGGTCAGCAAGTTCAGATAAAACAGACTGTCGGACTCGCATCATTTCCCCACGTCCTACCTCCCAGTCTCACAGTTAAGTGTGATGGCGTTCCAGCAGTGCAGCCAGCTCATGATGCAACATGACAAATATGTCGCTCATATGTGTTCATCCTCAACAGACACTTACTGGTTGGATATTTTGCAATTTTTGCCTAACTTCTCTTCTTTGAGCTGTTAATCAAGACTTGAAATATGGAGGAAAAAGACAAAAATGTCATTCCTGTGTGCCTTGCAAAGGTTTACAAAGGTCACAGGGTACTGAGATCATTTATATGAAACATGAACTCCCTCTTTTCAAGACCGTACTGAGAGGCAACTGTTGCATATTTCGCTACAGACCAGTGGTTCTCAACCACAAAAGATTTCTGGACCAGATGTCCATGGTAGTAAACCACAGCTGAGGAGAAGTGAAATTTATGAGCAGAATCGTCAATCTTATGACTGATGCTCACACAGGACTCATTTCCATAGTGAATCAACCTTTTTTTCAACAAAAGTATGAGATTATTTATTTTTCATGAAGGGTTAAACTATAACCCTTATAAATAATAAAACCATATAAATAATTGAGATCAGTGGGAGATGTGGCAGCCCAAGAAGTACTATAATACATAATATGAGGGTTAATTAAGCTGTAGTAAAATATGTGTGTTGATGTCCAATGTGAAGTCGCAAGGCACCCCAGACGTCTCTCTCCCCAGCAACACTTTCCAGCTCCTCCTGGGGGACCCCAAGGTGTTCCCAGGCCAGATGAGATATGTAATCCCTCCAGCATGTTCTGGGTCTGCCCCGGGGCCTCCTACCAGTGGGATGTGCCCAGAACACCTCTAACAGGAGGTGCCCAGGAGGCATCCTGATCAGATGCCCGAACCACCTCAACTGACCCCTTTCAATGCGAAGGAGCAGCGGCTCTACTCCGAGCTCCCTCCGGATATCCGAGCTCCTTACCCTATCTCTAAGGCTGAGCCCAGCCACCCCACGGAGGAAACTCATTTCAGCAGCTTGTATCCACGATATCATTCTTTTGGTCACTACCCAGAGCTCATGACCATAGGTGAGGGTTGGGACACATATGTAACCTTTATTTAAACTCGTGAGTACACTGATGTAAGCCTCATTTACAGTGTCGACGAGCAAGATAAACAACAACAGAGATAAATAAATTACATGTCAATATACAACAAAATGCCATGAAATACATAATCAAATCAGTGAAAACAAGTGCAAGCAGAGGAGAGAGAGTTAGTAATTAATGATTTAGAGTGACCAAGGGGAACAGGTGAGTTAAACCTTAAGGTTTTCTGGAGATTGTTCCAAGCATATGGGGCATAAGCAGAAAAGGCAGACCTCTCCAGCTTGGTACGGACTCTTGGAGTTATTAATTGTAACCAATTACTAGAGCGGGTATTACAAGTGTTAGTGGACCGAACAAGCAATGAAGAAATGTAATCAGGAAGTCTGCCAATGAGGGCCTTGTAAGTGAATATGAGCATGTGGGAATCACGTCTTTGAGCTAAGGAGGGCCACCCAACTAAATCATACAGAGAGCAGTGATGTGTGGAATAGGCAGCTCCAGTGGTACACCTAAGGGCAGAGTGGTAAATGGTATCTAAAGGTTTAAGCGCAGAGTAGGGGGCATGAGTGTAAATAAGATCGCCATAATCTAAAACAGACATAAAAACAGCTTCAACTATTCCTTTCCTGCATGACATGGGAAAATTTGATTTATTTCCATGTAAGAAACAATTTTCTGTCCAAGTTTTTTGAGAAGATATGGAATCTAAATGAAAACTTATCATTGATCCAAATACCAAAGTATTTGTAGACCGAAACTCTTTCAATATAAGAGCCATGTATAGTGGAGATATGAAGATTATGGCATGCATTACTAGCTTTGGCGAACAGCAACCATTTGGTTTTTGTCTGGCAAGGCAAGGCAAGGCAAGTTTATTTGTAGAGCACAATTCGTACACAAAGTAATTCAAAGTGCTTTACAGAAGAAGAAAATGCATTAAAATCACAATACAAAATAAAAACATAAATAATCATTATAAAATGAACTCTAAAAGAGAAGAGTGCAGGTAAGATCCTTTCAGTCATATGCACAGTGAAATAGAGCTGTTTTGAGCCTAGATTTGAACATTGTCAGAGTAGAGGCCTGTCTCACATCTTCAGAAAGACTGTTCCAGATTTTAGCTGCATAAAACTGGAACCCTGATTCCCCATGTTTAGTCCTGACTCTGGGCACCAGCAGGAGGCCGGTCCCTGAGGTCCTCAGAGTCCGAGATGGTTCATATGGCACTAACATGTCAGAGATGTACTTTGGTGCTAGGCCGTGAAGAGACTTGTACACAAGCACAGCTGCTTTAAAGTCTATTCTCTGAGCCACAGGAAGCCAGTGTAGAGACCTGAGCACAGGACTAATGTGCTCGTACTTCCTGGTTCTGGTCAGGACCCGAGCAGCAGCATTCTGGATGTACTACAGCTGTCTCACGGCCCGTTTGGAGAGGCCAGTGAGCAGGCCGTTACAGTAGTCTAACCTACTAGAGACAAATACATGGATAAGTCTCTCCAAGTCAGGTTTAGACACTATACCTTTGATTTTGGCAATGTTTTTTAGATGGTAAAAGGCTGCTGATGTTATTGATTTGATGTGGCTGTTAAAGTTGAAGGCTGAGTCCATTATTACCCCGAGATTTCTAACCTGATTTGTAGGTTTTAGAGAGAGAGACTGGAGGTGACTGCTGACACTTTCTCTTTGTTTCTGTGGACCAAATACGATGACTTCAGTCTTGTCTGAATTTAGCTGGAGAAAGTTGTTTTGCATCCACACACTGACCTGTTGGATGCAGTGACAGAGTGAATCTACTGGTCCATATTTACCTGCTGTCAGTGAGACATAGATCTGAGTGTCGTCTGCATAATTGTGGTAGGACACATTATTACTTTGTATTAACTGGCCTAAAGGCAGCATGTATAGATTGAACAGAAGGGGTCCCAGGATTGACCCTTGGGGCACCCCACAGGTCAAGGCCATGTAGTCTGAGGCACAGTTACCAATTTCAACAAAGTACCTCCTGTCTTCTAGATAGGACTTCAAACAATTTAGGGCATTGCCAGAGATGCCCACCCAGTCCTCTAATCTCTGTAACAGGATCTCATGATCGACAGTGTCAAAAGCAGCACTCAGATCTAGCAGGACTAAAACTGAGACTTTGCCTACGTCAGTGTTCAGGCGGATGTCATTTGTCACCTTAATAAGAGCGGTCTCAGTGCTGTGATGGGGTCTAAAACCTGACTGGAAGACATCAAAGGAGTTGTTCATTAGGAGAAAGTCAGTCAGCTGTTGGTAAACAACTTTCTCAAGGACTTTGCCTAAAAACGGCAGATTTGAAATGGGCCAGTAGTTGTTCAGGACTGTGGCATCAAGACTGCTCTTCTTTAGGAGAGGCTTAATGACCGCAGTTTTCAAGGCCTTTGGGAATGTTCCAGACTGTTGTGACATGTTAACTATGTGAGCGAGTGGTGGTAACAAACTGCTCAGCACAGACTTTAGAAATCTAGTGGGTAACACATCAAGGCAGCATGTAGATGAACTCAGACTGGTGATGATCTCTTGGACAGTTTTGTCAGTTACAAGTGCAAAATGAGTCAGCTCTAAGTGTCTAGGTGGCTGCAGGGTTGTTATCTGTGTTGTGGAAATGATGGCATTTTTAATGGTCTGAACCTTGTCGCAAAAGAATACTGCAAACTCATTACACTTAGATGTGGAGATCAGTTCCAACGGCAGTTGAGCTGGAGGGTTTGTTAATCTGTTCACTGTTGCAAATAAGACACGCGAGTTGTTACCACAGTTTCCAATAATTTCAGAAAAGTACCTCTCCCTTGTTCTACGTAAGATCTGGTTGAACACGTACAGCTTTTCTTTGTAAATTTCATAATAAACATGAAGCTTTGACTTGCACCATTTCCGCTCGGCCCTCCGGCACTCCCTTTTCTGTGCCTGTTCCTTTTATGTGTCTCCTCCGAACAACTGCAGGACCAGCCGGTGGTTTGGGAGAAACAGACAGGTCAAAGAAGACACAGAAATGATCAGACAGCGCAACATCAACCACATTGACATTTGAAATATTAACCCCCTTTGTAATGAGCAGGTCCAGAGTGTGCTGCGCTCTGCTGTGTGTGGGCTCATACACATGCTGAGTCAGGCCAAAGGCTTCAAGGACAGCACTGAGCTCTTTAGCATTTCTGTCACAGACATTATCCACATGTACATTAAAATCACCTGTAATGACCAATCCATTAAAGTCTGTGCATACAATTGAAAGCATCCTGGTAAAATCATCAATAAAACTTTGACGGTGCTGGGGAGGCTTGTATATAACTACATAGAGTATGGACAGAGATTGTTTTAGCTCCATTTTAAAGGATACATACTCAAATGATGAAAACACCCCAAATGACAACCTGTGCGTAACCATATGATCTCTAAATATTGCACAGACACCTCCACCCTTTTTGTTTTCTCGTGTTTCAGATTCAAATTTGTAGTTGGGTGGAGCTGATTCTATTAGAACAGCATTACCTGTGTTTTTGTCAAGCCATGTTTCAGTTAAAAACATAAAATCAAGATTATATGAAGAGATCAAATTATTAATTAAAAATGATTTGTTAGACAAGGATCTGACATTAAGCACAGCAAGTTTCAGATTAGTTTCAGTGGGACTGGACATTATCTTCTTACAAGGGATATGGATTAAATTTCTCTGATTGGACAGTCTAACTGTCCTTCTGTAATCTGGTCTATGTGGTGTGGCTGTAGATATAGCACTAGGGGAGAATATTGTCTCACAGGGCCCCAGCTTGATATTACTTTTATCATGGATGTAAGTCCTGGGACAGCAGAGGCCCTGTGCATCCTAGCTCTTAGGGATAGCAGCTCTGGGGGCAGGCAGGGGAGGACGAGCAGGGGGAAGTTTGGGTGATGGACATGAAAACTGAGGGGGAGGAGCTGGGGGAGCTTTAGTTTGTGAAGCAGGACAGTTGAAGCTCCTGTGTGACTTGATATTAGGGGTGAGGGGAACCATCTTAATCCCTGATTTGATCAGGCTTTCAAGATGGTTGGGAAGGCCCATGGGGGAAGGTGGGGATGGAAAGACTCCGACTAAAGGTAAATGTGAGGATTACTGAGGATGATCTGGCAAGTAATTTAAGTGTTTAACAATGCAGCTGCAAATATTTTTCAATGTAAATAATTGTGAACGTAAGTGTAAATAGTCAATAGCAAATTATTAAGACACATCAATTAATTGTAATCCTTAAACGTGCACCATTAGTCTCTGCAGTTTCAGTATTCCCCACTCTGACCCAGTATTGTGGGGTCTGGTGTCACACTGCTGCCTGCCAGTAGGTGGTGCTGTGTTACAATCCTTCCATATCTGTGCATAGTGATGAAAGTGATGTGTGGGCAGCTTTTCTATGCCACTTACTTTAAGAATGCACCATATCATCCATCTTTAACCCGCAGGTTCCCTCTAGTGTTCAAATACAACCACAACAGCTCACACTGCACACTTTAACACCAGCACTCCAGACACAGCCAGTTTACTTACAGCAATTTCAGTTTATTAAGACATTCATACAATTCTAGGGAGGAGGAAATCTGAAAAGTAGTGGGGGGGGGGGGGGGGGGGGGGTAAATAGCAATATACTCTGGGAAGGGTAAAACCACATGTCAGCAAAACATGGCCAACCAGTGAGGAATTCTGATAGAGCAAGTGGGATTTAAAAAGAAAAAAAAAAAAAAAAGATATGGTACATTTAAATTAACACATTCACAAAAGATAATAAAAAGCAAGTGAAATCTACAGTAAAACATGACAAGTGCCTCTATTAAGCAGTCCCACAATACATCGCACATATGTTAGCATAACATAATTTGCAGACTTTATACAGCACTTATACCTTTTAGTCCACAAGTAAGTTACTAAATGGTGGAGAACATCGAACACACACATCTTAATTGAACATGGAAAGAAATACCTGATAAGAACCTTTAAGTTTAAAGAACCCATGGCTTTGTAGCTCCAACCAGCCGTCTGTCGAGGTTAGAATCTACAACTGTCCAAGAGGGACCAACATAGAAGTCACCTCGCTTTTAACACATACCAAAATTCAGATCCAAGGTTTAGCATTGAGAAGTTTTTTTTCCCCCTCGAATAATATAAGCACAATGCAAGTGGACGATCGCTATCACTGCGTTTAAAAAAATAATAATCTCAGGGCTCAAATCAGGTCGGCCACATTCATAGGCATCTCCTCCACGGTAGTATTGTAAAACGTCTCGATATCCCGAAGAATCCGCTTGTCCTCCTCAGTGACGAAGTTGATAGCAACTCCTTTTCTGCCAAAACGGCCACCACGGCCGATTCTGGAGGGGGGAGAGATGGGCTGCGGTGAGACTCACAAAGGCGACGGAGGAACACATACTAGTGCAATAACGCCCAACTACTGTTTATTAATTAAAATTAAATACTAAGTTTGTAAAAACATGAATGCCATGAAGCCAATTACAAACATTGAAGATCACCTTTGTTATAACACGCAAGATGTCACTGCTCAAGATGCAACTTTCCAATTACAGTTTAATATGTGTGCATATTTTTACCATTATATCTGGTATGATGACATTGATGTGCGATATATAATGTGTCTTACCTATGAATGTAGTTCTCTCGGTTTGTAGGAAGGTCATAGTTAATGACCAGGGAAACCTGCTGGACGTCAATCCCACGTGCCTGGGAAGAGAGGACAGCATTTCAAGTTATATTCAATTCTAAGAGACAGAGGGCTAAAAACATTGTGCACGTGTTAATGTCGCTCGTATATAAAGTAACAGATTTCTACAAAAGAAAAACCCATTGTGGAGAACGAGCCCTACTCTCCCAAAAGTTTTGATTGCTTGGTCATTTTAAGGACTGTTGCAGGATTTAAAACATTTGGGGTTTAGTGACATTTTATGTTGATCATAGTACACTCACTACTCACCAGAAGATCAGTAGTGATCAGAACTCTGCTTGAGCCGGACCGAAACTCCCTCATAATCACATCACGCTCCTTCTGGTCCATGTCACCATGCTGCGAACAGAGGATTATTTTAGTAAGGGAAATGTGCCGCATTAATACCTATAAGCCTCGACAAGACTAGAGTATATTGATCCAACACAACAGACGGGGAGCGGATCCTACCAGAGCAGAGACAGTGAAGTCTCTAGCGTGCATCTTCTCAGTCAGCCAGTCGACTTTTCTCCTGGTGTTGAGGAAGATGACAGCCTGGGTGATTGTCAGTGTCTCGTACAGATCACACAGGGTATCCAGCTTCCACTCCTGGAGACATCATGAAAAACAAGCCACGTAATGCGTTATTAAATGAACAAAGTTAAGCTGACAGATCATAATTCAAGCTTGCTCATCAAGTATCTATTAAACTGTATATTACAAAAGTAGCAAGTGTAACACAGGATCTTGAGACAAAGGACACTGGACATTAAGAAAGAGGTCCCCCTGAGCCTCATTTCCGATACTGTGCTTTTTATCTCCTTCCCTGGTGTACCCATGCTTACACGGCCACATGAGCTAAACCTGAGGCTTGGCTCCTGCAGTTCGAGCAGGGTGCTTTAGTGAGAAGGAACATTTGACATTAACAGTGAGGCAACTTAGTGAAGTGTTATGGATAAGTTAACGCACCTCCCGCTCCACATTGATGTAGAACTGCTTGATACCCTCAAGGGTAAGCTCCTCCTTCTTCACCAAGATGCGAATGGGGTCTCGCATGAACTTCTTGGTCACCTCCAACACCTCTGCGGGCATGGTGGCAGACAGCAGAACCACCTGTAGAAGATGCACAACACTTATCTAGAACATCCAATCTAGTCAAACTAAAGTGCAGTATTTTTTAAAGTAAAACATTTAAATGCAGGACCAAGTGTGGCACAGCACCTTGAGACAGAGGCCAATGAACATTAAGAAAGAGGTTCGACCACATCTCATTTTCAGTGCAGTGGGCAATAATCTCCTTCCACGCAATACTCTGCTAGCATTATTGCACGAAACAGATAAAATCTGGATCGCACAATTATAGCAGACTTCTGTTAATGCAGAAGGGATTTCATATTTAACATTTTTACTGTCAGTGTTTTGTCTACAAGGTACTTACTTGAATGCTTGTGCTCTGCTTCTGGAATATCTCATAGATCTGATCTTTGAATCCTCGACTCAGCATCTCATCGGCTTCATCCAGGACAAACATCTTGATGCATTTTGCAGCTGTGCAGGAATGAGATGTTAAACGTCAAGGTTTTATTTGTGAGATGATTTGTTGGAGAATGCTTCTTTGGTCTGTCACTTACAAAGATGTCCCCTGGTAAGCATGTCGTACACACGTCCTGGTGTACCCACCACGATGTGGGGGGCCTCAGCCATGAGCTTCTGTATTTCACAACGGAGATTAGTCCCTCCGATACAGGCATGGCAGGTTGCCCCCATGTAGTCACCCAGAGCCAGAATGACCTTCTGGATCTAACGAGGGGAGACAGGAGCAAAACAACAAAACAAATTCAGGATGTGGTGCAGATGGCATGACAAGACATTTCCACAGTTTGTGGAATAACTGTTCAAAGTGATCAGTAAAATAAAAAAATCTCCATTATATGAGTCAGTCCCGAAAGATGGTATGCCATCACATCACTCAGTTTTCCACAGCAACATGTTAATATTGAAACAATCAATTCAATTAAGCCAGATTGCAGATCGATGTAGCCATGGACAGAGACTACACCAATCTTAATGTCGTGATTCACAAATTTCAGAATTTTGAAAAGTTTAGAAAAAAAATGGTACCTTAGAAATTGAATCAGTGTCCTCAATATGCTGTATAGGTCTGAGATACTGTTGAGGTCACTGTGACCTCAGAAACAGCATACCTGCTGAGCCAGCTCTCTAGTGGGAGCCAACACCAGAGCCTGAGTCTCCTTCATCTCAATGTCCAGCTGCTGCAAGATAGAGATGGCAAACGTAGCCGTCTTGCCAGTGCCCGACTGGGCCTGGGCAATGACATCATAGCCTGATGGCAGGGGGATAAATATTATTCACAATAAGAAAAGATTTCTTCCAAGCAATTAATTAAAGATTGATGTTGCTATACAATGAAGTGCGAGTGATCAGTAGGAAAAAAGTTATCCCCATTAATGGGTAAGTCCCGAAAGATGGTAAAGCATCACTTCACTCAAACAATTCACTCATCAGTCACATATAAAAACTTTCTTTACCTTTGATGCAAGGTATGATCGCCCTTTGTTGAATGGCAGATGGCTTTTCAAAACCATATGCATATATTCCCCTGAGAAGAGTCTCCTTCAGGTTCATATCATCAAAGTTGTCCGTAATCTCGTTCCAGTTGCTCTGAAGGAAAAGAGAACAGTTTGTGAGTGCAAGTTGCTGAATTTGTGTTTGAATCTGTGAAATTAGAGTTTAAAAAGGGTATTTAATTGTGCTCTTACCTCGATGACACCATCAGGCTCCATTCCATCTGGCCCCCCATGGTCTCTATCTTTTGAGCTGTGCAAGAGAACAGACATAGGTTATATGATTAAATGACAAAACTGAAATAGATGCCTTGAGGTTAGGAGGCAGCTACAACGAGCTCTCATTCCCGCCACGTGTTCCGTCAAGCCAAGACGGTCCTTGTGAAAATAACCCGCATATTTCACGTTAATTTGAAGGGATTAAAACGTATAAAACTACGTCAGAAATGTAGAGAGTGGGTCTCACTGGGTTACGCCCAGAGGATCTCATTACAGAGGCCGGGGCTTCGCTGGGCGCACGTGTCAAATTCCACGAGCAGCGCTCTGCTACCTGCCCCCCCCGAAAATGTCCGCTTATGTAACCTGGAGAGGTGTCAGACCGGTTCGCACGCCCCCTGTTAATTCATGTAAATTTGAGTATTAAAAATCACTCGCCAACATGTCGGACAGTTGGGCCTGTGCTGCCAACGCTGGCTCCTGTTGCCTGAGAAGTAGGCCGAGTTGAAACGTTAGCTTGGCCTGACGGTTCCTCTGACTACAACAACCGCCGGCCGACCGCGACAGTAAAAAGTTGCTTCAAAAACACAAACCAGTCTTGTTGCATTTTACGTTAGAAAGACAAAGCAGCTTTCATTTAAACGGCTAGTAGCGCAATTTTGAAGCGCGGGGTAGCTGGGCAGCTAACGTCACAAAGCTAACCGTTAGCAACCACATCGTCCGCACAGCAGCGGGGGCCTAACTAACTGTCAGCTAGAAAATAAATAACTTGACATCAAACAGAGTGCACGCCGTCGCGATGCAGTTGCACACAGCTAAAGATCGAATACTGTGGTTAAAAAGTGACACAATATATACGACTTTTACCTGTTGTAATCAGCACAGTCGCAAGACATGATCCGTTCCCAACTTCAGCATGCGAATGGAAAGATCGCCGACTGCGATGCCAACTGCCTTTATGCAGCCGGACTATTTTCACTGATGAATGTAAAGAATCCGGTAACGTCGTCCGTTTTGTCTCAGCGCACTGAATTTATATTTATATTACATTAAATTATTTCCACTACCTTCTATACACAAATTTGTGCATCAATTATTGATAAAAATTTGAAAATTAACCCAGACTACATTTCTCGGCGGAAGGATATTGCAGTAATAAGTAGTGCTCGGGCTGCTACAGTGTCTCTGACGGGTCAAAACTCGTCCTGCCAAGGTTGTGCAACACAGAGGGGTTCGTCTGAGGCCGTTGGAAGAGGAGTTCATGAAAATGAATGAAGAGAAAGTACAGAGTGCATGAAATGCAATTAATATAAGAGTGTATGAAGAAAAATACAGATTGCACAAGATAAAATTCACATCCCCTATCATCGTGAAGCCATAGCTTAGAGGAAGGAGTGCAGCATTTAATGCAGTTTATTCTTACATTATATATTCTACAGGCCTCATTTAGGCAAATTTCTGGAGTATAAAATGTATAAGATATATAATATAAGACAGCAGTGTGTGACATAAGCACAGAAAAAAGTAAGTATTCTGCAAGTATTAGATATATCTGTAGAATACACAATATAAGAACATAGTATAATACACTCTAAATACACTACAGGTTGCAGTGAGGTAGAGTGATAATAAGATGTGCAAATTTGCCATACAACACATACATTGGAGTTGGTTGGGACAGAAAACTATAAAGCTGACAGAAGACAGAGGTGAGGTGTTATTGCTTTGGGCAGGAATGACTCTCTGTACCTGTCATCGTGACACTCCCTCCCATAAGTGCGGTGTGTAAAGAAGGAAGCGGTGCAGATACATTAATCATCCTGTAGAAACCTGATTAGACAGACAAACTTGTCCCACCAGTATTTATGTGAGGAAACAATTGGGCAAGGTTTCCTTTTTGACCTCAGACGTTATATTGTAAATTTCCACTACTTACTGGACTTGAGTAACTCCAAATTAATATTTATTAATATTATATCATGAGACTCCTTTTAACCATAGATGTGCCTTTCTACTGTTTTTGCCCCCAGATGTGGATGAAGTTGATGTTAATTCCTGATTGAACAAATCATGTGAATGGATTTCCTTGTGACTCAAAGCCTGCACACTTTTTAAAAACTGAACTTGAATACGATCACTCGATCCCTCCCCCTACAGCGCTGTCGGTTTTGTAACCAGTCTGATAACATGGATCTGTCCTGCTGTAAGTTTCCATTACAAGGCTGTGGTTAGTTACTTTATGCTCCTGGAGTTACTGGTTACTTTGAAGGTTAAAGTTTTCATCCAGTGCATATGAACACCTTTGTAGATTGAACTATCCAGCAGTATTCACTACTTCTCTATCACACTATGCTTCTTACATATCAACACATCTGTCAAGACTATCCAATATTATGACATAGAATTTTTAAAAAGAAATAAACACTGTATCATACATTTTGTATTGTATATTTACTTAAGTGACATTAAATGCAGTACCTTTATTTGAAGTACTTATACCTTGCCGTATTGTTTCTTAAGTAAATACCCTATCCGCCACTCAGAGGTCCAGGAGTTGCCTGGCACTGGCCTGGGATGGCCACCTGTAGCCTGAAAACCATTCCCCTGAGCGAAAACAAAGTTTTTGTGCACTTTTATTTCACAGATAACAGTAAATTGCAAATACAATCAAGCCTCCACAAAATAAATCACATTTTTAAGTCTTGTGTGCGATTAAACCCCGAGTAGAAGAAAAGGCAGTGAGCTGCTATGCTAATTTATGGAACAGGAAATGTCATAGGCTTATGCTAATAAAGTTAGCATATGGTATATATGAGGAGAAAACACGTGTTTATCTGTGAACCTTGTGAGTTACAATAGAGCCAAAATTTGTCATACTTTGTTAAATGTTGCTGTTGTTGCTGGCTTAATGGAAGAGGAAAAGTCTGCGAGCCACCAAGACAGTGGCACACCAAAGGGCATGCCAAAATCTCACCTGTATTTATATCTGTGCACAATAGCTTCTATAACGTGTGTTATCACTCTTATTACGACACAAGACAATAAAAATAAGACAGGTAGCTTTCGTGATACTGTCTAGTCTTTCGGTGGAAGGTCGTCTTCCCCACGCGTTGTTGTAATTTGCTCCGTACAATAAAGCGATCCATTGTCCCACTCACGGCGTTCTCCTTTTAAATGTTATCATCCGCACACTGGCTGCCAATCAGGACTTTTGATGTGTCACACACGCATAATTCCCACACGCAAATGGCGACAAATAGGTTTCCTGTGAAAGTTTTTTAAGTTAAATTAAATTTCATTTTTCAGCTAGAGCTTGCCTCTTTATGGGGAAATGGGTGCACACAACATACAGAAACAATCAATTAAAAATTCACCCATCAGTTTGTAAAGGCCCAGTTGAATATTGCAATAATAATGTGTGGTTATCACAAAATCCCACGTTACAGCATGTAAGAACCGACGCACCAGGGTAATTTGTGCAATGTTTAGTGTCATGGGCTTATGCTAACATTGTTAGCATGTTGTATTTGTAGGAAAATGTGTCTGGAAAAAGAAACTTGCTTTGCCTGTGAACCTTGTGTTATAATGAAGTCGAATTTTGTACTTTTGTTTAATATCATTGCTATTATGCCATGTTTAAGTTGTGTTAGTTGAATCAATCAAACTTCACTGCACTGCACAGAAACACAACACATACAGTGGCATAAAACCTCCACCACCAACTAACATTTTGGCAGTGTAATTGCCATTATGATTTTTGAAGCCCAAATGCAATTGCCATAAGTAAACCAGCACCACCACGACACTATCAAGCTGTGGTCAGCATGATGACATCCTGTGGTCTAATTTAGGCAATTGTTAGCGGCTGCCTTTTTGAGCCAGCACTCACAAGTGGGGTTTTTACTGATGTACTTTATGTTGCAGAACAAAACGTGACATCTCTAAAGCTTGTGTTCATCACAGACCTTATTTAAAGCATCTTATCAAAAATCCACTTACTTTGAGACGTGTCAGTGGGCCAGTACAAAAATGCTAACTTATTTATGGGTTTTAGGACTCATTGCTTACTCTGTCACATTTTAAACACATAAATGTAAGAGATTGTAATATACTGTAGTGATAAAAATCTAAATAGATATTAACACTATACATATAGGTAAATTAATGCTTGCCCAGCCCTTCATAAGTCAGTGGCCAACCTTCCCCACCCTATTCAAAATGGTGTGGACATGCTACTGCCCCTGCAGTGATCAGGTCTGGAACATGCAGGTCCCATGTGGTCTGTGTCCCTGGCCCATTTAATTTGAGATCTTTCTAGATATTTTTACAATTTCCTTCAACTCTGTGAAATAACGGCAGTTTTGTGTCTTTCATATTACAATGCTCCTGCCTTTATTCCAGTGCAATGCTGAGTGTACAAAGACAGATGTTTTTTTGTTTTTTTTTAATAATGTGTCCCCTTAGAAAGACAGACAGTTACAATGTTGTATGAATTAGGAAAATGTCCATTTTCTTCACTTCTGACACCAAAGCAGCACAGCCGAGTGTACACTGTCTCTAACGCACGATGGTGTAGTAGTTGGAGAAGAGTTCCTCTCCTGCTGTAATGTCCCTGAGGGATACAAGGACAACACAGCGTAGAGGCCTCTGTGTGTCGTTGCTGTAGTTGACATTAGGCAGATACTGGCGAAGCTCGATGGGAAACTTATGTGGCACATCGTACTCCTGGTAGCACACGTTGGCAGGTGACTCGTTGGAGCAGTTGTTCACATACTGACCAACAGCAAGTGGGTTTTGTGGACTTTCTGTCAGCCAGCTGGTGTCACTCATCATGAAGGGCCCCAGTCTGTCCCTGCCACTGCAGGACTTGAACACCATTTTGGAGATGCCTTTGTCATTGCCATCAATCAGGACACCATCAATACACCTGAATACAAAAGGGTTCCTGATGGACTGGAGGAGAATTGGCTCATAGGCTTGATAGACTGTGCCAGGGTACATGGCCACTGTGGCTCCTTTGGGTACAAATCCCTTGGTGACAAACACTCCAGTTCCTGCAAAGGGCAAAGTGCTAGGCCTCCGGTCAATGCAGAACCCAAGACACTGAAACATGGCATCATCCCCACACACTGAGTTCCCTCCACTTTGGTCTTCATCGCTTGTTACCTGTCTGAGGAAGTGAGTTTGAGTTGCTCGGGGCTCCCCATGGGTGACATGTTGGCTCCTGAGCAGGAGTCTGAATAGCTGCAGTAAGCTATGTGACACCTCCTCATCTGGCAGCAGTTTGTCCTCAGAGAGCTCCGGCACCTGCCGCAGAGTTTTCTCATTTTTAGACAGGTTCAGTATAATCCAAGGCACAAACCTGTGTCTGTACGATTTCCATTTGTTGTGAAATCTTTTTAGAGCTGTTCTAAACATCCAGATCGACGTCTGATAAGTCGGACATGGAGGACGGAGCTTGTTTTTGTGGATTTCAGAGTCACTTCCGGTAAGTCGCTCCAAAATAAAAAGCACACTTGTTGAGATATCAAAATTCGTCTAAGAACTGTCAAACTTTGATAAAATATTTTTCAGATTGCGACATTTTTTTATGATGTTTTAGTTAATGAGTATAAAATCGAATAATTTAACACTTTAAGCAAGGCATAATTAACGACCGATCAATTTTGCACTTTTATTTCTAATAGTGACGCTTAAACCGGAAGTAGTTTTTACGTTAGTCGTAAAAACTTTACGCGCATTAGCCAGCTGGATGGGAGGAAAGAGAGTCGGGCAAAGACAAACATGGTAAGAAATCACTATTTTTAGTCCTGTGTGGTGACACAAATGTAAACAGTGCTCGCAAACATTAACTTTCACGCTGGGGCGAGTATAACAGTCAAAAAGCTGCGCTAACGAGCGAACATTGCCTTTATATAATGAAAATAAACGTAGCTCGCGACGTTAGCATTAGCTAAGTAGCTCACGGTGAGACTAGCCAGCTCGCCTAGTTAGCTAGCTAAGCTTGCTAGCCTTTAAGCCAACTGACAAACAAAATTAGCTAACGTTATGTACACTGGAACAGCGAAAGCTATGTATTGTTGTCCATATGTTTTTAATGACTAGCTCACTTGATGAATGCTATCGTAAATGTAAAGATATTAGCTAGCCGGTCAACACAGAGCAAGTCGGTCTCTGCTGTCAGGTTAGCATGTTATTGCTAGTTCTCTCATTGCTATTAAGCCATGGTGTGTTTATGTTGCTAACTACTAGCCTACCCTTTGTGGTTATTTTGTGAAATGTTGCCTGGTAAGAGTTCCCACCTATATATAACAACAGATAATTGATTTATTTGATTTTACTAATGCTGTCCTTAACATCAGTCTGTTCGTGTCTCAATACAACAAGTGTCTTTATGTGTCTTTGTGCAGAACAAGCTGAAGTCCTCACAGAAGGATAAAGTTCGCCAGTTCATGATTTTCACGCAATCCAATGAGAAGACCGCACTGACCTGTCTGTCACACAATGACTGGAAACTAGATGTTGCCACTGACAAGTTTTTCCAAAATCCAGAGCTCTATGTTTCAAATCTAAAGGGGGCCTTAGACAAGAAGAAGCTTGATCAGCTGTTCAACAGATATAGAGGTATGGAAAGCTTTTATGATATAGGGGGAAACATTTGCAGCTCATAGTAGTCTTTGTCTCCTCGGAAATAAATCTGCTTCTCAATTGGAGATTACTAAATTCTGATCTGTTTCTCCTAAACCCTTCTTAGGAGAAATAAGGAGCAAAAGAATAATTTAGCACATTTTTTTCTGCTGTGCTCACAGGCCTCTGATAACAGATAAAATAAATATAGTGGAGAGTGGAGACTTGGATTTGATCACTGAGGAAAATTTCTGAAGTTGTTTACAAGCCAATCAAGTCTTCTATTGGATCTTACTTTTATCTCAAAAGCTGATTATTTCAGACAAATGAAGATTACTGCAGTGCGAGAGGAAAAAGAGCATGTTAATATCTTAAATTAGCATTGTGCTGACACAAGAGGAGGGCTACTTATCATGAGCTAAATTTAAGAAGTAAGAGAAAATGGTTATAATCTCATATGATGTTATATTGAGCACAGTTAGGGTGGACAAAGAAGAGATCTTATTTTGAATTTTCCCTTCCTCTGGGTACAAATAAAGCACCACAGTAATGGTCAATGTAGTTTTCAGCTTGTTACAGTTTTGATAGACAGTTTAGGAATAAATCACACAGTACAACACTGAAAATATTGAGTAATATTAATTTAAAAAACAGTCAATTTTGCTGTGAAGTAATAATCAATTCACTCTTGACGCTCTCACACTTAGATCCTCACGATGACAACAAGATTGGCATTGATGGGATCCAGCAGTTCTGTGACGACCTGGCTCTGGACCCAACCAGTATAAGTGTCCTCCTCATAGCCTGGAAGTTCAGGGCAGCAACACAGTGCGAGTTTTCAAAACAGGAGTTCATGGACGGCATGGCAGAACAGGGGTGAGGATGTATTTTCAGATATACAAACAATCCCCAAACTCCCCCTTTGTTGTCTGTAAAATGGACTTTATCATCAAACTTTAACAGAACTACTATATATAACATTCTACGTACTCATACAGTGTGCCACAGAAATGCCTCTTTTATATGTTTAGGCTGTGGGCTTTTTTTTGGAAGATGTCAAATGTAAGCCGATTATTTACTATCTGTTTGAAAAAGCTAACATTATACAAACACATGATTCTTATGAATTGCTTAGTTTTAGAACGAAGATCCTCACAGAGAAGAAAAATCCTATTTGTCTGCCAAAACCTAACAGTCTGCTTTATGTGTCCCCAGGTGTGACAGCATAGACAAGCTAAAAGCTCAGCTGCCAAAGATGGAGCAAGAGTTAAAGGACCAAGGGAAATTTAAGGACTTTTACCAGTTTACATTTAATTTTGCAAAGAATCCTGGCCAGAAAGGTTTGGGTAAGAATCCTTTAATGCTCCTCAAATCAACTGTTTGTTTGCTGATAGGGTTGCAGCAATATACTGGTTATAAAAGAGTTGATGGTTATTGTAGTGTATGTTTGCTTATCTATAATATTGAAAAAAATGTAACTGGACTTTGAATCTCCCCATTATTTGTGTTATTTTCTACGGGGAGGCTTTTTAACACATACTTCCATCAACAAAATATTCAAGTTTCAATTACAGTAATAAAACATCCGTTCAACTGACACTAAACCCTCTGTTTTAATTCCCTTAAGTGTCATTCTGACTGATAGTAATATTAATTCTGTAATACCATAAAACTGCAATATTTTCTGAGATGGTTATAATACCAAGAAAATGTCATACCTTTTGCAAACCTACTTGTTGAAAGTTTATTGACCTATTTCTGGTTGTCTTGCAGATTTAGATATGGCAATTGCATATTGGAATTTAGTACTGGCTGGAAGATTCAAGTTCCTGGACTTGTGGAACCAATTTTTAGTTGTAAGTTGATAATCATTCTCAAGATGACTCTGAAAATGCAAACATTGTTACTTCTCATTGAGTTCTTCAACTTTTCCCCTCATCTTTTGCAGGAGCACCACAAAAGATCAATTCCTAAGGACACTTGGAACCTCTTACTAGACTTCAGCACAATGATCACGGATGACATGTCAAATTACGATGAGGAAGGTTTGTACAACACTCAGCTGGAAGTGAACCCATTTATCCCTGTGTGCATGTGCATGCACATGCACTATGACCTGTAATTTTTCCTTCACAGTCTATTCAATTAAAGTAACAGTGTGTAGGAATCAACTGAAACTTTTACAGTGTTCCAAGCGTGCGCTCCCGCAGAGGTCTCTTTCTCTCCAGATTAAACACACAAGGTGATTCAAACCGGTATAAACACTTGACAAAGCAGTTTCATGTTACAAATCAGTGTTTCTCTGACACTGTTTAGGTCGTCGTAGATGTGCCGCTAGCCCAGCACTTGCTATCATGAGGTCACCTTTTTCCTCTGGTAACGTAATGTGTGCTAACCTTTTTTTGATCCAGACATTCAGGAGGTTTTCTCCGTGAGCCAAATTATCTGCCGAGGTCTCTTCAGCCCCTGTCTCACTGCACAAAAACCCCACTTAACACCCGCAAACGAGGCTCCTGTATGTAGTCGTAAAGGTTACAATATACATTCACACCTGGGTCAAATGACTCTGCAGCAGTAACAGGTATTTATCAGCTTCGGCTCAAATTGGCAGCGATGGAAATACAACATCCATGTCAGTGTACTAATTTTAGCCTTTATGGATGAGTTGCAATGAGAGCACAGTGAAGATGTATATTTTATTCTTAATATCTTAAGTACTAGTGTTAACATGGTAGCATGTTGCAAATTTTTTGTATTTTATTACTTAATATTTACTTACTTCTATTTCATACTCTTACGTCTTATAATTCTCTATTCTTTACATCAGAGTGACTGTAACGAATCATGCAGTACGTTTACATGGACAGTTTAATTCCACTTTCATTCGGAATGAAAGGCCATTCCGATTAAAAGTGGTCATGTAAATGGTCATTCCGGTTGTTGTCGTAGTGCTGCTTCAAGAATATAAGCAAAACAAGCCCGAAAAAGGCACTAAAAACAGCGTCGTCAAGCATCTTGTTATCCGAAACGAGGACTACAGTGTTTTCTTCCGGTAAACGTAAACACGTAACATCCGCCCAATCCCCTATCCAATCAGAAACCTTCCTTGCCCCAAACCTTGCGCAGACCTGAATAAAGGCGATTGAACTGATATCCCATGTAAACCCTCATTCAGAATGAATATTTCCCATGTAAACTACCTCGAAAAACTTTAATTCCGAATGATTTCATTCAGATTTATTTCATTCCGAATGAGAAGTCATCATGTAACTGTAGCCACAATGTCCCCTCATAGATCAAAAAAGTATTTCTGATTCTGATAAATTCAGTGAAGAGGGGTATTTCTCTCCAAAACAAATAGACTTGGTCATTTATACCAGTAAAAACACTGATAAAGCACTTTAATGTTAAAAAAAAGTTTTTTTCTGATGCTGCTTGTCACAAAGGGGCTTCTGACTACAGGAAAAGACAGAGGTGTGAATGTCCCTGTTTAGAGCCAGTGTTTGGTTTGTTCGTTCTGAGCTACTGTAGAAACATTGTGGTGCAACATGGCACAATTTGTAGATGAGCACCTGCTCCCTTTGTAGACATAAGTGCTCTTCCTAAGGTAACAGAAACCCAACAATTCTTATTTTGGGGTGATTGAACACCAAAGAAAATGTATTATATTCCATTTTTGCCAATGCATCTTCCTAAATCCTACACACTGGTCCTTTAAGTGTCTGTACTCTGCTTCACACAGGCTCAGTATGGTTTGACACCATTAGAATATCAAGTTCAGTCCAGTTATCAGTCCATGTTCTTGTCTTCTCACATGGTCGATTCAGTTTATGTAATGAGTTGTGTTTCTCCTTTCAACAGGAGCATGGCCTGTCCTCATTGATGACTTTGTGGAGTTTGCACGACCACACATCGGGACCAAAAGCACAGCAGTGTAAGGGCTGCTCTCACTAAAGGAACATCCAACACGTGAGGTTTCTAAAGAACCAGAGAGCGCAGTGATCGGAGGACAAGGGGACCGCACTGAGCTGAGAACTATGTTGCCTTTTCAACCCTCAGGACTGAAATATTTTACACAGCAGAGACTTTATATATGTGTGTGTGTATTTACATATATATAAAAAAGGCATATCTCTTTGTTGGTCAACTTGTGGTGGTTTGGAACTTTTATCTAAAGTATTGGGCTTTTTGTGTGCGCTCAAGCCAACTCGAGAGGAGTCACCATCTTGGCCCCTTGATGTGGTCGGGCTCCGCTCGGAAGCAAGTAGATAGACACACTTTTGAATTGTAATCTAAACACGAGGGTTCGCGAGGGGACGTCATTCTTTAAATATTGAATTTTAATACTTTTGTGTGCATTCCTGAGTTTGTTTCTGTTTTATGATGCATTTGTGCGACAAGTCAGTATAAAACATTGATTGTAATTTTTTAAGCATAATGCTGTTTGTTTAAACACAAATGTATAAAGATAAAATAAATGTTTCGATTTGGTATCTTTAAAGCTGCAAGGTCTCTGTGTGAGTTCTTAAAGACTGTTTTGAGTCAAATTAGGTGAGATGCTATTAAGATGGATGATATATTTGTTCCTCTGGCAGTGTAAATCCTGTCTTGTTAATGATTTAGTAAAGCTCATGGTTCTATAATATACTTTTCCCTCAATTGCTACATTTTTTTTCAACTTGGAGAAGTCTGTGTAGCTGAATGTAGACATGGGGTCTTGCATACATAAGGAAAGATACCTAATAAGATAATACACAAACTGCACATTGTATGAAGGATAAGTCAGAGTCCACTTGGGCATATTTTATAATGTGTATTTTTAAAAACCTGATAAGAAACTGTGGTATTTATGGGGGAGCAGGGGGCTGGTGCAAAACAGAGGAGGCATGTCAAAAAATGTTTTAGGTACTGAAGGGGGACTTGTCATTGATTTGGGTCAGGGGATGGGCATACATATTGAAATGGTTGTATTTTATACTTATTTTATGGCAGATTTTTAAGCAAAACTTGCCCTCTAAACTCAGCCGGCTGGGTTTGGAAGGTATGTTTTCATTTAAAATGCCAAAACTACACAATTTAACTGACCCGAAACTGTAAAAACAGAAATGACTGTTGGGTTTTCAAATTTCCAACAGTCTTTGGACACCTCGTGTGTGATAAATGCTTCTGTCAGGAAAAAAAAGCATCACTAAATCTGAGCGTGAAATAGTGATATTTCATCAAAAGTCTCATTTAAAATTTGGCTAAAGTTAAACCATGACACAAACTAACTAGCATGTATGACAAGAGTAAAAAGTTTTAAATATCTAGTAGCTAATTTATGGTGGAGGGATGGTCATGCATTTTCTGTCAGTCACTTAGAAAGGCCAAAGGAAATATATTTGTTGCTCCAGGGAGGGTAAAAATTAAAATAAAATAAATAGTTCTTATTATAAACGATTTTTTAAATATCCAACATATCTTAACCTCTTTTTTTACCGTCTTTTTGTAAAACACATTTAAAAGTTAGCTCTTAGTTGTACAAGTTAACAACTTCCGGGGAAGTGACGTCCGCACCACTGTAACCTCGCGCGCCTCCCTGCGGAGGCACCATTGAAGGGCACGCGCGGTTGCTAGGGGCGACTGCCAACAGACAGCGGTTGAGACAGTAGTTGGCAAACTGGAGAAAGAAACAGCTGATAGCAGCCGATAATAACGACACTTATTGAACACGTATCACTTTGAATTAGTCTTTTGTGACTTTGCCGGCTCAGTCAAACAGTAAGAGAAAATGTCGGCCGTTATTAATACAGTTTTATCAGATATCGTCTGGGATGAGCGGTTTGCAATCCCTGAACCTAACGCTGAAAACAAGGCTTTGATTGAAGAGGTGAGTATATTTAGTTATGACACCACTAAGAAGTTACTATAGTTTACTAACGACAACAGAGTAACTCACTGTGTTGTTTATTTATTTAATGTGGTCAAACATTTTGGCCCAACGGAAGTTAGAGTCAGTTAGGGACCGTCAAAAGTGCCGTTACCTTAAACTTAGTGAAAAAGGAAAAGTATACAGGTAAAACACCCAAAGAGCTGCCAAGTGTTAAGGAGAAGAAAACATTTAATCGGTCAAAAAAGAAGCCCTGGATGATTAATAATAAAATGAAATAAATAAAGGACATAAACCAGACAGAGAATCACATAAAAAGTTCATAAAAATATCAGGGAAACTCTGATGCAATATTCACAATTAATAATCTGCCTAAAATTCATCCAAATAGCTAATTTTCCTGCAGCTGTTGTGCTCTCTATTTGGGTTACCTGTAGTTTATCAGATGTACTGTTATTATTATAATGCATTAAATATAATATGAAATATTCCTAAAATATGCCAGTTAGTCAGGGGTCTAATTAAAAAACGTTGGGAACCACTGCTTAAGCAGCTGTCTAGCGTTCAGATATGCATATCTCCTGGATTAGGCACATCGAACACACTATATATGTATTTACTCATTTGGAAAAAATGCAAATAAACACCATTTGTAACACAGAAACCATCAGATTCTGTGATCCAGTACCAGACGTCCGTGAAAAATTAAGTTTGGTGAGTGGTTAGGGGCCGGGACACAGAATCTGACGGGTCAGAGAATTCAGTGAAACTCCATTTAATATAAGTGGTGTTTATTTGCTCAAAACTAATTTAACATTTCTGTCTGGACACCTCCTCTTCAGCTGTTCTTGGGGACAACCTCTTTTCCTATTTCCTTGTTGGTTCCATGTCAGGGCTTGTCGGGTGATGTTTGTGTCTGTCTGTGTCCAAAGACAAATGTTTGTACGTCATGCTTTTAACCTGATTATTTCCTCAACAACAGATTCGTAAAAAAGAGATGGAGTTGGTGCGACTGGACAATAAACTTGAGAGACACAGGGAACAAAAGCAGACATTAACCGAATTCTTTAAAAATGTTAAACAAGAGCTGGACAGTACTGAGGTAGGTGTATCAGAATACATTGTTTATTCATTATTTGTCAGACAGGTGTGTGTGTCTCTTCTCTTAATTTCAGTTATAGTCACAGTGTTGTTTTTTTTGCACACAGGCTCTGCTTAAAGCAAAGGAAAGAGAAGAAGAGTTTGAGAAACACCTCAACGCTCTCGCAGAGAGGGAGACAGGTCACCTGACACAGGAAGTTGCAAAGATGGAGAGTGACAATCGATCTTTAGCAGAGAGGAAGAACATGCTAGAGGTCTACACAACATTTATACTTCAAACCTAGAAACAAGTCTAGCTGTGAGTGCCAGAATGTGTAACTTAATCTGTTTTGTCCATATACTCAGAACCATGTTTTCAAGGCCAAACAGAAGCTAGAGGACTTTAGGAACCAGATGGACTGGGACCAGCAGACCTTGGACACCTTTTTAGAGGAGTCAGCACGCAAAGATGAGGACACAATGGCCATCATCAAGTACGCCCAGCAAGACGAGCAGAGGATAAAGGTGAGGAGAAAAGGGCTGTATTAAACATATATTCTAAACTGATGTCTACAACTCTGACTCGTCCTGAGCTAACAGCTTTATATTCTGTCCCGATACAGTCACTCACTCTGGCTATAGAGAAGAAGACACTGGAGGCCAGCGACAAGCACAAAGCCCTTGACAAAGAATTGACTGAGACTACGTCTACACGGGTATTGTAAAAAAAGAAAAACACTTCACGTTCTCATTGCTGATTTGAAATTTTCAAGGGGCAGTTAACCTGCGGTAGAAAGAAAACAGTTCCGACATGAAGCTGCTCAAAACAAGGTCAGTGGATTATCTTGAGTAACCAGGTCATGATTTCTGGAAAGAGACACTGATGTTGAGTTTTTCAAATGTAATTTTGTGGCACTTTGAGCACCACAAGCTAAGTGCGATCTAGCTTCATTATATTTAAGAGAGGGCAGACATCTCTACAGCTGATATCTCCAACACACAGCAACTCACACCAAAACTATCTAGACTGATAAATAGCATCAAAGGTAAGAGGAAACACATGTCGTTTTGATTATGGGGTGAACTGTCCCTTTAAACCACAAACTGTTGCAGAGAATACACTTTTCTTTTCCTGACAGATTGCTTTGGATAAAACGACAGAGAATTTGCAGCAGGCCCACCAGGAGACACAGCAGCTCATCCACCAGTGGGAAAACACCATCAAGCAGATGAAGCAGCGAGATGCTGAGATGCAGCAGTGTGCTCTGGTAAACTCTGCGACCTTGACATGCTGTCTCAACACCTATAAACCTCTAAACAATAAAAGCTAAGAGAACGTGAACACACGCTCAACGGCACACTCGAGTATTTGTATTCCTGTCTTATTTCTCTCATACATCCAGCAACTTGCCCAAGCCAACCAGAACATCAGGGACAGGAACACCAGCATTGCAAAGAGGAAGCACTGGCTGGAAACTCAGAGGAACAACAATAAGGAAACTGAGAGGAACCTAACCATGGCCACCCGGCAGGCTGTAAAGCTGCGGCAGGATTTGAAAGAGCAGGAGAATAACTGCAGCAGGCTGAAGGATGAGGTCAGCATCTCAAAGCAGCCCAACGTGACTTCTCCCACTATGAAATGTCTGTAATCTATCCTCATTTTGTAAAAGTGATTGATTCTCGTATGTGCTGCAGCTGAAAAGTTGCAAAGGCAGACTGGACGGAGCAACCTCCAGTGTGGAATCTGCGTCATCCCACATATCCAGGATGAAGAAAGAGAT
Source organism: Epinephelus awoara (assembly GCA_035609425.1). Classification (NCBI taxonomy): domain Eukaryota; kingdom Metazoa; phylum Chordata; class Actinopteri; order Perciformes; family Serranidae; genus Epinephelus; species Epinephelus awoara. The sequence continues at coordinate 15,517,316 of CM069306.1, read as the reverse complement.
CCAGGATAACAATGACAAGTCAGTGACATCTGATAACACGTCTGTTCGCTGAAGTACCACTCTAGCTTTACTACACAAGCTCTGTCTGTATGTTGTAGACTCATGAGGGCCAAGGCCTACAATGCTGCGCTGGAGGAGAAGCTGAAAGATGTGACTCAGACTGCCCTCAGTGAGGAGGAGAGGGCTGCACAGATGGACCAGCTCCTCAAGGATGAGGAACTGGCAATTAAGGTGAGCAGTCTGGAAGAGAGCTGTTGTTGTACACTTTATGACTTTTTTATTTTTAGTTCTTCATCTCAGGACTGTCAGAACACTCTTTGATTATTATTTTCGCTAACAGCTTTTGAACATAATCCAAATATCAACCTCTGTATGTTGATGTTCCCATGAATTTAAAGCTGCACTGTTGATCTCAAACGGTGACAAAGAGAAGCATAAGGGACCGTACACATGCTGTGTTTTTTGCACCCTCAAATTCATTGTTTGTCGTCAGCAGTTATCTAAGATCAACTCATACCTGCACACTTGCACTGCCTGCATTGTCTATACATACACCCCTGTGTAACCCTGCTTTGGTCTGTGCTTTGCTGTAGGAGTTGGAGGTCCAGCTGCGTGACTACAGGGAAGAGCTTTTTCGTGGTAAAGAACATTTACAGGCCCTCAAGACAAAGGAGAAGGATTCTATTGCTCAGGTCTTAAGGAGTAAATCTACCATCAACCAACTGGAGAGCCAGCTGAGAAAACAGGAGGAGGAATTAAAAAGACAGCAGATTATCATGATGGAACAGGCATGCTTACCAAAAAACACACACAAATGTGACTTTTTACAAATACACTACCAGCTTTCTCTAGTCTGGTGCTAGACTCTGCATGAGCAAATATGTTTTCCTTTCCTTGCTTTGTGAAGGACACCCAGATCATCCACCTGGACAAAAAACTGGCACGGCTGCAGGGCGAAGTTTGCACTGATGAAAAGCAAATGTTGAACGTAAAGATCGCTGAGCTGACCAAAACCCTAGAGGAGAAGAAGGAGACGGCCAACAAGCTGACCAGTGCGCTCAAGGAGGCTGAGGTCAGTCTGTTTGTTTGTCGTCTTACTGTACACATTTTCACAACCCGAACCAGTGAAATAATTCCATCTTGTCTCTCTTTGTCTCGGACAGGATGATATTCGCTATTTGAGGAAAGTGATGGAGAAGTCAGAGGCTCAAAAGAGAGATTTAACCGACAAGGTGGAGGAGCTCATGCTTCTCTGTAACACCAATGAAAAGGAGCTGAAGAGACTCAGGCTCAAGAGACAGGTAACTGACTGCTGTCATAGCAGGTATTATGAAATCACTGAGACCCCGTGTTTGGAAGATTAAATATAAGTGTTTTAATAAGTTTGATTCAAGGTTATATCTCAGTTTGGAAGGTCACTTTACTTATTGCTGTTATAATTATTTGATTAACAGAAACCTAATTTATGCATAATTTAGCTCATTAAACACGTAAAATTAGGGAATGGACAATATATGCAAGGGTCGACACAGAAACGGGGAGGCATGTCAAATCATTTATTTGCCGCCACAAATAGATTAATGTATGGGAAACCCTGTAAGAGCAGACATAATGTCATGTATCTGAAAATGAGCACCAGCTGTACGTAGAACAAAACCGTGCACTGTGTTGACTCCACATGTTCCTCATCAGGACACCCTGGTGGAGCACAACGTCATGAAGGCAGAGGTCGAGCGTGTGAGGAGTCTACTGTACAGCAAGGCGGACAGCGTGCTGTCTCTGGAGAAGAGGAGGCTGGAGTTGCAGGAAGCCATGAAGGACAGGGAGGAGGAGGTCAAGGTCTATAAAAAAATGCTAAATCAGCAGCTTAAGATCAGTGAGCAGGACAGACAGAAACTCAGGTAAGGAAAACCCCCAGCTGTGACCCCAAGCCTTTGCTCATTTAGCTCCATGTCAGACTTGCATGATTGTGAGAATAATTTTCCCAAACAAAAGATGACTTTATTTGACCATTGATTCCGTGTCAGCGTCGAACTGAGTGAGAAACTGTCCAAGGTCGACATGATGAAGAAACGCTTCGAGATTGAGATGTTTTCAATGGCAGCTCCTGAGGGGGAAGAGGAGAAATCACAGGCTTACTACATCACAAAGGTAAGAGGTCTTTAAACTCACCGTCATGCTATACAGAGTCTGTTAAAGCTGTTCCTGTGGGGCACTCCAGCTCTTTGAATCACCGCTGTGTGCTTTTCATCAGGCTGCACAAGAGAAAGAGGAGCTCAAGCAAAAGGGAGACGATCTGGATGCTAAGATCCGCAAGACAGAGCTGGAAAACAGAGCTCTAGAGAACACCATCCGTTTGTTCGACAGCAGTAACACAGCATTTCGCACATCCCTCAGCAAAGTAAATGAATCCAGTACGTATGAACAGGTAGACTCAATCAACCTGAATCACTCTTATCAGGGATCATCAGCAGGAAGTGAAGTATGTTTGTTTGTTCTCTTCATGTGTTCACAAAGTAATTCAGACTGTTTTTGTTTCAGGTCCAGAGCACCAAGAAAAGCTGAAGCTAGAAGAGCAGTTGAGGGCAGCTGAAGAGACACTGAAGTATAAAAAGAGACAAGTCCAAGAGCTCCAACAGGACTTACAGGTTATTTTCTATTTATAGAGAAGATAAATTGATGTTTGGTTTTAAAGGCTAATTAGGCCAGAATGAGGAGTGTCAACATACCTGTGCAAGATTTGCCTGCTTGTGAATGAGCAGCCACCGCAAAACTCTCAATCAGCTTCTAGTAACTCAAACTCACGCCAGATGTATGTGCTCAGTCCAAAAATGTGTTAGTTTACAGTGTCCGGGTGTGTGAGTGGGGGTAGCGCATCGGGCTGCCAAGTCATATGGATCTATGTTGTTTAGCGTGATGAGGTTGTCCAAATTCCGTTGCTTGAACATCGAACTAAGCACAGGTAACAGAGTGTGATCCTCACAAGATGAAGCCCCCTTCCAAAAAGATTTAACACAATGGGATGTCACCTCATCCCCCCCCCCCCCCCCCCCTTTAAATCACACCTATTCAGGCAATAGGTGTGATTTAAAGTATAAAAATAGACTATGAAGCAAAATAACGCAGTAAAGCTCTCAAGCATTCTGTATTGCTTTCCAATATTTATTCTCCTGTAGATCAACTTCTCATTTAATGTCATCCTTGCTGAGACAACACACTAGTAGGCATAGTTAATTTGTGTCTAACCTCTATAAATGTGCACGTGGCACCTATTTACATCAGTGATAAATGAATTCATTTTGATGACTTTATAAACCCCCGGAAAAAAAGATAGCTTGATGATACGTGATTGGCCCATATTGAAAAATATAATACACTGTCACTTTCAGAATCAATACAAGATGCAAACAAGTTTGTTTAAATATTGGTACCGTCCATATGCAAGTCTACGTCCTTGCTAAAAACAGAGCCAAGCGGAGGTGCAAAGGTGTAGTTTTCTCTCAGTCCACTTAAGTTACAATATGCTCAAAGGTTATTGTGGGATTTTTGACCAATGGCAGCAAAATTTAACTGCCTACCCAGCTTTAAGGCCGATCTTAATACTGTACAACATTTAATACTGATGGATTTACTCTTCTGTATTTTTATTTGCCATTTTTCATGATGTTCCTTGTAAAAACGCTCCCTCTCTATTCCTGCCTCTCCTCTTCAGTATTTAGTGGTGTCCCTGTGAGAGTATTGGGTCATGAATGAACTTGCTCAACACCTGACTATATCTATCTGAGTCATCCAGTGAAGCTGACCTGGCATGAATGTGTCTCTGGGCCTTGCTTTTGTGTGCTCATGTGGGTTTGCCGCTCTCCATTTCCAGGACATGAACAATACCTTGGAGAGTCTGCTGCAAGACGAGCAGGTGGAGAAAGATAAGATAGAGAGCAAACAGTCGCTCATCAGTAAATTGAACAAAGAAATCACTTCCCAGCAGGAGAAGGTTGACAGAGCCACAAAGCAGGTTTGATGTTTGCCTGTCCCACTTCCCTCTAAACACTGGGGAGTGGGATCCTTTATTACAAACATTTATTAACAGTCACAATAATCAAACTTAAATCCTGTGTTGTCCTCTCTGTCTGTTAGTGCTCTAAGATGACCAAACAGATCCGCTCAGCACAGAACACCAAAACTGAGACATTTGAGGAGAAGGACATTAAGCTGAGGGAGTGGAAAGAATTCAACAAGAGCATCAACAAGATGTTGAACGAGGCCATGGAGGACAAACTCGACCTCAGATCAGTGATGGAGAAATACTTCCTGCAGGTAGAAAACAAGTGACACTGCATTGATTTTATATTCAGAGGATTAATGAAGCACTGAGTTATGCTTTTGTTTTTACTCCCATTTTCACAGGTTTAAATTAAAGAGATAACACTTTTTTTCCTTCATTTAATAGATATAAATCTCTTAAATACTGGGCACAAATTTGTTAAATCCATACAGAGGTTACCGCTGGTATCAGGATGGCGTCGTAACTTTGCTTTTCTTCTGCTGTTTCAACAGGCCAATCTGTGTCTTCCATCTCCGTCTTCCACTCCTGCCAGTGGCCGAAGCTCTAAGAGAAGCTCTGTGTGCAGCTCTGCCTCTCTCAGGTCAGACTTGATCGATTCTTCGCCAGAGAAGGCGAGAGTGGAGGTCAGAGGAATAAGGAGGGCTTGTTGTCATGAGTTCGAACTATTGGACGGATCATTAAAGTATGCATGAGAACAATAATTAAGTACTACTCATGTCAATGTAATAAAACCAGACAGAGGAGAGAGACTGGTCGCACAGGTGTGCTCCACAGTCTGGTTGAGAAGAAGATGGAGACTTTATTATGCTGCTCTGCTCCTCTGTATATTCATGGTGTTGTTCTTTTCTCTGTACTGTAGGTCTCCTGCATCCTCAGCCAGCAGCAGCCCCAGGGCCTCCGTGTCACCTCACTCCCACGTGCTGAAGACTGTGGAAGTGGGCTTGGATCTGACTGTTACCTCCCCTCCTCTCACCACCTCCAGACGCTCCAGCTCTGTGAGCAGCAGCAGCAGCAGAAAGTTAAAGAACCTGTAGTCATGAAGGATTTATTATCACTCTTTATTTACTGATACGAGAGAAAGAGGATTACAATTACTCATAGATGCACATAGTAAGTGTCTCATCACACGATGAGATGTGATCAACTCTGAAATGTGGTTTCAAAGCTTTAAAAAGTGCTTAACAATGTGTGATGTCATACTAGAAAGTCAGTTTAGTATTAGTTTAGTTTCAGTTTAGTTTAGTATTATTCTTAAGCCCACTTCAGACCAAAGATTCACGGTGCGCTGGTATCGGACAGTTAGTTGCTGCTGCTGCTCGCTGTACGTGCCTCTGAAGTACTGAGAGTTGTTGCATAGAGATGATACACCATCTCATCTAGTTGCATTGGTGTGAACCGGCAGGTTTTTAGAACGTTGCAGGATGGAGCATTGAAAGTAGTTGCCTGTTTCAACTCATCTTGTCGCGATATAGTAGCTATATTAATGTTGTGAATATCACATACAGCTCCTTTAAAAAAAAATTTTTGTAGCCTTTGTTCATTTCACTTTGTAGTTATTATATTTATGAAAAATTAATGTGGCCGAAAAGAAGACTTGATTATTTTCTGCTTTTGATTAAAAAAAGAAAAATAATTCTTGTTATTTGTGGGGGGGGGGGGGGGTTGTCTTAAAAACACCTCAATAAAAAGTAGCTGAAAAGTCAAATAACAAAAATCCCTCTCTTAACCTTTTCTGACTACATGATCTTTGAATAATTTACAGGTATGAAAATATTTTGCTTTGTAGAAGAAGCAGTTAAAAAAACACCCTGCATAAAACAAATGACAACCTTTTATTTATAAACTATGTGCTCGACAGCCTTAAAAAGGTTCTTTCTCATGTTACGTCGCACAGAACTGGTTTGCTTCAGCCTTTGTTATGTGCTTGAGTTGCTCCAGCCCAGACAATTGTCTTTGACATGTCATGTTGTTATTGCCACACCCTCTTCATGGCACAGAACAAAAGTAGCCAGAGGCTCTGTGGGAATACGGACAACATTTTCCCACTGCAGATTTCACTCTTGTTTGGGAGTAAAGCTTCAACATGCTGCTGCTGATACTGCTTGCTGGATGTTTGGCCTTATGTGCTGCACAGACAAGTGAGTACACCAGCTGAAATCACTGGAAAATATAAAAGAGATCCTTTAAATATGTATACTGTCAATAAATGTATTGACTTTGCTATAACCGTTTATTTAAATGTTTCCCCAGCATCCTTTCCCTCCCTTGTCACGGAGGCTCCTTTTTCAGAGCCAATACAGGCAACATCAGTCCAGCCAGCATCTGATCCAGCAGACAACGGTAAGTGCATTTTAAGATTGCAGAAATTAATTCAATATGAAGTCTAACATGATTTTAACTATTCTGAATTTCCCTTTTTATGTCCCACAGTTGTGGCAATCCTGCTGACAGCAGTTCAGTCATATCATGAGCTAAATGAAACAACAGTTGGTCCAGTCCTGCTAAAGGTAACTCACTTTGTTAATAGTCTTTACAAATCTATACTCATATCCAGTTCTGTCTTTCATTTCAGTGATAAAACATTCAATACTGATTGTGCTCTCTGATATAATTTGTGCAGAACACAATCCGACTGTACTCTGGCAACCCAGTCCCCAGAATAAAATTTTGGCATTGTACATTTATGCAAACCATGGATATGTTACATTTGTGCGCTTCATATGTCGGCCCATATGAACCTATAAGAAAAAATACTCACTTTCGATACCACAATTACGTTTGGAAATGTCCTGAACTCTTGTTAACAATACCCACTTTTTGTCGCTGTAAACATGGCTGGAAAGAAAGAGAGCCGGTTTTGTCGCTACAAATACAGCTGGAATTGTCATGAAGAATACCCACTTTTATCGCTTCAAACATGGCAGTAAATGTCACAAACTCTTGTTAAAAATTGTAGCTTTTTGTCACTATAAATTGGCTGAAAATGTCACCAACTCTTGTTGAAAAAATACCCACTTTTGTTGCTGTAAATATGGTTGGAAATGTAGGAAATATTATAATATTATATTATAAATAATATATATATATATATATATATAATTGGAAATAAAGAGAGATGGTTTTGCACCTACAAATAGAGTTGGAAATGTCACAAACTCTCGTTAAAAAATTGTAGCCTTTTGTCACTATAAATGCGGCTGAAAATGTCACAAACTCTTGTTGAAAAAATACCCATTTTTGTTTCTATGATCACAGCTGGAAATGTCACAAGCTCTTGTTGGTGCAATAAACACCACTGGAAATGTCCTGAATTCTAATTAAAAAATACATGCTTTTGTTCCTTCAAACACGGCTGGAAATGTCTCGAACTGCTGTTAAAAGAGAAATTGTCCTGAACTCTCGTCCAAGAATACCCACTTTTATCGCTTCAGACACTGCTGGAAATGTCACAAACTATCATTACAATGGTCTGCGACTGTCTCCTTTGTGGTAGCCGTTTATCCCAAGTGTCATTCTGACGACTGGGTTGACTGTAGACACGGACCTGAATAATAAGGAGTTCACAGTGCTTTGTGTCTTTCAGCTCTACACCATGATCCAGCAGCTCAGACCAGATCTGGACTTCAGTCTATCAGTAAAGAACATCACCAGAGTCTGAAACCTCAACATATAAGGTTTATTTCTGTGTTTGGCAAGATTTGAAAAAAATGAGACTTTTGAAAATAATATCCTCAGTAACACTATGTGGGCCAGGAGAATCCTCGTGGAGTTTTTAATTCATGTTTCTCCTTTCACTTTTGGGGATGCCCCTAAAAATGCAACATGCTGCTCCACTTAGGACAACAAAATGTGAGTCCTAACTAAGGTACAACACTTGCATTTGCTTTGATTCATCAAAGAGAGGTACGTAAACAATGGATAATGTTGCCATTAACCATAACCAAGTGTTTTTATTCCTAAACATAACCACATGTCAACCACTGTGTTTATAACTGCTACATAATGATGTGCAAATGTAACATCACCAACATTTATTCTCACAATCAGGTTAACTAATCTCTAATAACACGTTGTCACTGAGTTGCTGTAAAATGTAAAGAGGTGCAGGGAAGAAATAAATCAGTTGCCTCATAATCAGACTGACTTGTCATTTTGTTTCACTTCACTATGCTATTTGAATTTGCGAACAATTTGGAGCATTGGCAGCAATTCAAAGGTGTTATAACAGGCTCATCAATAATAAGTTAATAATTAGCTAATGAATAAATAGTGGGCTGTTTTGTATTAAGCCACCTTTTCTTTCTTTTAATTTATTGAATGCTGATAACTCTGGGTCTATTTCTGCTCACATTTAGTGTCCTAATAAATTCATGGCAGGAAGAAAACAACATTTATGTTCAGATAAAAATGTGCCCTGAAAGGTTGATGTGCTTCACTCAAAGGTGACTGACTCCATTTCCAAGTTTTGAGCCAGTCCAGTGCCGAGGTAATACTCACACGGACATTGTCAATATTCAAAATCCATCTGTGACAGACCTGACAAACTAGAGGTTGACATTATAGTGACAGTTGAATCTGTTTCAGTGGGAGGAGTGGCCGCAATTTGCAGAACATAATAATTTATACACGAGTGACGTCAGGCTCTGTATACCTAAACAGCACACCTCAACTGTGTGATGAGAAAAGAAAACTGATTGTGTGTTTGTGTGTGCTGCGTAAAATAAATATTCAGGGTAAAAAATGATGTCAGTTAGAAAGATAATATATAGGGACTGAAGGTAAGGGTTCTTGATGCAGTTCCACTTTCAGCCAGCAGAGAGCAACATAGGCTGAAGATGAAGGCTCCTCTGTCACCACTACTCACCCTCATACTTATGTCACACCTTTTATTTTTTAAACCATCAAATACCTACAAGAAAGCATACAACCACTGTGTCTGCTGCTTTTAACATGTGTGTTTGCTTCCAATTTATTAAAAGGACAGTTTGCCCCAAAATCTAATTGCACTCCGCGCTGTGATATGGTTGGCGGCAGGGTGTAACTTGGTAGAAAGAAAATAGTTCCTACATGAAACTGACTGTACTGACAGTCGTCACTGTTCAATGTCATTTTGCACTTGTAAAGACCTGAACACATTTTTCCTCCTTTTTCATTCCCTACAGATTTTTTTTATTTGACAGTGTGGTCCTGGATCAACATAAGCACCGCCATCTTGCAAAAAAATAAAATAAAAGTTAAGTCTTTAATAGGCCGTACAAAAGGAGGGGAAATGTGTTAATCGCAGGTACTGGCAAATGAAAAATTATTTATCCACACTCTCTGTTGGTGGACAATATTCTAGCCTTTTGGCAAGCTTACTCGTTAGCGTAGCCTTCCTATTTAGCAAGCTAACTCGCTAATATACTAGCCTTTTGGCAAGCTTACTTTATAGCATTGCCTTCACAGTTAGCAAGCTAATACCCTAATATTCAAGCTTTTTGACAAGCTTACTCGTAAGCATCGCCTTCATAGTTAGCAAGCTAGCTCGCAAATATTCAAGCATTTGGCAAGCCTACTTGTTAGTATTGCCTTTATAGTTTAGCAAGCTAACTTGCTGATATGCTAACGTTAGCCTTTTGGCAAGCTTACTCACTAACCCCGCAGTGGCTTATAAGGTTTTTGTTTAATGTTACTAACTTCATATTGGAAAACAAGCTTAGCTCTAAAGACGCAGCTGTCATTGGTTGATTACATTGTTGGTCCAGGCAGAGCCCTTGAATAGTTCAATTCTACGGCACTGGGTCCAGGAGCATGTCCGACAAGAACACTGGATCCTACAATTCCCATGATGCAACTGAGTTTGGAATAACCAGTTTGTATCTTAGGTTTTCTCTTAAACTCGGTCTCTAAGCTCAGATAAGATGATTTTATCAGACTTCCAGCGCCACAGGAATCTGCCTCCTGTGTTTTTTAACACTGCAGCTTTTCATCCCCCTCTCCAGGCATGTGAAGTCTGATACTGTACACTGTCACATGCAAACTGTGGAAATTGAGTTGAGTGACCATATATTAAAAAGCATGTAGATGGAAAGGAGGGGGCGGCCATGCTCTGTCCCTGCTGAATACTCTTTTGGTTTCTATTTCTGGCTTCATTTTTTTTCAGGTCGCAGGTTATATAACTTTTGCTCCAGGGCTTGAATTAGAAAGTCGCAACCTATTAACCAACAACCTGTCATCAGAACATTTCCGGAAAAATTTATGTGATGTATCATTAAGATTTTTAATTGACTGAGTTAGGTCACTGTTAGGGAGGCGGCACCAGCCAAAAACAAAGAACATTTGACTCAAAGCACTTAACTCCATTCACTTACCGAATCAGAATTAGAATCCGGTTTATTGCAGAGTCTGTTTTCACATACAACGACCTTTCCTTGCAACCTCCGAGGCAGAAAAACAAAGCCAATGGAAGGCGCAAAAACTGCACTTCATCAAATGGCCACTTGAGGTTGGCTCCAAAACAGACATCGAACACAGCGGTTCTAAAGCCAAACCCTGTTCTTTTTTCCTAAACCTAACCACGTGGTTTTGTTGTTGAAGGTTGTTTTTCCTCCGTTAAAGGGTTTTTTTGGGGCAGTTTTTCCTTATCTGCTGCGAGGGTCCTAACGACAGAGGGATGTCGTATGCTGTAAAGCCCTGTGAGGCAAATTGTGAGTTGTGATATTGGGCTTTATAAATCAGATTGATTGATTGATTGAAAAAAATGTTAATTTGCGGTGTTGTACCAACGCAGTGCGTTTATTTCCTGTGAAAACAGAAGTGTATTTTGAAAGAAGACAACGCATGTAACAGGCAGAAGTTGACACAGTGTCCCAAAACAACAAGAAAAGATGCATCTGAGGATCTCAGGGTGCGAGAAGGAACACAGGGCAATAAAAGATCTGCTATATAACTTGGAGTAAGGCCTTTCAGGTCTTTGTGAGTAATCAATAAAACTTTAAAATCAATTCTAAAAGCAGCAGGTAACCAGTGTAGGGAAGCCAGGACTGGTGTGATGTGGTCATGTTTTCTAGTCCGAGTCAAGATTCTGGCAGCAGAGTTTGGGATGAGCTGGAGACAAGAGATGCCAGACAACAAGGAATTGTAATAATCTAAATGACTAGTTATGAATGCATTAATAATAGTCTCCAGATGTTTGTTGGAGAGGAATGATCTGATCCTGGAGATATTTCTGAGATGGTGGAGGAGAGTTTAGTACCCCTGCTCTAAATGTTATAGAAATAACTGTTTCTTCTGCTGTGCAGATATCTTCAGTTTCTCTCTCTGACAGGCTGTGGTCCGTGGTAATCAATGTTGTGCTGTCCCGTTTTCCACATGACCCGTGTGCTGCTCTTTAAAGCACTGTAGGCAGATCAAGGCGACACTCAGAAGACGTCCACACACTTGACCGCACGCTGGACACAGGCCTGTCTGATCTACCTGCCCTCAGTATGGACCTGAGATTCCTGTTTGTAGCTTCAGCTCTCCTCCTGGGGGCCGCGCTCACCATCTCACTGGCAGACCGCGTCTCCACATGCAAAGTCAAGTGGTAACGTAGATTTTATTTGTTGGTATCTATAGATTTTATTAACTTGTGTTGAGTCAAACCACATATGAGTGCATTGTGGACGTCTTCTGGGATTCTTTTAGTAGATTTAATGTTTTTTTACGAAATGTGTTTGATTATTAATGATCCATGCTGCAGCTGTTTACGTGCTGCATCATGTGATCAGCTGTACATAGATAATTCTTTCTGATGGTGTTTCAATTGCATGAAATCCAGAGTGTGAAGGGGTCAAATGCATTTTCGTCAAGGTTTCTTGTAAGTTTAGAGTTCTGTGCAGCCTGATTTCTCACACACGTAGGCCTAGTCTTTGATATGCGGCGACTAGACTCACAAGACTCACATTAGTCATGTTTGTGCAGAGAAATAGAAATTTTTGATGATCAACAGAATCTTACGTTGATCTTTTATTGATTTTTATGCTGTTTTTGAACTCTACATGATAACAGTGGGCTTACAAATCTAATGCTCCCTGCTCTGCTCTGCTCTGCTCTGCTCTGCAGGCTGTTTGGCATCTCCTGTGCAGATGTCACTGACAAGCTGGTGAACCAGATCAAAGAGTGGCAGATCAGCCAGAGCTGTCAGTATGAAGGAGAGAAGTGCTCGTACGAGGTCAGAAACATCTCATTCAACTCATGTAATGCTGAAGTGATAATCCACATTTTCAGCATCAATTTTAATGATAAAGCAGAAAACAGCCAGCAGATGAACATTTTTAGAATTTCCTCAAATGATAAATGTGGAAAAAATGTTTTACATCGTCTATTCACTCATGTTTTCATCTTTTTCATATCTTTTACCGTTTTTAATCTGTGCCTCTGAAAGTACCATGAGCAAATGTGGAGAAATTGTCAGGTGTGACAACTAGAGCGGAGATGGCTCCAAAATCGTCTAAAACTTTTGTCTTTAATTGGCTGCCGAGGCCACAGTTTTCACTGTACATACACAATTTCTACCAGAAAACGTAGGAAACTTTGTCCTGGTCGCACTGGTGTCACCATGGCTCATTCACACATACACATTTGGGTCAGTGAGCTCCCATTCCTTTATCGTGTTGTGCACATGCAACACATATAGTGTAATATTGTAGAATTCCTGATCAGATTTTATGTAAAGAAAGAATAATTTTAGTGTGTACAGGGATACAAGCACTTCATCCTCCCCAGAAAAAGAGTCCCAAAATGCATCAACAGCAGAACAAATTGTTCAAATCATTTCAGATTTATTGCAGATTTTGCAGCTTATAGCCTACTATCCAGAATATTTTCCCTACATGATAAGAAATCAGAGACAAGTGTTATTTTAACAAAGACCAGTTGCTTCATCCATCTCCATGTGTTCAGGAGAGTACAGACTGTTCTGGAAAGGTTTTCAAACTGTGTTCAAACTGACTTATTTTCAGGCTAAAAAGTCAGCCACCTTACAGGCAGGCTTACTCAGAATTAAAGGCCAACTTAGGTATTTTTCAACCTGGACACTATTATATTATTTTTTTGTGTCGATGTGACTAATGGAGACAACAGTTTTTGAAACTGGTCCACTATTGAGCGAGACCACTGGAGACGCTAGTGGTGAAACAAGCTGCAACCACTCAGAGCGTCAATATACGTCCACTTGTTTTTGTCACTGACTGGCTCAGATTAATATTCGAAGTGTCTGACAACATTATGGAAACAATCCCTACAGAGTTAGATCTTTGTGTTAAAAAGTAAGATTTTTTTTCTTTAACCAGAAAAAGCAACTCCACAAACAAACAAAAAAATCACAAAAAGAGTCTGGTAGGTTTGGTGGTCGCAATTTCGGTGCTGTTTCTGGTTAAACAAAAAGGATCTTACTCTTATACAAAAGGTCTTTCTCTGTAGGGATCCTTTCCATAATGCTGTCAGACACTTATAATAATAATCTGAGCCTGTCAGTGGCAAAAACAAACGCTTTTAGAGGACGTACATTGACAGTGCACAAATGCCCCGAGTGGTTACACTGCAGCCTGTTTCATGGTTGCTGACTGCAGTGCTCTCGACACTGGACCAGTTTCAAAAATATTTGCTCCCATTAGTCACTTAGACACAAAAACATGGGAAATATGATCTAGGTTGAAAAACAAGTTTCCCTTTAAGATCAGTCGTACCCGATGCACAATGTGTAAAATGTCCTTGACTTGACTGAATTTGAAATCCTCTGCAGCTTGTGTCGACAGCTCCATACGTGATCAAAGCCACTCACACGTCTCCAACAACCAAAATAACCAGCGACCTTGAGTTTCTTCTGGAGCAGTCCACCGTCTGCAAAATGAGTGTAAGTGCACCTTTTTTTATTCTTAATGAGCAAACAGACTGATGCAGCTCATGTGAAACCTAAACTGTGCTTTCAGTTTGAGGCTTCTTCATCCTCAGACTCTGCTGGACAAGCTTTGCTCAAGCTTTGGTTTGATTATGATATTATTATAATGACACGGTGAAGAGAAATGTTATTTTTCTGACGTAAATCTACTCAAAGGAAAATCAAAGAGCTCAGAATATTAACCAGCTTCAGTCTTTGACATGCTGTTTCCCTTTTGGTGCCTCGTGAAAAATCCTCTGATGTGTCTGATGTGCAGGGAGAGGCAGTGTCTGAGTTCTCCAAAGACCCGGCTGATAACAGCACAAACTTCTGCAGCCTCCAGAACCTGATGGACGGTAAATGTTTCATGTGATACCATGAGAGTGGAGTTTATCACATCTCCTTGTGTTCACTATATTCATTCACTAATCTGTGTTTTATTGCATAAGAAACCATGATAATGAATGTGTGCTTCCTTTCCGTTCAGGAAGTGACCTGGTCAGCGCTGAGGGATACAAACAGTTCAGCAACAAGTGGATCTGTCCGGGGTTTGATACCGCCAACTGCACCTTATCTTAGGTGGAGATCACCCTCGCGCCGAATGCCACTTCATGTGCAGGAACTATTGGAAGACTTCAAAGAAATCAGTTTATCTTTCTGTTGTATTCTAAATGTGTTGTGATCTAAATTTATGATTGCAGTTTGAAATGATTTAGTTGACGTGGGATTTTCACATGAATGTAATGATATGAAACTGACAGTGGTTCCCAACCTGGGGGTCCCGTTCCTCCCTAAGGGTCACCAAAGCTTCACCTTCTTGATATTAAGGGATGTAAGAAATCCTTTCTTTTAAAAAATATACAGTCGACCTTTATCTCATAATTTCATGCATATCTGTGACAAAAAGATAATAAATAAATAAATTCTTTCATTTTAAAGTTTAGATCTAAAGTTAAACCTCAAACCTCAAATATAATTTGGTAATTATAATTACCAAAACTATGAGGAAAACTCTGATAGGAAATTATTGGCTCAAAATTTACCCAAATCATTGTTTTACCCAAACTTCCTGCAGTTATTGCGTTCATTATTTGGGTTAATTGGACAGCTTATTAGTTGTTCTCCTACTATTATTGTTATGTATAAATATAAAACCGATAAAATGTGTCACATAGTCAGGGGTTGTGAGTTTACTCAATGATAGAAAAGGGGTCCCCTCAGGAAAAAGGTTGGGAACCACTGCTGTTGGATGTTGAACAGCTGATGCCCCTGAACAGTGTTTAAATGCAGTTTTAATAACCTGTTTTTACCATAAATGAATTAAATAAATAAATAAAGCTGAAGTGGAAAAGTTGTGGGGAATGTTTTACTTTTTTTTTTTTTAATATCGTCTGGCTTTTGTTCTTATAAATGTGAGGCACCAGGTCATATACAGTCCATGCTGCAGCTTACAAATGGTACCATACAAGTAAGTCTATTATCATTTGACAACTGGATCTGCAGTTTCAGCCCAACCAGCGCCACCTAGAGGATAAAAAAGTAACAGCAACAGCATGATGTGCACCAACTCTTCCTCCTTTCCTCCCCTGTGTATGGCTCAGGTTGTCTGATAGTGATGAAACAGCTCCCCCTTGTGGAGAATCTGCAGCCTGCTGACGGTAAATGAGTGAGTTTGTGCATTGCTTTTAAAAACCTGCTCTGGAATAACAACTAAATGCAAACACAGCACGTGCCAGAGATTAGTCAGACAATCCAGTGTAATGTCTGTGGGTGGTGTGTAGTTGTTAAGTTTGCTGAAAACCCTAATTAAAATGGTCAAAATAAATTCTTACCCAAAAACAGCAACACAGAAACACACCCAGTGATTATGAAGCTGTATTCAAGTAATAATATTGAAAACAAACATTTTAAGGGAAGGATAATAACCCTTAAACAACAGACTTAAATATATTTAACTGCTCATGCCAAACCCACCAGACTCCATTTAAATAAATAGTAATTTAAGGGTGTATAGAACCAACATGTTTTCACATCTAACTGGGTGAATTAAGGGTTCATTTCAACCAAACCAAAGCTGGTGAATGTTGGACCAGTGGAAAGAAGAACCAAGACAATTTCTGTGAGTTTTATTTTGTTTCTGTTGACTTTGAATGAAATGTGTTTTACTAAGATAAAATTACTGTTTTTTTAATGGAGTCTGGTGGGATTGGCAATAGAGACTTTGGAGCTGTTTCTGGTTGAACAAAAGGTCTATCTCTGTAGGGATCCTTCCTATAATAATGTTGTCAGACACTGCCTGTCAGTGGCAAAAACAAACACTTTTAGTGGACGGAAACTGACGGTGTTAAGTTACTTGCAGGGATAACATTGCATCCTCCCAGCTGGTACATGACCTTCAGCGTAAAACAGCATTGAAATTTCAAAAAGATCTGTTTCAACGTTGAAACAATTTTTAAGGTTTATGAAACAACATTGTGAAATCAACGTGGTTCATCTTTCAATATCGAAACATAATTCAACAGTCAAACATGGTGTATGATGTTAAAATGGCAGCTGGGTTGTTTCGCTGCTACCAGTTGTAACCCTCTCTCTCAATACTGGTACAATTAAAAAAATGTTGTTTCTATTATTTACTTAGACACCATAACATGGAAGAATTGAGTCCAGACTGAAAAATACCGGAGTTACCCTTCAATTTTGACTGGCTCATAGTGAAGTCACTCAGAAACCAATCCCAGAATATTTTTGAAATGAACAATTTTATGGTGTTTTACATTTGAACAGTCATTCACATATACATGTAATCAAACTCTATAAATAGCCCTGGACAGACTGGTTGAAGTCCAGCCACATAATCATTACTTTATGTATTTTTTTAAACAAAGTAATTTACATCTTCACACAAGTCTAAAAAAAAAGTGAGCTCCATATTTCTTTAGATATTCAGTGATCTCTATAAAAAAAAAAGAAAGAAAAAGAAAGAAAGGTGTATTGCATTTTAAAAAAGAAGCAACAGTTTGCAGTTTCTTAAGTGCTTGCTCCTTCATGGTGAGTCATTTGAGATGTCAGGCCTTTTTTTAACTTGACCTCGGAGAAGTAATCCTCACAAATGTTGTGTGCCTGCGCTTCGCCGCTCTGTCCATGCAAGGCCTTGTGTTTTTGTTTGTTGGCATTCAGGGAGCAATGAACGTCAACACGTGGTCAAGACTGAGGCCTCCAGCAGGAAGCTGGCCATTGGGAGATGGATTGTCTTCAGCTCACTGTGTTTTGCCGCCCGCCTGTGCATCTGGTGCAGTGTCAAATTCAGTCAGGCAGCAGTAGAGCAGCATCTGGGTGTATCTGGTGGCAAAGGCTGGAGGAGGGAAGATGTGGAGAGGTCAGTTACATCTGATAATCGCAAGATGATTCATGCTGTTCTTTGATATCAAACCATGCGGGACAGATATTTGACAAACTGGGCGAAAAGTGCGTGATTGTGTAATGATAAACATAATAATGCGTCATGCACAGGAAGTGTCTCTCAGCTGTCACCTTGAACACATCGTGCAGATATGACACTTTCTGCACAAGGACATTTGAGCCTAAAACTTACCATTTAACTTGCGTATGAATTTAGGCCTCCTGTCGTCAGGCAGGTAAATGGCCACATAGTACACCGGCACCCCAGACAGTGCAATGGCAATTCCTATGAGGGAGTTGATGGTGTCTCCGTACAGAGGGACGATGACTAAAAACAGGCTGCACACACAGTAGATGAAGGGGAAGAACAAGGACAGCTGTGGAGAGAGGACGACACAGAATCTGGTTAGTTTGTAAACCGACGTACCTAAACTATGGGAACTGTATTGTCAGTTCTTCATGTTCATAAGAGTAGGCACAGCATGACAGACCCTCTAAAGTTCCTCCTTCGTGCCTTTGTTGTAGTTCATTGTTCATTTAACACAAAAAGGTCACTGAGCTTGAGCTGTAAGTTGGTTGAAGAGGACAAAGAAAAAGCTCAGGATGGTGAACTCTCTGATCTTGTGAGTCCCGTGCACTGCCCTGCACATCTGCATATTTGCACTCAAGTGTGACATTTTATTGTATAATTTGCCTCACAACTGTGAGATATGTACATCTGAATTTTTATAAACTAAAACATTGTACAGCCCATCTACACACTGAGTCAAAACTACGTTGTTATTAAATGCTCAGGGTAGACGAGAGGGGAGGTCGATGGGTCCAACAAACATCACTGGTTGCAGTGTTTGTGCCAGCTGTTTTTAAGCAACATCCACAATCTTTTCCATACCATAACCAAGTGGTTTTGTTGCCAGGTGTTAGCAACATCTGCAAGCTCTTCCTAATAACAAAGTAGTTTTGTTGCCCAAACCTAACCCTCCGACCCCTTCTGTGTCAAGATACGAAGCAAAAGACTGCCCCTAACGTCATTTTAGTAACGCCCGGGGCCTCTGCCCAAGCGTCACAATATGATGAGAAGGGATGAGGTCACCCTAATTTGAGCTGAGTGTCTCATCAGCAGGAGTAGGGGATCGCTTACATGAAGTGGCAGCATACTGGGTGTTCTTCTATTTTCTAATATTACTACATAGGTATTATGTAACGACACATCGGACCATTTCCAGCCATGTTCCGGACAGTAAACAGGCCACTGTTTGAGAACAACTGACAACAAAAGCTGGTACTTTTAATGACGTGTCTGGACATTTCCAGCCGTGTTTGTTTTGCAACAAAGCCGGGTATTTTTTGACAAAATATTTCCAGCCATGTTTGTGACAAACATATCAGAAATTTGAGCCAAAACAAATGTTTTCCCAGCTATAACCAATTTGTTAACCACACGTTCACCACAACACTGTCACAACATCAAACTGAAAACAGAAATGAAGAAAAATGAAACATACAAAGTAAACATGTGAAACCTGCATATGCTACATATCTGTGGTTTGCAGATGTGTACCATGTCAACATATATTCTGGCGATTGGGTTGCCAACATAAATGTAACTAAAAGTTTATATTTATTTTTCTACTTCCTGGTTAAACTTTCTAAATTATGACAGAAATAAAACCATAATAAGATTTGAAATACCCACAGGAGCTTGTAGTATTGTGTGTGTGCACTTTGTTCCATGTGATTATCTTCAGTGTGATGTGAACAAAGAAAAAAGCAGCACCTTCACAGGTCGGTGTCGGTCTGGCTGAGTGATGCGCAGGTAGATGAGTCCGGCCACAGACAGGCCCACATAGAGCCAGTAACTGAAGCTGAAGTAGTTGATGAGCTGGAACACGTCCTCCACACACAGGAAGATCAGACCCATTAATCCCTGCAGAGCATGAATGAATATAATTATGCTCCAGTTGTGACATGTGCATGTATGCATTCGGGGAATCTGATGGAGAAACAGTCCTCACATTGAACAGCAGTGCAGGTATGGGCGTGTAGCGCTTCAGGTGAATCAGACTCAGACTGTTGGGGAGGTGGCCCTCTCTGGCTCCGACGTAAAACAACCTGCATGATCAACAATCATGGAAGGTTATTAGCATAATGACGTATCATGATATGAGCTAACAGTGAGCACCTGTTCAGCACTTCCTGATTACCGTGAGGCAGCGATGACAGAAGCATTGAGTCCTCCGTAGCAGGACATGGCCACTGAAACAGGGATGATCCACTTGAACGGCCCCAGGACGGCATTCCCAAATGTCTGCAGGGTCAGATTGACATAGTTTATTACAGTTTCTGAAGTCAGAGCACAAAACATCACGGGTCAACCATGTCAGGGGCTATGTTTAGCAGCAGGGTGAAACATCTCTCTCAGGTGGCTGTTGGTGTCTTACCACAGCGACGGCGTCACTGGCCAGCAGAGACGGCATGTCCAGAACCACATAATACGCCACGTTTGTCAACAGGTAGATGATGGTGACAATGGGCATGGAAATGGCAATGGCCAGGGGCAGGTTCCTACAACAACAACAACAACACACAGTGTTTTCTGACTCACAGAGAAGCTGCAGTAAACAGATCACAGGAATTTCATGTGATGACAACATTGTTTTGCTCAAGTTGCAGTTTCAACCTCTACAGACTGCTTCCCTTTGTGCAGTGGTGTAGTGGTGGTCAGTGAGATGGCTTGTGAGTGTCTGTTTGTACATGTGTGTGTGTGTGTGTGTGTTACCTCTCTGGGTTCTTAATCTCCTCAGTGACAAAGTTGAGTGTATCCCAGCCGGAGTAGGAGAACAGAGCAGAGTAGAGGGCCAAAGCGATGGCTCCGGGATCCGTGGAGGAGCCTTCGAACGGACTGTCAAAGCTCTTTGTTTCTCCTGCACAAGTAGAAGTTTAAGGCACACACACTCATCTTGTTTCCACTGATGCGTTCATATTTTGATGTAACCTTACCAGCAGATATTCTGATTAATCCTACAATGATGATGAGGCAGAGCGCCATGAGTTTGGCGTAAGTGAAAATGTCCTGGACCAGAGTCCCCCACTTCACATAGGCACAGTTTATAAAGATGAGCATACCTGGAGATATAAAGGCAGTGAATAAACAAACAAGGTCTCATCATTCAGGAAAAAAAAAAGGCAAACCATGTTGGTCAGCTTGTAAAACTTTTAGTTTAATTTCACAAGCTATAATAGAGGCCTGCTATCTCTCAGCCCCATGCCCGAGATCGCTGACCATCTCGTCTGTGTCACGTGGGCCGCAGTCTTTGTGAGGGTACAGAAACAGAAACACTTCTTATAGTGCTGTTTATGACTCATGGTGTTGCTGCTCTCTCACCTAAATACCATTTCTGCTATCTGCATTCTCCACGGCACAAAGCCAGGCTGTAAACCACAGTGGTATTTTTTACAGAACTTACAGTCTATCTTTAGCTGATGCCAGTTTCACACAGGGTTACTGAGTTTGATGCTGGCACAAGTGGATAGCTAAACACATGCTATGATTCAAGATGAACTTGATTGTCTCACAAAATGGGCTCTTCACCTATGCTGCAGCCATAGAAATACAACATACAACAAAGTACATGAACAGATTAATATCATACACCAAACATAACAATAACGTAGCGATAATGATGACCTTAATTATGTGTTGGTCTACAACATAGTGCCAGGTAGTGCATAATTATACCTAAACCATCTCCAGTACATGTACATATCATGATCATATAAAGGTTTTAGAGAATACATTCATAACATTTCTAAAAATAAATAAAGATAAAATAAAAATAAATTAATAATACTAATTCTGCTACTACTAGTACTAATAATAATGATAATGATAATATAAGTAAATAAATAATAAAATACGATAAAATTAAATTAAATTAAATTAAAAAATAAATGAATAATAGTAATAGTAACACAAATGTCAAGCACCAATAAAGGAAAACTTTACCCCCCAAAATGACAATTTTAGACATCATTTTCTTACCCTGTGTTACACACCCTGTGAATTTGTAAAGAAAACAAATTTTGTCTCATCCCTCTGCAGTGAACGAATAATCCAAAAAAAGGCGACCACATTTACCGAAACTATATCAAAATGTCTGTATATTCAAACTCTCATTTATTCCTTTAAATTTAAAACATGCGGACTGTTAACGCAGAAGTTTTTAAATGGTAAGGCTTCAGTGAAAATGCACGTTTTAGGGAAGTACTGTGGACACGACGGCATTAACGAGACTTGGATTAAACTGCACGAGCTGTGTGAGTGTTCGTAAATGGATGTTTTGATATAGTTTCACTGTGGTTTAACACAAACCCCCTTTACTCTGACTCATGAAGAATGTTCGCCTTTTTGGATTCTTTGTTCACAGCGGGGGCATGTAGGAAAAACAAAGTTTTCCTCACAAATTAAGCGTAACACAGGGTGAGTAATTGAAACAAAATGATCATTCTGGGGGTAAAGTATTCCTTTAATATGTAAAACTAATGGAATGAAGCTGATATCAATGACACAGAATTAAAAACAGTAACATCCTGTGAATCCTTCTTGTGGATTGTAACTTTAAGCGTAAGTGTTTTGCTTCAGCAACACGACACTGAATGATGCTTCTTGAGTTGACTGAGAGAGCTGATGTCAGGAAGTAGGGTGAGGTAAAGTGGATGGCAGTAAAGTGAGTTTTTTCCTGCAAATACCTGCAGACTTTAATGTAACATGGTACGCACATTTCTACATCTATTTTTCTGGGTGATGAACTATTAACAGACACAGGAGTGTTTCTTACAGAGGCAAGCTGCAGCGATAAGCCGGACAGCATCGTACGGCTGCTGGCAGGTTGGGTAGAAAGCCTCCAACAAGTAGTTGGCGAAGGTCAGCGATATCACAGCCTGGCTGGCAGGTTCGATAAGCAGGATGGACGTCCATAGACGGATGAAAGCGAGGAAGCCTCCGAAGGACTCCAGGATGTAGGCGTAGCTGGCCCCAGACTTGACAATGGTGGTGCCGAGCTCTGCGTAGCACAAAGCCCCAAACACTGAGAAGATGCCTCCAACAGCCCAGATCACCAGCGACAGGCCGTAAGAGGAGCTGTACAGGAGCACACCCTTCGGCGAGATAAAGATCCCAGAGCCGATCATGTTGCCAACAATGAGGCAGATTCCATTAATGAGGGAGATTTCTCTCTTCATCTGCATTTTCTCTCCTTTCCCATTACTCGGGGCCTTTAAGTCCTCTTCAGATGGAGCCCGTGAACTCGGGCATATTGTCTGTGACATGGCCCCCATCTTCTGCCTTAGATCCTCCATTAGTCCAGTGCTGGTGTGGGGATGATAAAGCAGGGATTAAAGGGGATTTTTCAAATGTAACAGTCAAAATATACTTTATGAGATGCTTTTCTTAAATGCACCTTTCCTTTAAAGGTCCAGTGTGCAGGATTCAGGGGGATAAAATGGCAGAAATGGAATATATTAAGTGTGTTTTCTTTAGTGTATAATCACATGACAATATGAATTGTGTGTTTTTGTTACCCTAAAATGAGCCATTTGTTTCGACTAAGGGAGCAAGTCCTCACCTAAGGTGATCGCCATGTCGCAACACTATTTTTTTTTTTTACAGTAGCCCAGAATGGACAAAGCAAACACTGGCTCTACATACAGCCATTCCTGTTTTCGCATCGGCTACTGTATTTAGCAACCTGTCTGATGAGTGTCGGAAAAACACAGATTTTTGTGACCTGAAACTGCTTTATTCAGTGTTTACTTGTTCAGTCAGGACCACTAAAGTCAAAGAAAACTTTATTGCTATTTGGAGTATTATATTTGGCAGTATGGCTCTGTTCTGGGGCCTCTCTGCCTTAAGAGAGAGCAAACCTCCCTGCCCTTCCATGCGCCTACATGGAAAGCAGCATCAATGACAAACAGAAATGACATTGATAAATCAGACACATCATGAAAAGGAGGAGCTGGGGTGGAGGCAGGCTGCAAAGCAGCTTGCAGAGGAAGCAGCAACAGTAGTCAGACCAGAGCAGTTTCAATAGGGCGCCCTGAATGAGATTTGATAGATCATGTGATCTATCAGCTGCTCCATCAGTTGATTGAACTGTTTGATATCAGTTGTTGTAGCTGGGATGTGAGCTGAGCTTGACATGATGTCCTGTCTGAACTAATGCTGTGCTCAATTTTAAATCACCTGGTCAATTTGATTTGGAGAGGAAGAGAGCTCTTCAGCAAAAACCTCCTGAACATTCAGATCTTAAGTAATCAGAGAAAAAAGGTGAGCACAAATAAGCAGGTGCTGGGCCAGCGACTCGTCTCTAACATGACAAACAGCATCAGAGAAACACTAATTTGTCATTTAAAACTGCTTTATTCAGTGTTGTAGCGGTTCAAATCCCCTGGTCCGTTTGTGTTGGAGGGGAAGAGACCTCTGTGGATAATCCGACTTGCAAAAATGACCTCCTGAACCATGAACACTGAGGGAAATCTAACCGAGAGAAGTTTCAGCTGGCTGCAATTTACAATCCTCACCGCTAGATGCCACATAATCCCCCTAAATCTTACACACTGCTACATTAATGTCTAACTACACATTTCAAGCCAACCAATGTCCAATATGCATGTGGCCAATTCTCACCAAAGTCCACTCTTTATAAATCCAGGCAACAACTAAACACACTTACTAATTCATGATATAAAGGCAAGTTTGTAAATAGGACAAAAAGCAAACTTACTTTAACTGTTACTTCAACAGGCAGGCTATATCTGATCCTCTGAACATGTAGAGTCTCACTCAGGTCAGTGCTCCTCCTCTGAACCACGCAGTGAGACATCAGTGAGATCACATCTGAGAGGCAGCAACAGGTCAGTCGGTGTTGCAATCTCTTCAGCCCAGTACAACCACAACGGGTGTTTTTCCAGCTCCAGGCGAACCGCACTCTCGTGTTCCCCCCCTGTGCTATTTTCAGAGACAAGCAGACCTCGCCCCTGCCCCCTCTGACAGCCCTCAGGGGAGCTACACTGCTTCTGGGCCAGGATACAGTCAGCAGATTGTATGATACAGAACATATTGTGACGTATGCAGTGATGAAAGAATATCTAATGAGATCGGTCCAACAGCTGCGTCTCTATCACTCACTCAGACAGGTTGCTACACACATGTATGAGAAACCCCCCCCCCCTCGACCCACATTA
This sequence comes from Epinephelus awoara, assembly GCA_035609425.1. Taxonomy (NCBI): domain Eukaryota; kingdom Metazoa; phylum Chordata; class Actinopteri; order Perciformes; family Serranidae; genus Epinephelus; species Epinephelus awoara. Next base: position 15,492,714 of record CM069306.1, on the reverse strand, counting down.
GGAGCAAGGCACCCAACAAAAGAAGGTCATCATGCATCTGTGGTAAGTTTGCTTTGTCCAGGACATTTTTGCCAGAAGCTGAATTATCCACAGACATCCCTTCTCTCTCCACAACAAATGGACGAGGGATTAAAGCGGTGAAAACACTGAATAAACCAGTTTCACGTTACAAATCAGTGTTTCTCTGATGCTGTTTGAGAAGGACCGCCGGCCTATCACATTTGTGCTCACCTTTTTTTTCTTATAACTTACGATCCAGACTTTCAGGAGATTTTTATCAGGACCTAAATTATCCATAGAAGTCTCTTTCTCTCCAACCACATGACCCCATGATTTAAACTGGTAAAAACTAGGGCTGCCCCCTAATAGTCGACCAAACGTTAGTTGACCAGAAAGGTCATTAGTCGGCAAGATTTCATTGGGTGTTTAGTAGCAGGGAAATAAGTAAAACTTTACTAGGAGCTGTGCCTTGTGAAAATAAATCAAAACCTAATGACTGGACCATGTAGAAATTTAATTTGAAAGGACAGACACAGGAAGAGGCCACGCTCAGCAGTCAGACAGGATTTCAGGTTAATTTCCAGGGCTGGTACCTAGTTTAGGTTTAGCTAACTACGATAATCTTGCTTTGCAGGCTGTCTTGTGTGTCTTTGTGTTCATTTCCTCTCTTTATGGTCATTTTGTGTCTCTTTATGGTCATTTCGCACTGCTTCATGGTGGTTTTGAATGTCTTTGTAGTTGTGATGTGTCTCTTTTAATGACCTCCTTTAGCAGGTGAAACCCCCCCTGAAGTCTCAGGCCCCTGAGTCTGTTTCCAGCAGGGCCGTTCAGTAATTTATAGCTATACATAAACCCTGTCTGTTTTTGGCATCCGTCCATAGCTCCATAGAGATAATAACTCTATATGGGCTACCTGAGCTTACAGAGTAAATATTGCCCTTGGTTTAATGTTACATAAAAAGAAAAGAAGTAGGAAGCAGGCAGAAGTAAAAACAGAGTACCCATTTTAATGAAGAGTTTGATGCAATCCTAGTTTCTGTTGAAACCACAGCTACACATCAACTGAACGTTCAAGTAACACATGATATTACTACGTGACCAACTGACACTGATAACGACATGGGCGATTCTACGAATATCAAATCATCAATTAACAAAAACATGAGTTCCTAACAACAGATCACAAATGAAAATACACACACACACACATATATATATATATATATATATATAAAAAGATGAAACTATCATCTACAGTACAAAATATGTTACAACATATTTAAGCTATCAAATTTGTAGCATTTCTTTTTTAAACATTTCTTGATATGTGTGTAAAAGGCTTTCATACGTTTCTGTAGTCAAGACCAAAAGCAGAATGTGAGGCACAGTTATCAAAGACAAAGCAATACAAGTCCAACGTTATGGAAACATATCGACCTCGCTCGGCCTTCCTGTTGTCATTTATTTAAATGATATAATTATGTACAATTTCTTGTAACAATGTGTCTTACTAAAAATGACCTGCTGTGGCTCCAGCTCTGTGTGTGTGTGTGTGTGTTTTAGCTCTTTATTGAACTTTGGACTTGATGATGGGGAACAAAACAAAGGTTATGTACAGACAGTGTGTGACGCAGCTACAATACTGTGATTTAAGCACCTGTTTTGAGGAAGTGAAGGCAGTGATGGAAACAGTAAGGCCCTTAATGAGATCGGTAGGTCGGTAAATTGATCTGTTAATTGACTGAAAATCAATCTGCAACTGTTTTGATAATCCCCAGAGCTCCTAAAGTCCTGAAAGGTGCAGTTATTTTATCTTGTGTGCACAGGATGATTATCTTGTAGGAACTAGTTATTATCATGTGTGCACTAGGTGATGTTCCCACGAATTAACAGCTCATGCGCAGAGGTTATTATCTGGTGGGAAAAAAATTATTGTAAAAAAAAGAAATTCACCTTTTGGGACTTTAGGGGCATCATACTAACCAATTAATTATTATTTTTAAGCAAAATTCACTGTCTTCTTTGACAGTTGATAGAGTATATTTGGGTTTTGGACACTTCATACCTTTCTCTGACATTTTATAAACCAGAGAAAATAATCATGAAATTAACCACTGATGAAAATAATCATCAGTTGCTGTCCTATGACACACACACACATATACAAACATGGCTATAAGGGGGACTGTGTCATGGAAACAGAAATCAGAACCTATAGTATACACTATGTGAATGAATGAAGTAACCACAAAACTGTTTTACTTAAACAAACTGGTGCTACCGTCTTCATGAGAATATGTGTATTTTCTTGCGTTTAATAGGATCACGCCGTGCTGAATGTTACTGTATATATAAGAAACAGAGAGAAACCTACTTCACAAACAGGTGTAACTGTTGTTTTGAGCAGATCAGGAAGCACAGCTACAGTAGAAAAAGAGTCAAGAGTGATAAACTGAGCAGTGACTGCTCAGACTATACTATATAAAGGTTGCTACAAGCAAAGCTCTCTGTTCAAGTGTTGCAGAGCAGCTCAGCGGGATCAAAAATGTGAAGTACGTGGATTAACTGTAACTTTAAAAGTGTCCAGATGAGTCTGACGTGAACATTATTAAGAGGCCGCTACTGAGAAGACCAAAAAGAAATGAGAACACTTTGGTCCATTTTTAATCTAGACATGCAGACACACGCATCCCTCTCAGTCTGAGTGTTGTATTACAATCTCAACTTCCTCTTTGCTCCCAGCGACTCTCTTTAGCTCAGCAGTTAAAAAAAAAAAGGGGGAGGAAAAAGTGCGTAGGCTGGGACAAAAACTTTCCATACAGTCACATGTTCACAACTTATACCAAAACTTCAAGTTATGTGAAGACGTCAACCTCAAAGACCGCGAAATTATCTGCCACTTGCCCTGAAGGCATCGCTGCACGGCACTTGACTGTATTTTCTCACCGACTGAATGTAGGTCATGTGCTTCATTACAAAGACGCTGGAGGGCCTCATACTTATACACTCAGGTGCTAAATATCATCAGAATAGTTCACCCAGAACTACATGATACTTTAAGATTGCTATAATAGGAGTTAACTTTTTTTATGCTTCCAGCATGGTAACAGTCCTCCTGTCATTTACCCAGTGTAACTGAGCGTATCGAGGATGTTTGCACCGTACAAATAAGGCTGCACACACTCACTCACTCACACACACACACACACACACACACACACACACAATACTGGGCTACATAATTACACTTCCACATAATGGTAACTGAGCTTTGGAGACAAAAGCATAACGTACCAAAAGGAGAGAAACCCTGCGATTCATCCACTCAGAATGAAGGGACCATAAATAAATCACCTCATTAAATCATAACATTATTAAATAAATCACTGATTCCATCAAAATCTTTTGATTATAAATAAAATCTTTTGTCTCTTGTGAGTGGGTCTTCTTGAAAGCCAGCAGCTGACTTCTGTACCTTGTTCACTCAGCCCTCAGTTTCTCAGTCTCTTGAAGTGAAAGACAGACAGGAACCCTGGTGACCACCTTGACGACAACAGAACCAGTAAGAGTTCAGTGTAGTGTAAAGTTGGCACAGTCTATGATCTGGATTGTTTCCATTGTTTGGCTCTGACTGCTGCTACTGCTGCACTCTGCTCCTGGGGATATTGTAGGGCATGGACAGTGGCGGTGCGCTGGGGATGAAAGTCGGGGAGCCGATTTCAGGAGGGTACGGCTGCAGGCGATTTTGCTTGTTGTCGTAAAGCTTGCGGACGACGATACGGCAGAAGTCTTCGTTTTGTCGGTGACAGTTGTCCAGGAGCTGACGGACTTTGGCAGTGCGCGTGGGCTGGGTCAAAATCAGCTCATAATCCTCCTGCATCAGCATTGTTTGAGCCAGCAGGGCATCCAAGCTCTGGTTCAGACAGGCCTCTGTCATCTGGGTGACAATCTCCTCACGCCGTGACGCGATCCACTGGGCGATTGTGCCTTGTGAGGGAGGGGAGTGCCGCAGGAGAGGAGGAGAGTAATCACCTGAAAGCGAGGACAGAGAAGAGTGATTCAGATTTTGGTTGTAAATTTTGGTAAAACAATAAAAAAAATCATTTAAAGGGTAGGTTCGGCATTTTTCAACTGCAGAGAGCAGCAGAGAAAACAGGCTGCAATGTAACAACCATTCATGTCCACTACACACACGTATTTTTGCCACCGACAGGCTCAAATTGCTACTGTAAGAGTCGCACAACATGATGGAAATGATCCTTGCAGAGATCCACCTTTTTCATAAAGAGTAAGATCCGTTTTAATTAACCAGAAACAGCCCCAAAATCCCACTCGTCACACCCACCGGAGTCCATTTAAATAATCACTGATTTTATCATCGTAAAACACACTTCATTCAAAGTGGACAGAAACAGTATAAAACTCACAAAAGCTATCTTGCCTTGTCTTTCAACTGTCCCAACAGTCACCAACTCTGGTTTGTTGAAATAAACTCCTAGTTCCACACAGTTAGATGTGAAAACATGCTGGCTCTATACAGTCTAAGATGACTGCTTATTGAAATGGAGTCTGGTGGGTTTGGGTGATGGCAAATTTGGAGCTGTTTCTGGTTAAACAAAAAGAATCTTGCTCTTTTACAAAAAGGTCTAACTCTGTAGGGATCCTTTCCATAATGTTGTCAGACACTTCTAATAACAATCTGAGCCTGTCAGTGGCAAGAACGAGCACTTACAGTGAGCATAAACAGATGGTGCAAACATGTCCTGAGTGATTACATTGCAGCCTGTTTCTTGTCTGTCAGCTGCAGCTTTCTCACTCAGTACTGGACCAATATCAAAAGCTGTTGCTCCCATTAGTCACTTAGACACAAAAACATGTGTCTGATCCTTTATTTTAACTTCCCAAAACTTTTTTACGATTGCCACTCATTTCATCCATTATGTTTTAACTGCTGGTACCTTCTGGGTGCGGCTGAGGCTTGAGGGTGAGGTTATCTAGCCGTGTCTCATACTCAGAGGCAGGCAGGCCTGGTTTCAGGGGTATGTTCAAATTGTTCATTTGCTCGTCACTCTGGCAGCCGTTCCGATTGTTGACATAACAGTCGTCCTTCAAAGACTCGGGAGGCTCTAGAGTATGAGCTATAAACGACGATGGAAGCACCTCTACATGAGAAAGAGAAGAAGAAGGAGAGGTGTGATGTACCCAAGTGACAAACCAGGTCTATATTGTATACATATTTTTGATGCCATCTCTGGTGTTATTACCTTTGGAAGGCTCAGCGTTGCTGCTGCTGAGGGCGCCTGGCAGAGATATGTCTGTGTCCTGGGAGGAACAAGAGCCTGAGCCTGAGGTGGAGCTCTCCTGAGGCAGAACAAACACTGATGTTTAATTCACATTCTCACACAGATGTTAAAGAGATATCAAAAACAGATGAGGCTTAAATGTAGAAGTGCATCTCCAAGTATCACTGACGGTGTTTACAAGCAGAAAATAACTGGCTTTGCCCTTATTCTGAGAAAGATATTCCTACCAAGCTGTTTGCATGGCTAATGAAAATGGAAATTCCACTAATATTCCTGTTTACATGCAGCTGTGCACACTCTTTAGTAGTGTGGAGTAAACTGTGGCGTCCTGAATGTTTTATGAACAGTCCCGGACTTCTCAGACTCTTTTAGTGAGTTACAGTTCAGAGGGAACTCAGTCAGCGGCTCCTCTGGCAGCAGCACAGCATCTCTCCCTCAACTCTCTCGCCGTGCGCACACAGGAGTCTGTGTCATCACGTGATTTTGTCGTAAACCTTTGGTTATGTAAACCTACGTGACGCTTATGGCTCAATAGTTGTGGTATCATAACAGCCTGTCACAGGTTACAGCGTGATGATTAGAGGAGAAATGGCAGATCAATCATTTAGGATTTTACCAAAAGAAGGAAATCACCTGTTGATTTTTATTTATAGATCCCAGGGGACATTTTTTGTATTTGGGAGCTGTTTATATGTGTAATTTGTGGTAGATTTTATTTTGTTGAACTATTAATGTTGTATACAGAATCTGAATCTCACTCTGAGTTACTGTTGTTGTTCACAAACTAAAGAAATGAGCGATAGTTTTGTTTAGCTTTTACTGAAGGCAAACTTTAAAACTGTATCACTTATTTTGCAATTCTATGCTCTTAAATTAATGGCAAGATTTTTTTTAACTAATCTGTCATATCGTCAAAAATACCCTGAAATATCGTGATATTATTTTAGGGCCATATCGCCCACTTCTTTCATGTATTCACTTTTCCTTTTGTTTAACACAGTTAACCCAATAAAGTTTTGGGTTTCTCTACGATATCTGAGTTTACTGTTTTGAAAAATGTGTGAAACCAGTGAAACCAATAAAAATGTGTTAAGCCATTTGGAAGAGAAGAGAATCTCTGCTATGCTAAGAATGTGATGATGAAGATGAAGTGGATCCCGGTTGCTTTAAGTGTGCCTTACCAATGGAGAAAAACTGTAATCGGAAAATGCTACAGTCAGAAAAAAGGCCTAATTCATAATACCCAAACAGAATATGCTATTCATATGACTCGTATCAAATTCAGAAGATCGCCATGTTCAGATTAATAGTGGAATATTACTGTGCATGTAAACGTAGTCACTGTTAACTACTAAACTTTATCTCGACATTCCCACACACATTTCAGTTACTGACCGGCCAGGGGCTGCGCCTGTTTTTCATGATGTCCAGGGATTCCTCATCACTCCTGTTCTCACTCCGTGGCTGGGCTGAACAACAGCCTGAACTGTGCATCAACTGTGGAGGAACAAGAAAGACAAAGGAATTATTGACAGGGAACAGTCAAATGTTAAGAATGTGTTCAATAAAATCAACTCAAACAAATCTGCTATTAACCCAAATACTTCATAGCACGACAGTGCACCATTAAATATTTACTTCACTAGTTCCTGCTGGATGTTTGCTTCCTTTCAGTGCTGCTGTGCTCTGAATATAAAAGTTGTGTATCCCAGTTCTTATCAGTTAAAAGTAATAAACAGTGATTTCTTAAAATGACTGGCTTCTTTTGATACACAGACGTGTGAACAAGCACGCACTTTCGCTTAATCAGATAACCACATGGCCTTGATCGAACTTCAACAAGCAAGTCAAACTCATATGTAGACACACATACGCGCACACGTGCACATCCGCACACACACACACACACACACACACACACACACACACACCAAGACCGAAAAGAGGAAGGATATGTTGAAGGGGAAACTATGAAGTAAATTTTTTGACCTGTCATCCTCTATTAGTCACAGTAAAAGTCAAACTGTCCCAAATTACACACAGTTCAACATTCAGCATTAGTTTGTAACCATATATTCCTGAACAGGGGAATTCCTTTATCCATCCACACAGTGACACTAGTTTTATTTCACCACCGACCGCTGAGACATGACAGAAAAACAAAGAGGTCTTTCAGGTGATAATTACTCGTTCTTTTAATTGTCATGTTTCCGATGAAAACCAACCGAGTACATGTGTGGTTTCTTTCTCGTACTGCAGTTCTGCTTCACTCTCAGAGTGACACATTCTCCCACAGTTGGTCACCACATTGGTTGGATCTTTAGTAAGAGGGAACACCTACTGTACAGTATAACTTGATAGATAAAACCGCTTCCTGTAACAGTGAGTTGGTTCTGTAGAAACAGAGTGAGAGTAGAACGGACATTGAACTGGTGACATCACATTATGTCAGTGAGGCATAAAGTGTGTACCACGCACTAGTTTGAGATACTAACAGGGGTGTAACGATCCATCGATCCAGTATCATCAATGCAAAGTGAAAACATCGATCTATATCGTCATCGGGGATAACATTATTTACTCAGGAATAAATCAGCAGTGTGGAAATATTTTCGATTTCGGAGAAAGGGGTCAACACACAAAGCACATGCCATACGCAAATAATGCCCTTACTAGATAAGACATGACATAATGTCACCTGCCTGGACAGGAATGTGATACTTTTGTTAAACAATGTTGTTCTAAATCCATGTTTTATGGCTGTTAAGAAGTTAAGCTTCAGGGCTTTAGGCTAGATTGGCCTTAAGTTTCATTAAAAAGATAATGGTTTGTGTTCAAATGAAAACATTTCTACCAGCAAAGGCTGTCCAGCAGAAATCCCTGAAGGTTATTTTATCCCACATGCTGTATAATGTGCGTTAGTGGAGTCAGTTTAAAGTAAACTTCACTGCACTTAGGCAGTTACGTTATTTATATTAGCTGTTTTTATCTTTTATGGCCAAAAGCAAATAATGATGGCAGCTTCTTATGTAACCGAATGTGTTAAATGGGCATATATCATCTTATATTGATCACAGGCCCCTGATTCGCACTGAATCGAAATATTTTTGTGGCTGACGTTGTCATATCGGCAAATATCACACCATCGTCCAAAGAATCGATGTGATATTGTATCGTGATGAAACTGGCGATATACACCCCTCAATACTAATGAACAGAATTTGATGACTTAGCAATATAAATATGAAGCATTTTAATCCAGCAATCCTCAATTCCTCTCTAACATCAAGGAAATGGCAATTGTAAATATAAAAATGTCCTGCACTCTGACCATCCTGCTAGGTTGACTTGAACAGAAATGTCTGTTCTACTTCAGCTGGGACCCAAACTTTCTTTCCAACTTCTTTAATCTACTGCTACTACTAATCTACTACTTATATCACTTCAGAGACAATCACAACTATTCAACAAGGCTCAGCCCAACTGTTTTTATTCTTTCTAGGTTCAGAAGTCAAACGGGCAACAACACCTTTTTATATACAGCTGCTGTTGAATGGAATAAACTTCCAGTGTCTCTGAAACTTATCAAAGCAGAGAGCTTTGCAAAAACCAATACTGTCCTTTCATGCGTCTTTTATTTTCATAATGTAAATATATGGATATTGTAATTGTGTCTAATTGTGCCAGACCTGGCATCTTGCAGCCCCAGAGAATCACAATGGAAATAAGGCTGTGGCTTCACTGTGTAATTTAATCTTCGACAGCTGTGGGTGTGTGTAATAACTGTCTTCAGATGAAGCAGTTTTATGTGTATTTTATGACTGCTGAATAAATCTATCTCTCATGCTGTCTCTATGGTTGATTCATCAGCAAAGTGAAGCAACTTGAATCAATTGATTGCTTTTGATTACCTAAACAAAAAAACAACAACAACAAAAAAAAAAACACTAAACACTTGCTGGTCGAAGAAATCTATAACTTCACTTTAGGCTCTGGTGAGGAGTACTTTTTGGCTATCAATTATATGATAAAAATATTAGTGGAATCATTCATAATGACTTTAGCACCTGGACCGTCCTGTCCAATGATCTTTTTGTCGAGTATAAAGCCCTAGATCTTTCATGTCTAATGTCCTTTCCCAACTCTCTCTCCCTTCATTTCCTGTCATGTCTCTACTGTCTGTTCTCTAATATTGGCATAAAAACCCCAAATACTTACAAAAACACTTAAAGTTTCCCTTCAGACACAATTCAATGTATAAATAAAAATACTAATACTACTATTTTGTTTAACATGGATTTTCCTACATAACAGTTAAAAACACTCTGACAGGGGGCTGCAAGCTGACCTAATCTTTCTCCCTTATTGTGAAATTCTGGATTTGGCCTCCACCCCACTCACCAGACCTGCATGCAGTGAGTTTCGGTTTCAGCTGTCTCCAGTGCTGCTCATGCTAAGCTGACCAGTGAAAGTGTACTGAGCATCAAGATGGCTAACGTTAGCGTTAGAGGAAACATCGGAGTGATTCAGCCACACGTTTGAGCCTAAGTCAGATCTAGATTCAGATGAGTAGTCTTAGAAAACTAAGTGCAGTTAGCATCTTTTATTTGTTTACGTTGTTTGTTAGCTTGTAGGCTAACTGACAGTGGCTGACACAGTGTTAATGGTTGTGAATAGGGATGCATGATATTGGATTTTTTGCTGATATCCAACATGCTGATACATAACAACTAATTTGACCGATAACCTGACAAGTCCGCTCTGTACTGGAGGTTTCAGGTGTCTTTGCCGGTGTTATGTTGAAGTCTGTTCCCCCATAGATATGCGTTTCCCGCACCAGACACCCATTGTCTTTCCTTTAGTGACATACCTAATCTAGCTTGCCCAATGTATGTTTAAATCTTTTATGCAGTGCACAAATATCAACCTGTTCAATAGAGGAATGTGAAAACATCCTCGCTAGTGACAAACTTTGCACAGATAGAAGTCAGTAAAGTCGAGGTCAGAGATTTCAGGGGACATAAACAGAAGAAAAACGTTTTTGAGAGAAGACTCCTGACTAACCTTTGACCTCTTGATCTCCAACACGGCCTTCAGGAAGTCAATTTCGTCAAACCTCCTCACCATGGGCTCCAGCTCAATCAAGCACTCTGAAATGACATTAAACATGCCACATCTTTATTGTATATCACATTGTGATATCTAGACAACAACACACCTAGACAGAAGTATTTTTTACTGGTATAGCTTTTCTTTTTACAGCTCCTTTAGCTGCCGCTGTGGTTAGAAACTTGCCAACGTTCACTGGTGGTTTTCGAGCTCAGTCAGTTATTTACGGTACTTTTATGGCCACTAACACCTCTAGTGCTAACTGAAATGTTGCAGTGATATTGTCAGTTTGTGGTTTCAGTGCCACAAGAAAATGTACGATGAATAAAGTCTTTCATTTCTTCTAACAATGTAAGCAATATGGCATGACTGTGCTGCTGTGACTCTGCAGTTTGTGTGGGAGTTTCAGTGAGAGAAAGAAGATAAGGTGCAATCAGTCGACTTGCGACTTGCCAGAGATTATTGTCTGTCAGTATGTAGGGAATGTCTATGTTTAGGACATGAAATTAAAATTTTGTATTCAGCCCTGTGTCCACCAAAGCCTTCTTTCCAGCTGAAAATGCCAGACACTCCTCGGAAAATGCCCATTTGGGAGCGCTTTGGAGACGCACTTTGGAGAGCTTTTTTTTTCAAGCTGAAATAATTTGGCATTAGGAAAAATAATTTGGTGGACACAGCCCCTAAATGTGAGATGGAAAACAACACATTTGTAAAATGTGTTACAGTAAAGACAGCGGAGAAAATTTCAGTAATGTGACAGGAAGCGGACACTGAGTCATTGCTTTGTCAGGGTCAAAATAAGCAGTGACTGGAAGAATTTATCTGTTACTCAGCATGAACAGAGATGACATCTCAAAGTGTGAAACAGGTCAAACTGGTACAACAGTGCGGTTCTTTGAGAGTGGAATTTGCCAGAAATGAATTCCTGCGGTTCATTTGACTCTGTGTGAGCTTACTGAGGAAGGAAGGTCTCTCATCAGGGTTAGAGGTCCAGCCGCTGGTCATCAAACTGATGAGCGTGTCTCGGCTGGGGATGTCAGCGGGCAGGCTTTCCAGATTGGTGTCAGGACGTATCCCGCGGAGCACGCTGAACATGATCTGCATGGGGTTGGTCACCTCTAATCACACAAACAAATACAGACCAGGGATGAGTCTGGTAACACCATGAAAGTTCACTGAAACATCAAACTTGGATATGAATTGAAAAACAAACAGGAGTGTGACATCATAAAAACTGTGTTACCTTCAAATGGAATCTGCCGGGATAGCACCTCCCACATGATGATGGCGTAGCTTTAATGTAAACATGCAGGAGAGAAACAGTTAAGGGAAGTTAGAGTTACATCACTCTTCTCCACTGGCATTCCCCCTCTGACCCGAGGGACTTTTCGACAAGCTGACCAGAGGGGCTGCTTTGAGGAAGAACAATGACAATGGTTGCAGCAATCCAAACCCATAGCCCAAACTTTTTAGAGACTGCATCAGCCACAGTCCGGTACAGATTCAGCCACAGAGGAAAATGGATTTCTTCTGACAGATTTCTGAAATCAGACCATTTGCCCAGCATGACTGACAGTTTTGGTCACCGGAAAAAATTGCTGCACTGTTCTGTATTGGTATGCTAACAATTCAGCCCCATGCTGGGAAACACTGTCACAACTTCCCAGTCGAGAAAGCGTTACTTCCTTGTAGTGCCAATCATGTTGAACAAATATTTACTCTACCAGAGTATAACTAGAATTACCACTTCGTGGTTGTACACCTCGACCTGCCAGTTCAGTTACAGTTTATATCTTTATCTGTCCAGACTCATATGACATTAGACAGTGATTTAAATATGGATGTTGCTGCACAGAAATTCCAAAATGTGGATGCAAGATTAGTGTCACCAATTAAGTATCTGACCATATGTCTCAGCTTCTGTTGACAAGTTTTGGGTACTGCAGCTGCCCTTACAAAGTACGTACTGTTGAACGCAGCATGCACACAATCAGGACATACTACTACTACTACTACTACTACTACTACTACTACTACTACTCTTGCTCATATATCCGTAAACTTGGAGATAAAACAAAATGCTTTTCGCTGGATCCTCTGCCTTAATGTCGTCCCTCCGACTTCCGCCTCAACTACGAGCCGTAATGGCCCCAATCAAGAAAAACCAGAAGCGCATCCATGGGGTGGGTTTCAAGAAGAAGGCCTCACAGAGCATCAAGGAGATCCACAAGTTCACTGTGAAGGAGATGGGAACTCCTTATGTCCAGACTGACACTTGCCTCAACAAGGCAGTGTTAAGCAAAGGTGTCAGGAAGGTGCCGTACAGGATATGGCTGGCCAGGACGCGTCATGAGGACGAGAACAACCCCCAACAAACTGCACACCCTGGTCACATATGTTCCTGTCACCACATGCAAATGTCTGCAGACAGTCAGTGTGGATGAACTACTAAACCACTTAGTTTCTCCTCTAGGATGTCATTATCCACGGTAAATAAAAAATAAATGTGCTCTTCAATTATTTAACCAGATAAATAGTCCCAGTTCTGGTTTACCTCCTATGGTTTCTATTTTCTTTCCTCCTTTTACTTTTTTTTTTTTAGAGCCTGCAAGAGCAGATGAGTCCAACCTCTACCTAGACAGCATTATTGGCTGTATCATTGTCTTTTTGTTAGCTTGTTTTCCAGTCTTTTTCATAGTGTCCTTCATTCATTCAAATCCTGTATGTAAGATTCTCCATCACCTGAATATGAGCTGTCAGGCTGACATGTGTCTGCGGCTCAGCTGACGTGACGTACCTTCCGCTGCGCAGAGAATTGTGGGTCAGAATAGCCAGAAAAGCATGAACGTCATATACGCAAAACATATTTAGATCAAGCTCATGTTATAGACACCAAAACCATACCCAGATTTATTGAGAATGTACTTGTTGCTAAACATTATCTAACCTATTTCTGATGACAAGTTCTTGAGGTTTGGTGTCTCACCTGTACATGTCGTGTTTCACATCAGCCCGGCGGCTCTTGGATGGTTCGTACTTCTCGGGGGGCATGTAGATCACTGTGCCCCCCATCTCTGTGGGCTTGGACCCCGAGCCTTTACTGACGGACAGCTGTCGCCACTTTGAGAGGCCAAAGTCTGCGATCTGCACAGAACAAAGCAGAATATCATCATTAATTGATCATTCTAGATGCATGTTTTCATTTTCTTTTCTTTGATCAGCTTTTTCTTTTATCAATTAAAGACAACTGATAGAGGCTCCAAAACATCAGCTGTGTTGTAGGTGAATTGTCCTGTTGATTACAGTAGCAGCTTTTGTGGCACACTTTGTTTATTAGCACATAAGTGACCTTTAATTATTCCAAAAAAAATAAAAGTTGGGGCTGCAACTAACAACCATTTTCCTAAACGATTAATTTGTTGATTTTTTTCTCTATATTTTGTTTAACAAATGTCAGAAAATGGTGAAAAATGGTGAAAAATTACCACTTAAATGCTGCAACATATACACTTGGGGAATGTTGACACCGTCACTTTACGTCCACTATCAGCGCTTTTGTCACTGACAGGCTCGGATTGTCAACACCATTATGAAAAGGATCCCTACATAGATAGACCTTTGTGTTAAACAGTAAGATCCTTTTTGTTCAACCTGAAACAGCTCCAAAATCGCCATCACCAAACCCACCAGACTCCATTTAAATGAACAGTAGTTTTATCACAGTAGCACACACTTCATTCAAAGTGGACAGAAACAAAATAAAACTTACAAAAGCTGTCTTGGTTTGTCTTTCCACTGTTCCAACAATCACCAGCTCTGGTCTGGTTGAAATGAACATGTAATTCACCCCGTAGGATGTGAAACATGTTGGCTCCATGCACACTTAAATTACTCTTTATTTAAACGGAGTCTGGTGGGTTTGGTGATGGTGATTTTATGTGTGTTTCTGGTGAAACAAAAAGGATTTTATTCTTTAGCAAAAAGGTCTATCTCTGTAGGGATCCTTTCCATCATGCTGTCTGACACTTAAAATAACAATCTGAGCCTGTCAGTGGCAAAAACATACATTGATGATGCGTACATTCCCATTGCAGCCTGTTTTGCGGCTGCTGGCTGTTTACATTGTTCACTCTGACACAAAAACATAGGAAAATAGGGTCCAGGTTGAAAAACACCAAAGTTAACCTTTAAAACCTTGAAAAATGACTGAAACCATAATTAAGAGTTGTGTGTTCTCCTGTACAGCTTCTATTGGTTTCTTTGGGTCAGCATGGAAATTCACTAAACATGTCACATCTGTGAGATAATCTCTTACCATGTACACGCGCGCACACACACACACACACACACACACACACACACACACACACACACACACACACACACACACAGATAATAAAAGTAAGCATACCCACACTCACATGTTTTTCCCTTTCATCACAAATACAGTTCACACTGTGCCAAATTATCTCTGAGATACACACCTTAACATGAAATTCACCATCCAGCAGTATGTTCTGCGTCTTAAGGTCATGATGTAACAGGGGTGGATTCATGTTGTGAAGGAAGTTAACCCCCAGGGCAATCTCATACAGGATCCTCAGTCGCAAAGGCCAGGCGAGCGCGGGGTACATGTCTTTCTGTGGGCATAGACGACAGACCGGTTATAAAAATTTAAATAAAGGTATCAGTAAAATGTGTTTAGATAAGTGTTATACTGCACCTCAACTACAATACGAAGCAATTTAAGAGCAATAAACTGAAGGGAGAGAACATTTACTACACAGACCCAAGTGGGAATTTCCCCAGACTATATTTGTCTGCTTTTCTTTCTCTTCCTCTGCTTGTCTCAGAGTTTCATCAGAGACTGTGAATACTTCCAAGTTTCACTTTTGCTTGCGGCAGCAGAGGCATGAACGCCACGACAGCGTACAGGCACATGATGAACGACACATAAAAGAGATGGAGCCTGGGCTGAAGCAGCTTGCCAAAAAATGACAGAGACTCTTTCACTTGAGCCATGTTGGCAACAAAACTGCAGAAACGAGAACAGTGTAACGTTTGAGATGTTCTCTACATTTGTGAGTGTGTCATTCAACTGAATACAAAACACTTTTAGTACTTTTTGCTTCTGTCTAGTTTCATATTAGCACTCCTTTCTTGAATGAATGAGGAAAATAATACACATGCCTTATAGGCAAGGAAAGCTGCTGTCTTTTTAATCCTTATTCCCAATTAATACTTAAAAATTGAGCCTTGTATTGAGATGTTAGGACTAGATCGGTCTCTGAATTACAAAGTAATAAAGGTACCTCATGGAGCAACAGGTCCAGAGAGCCATTGCTCATAAACTCGGTGACTATGCAGAAGAACTCGGGTTCATTGCAGATGCCAAAGATCTGGATGATGTAGTTGAACCTGGCTTTGTGGAGCACCTCGGCTTCCTTCAGCAGGCAGTTCCTTTCTCTGAAACACAGCCAGAGATAAAGAGTCAGTCCTCGCTCTCACACAAACTGATAACAAGCCAAAACAATGATGACATTTGCGGTGTTGTGGGTGAACACAGAGTTACAGGAAGCACACCAAAACAATGAATCTGTCATCAGGGCTCGGCAAAATGGTCTAAATCATCACCACAATATTGATCTGGATACTTTAAAGGTTAACTTTGGTACTTTTCGACCTGGACCCTATTTTCCAATCTTTTGCGACTAAGTGACTAAAAGGAAAAACGATTTTTGAAACTGGTCCAGTATTGAATGAGAGTTGGCAGCAGCAAAACAGGCTGCAGTGTAACTTCTTGGGGCATAAGCACTGTCAATTTATGACCAGGCAAAGTGCTTGTTTTTGTCACTGACAGGCTCAGATTGTTAATATACGTGGCTGATAACATTATGTGAAGGATCCCCTCAAAGATAGACATTTTGTTGAACAGTAATATCCTTATTATTTACCTGGAAATAGTCCTGAAATTGCTCTCACCAAAGCCACAAGACTCCATTAGAACAAACGGTAATTTTGGGGTGTACAGCCAGCATATTTTTTTTTACATCTAACTGGTTGTATTAAGTGCTCAATTGAACCAAATAAGAGTTGTTGAGTGTTGGAACTACATATATGTATATAATAACAACATTATTGAATTATTCAATCATACCATCACAATGTGATCTCTTTGAGATCCAAGAAATGATTGAAATGATAACATTCTGTTAATTCCCACCCCTAAATGTCACCACATCATTACACAAGAGAGTGAGGAGTCACTGTTCTTAAAAAAAACAACAGATTTGTGCAGCTCAGCTTTCAATATGTGGATATGAGTAAGTTTCTCTTGAACCTTAACTGCAGGAAGGGAGTGATTATGGCATCTAGAGGCAAACCCTCCAGCTGGTCCAAAGAGAAAACAATGAAAGATGAGACTCATCAATAGAACCTATTAAAGCCTGACCTCTTAGTATAGGCATATGTTGTGTGTTGGCCGATAAGTAACACAAAACATTAGTACAGAAATATCAAGATATGTTTAACATGACTTAGAAATGGGGTCTCTTCTGCATAGTTTGTCCACCAAAGAGCACTGACAACCTTCCTATTTAATATCTTGGTTGCAATTCTTTACCAACTAAATTAAATGAATCCTTGTGAAAAATGTTTTGCATGTATGTTTAAATATGTCATTATCAGATCTTCACACTCAAATGAGCCTTAAAAATCCAATACAGGTTACCTGTTTCTGTTATCAAAAAGTTCTTCGAGATAATTTTGAGTGGACACCGATCCCATCATTTTATACACCAATAAGGGAATCCGTCTCAAAGTAAAATGTACTCTCAAAGAACAATATATACATTATTATTAAGAACTGTGTGCAGGTTTAAATATGTGGATTTGAGCACGTTTCTTCCCCTGAGCTGCAGGAAGGTATAAACAGGGCAATTAACCAACGTATGACACACTATGGATGAGGGGTGGGAATCACCAGAAGATATGGATGAGCCTTTTCATCTCACTCAGCCTTTTTTATCTGCAGCAGCAGCATAATGTTTAGTTGACCGAAAATAGCAATTGATTAAATTATTCTAGTATGCTACCTAGAGTTTAATTTGTATGCCATATTAATAATTAATCTAACAAAAAGACTGATACCACGATAGGATATTGCCACACAAAAATATCGCAATACTGTATCGAGTCAAAATTAAAAATGGCATTGTGACAATCACAAACACACCCCAAAATTGGGGGGTACGCATATGAATCAGGGGATTTGAAGGTCCACTAGAAAATTTTGAGTACCAAACACTTTTGGTGGATTATTTGCACCAATTTGTGCATTTTCTGCATCAATTAAGGGTGTAAGAGTCTTTAAAGTCCTTTGCTACTTTCATGATTTCATTGGAGAGAACAAGTGCACGTCCTAAATATTGAGGGGGACGTGTCCCCTGCGTCCCCCTGAAATCTACGCCTATGATTAAAACTGACACCATTTCTAGTCTTGATGCTCTGATGTCCACCATAGACCGTTATCCCTGACTGCACAGTCAGTAGATGCTAACTTGTGTGTAGAAAACTCACTGGATTAACACAGTATTATTAATTCATGTGTAAGTATGCAGCTGTTAAAATCCCTCCCAAACACTGTGCATGGCCTAGATTGTTACATGAAGACGTCATATCGTCACAGGGTACCTTTCTCCAACAGGACAGTCGAGTTTCAGGCACTTGATGGCCACAGTGGTCCTCCAGTCCGAGTGCTGCGCCTTGAACACGGTGCCGAAGCCTCCTCTGCTCAGGTAGTACAGGTCGGTCAGCTTCTGGTAAGGGATCACCGGCAAGGTGCTGGTCAGACTGCCAATGTTCATACAGCCCATAGCCGCGTGCGGCTCCATAGCAGTTTGTGAGCCTTTTACGGGAAGTCTCTGGGGATTTATCATCCACTAGGTCAGCCACTGAAAGCAGAACTGCCCCTTATGGTAATCGCAATGAGGAAGAGCTCTGCCCATTCACGCGCGTGCCATAATGTCGCTAACTGCTAGCAAGCTAGGCTAATGTAGCGGAGGAGGACGGCTGGAAAAGAGCAGCCGAGAAATGCTTCACCTGTGTCCCGACGAAAAACGGCGAGGACCCAACGGCTGCAATTGAATGTTCGCGTGTTCACCTGCCTGTTTGTTCATGTGATGCCGTCAGACTGCCTCTAACCAGCTGTCACAGGCGGAGTCAGACAGACACAACAACAGCGAGCACCGAGCGCTGCTGTCATTCAAGGCAGGTGGGTTTGTTGTTGCTAATGACGACACGCTTCCGGGTTTTTGCGAGATGCGTTCAGGGACATATGTTTTACTTGCACAGACATTTGACCTAAATTTTATTTTATTGTGGGACTGATTTTCTAAACAGTCCTTTCAGCACAGCCACTTAAAAAGGACTTACAAGCCTAAATATGACGATGGGGTGTTCATAGGTTGTTTAAATAACCACATCCTTTAGACTTTAAATTCACATTTATGTTTCAGTTTCGTTCTCTGAGCATGAACCCAAATGTTCCTTTCCGTGTTTGCTGTAACATGCTGGAATTCCCCAAACATGGGGCTTTCCTATAAAGCTGTTGATCTTTCTTGTGAATACCTGTTAAAGTAAAAATGGACAATCACGCCCCACACATCATACAAAAAAGTTCACTTCAGTGTTTCACATGCTTAACATAATGCTCTAAGCACAAACAAACAGAATTCCCCAAAGAGAAGCCTATTAAGAAGGTATGATTGATAGAAAAATAGAAAAAAATATATATAATACAGAGAATCCTACAAAAAGTTCCTATCTTAAGTAGGCATGATTGTTAAAATAGAAAAAAATATACACAATACAGAGAATCCTGTAAAAAGTTCCTACAAATATCAGGAAATCTGTAATATCCACAGAAAATAATCTGCTCATAATTCACTGTAATCCTTCATAATACACAGAGTTCCTGGTTATTTGTACAGTTTTATCAGTTGTTTTGCACTGTTATTGTCATGCACTGAATATCACAACAAAGGAATACTTTGCACATCTATTTCCAAACAGGTGCGTAGGAGAGGGAAAAGCAGAACTTGTAGAAAAACTCCTGCACACTAGCCATCTAACAAAGAGAAGCCCTCTGAAGTAGGCGTGGCAGTGAGTTTACAATCAGTCACATTACCCACGTGTAGTGGAAAGGCATAAACACACAACAAACATCATTTAACATTTATGTGACAGTCTACAATACTATACATAGCGACAGAGAAATAAAGAGGTTAAAATTAAAAATGGCATAGCGACAGTCATAAACATACCCCAAATGTTTACATAAGCTAGGTATGTTCTTAAGAATAAATGCTTAAGTCCTTATTGTTAAGCAGTATACACTGGAAAATAAACCTGAAGGGATTTCTATGCATGGAAAGTGAGCGTCAATACACAAATAGGAAACGTCATAATAAATACAACAAGGCCTCAGGGTAAAAATAACATCAAAATATACAATCAGTGCTTTAGAGGACAGCACACAGACAAACTCCAGATACATGTAAAAGTCCAGATTGTAGGATTCAGGGGGATATATTAGCAGAAATGGTAAATAAAATCATAAGTGTGTTTTCTTCACCTGAAAATTAGAGTTGTTGTGTTTTTGTTACCTTAAAATGAGCCATTTCCATCTACATAGTGAGCAGGTCCTTGTCTTGTTCCTACAGTAGGCTAGACAAGAAAAATCTTACACACTGTTCCAAGTAAATCAAATAATACAGAGTGTGGTCTTACATAGAAACTAACATTGGTAATAATTAAACTCTAAATCCCAGTTAAAGTGCAACACTAATCTTGTGGAATAATACATTTACACTATAATAAAATACCATGATAATGAATATATGTCACTAAGGTCTGTCCATACACTTCCTGTTATGTTATAGTGATCTTATTGTGTACAGTATCATCAAGCTTTTACAGTCATCATAACTGAATTTATACTTCTAATCATATTATTACTATACATTAATGTCGGTGTGCACAGGGTTTCAATATGACATGTTGTAGATTTGTTGTTTGAGCTTTACTGAAACAGGAAGAGAAACTTCCTGTCTGGGAGGGCTGGACCTACACTGAAGCACATGATTCACTGGAGCACGTGCTTGTGGCGTCCCCCTTGCAATCTGAAACCCCTGTGAAGCAAAGGGTGTCGACAAATCAGTTATAACTGATGCTTAGGTGGAGCTCACGTAACTTGCCGAGAGTTTTTGATGATCCAGCAAGACAGTCCTTACACAGTTCAGGCAGCCCTGCTGTGCATCATTCCTCCAGCTCTGACAGAGAATTTGCACTAAGCTGATGTGAGTAGGCTCCTACACTCCTTGTGTGCTGTGTGTCCTTGTGTTTTATTAATTAAATCTCTACACTTGTGGTATCAAAAGCTCACCAAGACCACCACAAATGTCTGCCACCTTTGTTCCCATTCCATTCCCAGTGGACTTGACTGGAGAGAGCAGGCCATGGACCAAAAAGGGGGTTCCCTATATTTTGTCCATGAACTGTTTCTTCCAGAGAATTTTTCCTGGATGAGATGAGTCAGACCCTGGGTCTCCCACCCTGGATGACTCCTTGAGTAGACCCAGAGGAGGCATGTTGAATGGGTCATCCACACTGCTGGAGGGGGAGGGGAGTCGTGGGGGTAGCTGGGTGGAGAGACCCATCACCCTGATGCTGCTGGGCTACAAGTTCCTGGAGGAAAGGGTGAAGTTCACAGTAGGGATTTTACATATCTGCCATTTCTTTCTCTTTTTGAAGATGCTTTTTTTGGCTTTTGCCTTTATTTGACAGGGCAGTGTTCAGTGTGAGAGGGGGAGACAGAGGGGACGACATGCAGCAAAGGGCTGAAAGTGAACCTGTGGTTGCCGCGGCAGTGGCACTGCCCTTATACATGGGACATTTTCTCAACTCACTGAGCGACCAGGCACCCCATATATATCTGCCATTTCTAAAAAAAAAAAAAAGCTAAACTTTATAGTGAATCCATTGATGAGAAAAAGAAAGAACTCAGACTGATGGGTTGTTTAAGTTGTGATATATTTCATGTTTAGGTAAAAACTTCGATGAACACTAGTATGATGATAAATGGGTGGATTAACATTTAAAAATAGCCTTTGTCTGATGATGTAGGTGACGTCACACTGACATCATGTGACTTCCTCTCTTGAAAAAGCTGTGCCTGTGTGTGTTGACTGCACAATACTGATGACTGAGCAGAATCGGTCACAAGTGTGATCAGGTCGGTACATTTCGCAACAGCAGCTACCCTTAAAATCCCCCTTCTTCAGAGGATATTGCTTTATGTTCTGTTTTTTTGTCTTTCTCTTGCTCATCAGCTCGCCACTCTTAGGTAGATTGTAGATGCTGTCTGATGTCACAGCTCATTTGTGGCGCCTGCGTTGGCCTCTGTGTTGTAGTTTTGGAGAGGGTGTCTGACCCGGGCGCTGCACACTGACTCATTGTTGATAAAGGCAAGGCAGAGGCTGTTTCACCTCAGGCGCTTGAGGACATTACGGATATCCCCTCAATTATTAGTTTCAAAGTTAGTGACAGGCTCGTGAACACAGTGAAGCATTAGGCAGAACCACAAGGCCCTGCGAGGAGTGGTTAGTGCAGCTGGACATACAACAGGAGCTGCTTACCCTACCTAAAGATGTTTACACCAGGCACTGTATAAAATAAGGCCAGGAGAATCTTTAAAGATTGCTACCACCCAGATAACTGTCTTTTCTCCCAGCTGAGGTTGGAAAGACGGAAGAGCTTCTACCCTCAGGCCACAAGGATCTTAAGTAAAGACACAGCCTATAACTGCCCTTAAGTAAACACAATCTGGGTGTCCAGTGTACTGTTGTAATAATTATAGATGCATTACACAGTATTTCTTCATCATTTAACAAGGTATCATAATCATCTTTATAATAGCCATTCAAATAATGTTTATAAATAGCTGACAAACCAATTATTAACCATTAACAGAGTGTTACAAATATGTGGTCCTCATCTTTCTGTTTTAACAAATGATTTCTTAAATGCTAACAAATCATTTGGCAACCACTGAAACCCAGTGCATTGTTCTGCTGGGAAACCTTTGGTTCTGGCATTCATGTGGATACCACCTGACATGTTCCACCCACCCAAACACCGTTACCCCCCCTTATGGCAACAGTACTCTATAATGACAGTGGCCCCCCAGCAGAAAAAAGCAGCCTGCCACACTACAAAAACTGGTCCCAATCTGCTCAAGGATTCTTGTGATGTGCCGGTACCCCCGATGTATCCGAAATCCAAGTGGGGGCCTCCATGGATCGGACTTGGCTCTGACCTGTCGAGGCATGGACACAGGATCTCTGCGGTGTCCTGTGGTGTCTGGCACCAGTGCGTTGGCGGCAGATCCATTTAGTCCAGTGGGTTGTGAGGTGGGTTAATGGCACATGCCACAGATGCTCATTTAGATCGGGATCTGGAGAATTTGGAGGCCAGGTTGACACTTTGAGGTCTTTGTCACATTCATTGGTCCATTCCTGAGAAATGTTTGCAGTGTGGAATGATTGGTGCATTGTCCTGCTGGGGGGCCACTGCCATTGGGGAGTACTGTTGCCATGAGGGGGTGTGTACATGGTCTGCAACGGTGTTTGAGTGGCTGGAACATGTCAGGTGGTATCCACATGACTGCTATTTATCAAAACCAATCAATAAATAAAAACTCTTCTCTAAACAGTAGAAAATAAGTAAATGAAAGGATAAGAGCACAGAGTAGAATAATAAATAAATATGTTGACGATAATAAAATGATATGCCAACTAATAAAACTGTTAAACAGACCAAAATATGTAGGGAAATATATAAGCAATAAATCAATAAATACATGGGTGAAGATCAATCAAAAATGATAAAATGTTGTGTTGCTCTGAAAAAGGAAGAATCGGTTCCTCTACCAAAATGTGAATGTGATACAACAAATGAAATTTGTTATTAATGTGGTGTATTGTATAGAGCATTGATGTCAAAGACAATTTTGTCCAGAAGGTGGCAGCCTATCAGCAGTTTCCAAAGATGAAGCTGCTGCACCTGCATTAAAGGGATGCTGGGAACTTGATGTTCTGTTCCCATCACACACGAGGACATCGCTCTCCAAACCTTGAACACAGTGCTCCGTCATAATGGGCTGTGTAGCTCTTAAAAACTGAATGACGGTGTTGCAATCAGTGAGTGTGTGTGCGCTTGTGCATGTTCCATCCATTTAAAACCTCATTCATACTAACCTCATTAACAGACTGAAGCAGAGCCACTTCATTCATTCTATTTGTGTCTCAGAACAAATGGCAGACGTGAGCAGAGACTCGGAGCTCTGGGAGCAGGCTGCGTTCATTCTGCCACACTGAATGCATTTGTACCTCATTTTATTTGTACTGTATAATGAAAACATGCAATGTAAACTGAATATCAACATGTCAGAAAAGACGCCTCAGGAGGCTGAAAGTGCTCCAGCTATCCAACCATGACATTAAACAATATCTACAAAAGTAAAAATAAAAAAGCATGCATTGTTAAAAGGGAAACTGTGCTATTTTTCAGCTGCTTCTTTGTCATTGATTTCAGTGTCAGACACCGACACAAAAAGGTACCTTTTATGGCAGTGACAGTGTGAGGTTGTAACATGCTCGGCAACAACATAATATAAGCGAGCTGGACATTCCAGTCAAAGCCTGGACATTTCCCTGGGAGCCTGTTGTTTGCTTCCCCACGTGTACAGAGAGTGCAACAAGCAGAAACTGTAAATTTCCTGTGAAAACAGAAGTGAATTTGAAAAGACACAATGCATGTAACAAGTGGAACATGTCCTGGAGCGTCAACAGCGGATGAAGTGTAACTAGTGTGTCATATTTAGAGGTGAAAATCTGATGACAAAGCGTCGACATTTGAGAAGATGAAATGAAAACAAAAAAAATATCCCATGTTTTTGTGTCTATGTGACTTCTGGGAACACAAATGTGTGAAACAGGTTGCACTCGTCACAGGCACGCCCCTTCAGTTTACATCAGCTGAGAGCACTTGTTCTTACTGCTGACCGGGTCAGATTGGTATTATGAGTGTCTTACAACATAACGCAAAGGGAAGTGAAGCATTTTTCTGCACCGTCAATAATCAGAACAATAATCAAACAACAGATTTCAGAACAAGTCTTGTTGTGTTGTTCGTGAGACTTGGACACAAAACAGACCAGAGCAAGTGAAAGGTACAGAAAAACATTTCATTCCTCTGTAGGGTTCCTTTTGTAATGTTGCCAGACACTCACAATACAATCTGAGCTTGTAAGTGGCAAAAACAACCACTTTTAATCAATGTAAATTAATGGTAGGCTGTAGGCTGTAGCGGTCTTGCTCAGCGCTGAACCAGTTTCAAAATGGTTGCTCCTATTAGTCACTCGGATACAAAAACACAGAAAATAGGATCCAGATTCCAAATTTTTGGAATGGCTATTGCCATTTCTCCTGTTTGCTAACACATTTGTCATTGTCACATTATGTCAGCTTCAGGACTGTCAGCAACCCTCCCATCAGAGACTGAACCAAAGCAGAATGAAACCACAGTTTGCACAGTTTAAACCTGTCAGAGCCTCGGAATCAAACTCCATCAGCTGTCCAGTGATTTGCTTTCAAACAAAACCAGACTGGTACTTGGAGGCATGCAACCACAAGGATGTAATGGCAGTTTTTTGCCATGTGCGAGTAACTTGAGAGCAATGTAATGTCAAAGTCCTTGTGTGTGTGCACATACTTGGCCAATAAAAGTTATTCTGACTCTGAAGCATTGTGACTGACCAATTCCTATTCTTTCACCAGCTAAATCATCATAGTGAAAAACACAACAATGTGCAAGGAGAACTGAGCGTAGAGAAGATAAACAAATTGTTGGCAGGTTTGAGGAAACAGTAGTCTGTTTTCAGTTGAAGCTGAGAGATCAGGGATGCAGCTGTGGCAGCTAGCCATCTTACTGCTAATGAAATAATATCAGCATCAAAGCCAAACTGAGACGGTGAAGACATGCATGATGACATACTGAGGCGTGATGATGGGAACGCTTTTTTGCTCTTTCTTTAGACATTTCATCATCTGGATTGTGAACATTTTCAGAAAGTACTTGCACTTCTTTTCTTGCCTCGCTTTCAGACCTTAGAGTCCACTCACTCTGCAGGGTTTGAGCTGACAATTCTGTCTTATACGAGATAACGACTTTACACTAAAAGAAAGGGTAAAAAAATGTCACTTGAGATCAAACTGAGTTGTACGAGGCCCGAATGAGTATGACACCACTGTCGAATAGTAAAAGCAACTGACACACACATTGATATATTTCATAACATCGCTTATCATGAGAGAAAACACGCAGCTATAAAGAGTTACAGACTGTGTCCAAATCCTAGAGCAGCAAGTTAATAAAGTTCATTTGTGACTCAAAGAAAAAGCAACCACAGCTGCTGAGAGCACTGAAAATTAAGTGTTTTGAATAACTGCAATAGACTTGCAACTTGGCTTTCACTTAGACACCAATGACTCGTGACCATGCTTGGACTTGAGCATATTGACTTGAAGCAGCTCCCCATGGCCACAGATGAAAGATTAGGTTGTGAAAAAGAAATAAAGCGTGGCATGATTCACCTCTTCTTGGCAAAGTGTCAGCACTTTCCCACAGCAGGCAATTGCATCGCATGAGCAGGAAGGGAAAGTGCAGGCCAGTGGGCATACAAAAAATTGACTTATTTAGGGACTTGAAACACAAATATTAGGACTTGAGCTTGACTTGGGACTTCTTGTCAAGACTTGCAGAAACAATGTCACTCTCCCAGGTAAGGATCAGCATCAAAAAACATTAATATATCAGATTACGTGGGAGCAGCGAGTCCTTTTTGCTTTTAATTGTGATGGACTGCCAACATCTGGATCACAGATTGCGTCTTTAACAGACTGAAATTGTAAACAGACCTGGGCATGTATTGATACTTAGTGGTGACAGTCTTGGCAATGACCCAGTGGGTCTTGCTGTGAAGCGAATCCCACACAAACTCAGCACCAGACTGTCAGAAGCTCAGTCATCTGCCAACTGTTCATTACTTATTTGTTCATTGAGGGAAAAGCTAATGTCGCAATGATGGAAAGCACTTATGTGGATTTCCATTTTACATCTCAAACCATTAATCCATTTCCTACAGTTGTCGGTGGAATTAGCGTCTTGGCATTCTACAGGAAAACAGACACTCTGAGGAGAAGAAACACTGACCATAAATACAAACGATAATGTCAGTGGGGATACAAGTGCTTCATCCTCCTTGACGTAAGTTTCAGAATCCTGTAATTCATCAATAGCTGAATGTATTGTTCAAAGCGTTTTTGACTAATTGCAGATTTTTCAGCATTGACCCACTATCCTGCATAACTTCTCAACATAAGTAAGACAGTAATATTCACATTGGTTTAAAAAAACAGTTTGAATGTATTTCCCATCTTTGCTGAGCAACAGTTTTGTGTGAAAGGATTTAAAGGCCTGTCCCAAATATAGGCCCACTGATTACAGTAATTTAAGCAAATAATAGCCTGGGCTACTGACTGAAGTTTACGGTATCTGTCTATCTCTATCTGTCACTACCAGCAGGCTTACTCAGAATTTAAGGGTGATGTCAGTATTTAAAACCTGGACACTATTTGCCCATGTTTCTTTGTGTCTAAGGACGTGAACAATAACTTTTGAAATTAGCTCAGTATTGAGTGAGATCACCGCAGCCAGCAGCTGCTTAACAGGCTGCAGTATGACAACTTGGGGCGATCCTTTTTGTTTAACCAGAAATTGCTATCGAGTAAAAAGTAGGTTTAATTTTAATTTCATCATCAGAAAGCACGACTCATTCAGAAACAAAATAAAACTCACAAAACCGTCTTGGTTAATTTTTCCACTGTTCCAACTCTTGTTGAAATAAACCCTTAACTCACCCAGTTCAATATGCTGGCTCTATACATGCTAAATTTACATTTAAATGGAGTCTGGTGGGTTTGGTCATAGCATTTTCTTGGCTGTTTCTGTTAAACAGAAAGGCCCTTACTCATTAAAAAAAAGGTCTTTCTCTGTAGGGATCCTTTTCATAATGTAGTAAGACACTTATAATACCAATATAAGATCAACAGCAGCATAAACAAACACTTTCAGTGGTCTTAAATTGACAGTATTTGTCTCTTAAATGAAAAAACATGGGACACTTAATAACAATCTGAGCCTGTCATGGCCAAGAACAAGCACTTTTAGTGGACATAAATTGACGGTGCAAACTCACCCGGATTGGTTATACTCTAATCTGTTTCGCAGGCTCGCAAAAATGTTGTTTCCATTAGTCATTTAGACACAAAAACATGGAAAACAGCTGAATAAATCGTTCAGGTAGCTCATGATCAGTTCTGCAGCAAATAATATCCTGTATAATTACTTAAACTGACAACACATCAGAGACTTCCTGATATTTTAATATAGACCACTTGTTTTATACATTTTCATGCGCTCAGGAGACTCAGACAATAGGACACGCTGTACTGGAAAGGTTTTCAAAATATATCCTGACCTGTAATTTGTAAAATGAGCTCAGAGGCTGAAATCATATACGCATATTTGTGATGGAGTATTCTGGAGCCAAACACAAAACTTGACTCGGTGGGACATAAATTGCAATGTGTTTTTTGTCATGGGAGACACATGCTGCGGTTATATGGGGATTTTTCTGTGCTGAGAATACCTTGTCAAGCCTTGAGTCCAACAACACACAGAATGCAACTATTGCATCCCAAAAAGGCACTGATAATGGAGGTGATGCTGTTGATCTCAGTTTGCGTGATGTGATTCACCCAGTGGGAGGCTTTGGGACCCTTTTGACGCCTTTGTTTCTCCCATCTTATTTGCATTATGTGTGTATCCCTTTATGTGCCCATCATGAATCCATGCAGTGCACTCAACGTGCTATATATGCCGGACTGATTATATTTTATCTTGATCTCCAGACACAGACAAGTATTTTACTCTGGAATGCAACCCTACCCCGCGGCTGCTGTTTTTAAATTAGTTTGTGGGGATTTTATTAAAAGTACATTTATTTAGGAATGTGTCTCATATAAAAATGATATCACCTGAAATAATAAAGGCAGTGAAATTCAATTTTGACACTAGGCCCCTAAGTGGATAATTTCAGTATATATCCTGCTTTAGTGGATGTTCTCAAATGCATTTGGAATACAATAACCACAAACTCAAAGCCCAAGAGTTAACCTGGAGGTTTGTGCTCACAGGGCAGTGGAGCCCATGCAAGATATTTTAGACTGGTTGGTAATATCATGCCAGTCTTAACTTTGCTCTTAGATCAGATGGATGCAAGTTAGAAAGCTTCACAAGAAAAAAAAAAAGGAGAGAGACTTATTTTCAGGCTAAATAAATTAGCCAGCCTACGAGGCAACTAATTCAGAGCTAAAGGGTAATTCGGTTGGGATCAGGACAACTTAAGTCAAAGAAAACTGGGGCCTCTCCGCCTTTCCTTGGGCCTATGCAGAGAGCCTCTTCTATGCACCTGCTTGGAAAGCCTTAAAGTGGCGAGAGCACACCTCTCTGCCTCTCTCAGTATTTTTCAACCTGGACCCGATTTTCCAATGTTTTGTGTCCATGTGACTAATGAAGCTCTTACTTTTCATGCTCAGGCTTGAAGTTTCTTTCTCACCCTGCATTCACTCCTTGCAAGTATGTTCACTCACTATCTCCAGGTGTCGTTGTCTGGGGTAGGTCATTTGAGTCATCAACTGATTCACAACCAACAACCAACCTGTCTATGATCTTACTGCTCCTTGTTCTGTCACTCCGTTTCAGTTGAAATGCTTTATTCACCAAGAGGGGAAAAATATGTTTGTCTCTACGCATGATTGAATGGAGTCTGGTGAAGTTTGCAATAGCCATTTCTGGGCTGTTTCTGGTGAAACAAAAAGGATCTTACTTTTTTACACAGTGCTCTTTCTCTGTAGGTGTGCTTTCCATAAATTCTTCTGGCTCTCAGAATAACAATCTGAGGCTGTCAAAGGGCAGAACAAGCACTTTTAGTGGACATAAATTAACCAACATGCCCAGACTGATTACACTGCGGCCTATTTTGAGGCCACTGACTACAGCCCAGTTGTTGTTCCCGTTAGTTTACACAAAACATGGGAATGGGTCCATGGGTCCAGGTTGAAAAATATCAAACTTGTCATTTATGTTTCACATGAACACCTGCTGACCAACGACGGGGAAATCGCAGCTCATAATTTTGTGGTTTGCCAAAAATGTTGGCTGAATTTTCTTCTTAAAATGCCAGTAACTATTAAAGACAAACTTTTCTGCTGAAGTAAACAGTACTGGACAGTTTATTGACCAGATTGCTGCTCACTTATCCATTTTTAGTTCGGATAAAGTCTTAATTTACCCAGAATTAATTGCAAAGTAGCAATTTGAGATTATAAAGACGTCAGCCTTGAACAATGTGGATTTAGAGGTCTATCTGAATTCTGGCAATTAGTTAGACCTAAGCCAACCTAACCTAGACATTGACAGAGTCTTTCTTTGTGAAACCAGACAGGATGCCCCTGATCTGTTTGACATTAACCAGCATATGAGCTTTTTCACGATTATCATCATGAGCACAGATTCCACTGAAAGCCATGCGGACAGGGCACTGTCTATGATGATGAGCCAAAAAGCATAAAGCTTTTGCGTATTCCAGAAGCTCACATCCACCCAGAAACTTTGCTGGTGCCACATTTTCTCATTTTTGCTTAAAGGGCACTGACTCCACTGTTTGATGAAGGGCTGTAAATTGGGGCCTGGCTCTATGGAGATTTGGGCATTGTCAAAGAGAGAGGCCTTTATTGGATAATGGCCAGAGGCAGAACACCAGGCAGCCTGACTGGAGAGATGGAGGATTTATAATGGTTCAACATTAGTGACCGTCTACTGTTTGTTTTTCCAATATTGTACCACTAATCTGATTCTCCCATCACACAAAGTCTGGGGACCGAAACATCCCCAGGAGGACACAGCAAACTGACTGGCAAAAAAATAAAAGACTTCAGTTGCTCGAGTTCAAGCAATCTCAACTGTGCGGTCTCTGACTGATGATTTAAATCTTCAGGGGGCAGCCCTACTTAAGCTCCAGATATTCAGGACATTACCTGGAGTCAAAGTATCTGCAGAGGTCTCCCCCTCTTCAAAACTAACAGACCTAACGGTTTAAACAGGTAGAAACACTGAATAATGTAGTTTCACATTTAAAAATAAATCTCTTTTTCCAACACTGCTCGTCATAGAGGGGCCGCTAACTGGTTTGTCTGACTTGGGCTACTGCAGAAACAACATGATGATCGTGGCTATCTCCATAGACAAGGAGATATAGATAGATGTAGATATAAATGGCTCATTCTGAAGTAATGAAAACACATGTTTAATTTTTTTAGGTGATTATACACTAAAGAAAATATATATATTATATAATATTCTATTTCTGCCAATATATCCCCCTAAATCCTACACACTGGACCTTTAAGAAGACTCATGAGGATTTTTGAACTCCTAGATATGGGAGGGAACACAGGCAACATGTCCCCAAACAAAATCTAAACTCTTGTGTGTGCTCCGTACCATAAATCCAATATATCGCAGAATGACGTTATATAACTGTACTGGAGCATTTTCCTATTCTAAAAAGTAAATCACGTCAATACAGTGATATTATGCCTTCAACGTCGCAGCTGGTTAGTTATGTCTTCAAATATCTCCTGAGAAGAGATTTTCCATGTAATGATTTTGCACTGAAGTGAGTTATTTTATCTACATCTTTCAAAGGAGGGCATAAAATCACCAGCTGTGATGGACTCACTCGGGAGATCAGGAGAAGGTAAATCAAATATGGGAACATCATTGTCCAGACTGTAAACATAAATCACACTTTTTTCCATTAGAGTCCTTTCATTTAGGTCTTCAAACACACACAAAAACATCTGACGAAGGTTGGATTATTTCAGAAGTGGATAAAACCTAAACCTGGTATTTATGCTTAAATTTTTAGCGACGTCTGCTGTCAGATGGTGAGCACCCACTAAAAATACCAAAAATTTCACCCTGCACTTCACCTGATTCGCATTGCGAGGTTTACTTCAAACACAACCCTGAAGCTGACCTCCCTTTTCATCAACACTGGAGAAATTCAATAAAGAAAAGAAAACAAATCGGACAAAAACTACGCAGGAGTCCATGTCTGTTGGGTCGTCCTGGCCTGCTGTGGCTGTTATTTGTCCTATATGGGGAGCTGTCACAAGCGTTTGAACTGCACATTAAAAGCTACAAAATGAACCATATACCTACAGCACTATGGCGTATTGCACTTGGTTGCGTTCCAGAGCTGCACCCAGGGGCCCTGGTTATGATACTTTAGAGCTGAACATTGTCAAATGTACAGGCTTACAAAAACAACAAAACTTACATTAGATTTTGACATTATTCAGTCTATGTGAATGAACTTTTCCCAGCATTCCCATCCACCAGGTCTCAAGGGTTACACTGTGCTTGAGTATGATGACCCCACCTTTCCATTCTCCTGCTGCTCAGCTTTCACATTATGCTTACTGTGGTTCATATTTTGGAGACAACGTCAGACAAAGGATGACTCCCACCTGCCTCACCTCTTTATCACCCATGGCTGCACAGTTCAGAGGACGACGTCGCAAAGGGTTTCAGAGGCAGCGTTGAGAATTGCCTGTGCAACTTGGGAACTGTTCTTTTGTGTGAATATAGTGATGGTTTCAGCAAATAGTGATTTTTTATAAACGTTACAATCTGTATCGTTAAAGCTAAGATAATCAATGAAATGTCCATGTGTGATGTGAAAGGGGTTGCTTGTAGTGAAGAACACATAGAAATGATCATCCACTTATTTCTATGTTGCTGTTTTAGTTCTTACATCCAACAGATTTGTACTGGTGGCCAGATGCTTAGCGCCAGATTCTGGGCTCTATGACAGTGTATGTTGGTGCTCCAGCAGCGAAAGCAGTCACTTACTCAGCTCTAACTGTGTTTAGAGTTGAATCAAGTAGTGCAGTGGTCAGTTTTGTGACTTTAAGGGCTTTGGAGAGCTTCCACATTTTTTTAAATACAATGTTCCGTCTTTCAACCGATTTATTAGGCAAGTTTTATTTCAGTTCTGGCAGTAAATACTTAGACATAAAAACAAAATGGCAAACAAAAAGAACTTTCATTCCAGGAACTTTCCAGAGCTCCCTCGTTGGCGCACTAGGTAATCTTTCCCCCCATTACGATGCCCCTGCTGGTAAAATGTGAATCAGTCTGTGAGAATATTTTAATAAACCATGCATCCATCCATTTTCAACCACTTATCCAAAGCGAGCAGGCTGAGCAAAATATTCCAGAAGCCCTTCTTCCAGCTCCTCCTGGGTGACCTTGAGATGTTCCCAGGCCAGATGTGATAGGCACTCCCTCCAGTGTGTTCTGGGTTTGCTCCAAAGCCTCCTACCAGTTGCACGTGCCTGCCCAAAAGATGGAGTTCAAGTATTTTGGGGTCTTGCTTACAAGTGTGGGTAGAATGAGAAAGAGTATGAGATGGATCAGTGGTTTGGTGCGGCCTCTGCAGTAAGGTGGTGAAGAGAGAGCTGTGCCAGAACGCAAAGCTTTGAATTTACTTGTCCATCTGCGTCCCAGCCCTCACCCGTGGTCATGTTAAATTGTGCTGACAGCAATATCTTCAGCTGTACTGACACAACCGCTATTGCGACTAGTGAAGCGTTAGCAAGCAGCTAGCGAGAGTGTGCCCATATGTCTTGACTGTTTGTGTTCAGATCACCAAAACACGCGTTTAACCATGAGGGGGAGACCGGGGACAATTGTAACATCTTAAATTTCCCCAATCAGAAATGAGATACAACCATGAAATTCATTATGCCCTTGCTTTTTGATCACTCTCTGCCTACCAAAGGAAAAACTAATATCTCAGGCATTTCTGATTTTATCTGATAAGACTAATTTTTGAGCCAGTTTCTCATGCCCTCAAAATTGTAGGCCTAAATGTCCATGAAAAACTTAAGCCATTTAATAAGCCTATCAGGTTAATAATAATTTTCAACTTAAAATGATAATAACTATATAATATAGTATGATAATATAGTCTAATAAATCGTTAAATTAACCATTGACTGTTGTTTTATCTCAGTTTTACTAGGCTGACAACAGGCCTTTTTCACCGCAGTGGAAAACAAAGCACAGGTGTTACTAATAACATTGACAATGTCTTGGTTTTATTTGAATGTCCTCGCAAACCATGACAGTGTGACAGTGAGCCAGCACACACAACACCAGGACCCTGGAACCAAAGCAGCTAAGTGGATCATAGTCATCATTTTTGCTTTTCATCCAGTAACTTGTCAGAATGTCCTACATGACCGGCCACTTTGTACTTCTGCAGAAAATGGGAGATGGGCAGCAATTCAACGGTCTGGAGCCAGGCAGTATGAATCTGTTTTAAGGGCCTAACACACAATGGTCCTGCCAAACAGGTGCCTGATTAGATCTGATTTGAGGCCTGTCGGGGTGGAGGCTACAGATGTAAGTGTAAGCTCAGCAGCCTCACGTGGGCCTTATCCTGCCATCATGACATTCACATCTGAACTGACTACTTTTCGTTAGAGCTTTTTGTACAGTAGCTCTAAGTATGTCTGTGAATGCCCTCAATTCACGTGCACAGGGCCCTAAACAAGGCCAGCCATTGAAACTGCAGGTAACCATGGCAACAGTAGGGATGCTTCGAGCCGCAGTGAAGCAGTGTTTAAGCCTTTATTATTTCACCGCTATCCATTTTCTTATTCAGTTAGAGTTTATTTTAATCGAACACAGTTTTGTTTGTACATATATTTCTACTTTAATCAGATGTTAGTTAAAGGGGAACTCCTGAACTTACCAAACCTCTGCAGTCTGCTCCTCATCTCTGTTTGCTACTTCTGCTGCTACTGTTGGCAGTCGGGTCGCACTGTAGGCACAAAGTTTTGACAAGGAAGGACGCTTATCAAGTCAGCTCATTAGCTCACTCTTTTAATTCTGCAAAAACGTAGCCTAACCTTTACAAATGTATATTTTGTAACGAGCAAAAAATACTTATAGCACTTTACTGTTGATATAGGCAGTGATGAAATTAAATTAGTGAAATTTCAGACTACAACAGGAAGTCTTGTGCCATGTGAACTTAAATATTTCACATTTCGCCTCATTACACGTTTAGAAAAGACGTAACTTCAATTCACGTCACAAGAGAAAACGTGTTTTTAGTTTAGTTTTATGTCCAAACCTCAACATGTGAAAAGTTCATTTCACTTGTGGTGACACATCTTTCACTTGATAAACGACGAATTTCCTTTGTGAGCAGACACATCTCTCAGGCCATTTTGTTCCCACAAATAAAAAGCACATGTAATTTTCAGTTTTGTGGAAGGAGCTTTTATCTGGTTTAAACTAGGTCATTTCACAGTTGTCATGATTTTGCATGTGATGAAAAACTGTTTGAACTTTTACACGCTAATGCAAATTTGAATGTGAAAATGACAATTTCACACATGACATTTTTATTTTTAATGAATATGAAAGCCTAAATTCAAATTTTAGGAAATGACATGGCCAAAACGCACTATTGTGTATATACGGTACATCATGGAGGAAAAAAAAGGGAGTCAGACCTCTACGTGCACACATACTTGGCCAATGAAGTTGGCTTTGATTCTGAATTTCTGATTTTGATTTCTTGAATTAAATGGCTTTCAATACATTTTAACCTGGTTATCTGACGTGGCAACTGCCTGAGTCCTCCAGCTAAGAGGACCCGGAATGACTGTGGTGTAAGATATGATGCGATGATATGATATGATATGATTAGAAAATTGTATTCCAATTATAACCTATGAATTACAGTACTCATACAGCTTGTATAGTGCAATAGCTTACAAAAGCTGACACCATCATCCATTCAATCCTTCTTTCTCGCCTTGAAACCGCTTTCAACATCATCACTCTCCTGGCTCACGTCCTATTTCTCTGACAGATACCAGATCATCAGCATAAATTCTGCTCCCTTCTCCCAAATGTTCCCAAAGGTTCAGTTCTTGGCCACCTTCTTTTCATTTTGTACATTTTCCCTGATGGGCGTCATGGACTTCAGTGTCACATCTTCGATAACGACATTCAGCTCCACATCTCCATCAGAAACATCACTCCTGCTGCTCACCAACTGCATCGCTGACATAAAATCCTGGCTTCAAACTGACTCAAACTTTACCGTGACGGATCAGAAGTGGTCATCATCGAACCCAAATCTCTTATTAAATCCACCCATAACTTCTCCCTCTCTGTTGAAGGCTCCACGTGTCCATAACCTTGGTGTCATCTTCCAACACATCACCAAATCAGCGTTCATCCATTTCTCATCCACGCATTAACAGTCTCCTCTATGGTCCGTCATCCAAAACACCAGAAACTGCTCGGCTTCTCACACACTCCCGCACCCGTGACCACATCACCCCCGTCCTTCATAGCCTCCACTGGCTCCCCGTCCCCCAGTGCATTCACTTCAAACTCCTCATTATTTCTTCTGCCCCCACCAACCAAGGCAAGGCAGCTTTATTTGTACAGCACATTTCATACACAAGGGCATCTCAAAGTGCTTTACATAGCAATGGAATATAAAAATTGAGTTTAAAAATAAGGTTCGGGCCCCCTAATCACTGAATCCACCATCTTCTTCTGGCACAAAGTGATCTCCAACCTCTAGGACTGATCTGTTGTCTGTTTCCAGGGCAACAGTCATCTCCTGCCGTGCGTCGGGCCCGTCACGTGGGGGCGCCGCGTCTCGGTCTTCGTCACTCCCGGTGCGGTGGAGGCTGATAAACCTCCTCACAGCCAGAGAGGAACCTGGGGGAGCTCAAGTGAGGATTTACAGGAGAAGTGCGTGAGTCATACATTGTATTCCTCCCCGTTGCATCCGACAGTTTAGGATTTATTTTTTATTAATGTGAGACTTTTTTTAATTTATTTTTTTAAACAGATCGCATCATCATCATCGTCATTATTATGAAGATCACCGGCAGACACTTGTTGTGCCTCTTCCTGCTCGTGCTCCCGCTGTCCTGGGCAGAGAACATGAAGAAAGATGTGAGGAAGAGTGACAATGACACAGGTGAGGATTCAAATTTTTTCAATAATGTGTTTAATCAGTGAAGATGATTTGATTTGTTTTACTGCGAGCCTCTAAATATGCGTTTAAATTCTGCACTGTGAACGAAAATGATGCAGCTCATGATATGAAGACACATAATGACCGGATTAAAAATATGTGGGTTTCATAGTTGATTTTTTTTTTTTCTATAGTATTCTATCATGCCATTACAAAATGGGCATGTTCTGCAAAGTAATCAATAAAATAATTAAATAAATATATTTGCTGGGCGGAGAAACAGAGGTTACTCATTGCTCATAGTTTAATTTGTTTTGTTTTGTTTTTTAATTTAAAAAAACGTACAAAAAACAGTCATGATTAATAATTGTACACAGGTATTGCCTTTTTTAAAATTATTTCCCACTAATGCAAATATTTCTAAGTCCAACTTATCAACACCCAGTCTCTTTAAGGTCATTTATATGTTGAAATCTATTAGTTTCCAGCCTTTATTGCAGGTTCTAGTAGGAGTTAAAACCTTACGATTTGTAAATCAATCAGTTAAACCTTACATAGCACTTTACATACAAACAGAATGCAGCACAAAGTGCTGTCACAAGTGGGGAAACACCAGAGGCAGGGTAAAGACTTAAAATAGAAAACTATTTTGAATCAGTAAATAAGTAAATAAATAACAAAAATGAAGAATACTTCAGCTAGAAGAACGGATTATTAAAGATAAATACATTGATAAATACACAATA
Source organism: Epinephelus awoara (assembly GCA_035609425.1). Taxonomy (NCBI): domain Eukaryota; kingdom Metazoa; phylum Chordata; class Actinopteri; order Perciformes; family Serranidae; genus Epinephelus; species Epinephelus awoara. Next base: position 15,455,227 of record CM069306.1, on the reverse strand, counting down.
GTAATAAATACAAAAGAAGACATAAAGTTCAACAAAAAGCCAAACTAAAAAGGTAGGTCTTGAGTTTGCTCTCAGGCAGGCTGTTCCACAGATGTGGACCATTGTTTCTGAAATGATGGCCCACCGTTGGTTTTTGCACTAACTTTTGGGATGATTAAAAGGCCTGAGGGCCAGAGGGATCATACAATAACAGAAAATCTAATAGATAGGCAGGACTAAGCCCATTAAGAGCTTTAAAACCAACCAGCCATGCAGTGTTACCTTAAATTCATAAAGAAAAAATATTTTTAAACTGAAAATGAAACTTATTTGTTTTGTCTTTGTTTTGTTTTGTTTAGCATGTGTTTGTGATTCACCGAGCATACAGCTGGATAAGTGAGATCTGAATTATGCTGCATGAGTTGTGTGAGAGTTTGTTAACAGATGTTTTGATATTGTTTTGCTGTCCATAAGCGCAGTTGCCAATAAATCAATGTGTTTACTGTTTTCCATGTAGGCGATGCGTGAAAAACAAAGTTTACTACATATCTGAGAGAAAACACCATGACTGATTGCTTTTGAAATGGTCATTTGGGGGTGTCGTGAGCCTTTAAAGTATTATCTTTGTTATTTAACCAACCCTGCATATTGTATTAAACCATGACGGCTGCATCTGGTATGATTTTATCATTTCTGAGGCAAAACAGTTTTAAAGCACATAATTGGACAGCTGAGAGATTCTGATCCTGAGGTTTCCACAGCTTTGATTTGTGCAGATTATGATTTCATATTGGTTTGGTTCAGTCTATATTCTTTGATGGTTTGAGTCGCAGAAAGTCTTGAAGCTGACATAACAAATGTGTTAGCAAGCGGCTGACACACATCCAGTGGACACAAAACAACATCTGTATTCATTTGGAGTCGTGTTTCTGGCCACCTAATGATTGTCAGCTCAGAACTTACTCTTTTTTCAAGCTCTGTGTCCGATCTCCTCCTCCTCCTCCTCAGGGAGATATCTGACTCTTTTTAGCTGCTCATTGCTTCACTGGGTTCACCTGCCAGTCACTACTGCCTCACGTCTGTATGCCTTCACGCACCAGACAATAGTTTAGTCTGTGACAACATGGACTCTTCAAACATATCTTCAACCTGGCAGCACAGAAGATCTATACAATCAGCACCATTTCAAGAGGAGTGTCACCAAATCAGTGTCTGACCAAATGTCTCCCCTTCTGTTCCTGATATGACACTAATAATGGCCAGAAAAGTGTTTTTGCAGAACATTATGATGTCATCTTTTTAATGGTGTGACCTTTTGTGTATAAAATTTCACACTTTATCATTATATCCTATTAGACATTTCTGTGAAATCTTGTCATTGTTAGTGTATGAATTCACGAAAAAACATATTTTGAGGCCAAAGTCACCGTGACCTTTGACGCATGACCATCAAATTCAAATCAGTTTACCATTGAATCTAAGTAGACAGTAGTGCCAAATTTGAAATTACTGTCGTTTCTTAAGTAGCGATGACTTGAAGGTGACGAAGGAGACTCTGCTGACACCATCTTGCTTGTATACAGAAAAGGTTTATTACAAGAAGTACAGCATCATATCAAGCACCTAGGTTTGCCTGAGAGAGAGTTCGAAGCCAATATGAACCGCTCTAAAAACAGCCCCAATTCCTCCTTCTTATGTAGGGAGGTTGTTTTTGTGAAATGTGAGACAAAGAAGAACAGAGGACAGATAGACGTCCTAGTTGGACTTCACCAATTCCTTTGCCTATGCCATAAATAACCTCTTGACCTGGACCATATATTCCTCTTGACCTTGGGCCCCTAACCAGGCATCTGGGCATCACAGTGGTGCTGTATACACCACATGACTTCCTGAGATGTCGTGTTCAAAAGAATGTGACGTCGGTCCAACCCAAAACCATAATGCCTCACTGGTGCGAAGACATAAAGCAGTGACGAAGCGAATCACACAGTGACGTTGTTGTGGCCGTAAAATTACCACAAACATTATCTTTCCAATTGTTACAATGAAAATATTAATTGATGCAGCTTTAATACAGCTTTAGTTCTTGCCGCAGGGAATTGCACTGAGGGTGTGGTTAGTACACTGTGACATCCCTGCTTGGTGTGGCTGACAACACCCAATACCTTTGCCTTGTCACAGGTACTGCAGACTTGAACAGAGCTTAAAATGCTTTTTCTGTGTGCACTGGTGTGTGTAACTTTTATAACTGCATGCACCATTTTTTACTTGCACCAAATTTTGTTTTACTTCATTGTTTGGTGTATTTTTCTTTTTTCTCAAAAGAAATCCAACACTGACATTTTCTTTTTATGGCAGTTCAAATATGAAGAAATCGTTAGTTTATAACTTCAAATTTCACATGGCCATAATCAGAGCCATCCTCAACAGGATTCAGTTGAACATTGCAGCAAGCTCTGAAGGGAATGATTTATTCATTTAATTTATGAGTTTAAAACTGTGATTTTATTGTGTTACAATGTCGGTTGACCTGACTTTCCCTCAACAATAATGTGCAACCACTTCAAATATGTTCATGGAAACATTTTGAGCAGGAATCAATTGTGCTTCTCGGCAAACCTATTATGAAATAGTTTTTTGAACGATATTAGGACCTCTTTGGTGAGGTCACACATTCAACAAGACTTGTTTGATATACGATGTGTAATAAAGTGTTGCTTTAATGCGCCTTTTGGCTGCTCCAAGAATCAGTATTGTAATAGAAATGCTGGTCGAAATCCAAACGGCAGCTGACTTGATGGGGTCGTACACTGTGCTGCTGCTGCACTTTGCTGCCTGGTCTTGTCTTTTTGTGTGTTTCCTTTTTTTGTGCCACGACGTTATAAATGTGTTTTTCATTGTGTGAGAAAATGGATGATTGGTGTTCGAGCACTTGTCAGTCCTGCACAACACATTTTCTGTATTAGCTCAACAGCTCAAATTTTAAGTGCATCTGGTATTTTGAACTGTGCTTGAATATTTCATCTAGAAGAGATCAGGTAAGCAATGCTGTGAGGTTGTCATCAAGTAGAGAGGAGCTGCCATAATATTATATAATATATAAAAGTATTTTGCTCTTACTCTTTTTATGATATTTTTACCCACATGTAATATTTTCAGGTATAGGACCTACATATCATGAGGAATTAATCCAAAAGTAGACGTTCTCCCATTGTACAAATTTAGTGCATGTGTGTCCCTTTAACGATTAAAAAAAATGGTAGAAACCTCAGGAAGAGCAACTGAGGAGGGATCCCTCTTCCAGGATGGACAGACGTGCAATAGATGACGTACAGAACAGATCAACATGATAAATTCACAGTAATCTGTATGACACAATGAGACAGAGAGAGAGAGAGAGAGACAGAGAGAGATGCAGGGCAGACAGTAATAATGATAACAATTTTAATTTTAGTAATAATGTTATAATAACGGTAATTGTGATACAATATTTTGTAAGTATATATTAATATGTGTGTGACGATAATCACATGTATATAATAACAGAAGCATGACGAATAATACTAGTTAACCTGAGAGACAGTGGAGCACAAAGGCTCCAGTGAAGAAGCCGAGTTAGTGACATGCAGTAGAGCCGAGTTAGTGACATGCAGTAACAGGACATGAGTGTTAACAAGTGAAGAAGAACCAACTTTTCAGTCACTGCGGAGAGAGAGAGAAGAGGCTCAGTGTAGGAGGTGTAGGAGGTCTCCGGGCAGATTAGGCCTAAGTCAGCCTAACGAGGGGCTGGTTCAAGGCAAGCCTGAGCCAACCCTAACTATAAGCTTTGTCAAAGAGGAAAGTCTTAAGTCTAGTCTTAAATGTGGAGATGGTGTCTGCCTCCCGGACCGAAACAGGAAGATGATTCCACAGAAGAGGAGACTTATAGCTGAAGGCTCTGGCTCCTGATCTACTTTTGGAGATTTTACGTGAGCTACAGTTGTAACCAGGCTACAGAAACAGCATTGAACAAATTGGTAAATTAGCAATATTTCAGGCAACTATTTCTACGTTAATTTCATACTAAGGATGTGATCAGATAATACAGTGCTGTATCAGGCAACTGGACTTGCTTGAGTATCTTGAAGACGTTTCACCTCTCATCAAAGAGAGGTGTGTGTTTTCAGGGTTAGATGGGTCCAGGTGATCCAAACCTAACCTAACCTCCTGCACAAGGTTTGAAATCCTGCAAGTCCACACCAGTCAGTCAGAACTGAAGAAGCCTCTTGGATGAGACGTGAAATGTCTTTAAGAAATTCAAGCAAGTACAGCTGCAAACGATATAGAACTGAGTGTGTTACATTATCTGATCATAGCCTTGGTATGAAATTAAGATAGAAACAGATGCTTGCCTGAAATATTGTTGATTTGCCATGAAAAATAGTTCAGCTGGCTTCGATATAGCACTTAGAAATACCATAACCTGGATGACTGAGAATTTTCCCCAATATGAATTATCAAAACTTACTGGATGTAGCAGCTGGCGCATTTGTGCCCTTCCTCATTGGCAAATATATTGATTACACCTACATAATTAGCGAATTTGACTGATGGAAGTTGCACAAACACTATACAGTCTCTATCTGATTTTGAATGTAATAAACTAATTGTGCACTGACTCCTTGACGACCAAAACTAAGCATTACAGTCTATGTTATAGCCACGCAGTAAATATATTTGCAAGTTGTACTGACAAAAACAGACATTTAATTTATGTATATATAACATTATCGGCCTACATATACAATTCAAGTAATAAAGCTGCAGAGCTGACGGATCCTGTTGATATTTCTCAGGGATGTTTAGCGCTGCTCTGACCACATGACAACCTGATGATGTTATGATGAAAGCAAGAGAAAGACTTTTATGGTTCCCCCCTACTATTAAGCATTTGAGCATGTGTGATTTAGCTTGTGCTTTCCTGGTAGGAGCTAAAAATAAGGAGAAAGAATGGGTACACAGATACACTGAATTAGGCCAATCACACCATGAACATTAATACTAAAGAGAAGCCATTAGGATGAAAACATGGACAGGATTGGAAAACATGAGGGGAAAAATAGATGTATCACAGTTTGTTGTGCAGACAGATGTTGGTGCCTCAGAAGAAGCAGTATTTCAAGTGGTCGAGTCGAGATGTCTAAAAGACATAAGCGTGATTTGGCATCGGCAGGATGAGAGGCATGAAACAGCACTGAGCTGAAGATATTTTTTGCAAAACAATGAATTAAGTTTAACATCTGGCCAAAGACTGGCCAGAGGTTTGGGATCGGATGCAGAAGGGCAGCAGTGTTCAGTCACAGGGCAGAAGGACAGAGGTTGGAGCCAAGAAGGAGGGTCTTTTTTGATTTGCTGACTTAGTGACCTCCCGTTGTTTCTAGGTTCTAAGTCATATATTTTGATACACTGAATAAAAAGTGCCAGTTGCTGAGATGAGTGGTTCTGACTTTGATGTAGGTTGTTTTCTTGATGATCAAAAGAATGGCCAGCAGAGAGGAGGTGTTAAACCAAATCAAGTTGATTTCCATTGGAACACTGACAATCTATTTCTTTTAACTGCTTCATACCAAATAAATTATTGCCATCTGCGCAGATGATCTGAATTAATTTACTTGGAACGAAAAAAAACCAAACATTTATGGTATTCTGCATATTGTTTTCAGTGCTGTTTGACATTATTAGGTGTACAAATCACCGATAGTCACGATCCATTTTCAGTGCTTAGCTGCCTTCAGCCGTCTTCAGTTCGAGCTTCGGTGCAGCGAAAGTTTTATCTTTCATAATCGGGTTCACAATGTGCTTACTCTCTGTTACACACACACAAGGATGCATGGATGGGTTGCAGGTGGATGAAGTAAAACAGCATTAATGGGGAAAATATTTATCACTTCCTCTAAAATCTGAACAGCAGACATGCTGTCCAATGCCCCATTAAGAGAGACGCTGTGCACATTTACACACAAAAAGCAGTGTTACTTCATCGATTATTTAAGGAGCTAAAAGTTCAGTTCTGTTTCCTCTGTCAACTTTATAACTACAGTTTTTAGTTTGCTGCTTAAGTGCCCCAGGATATTTGCTGTAGTGATGTTACTGCTCTGACTGCATTACTCAGCAGAGAACCTGATTGGTTGAATTCATTTTACACCCAAAGCACACCTATGAAAACCTCTTGACTTCCTTCCGCAGCTCAGTTATTATTCTTCAATGTGGAGACAGCACAACCATAATTGGTTTTATAACCAATAACCACTAAGACCAATTCAGGAGTGAGTGAGCAGCCAGTTGGTGCCTCGATAACAACCTCCAGCTCAACACATTTAAAACACAAGAACTCATTATAGATTTCATGCACAGCCCCCTCTCCAAAACCCCCAAGCCCATCCTCTGAGAACCTATAATCATCTCTGACTCATTCAGACTCCTTGGAACACATCAGCAAAAAAATCATCTTGACAATCAATACAGGCCACATTACAAAAACAGCCCAGGAAAGACTTCTTTTCTTCAGGCATCTTTAAACGTTGAGAGTAAAACAAAGCCTCCTCCCTCAGTTTTACACTGCCACTATTCTCCTCATCCATAACAGTTTGGTACAGCAGCACAGATTGCCACCTAGGGGCAACATCGGGGGCTGAAAAATTAAGTCAACATGGAAGTGAGGCTGGCTCCAGACACCAATCAGTCTGCATATACCCTTTTTCCATACTCATGTGCTGGCTTGGCTTGGTTCAGTTTGATTTGGCACATCAGCTAAAAGCAGCAGGGATTTGAGTCTTCATTACAACAGGGCTACTCGCTTGAAGTTGGTCTTAAACTGATAACATCAACGATAGCCTCGCTTTTTTTAGTGTTTTTCCATCACACAGCACAGCAGTTAAAAGAAGTTTACCTGTTGGCATTCATTTAACATCTCATTGTGACTGTTTTCTGCTTTGATGCTTCCTCCCTGTGGTTTTAGTGGACTTGAAAAGCTTCTAACAAAGTTCTGCTGGCTGGGTGAGAAACACATTTCTTTTCCTATAGTTTCTGCGCAATAAAAGTCACTTGTTATTTTGCGGCATAAAAGCTTCTATTGTGAAGCAGCAATATACAGGAATGAGAAGCAGAAACTTAATGAGACTCCTATGTTGCTGGAAGTAAACATGAAACAGTAAAACAAAGCAGATACCTTAAGTAAACACAGGACACAGGAGAGAAATTTAAATTCCAAACCACAGAAATTCAGTGAGAAGCTACAAAAGTACTGAGAGCTGAACACACATTCCTTTTTCTCTGGTCTCCTGCACAGATGCGAGTTGAGTCTTGCAACACATGCTTGTTTCAAGGGGAGAAAGGGGGTCATCTGAGGTTGGCTGCAGTCAGCGAGAGGTCACCGCTACCGGCCTTGGGGGCAGGCAGCCAGATTATGGCCCTACTGCAGAGACGGTCAATTTCTGGCGCAGAAATGGAATGGAAAGAGAAATTGGCGTGCCATTGCTTGACTGGGCATGGCCTAAAGTGGTAATGGAAAAGGGGTAATAGACACCCATGTTAAAATCCCCAACTTCACAGCATAAATTCAATGAATGCACTGACCTTGTGTAGTGCCTTTCTAGTCTTCCGAGCACTCAAAGCGCTTTTTACACTCGGAGTCACATTCACCCATTCACACAATTGAGGTTGAGGCTACCATACATGGTGCCACCATTTACACGCTCTCACACACACCAATGGAACAGCTATTCGGAGCAATTTGGGGCTCAGTATCTTACCCAAGGATACTTTGACTGGAGGCTGGAGGAGTGGACCAACCTATGAGCCACAGTCGCCCCCTGATTAAGGTTTACAGTCTGGAACGGTTTTGGTCTTTATAGCTAATATCCCCCTCTGTGACAATTGTACAGGGGGTGAATTTTTTATAACTCATCTTTATACATTTTATCAAGCCTATGCATAATTATGGGCGGCACGCTTTGAGTGACAGGCTGTCTCCCAACAGTGTCCTTGACTTCAAATCGCTTCTCCACAGCCCCAAATACGGTAACTTCTGGCTCCAAAAAACCAAGAAGTCGATGACCATAATGCCGAACTCAAGGTCTGACAGCCACAAATAAGTCTACAAACCAACGGGTGACACCACAGAAGCTCCGTCCATTATTTTTTACAGTCTATGGTGATCACGCAGCATCTCTACAGCACCATAAACACTGTCCTCAGTAAACTTAAGTATGTACCGAACTCTGCTGCGCAACCTACTTACCAGAACCCGCTCACATGACCACATCACCACAGTCCTCCACATCCTCAGCTGACTAGCGGTTAAACACACATACTTCAAGATTCTCCTCATCACCTACAAGGCCCTTAACAATCTGCCTCCTCCACATCTCTCTGACCTCCTCTGTCAGTACTCCCCCTCCCGTTATCTCCACTCTGCTGATACCAACCTCCATCAAATACCCAGGACCAACCGCCGAACCTGGGGTGACAGGGTGTTTTCAGTTGCTGCCCCCTCTCTGTGGAATTCACTGCCACACCTAATAAAAATATGCCGTCACATTGAAAGAAAGAAAGTTATTACATACTTACAGCAACATGGATATCTGTGCCAAGTTCCACAGCAATCCATCCAATAAAATCCTTCCACTTGTTGCAGAGATATTTTAGTTATAGCAGAAAGACAGACTTGAACATTACCACAGAAGATAATCCCCAAAACATTAAAACAGAGGAGCTGTCAGCAGGCAATGTATCCCTTTTAACAACTGACTAATGACCATCACTTCCTCCAAGGCTAACTTGCTTAATGAGCCCTTTAATGTAAACCCAAATAGCTTCCATCTGATCTTCACTGTCATCCAGCAAGAATGCGAGGGAGTGGATGATCAGATGATCAGAAATGCATCATTCTGCCAACACGCTGACAGATAAAGGAGGCTAGGGATGAGATAATAAAGAAAACTGTTAACACCCTTCTGCTTCTGTAGTATTATCTTATTAAGTGTCACAAACATTTTCCAGTAGTTGCATATGGATTTCCATTAATCAAAGAAGCCAAGAAAGCACAGACTCTTGACTACATAATTGAGGGAGGCCTCTCAAAGGTCAACCCACATGGAAGGCGACCGGATTGTCAACTCAGTGAGGCTTGTTGGCCTGTTCAGAGGATAATGTGCACCCACTATAGCTTAAAATCCACACATTAAAATACAGTTTCTGTAAACAATTTCTCCAGCAGTGAACCTGAACTGAATATTTACCTCCTTCCTTATGGGTGAGTAGCCTATATGGTGGAAACCCCAAGCCCGCCTCATGGATCCTAGCCAGACAACTGGCTCCAGAAGGGGTCCCAGTTTTCATATTTCATGTGAGTTTTATCCGTCCAATTATGGTTGAGTTATGTGACTCTTTTATTGCTTTATTTTTTATATTTTTATTAAAACCTCCAGGCCCACTAAACTAATTACCCTGCCAATTTGACTAACCTGAGTCACTACTTCATGACTGCCTTGGGTGGCGCTTATCAAATGAATGAGGGGGAAGTAAACGGAAGTTAACTACCTTGAGGTAAACAAGAAACTCACAGGGGCAAGGACGATGGCAGATAGTGCGGACAGAAGGGTAAAACAAACCACAGAGGCGCTGTCATCTTTCAAGTTGAAAGTCTGGGCCCACTTTGACTTCTATAAAATATATGGGACAAACAAAAGAGGTAGAGACTACGCGATATGCAAGAACTGTCTTTCGAAAGTAAAGTACACTGGCAAGAAAATGGCGTAAGGCCTTGATAAACCTAAGTGACAGTTGGCCCTCGTGGTCAATGTTAGGCCATTGATGAGCATCTGTTGCATCTGTCCGGCACTGTTGGCACTATGTTGGCAGATTCAGCACATTCAGCATGATATTGAAACAAAAAAATTCAGCCATTAAGCTTTTTAGCAGAAAGAGCTGTTCACTAGCGCACAGTTAATTTCTTCTTTCAACATCAGGTTGTGTTGTTTACGTGCCACCAGGCTAACTAGGATTTAGGATCTGTCCTGTGGGTCTTCCAGTTCACCTTTTTTGAATGATGGACTACTGCTGCCTGCAGCTATGGAGAGTTATTTTGTCTCACACAGGCTCCTAACGTTCACGCTAGTTGGCAGCTGGCTATAGTCTTAGCAATGTGTTCAAGTGCAACTTTTTGGCCGAGACAGGGTGTAGTGATGCCACACTCATGGCTGCTAGTTCTTGCTGATGCCGGTCTGGTGTACCTTCTTTGCACTTTTTTTGTGTTCATCTCAGATATCAAATTCTGTCAAACAGACAACACTATGCAGTGAATAGATACATAATTCCATAATTGCTGTTTTGTGGTTGCATCATTATCGTGGGCAACTTATTGTGATTATGTTGCGAATTACTCTGTGATTCCCATCGCTATTCATTACAATTAGATGCCAATTCCCAGAGGACAGAAAGCAGCTTGAACAAGCTCATAGTAGCATCAGTGCACCTTTGCATTGAAAGACGCGAGTTGAAGTGTTGTGGACATTTGATCAGGGTGCCTCCTGGACCAGGTATTCCAAGAACATCTGACTGGAAGACGACCTCAGGGCAGACCTTGAACACCTATCAGAAGATACATAGGCTTATAGCATTAAATATGTGCTTACTTCTCTTGTGAGGCAAACTGTTGACCTGACAGAGCAAAGAGAGGAGAATAAACCCGAAACTTCTTGTTTGTGTAAAACCAGAATTTAGGCCTCAAGAGAGTATGGTGAGGTTTTTGTTTTTCAGGGAAAACGAATTGACCATGACCTAAAATACAGATATTTCTCTAATGAGCAGTGTTTATTGGCTGCTTTTAACAGTGATACATATTTTGTTGTTTTCAACTCTAGTTTGGAGCCAAGGAAAGAACAGACGATTGTTTGCGAGACGAAAGATTTCTCCACCACAGGAAAGTCACACTCCTGTAAGCTTGCTTTGTTCCTCTTAAACTGTCTTTATATGTCATGTAACGCCACTGTGGGCCCACTAATTTTTCAGTTTGCATGCTTATCCAGAGGGTCCGCGGAGATTTTAAATATTTTCCCATTCTGATGTGAGACACATGTACATTATCTCACGTTTCAGAAGCACAAGTCAAACACCATGACCCCTGCGCGTCGCTGCGGCCGTCTGATGGAAAGCTGCACCCCTCACGTGCCGTGCTGCGACCCCTGCGCCTCCTGCCGCTGCCGACTCTTCAACACCATCTGTCACTGCTGGAGGGTGAACCCTACATGCCTAAAGAAGACGTAGACGAAGCGCCGACACACACATGCACAGACACAGGCACAGCTCAGCATCTGGACATATACAGTGATAAGTCATAACGAATACACAAAGAAATGCACATACACTGCCTTCTGGCCTGTGGGTGAGGCTCAGAGAATATTATGGAAATATTTGAAAAATTGTGTGAACATTAAAGTTCCATTGTCTGTGGCTCCAACATTTAAGTGACGGGAATTAAAGAATGAAGCCTGTGTTTGTCTGCAGTCTTCTGAGAAATAAGGAAATACGCATATAAATGTTTACAGAATATCCACCAACATTCAGTGTGTAGGTGTAACAATGACATTGATCATGTTGCTACACTGAAATGTTCTGCTGGGAAACCTTTAGTCCTCGCATTCATGCGGAGGTCATTTGACATGCACCACCCACAAAACACCGTTGCAGACACCACAGGGCGACCACAGAGGGCATGTGTTTGACGTTTTTCTGGTTGACCTACTACGTCACAGACTAAACAATTGACAAATAAGTTAGCTACAGTTAGCTAACAGCAAACAGGTACCAAGGCAGACAACTTTACAGCTCTGTACATTTCATCCATCCAAAAATGCACGGCTCTGGATGCAGATTTCACCATGTTGTTACCGGCTTCTTCTTCTGTTATGTGTTTAATGCTATTCAACTTCCGGGTCAAAGCCCGGGGCGGACACTGTGGAGCATGCGCTGAGCACCTCAACCAACTCGTGTCCGATTGACTGTATACACGTAGGAGGTATTCTAATCCCGTTCTTATTATCTGGGTGTGTTAATCCACCTTTGAGAAGTTAATTTAATACAATTTCAGTCAAACTAACATGTTTACATGTATTTTAAAAGTCCGATTTTAGTTGGATTTTCTCTGTGTTAGGGTTGGTGGAGAGAGTCAAATCGTGTGCACGTGAATGCCAGGACTCATGGTTTCCCAGTGGTTTTGATATTATGTCTGATTGGTGTATGTTTTATCATGTATGTAGACAGTCATGTGTAAACTGTGTCTTGTGCCTTGGGTATTTCCTGCACTATTGCTGCTCTGGAATATCCTCATCACTTGTACTTTAATACCATGTTAAACATGTGAGAGACCATAATAACCAGATTTAGCCTACATTAGAATATACATTTCTTTTTTTTTTCTTTTTTTTAAACTGACTACCCCACTGAATAAATGTGCAAAAAATAAAGCAAAACCATGTTTCGAGTCTTGAACAGTAAAAAAAAAAGAATTGTACAACAGATACATTTAGGTCCTTAAATGTACAATTATTAATTATTCACATACGGATTCATGAGTCAAAGTTGGTTTATATTTTTGCTATTGAATAAATATATCATATGCCTATATTATTCTTGTGTTTTTGTCATTTTACGTGTCCCCTGTTTCAGTGGAAATGGCCTAAAATACATTACAAAGGTGGATTTATGGGGGGAAACCATGTTTAAATAAAGACAATATGACACAGAGCATCAAAACAAAGCAAAAAAGAAAAGTTTGCCGGCAGCTGTCACATGAAACGGTGGCTAAAGCTGCTTTTTATTCTTTTTCCATGGGGGATATGTGGAAAGCTGAATGATAATAAATATGAATCTCATGTTTAAGGGGTCAAGTGTTTATCCAGGAAGGACGTGCATGGACACATGTTGATGTTAGTCCATGATGTGAATCCCAAAATAAAGCAGTGTTGCATCTCATAACTCTTAGCTGGTATCTGTGCTCTACTGTATTACTTAGTCTGGGCTGCTGGGAAGAGTGTCTAACAGCAAAAATATGCATCCATAATTAAATATAATAAATGTAATAAAGGAGTGTAATACATCAAAGAGTGAATTGCTACCGGAAAGAGCCATGGTGGAGCAGCCCGTACACGTTGTGTGCTGTGTCTAAGTGCAAAAACTGTCATGCATAAAAGGAGGTGAGGAAAGGTCAGTGATTATGCATCACATAAATTTCTCTTCACACGATAAACTGCAAAAATGTACCACATAATCTGTGTTCTGCTGCCTGGTTTTGCACAGATCTGTTCTCCATGCTAGCACATGCAAAAAAATATATGAGACTGAGATTTCATGATGGAAAAGAAAGTGAGGTAAACAAGTGAGTTAGCTAAATTTGTTTAACTCCTGTATGATGTCCAGCCAAAGAGCATCATGGTCTTGGATTTATATACGTACATACTGCTGTATATTCCTCTCCCGAGATACAGAGCAGGGTACACCAAAAAGGGCCATTAAAGGTTAAGTGTGTAAGATTTAGGGGGATTTAGTGGCATCTAGCAGTGAGGATGGCAGATTGCAACCAGCTAAAACTTCTCCCAGGTAGGATTCCTTTAGTGTTCATTGTTCAGGAGGTTTTTACCTGAGCCGACTTATCCGCAGAGGTCTCTGTAACAACCAGGTGATAGTGGACTCAAACAAGTACAACTCTGGAGACAGTCTGGGCAAAATAACACAGTCTTTACTGGTTAAAAGGGAGGTTCAGTGCACAGAAGGGCAATCAGTGTAGGCAAACAAATCCAGGTTTAAGCACAGTGGCGTATTAACTGTCATCATGTAAAGTCTGTGAGGGCAGAGACTGCGAGCGACTGACAGACAGCCCTCCAGACTGTTTCACTCGTTGCCCTGGAAACGTTCAACTATCGCTGCTGTCATATTCATGTCATATAAGTTTATGAGCAGTGTCTGCTCATCTGTTCCTGCAGATAACAAGATGTAAATCCCTTGTATGAACAAAAATGCATAAATACATCTCTATATAACAGGCTACATGTGATCAAAAACAGATTTTTTTGTAAATAAGAACAGGACTATAACTCAAAAACTAAATTTTTGGCAACTAAAAAAACCACAATGGCACGTCCGTAATTGCAATGAACTGTGGGTTATTTTATCGGTAAAGTCTGCACCCCAAGAAGACTCTCTGGAAGTCTGCACAAAGTCCACTTGAGGTCCCTTGTGGCCTTGTTGAATTGTGGAATTGGACAGCCCTCAGCATTTCCGGGAACTGCAAGTGCAGTTAAGTGCAGACATTTGGATTCAGCCAAACAGACATCCTTTTGATGATGAAGTCATCATATTGATGGTGAAGTCATCAAAAGGGAGAGAGAAAACACAGAGGCAGAAAGTGAAGTGATCTGAATCGAGAGTTGGAGTGAGTTTCAAAGTAAAACAGGGAACGACGAGTCTCTTCCTCTCCAAAAACAAAACAAAGATACACTGATTTAAACCGGTAAAACACGGAAAAGAGCAGTTTCACATTGCAAATCAGTGTTTCTCCGCCACTGTTTGGCATTTTAGAGACAAGCAGTAGTCTTGCACTTGCAAGACAGCCAAATCATGCACAGAGGTCTCACCCCGTTCAAAACAAACTGAGCTTATTTAAACCAGTAAAAACACTAAATAAAATTGTCTCACGTTGCAAATCTGTGTTTCTCCTACCCTGCCATCAATGATTGGATGTCAAACAACTGCTTACAATTAAATACAGACAAGATGGAGGTTCTGATGATTGCTTCACATAGTGTAGCTTCAAAGGTTGCCCAGAGTATTGGGTCCCTTTTGTCAGCTATACTGTACTTGCTTTATTCACCTAAAAAATACTACAAAGCTCATGTCTGTGGTGTCTGGCCCTGAGCTAGAGATGATTATCCATGCTTATGTGTCCTCTCAACAGGACTTTTTACTTAACTAAACAAATCTTCTCTGAATCATGTTCAAATAATCCAGTTTAGCTGTTGCTAAGCTGTTAACCAAGACCAGCAGGTCGACGCACATCACTCCCATTTTAGTTTCCTTACAGTGGCTCCCCATCAGGTTCAGGATTCAGTTTAAGATACTTATCCTCACGTATAGAGCACCTAATTACATTAGTGATATTCTCTATCCATATATTGCTCGTGGGTCCCTTGGGTCTTCAGAACAGGACCTGTCCCCTGGCTGTCCCCCACTCCAGGCTCAAAACAAAAGGTGATTGTGTCTTTGAAGTTGTGGCTCCAACACTATGGAACTCTCTTCCATCGCTTTGTTTTATTTGTAATATTGCCTTTGTTTTATTGAATGCATCTTTGATTTCTTGATTGTATTTTATGAATCATTTGTGAATTTAATTTCTGTGAAAGGTGCTATGCCAAATAAATCTTATTTATTTTTATATACATGTTGGAGAGGGGCCACGAGCCCAGCACCTGCTAATGTGTGCTCACCTTTTTTTGATAACTTAAGATCCAGATGTTTAGGAGGTTTTAGCAGGAGCTGAATTAGCCACAGAGGTCTCCTTCTCTCAAAATCAAACGGTGATTTAAACTGATAAACACACTTTTGGCTGAGATATACCACCTAGAAAGTATGATCACAACTTTCACGTTTCATATGGCTTTATTAAACACTGTAGAATAGTCATACTTTGAGCAATCTTCTTCAAACTTGACACACAGTACAGTGGCAGATGCGAAAACATGAATTACCACATCTAGAGCCAGTGTTTGGTTTGTACATTCCTAGCCACTGTATAAACATGACAGTGCAACATGGTGATGTCCAAGGATGAGGACATGCTCTCTATGTAGATACAACTGGCTCATTCTGACGTAACAAAAAAAAACAACTTTTATTTTCAGGTGATTATACACCAAAGAAACATGCTTATAAGATTATATAATATTCCTACCAATATATCTCCTTGAGCCCTTCACACTGAACCTTTAACCTTTACAGCCAGATTAATGATCTTGAGAGCAGGAACTGAGACAGCCAACACTTTAAGGGCAGCTATGGAATTTCTTGGTGTCAAAGAGGAAGGGAAAATAACTGCATGAATCTTAGTCAGAGAGGATATAATGCAGAAGTTCAATAAATATAACAAAGAGAGACACATTTGGACGGGGAAACATCACCTCAGCTGCACCCAGGCTTGCCAATAGCTTAGTTGGCACCATGGCAGAGCTCAACTTCAATGTGGATCACGGCTATCTAGAGGGTCTGGTTCGTGGAATGAAGGCGGGAATCCTGACTCGCAACGACTATCACAATCTGGCCCAGTGTGACACACTTGAGGGTAAGAATATTGCATCACAATGTCATTTTTGGACACGTTTTAATTTAGTTAAGCTCTCCCAGACATTCTTGTGCATGTGTGCAGGATTGTCTCAAAAGACACTGCAGTGGTACTGATATGCATCATGTTACTAAGTTTCTTCACCTGGATCCAATTTTTCAAGGAGAAAAGACAGGAGTGTTTTTAAACAGGAACCAGGCATTCCTCTCTGAGGGACATGTACAGTGTAAGTGAGTGCGGATGAAGACTAATGAGATGTTAGTTTTAAGTACTGGAAATATGTCCAGAAATGTTTACACTCACTCTCACCAGATGTGTTTGTTTGTTGAGAGTGTGGTAAGTGGTTTCTGGAAAGAGTCTCGGAGACAGTTTTCAATGCAGACCGCAGCATTGCAGTTTATTTAATATACACCAAATGCGTTTGTGTGACAATCTGTATGTCTACAGCGTTTGTGGTAGTTGTCAGTCGTCATCAGCTGTAATTGGACTAGTCGGAGAGTCGTGCATGAATTTCATTGTATAATAAATAACCTCTTCCTGATTTTCACAAGTTAACCAAACAGGGAATGGCTGTAGGAAAATTTGAGGGCAGAGATGCAAGTTAAGCCATGAGGGGAAAAAAGAGGAGTTGAGCAAAAAAACCTTATGTAATACATCTCCTCTCCTCTCCTCTCCTCTCCTCAGACATCAAGCTGCATCTGC
This sequence comes from Epinephelus awoara, assembly GCA_035609425.1. Classification (NCBI taxonomy): domain Eukaryota; kingdom Metazoa; phylum Chordata; class Actinopteri; order Perciformes; family Serranidae; genus Epinephelus; species Epinephelus awoara. The sequence continues at coordinate 15,438,177 of CM069306.1, read as the reverse complement.
AGGGCACAGACTACGGTAAGATGCTGTCCTCGTCTGAAGAGGACCTGACTGTGTCCCTGGTGGACAGCAAACTGAGGGAGAGTCTGGTGACTGAATTCCGCTGCCTTCGCTCCAATGCACTACCTCCCCTATCCACCTTCCTCGACTACATAACGTATGCCATATGTGCTCATTCATTAAATACACAAAAGTTACATGACATATTTCCTGTGGTTATACATCCATTTTTCTTGCTTATATCCAAAAGAAAATTGTGGTTTAAACATATACTTCCCCCCAGCTGTTATAAGAGAGAAGAGAACCCACCGTAGCCACTTTTATAGTTTCAGGCATTATTGTGGGTACATTATGTCCTTGATAAAGCGATGTAATATAAAATGCCATGCACACAAATAAAGGGACATCCATTCACCCTGTTCTCTGTGTTGCCATAGCTACAGCTACATGATCGACAATGTGGTGATGCTGATCACGGGGGCTCTGAAACAGAGAGATGTGGCAGAGCTCCTCCCGCGGTGTCACCCACTGGGAGCTTTTGACCAAATGGCAGCGGTGGGCATCGCTCGCACCCCGACTGAGCTCTACTCGGCCATCCTGGTGGACACACCACTCGGTAGATCCATCAAGTAATCTGTGTTTAACGCCAAAAGACAGTGAGCTTTGGTATGATCTTACTAATACGCTTTCAGTCACAGAATCGCTGCAAGTCACTGGAGATAATTGGGGGAGAAACATTTCTGAACATTCTTTGGAGTTTTGAAGCTCAGTTCAGCTCGGAGGGGGTAAAAAATCATTCTCGTGGTTATAGACTTACATCTTTTCTCATAATTTAAGGCTTGAATGTAATTGGCAGTGAATTCATCTGTGTTTTCACAAAATGTGTGGTTCAAGAAGACTGGTGACTTAGTGACTGTAGGGGCCGTTTGTAAACTACCTGAACTGGCGAGTTAAACAAACCATCCAACCAGGTTAGTGCTGGTCAGATACAATAGCTTTCCAAGATTCTAGTTTCTCTGTCCTGCACTGTTCACTCCCCTCCTTACACTTTGCTCTCAGAGTTTTACACAATTTTCATCAGTAAAAACTTACAAAAGAGAAAAACGCTCTCAGCTACCAAGCAGGCTAACTGTTACTGTTAGTGGGAGCGTGTTCCCTAAGACCTTTGTTCCCTCAGACTGTATTGCACCAGATAACATTGCCTCTGCCCTATGTTCCCTCAGTCCTATGTTCCCTCTGCCTGTGTCCTCTCAGTCCTGTTCCCTCAGCCTATGTTACCTCAGCCCTGTGTTTCCTCAAACTGTGTTCCCTCACCCTCTGTTCCCTAAGCCTATGTTTCCTCACCCAGTGTTCCCCTCAGTCCTATGTTCACCCAGCCTATGTTGCCTCAACCCTCTGTTCCCTCACTGTTTCCTAAGCCCTGTGTTTCCTCACCTCTATGTTCCCTCAGCCAATGTTGCCTCAGACCTATGTTCCTTCACCCTATGTTCCCCCAGACTATATTGCAACAGACATAATTGTCTCAGCCCTATGTTCTCTCATCAAATGTTCCCTCAGCTCTGTTACCTCACCCTGTTTCCCTCAGCCTGTGTTCCCTCACCCACTGTTCCCTCAGTCCTATTTCCTCAGCCTATGTTGCCTCAGCCCTATGTCCCCTTGCTCTGTTACCTCAGCCCGTGTTGCCTCATCCTATGTTCCCCTAGCATGTTTTCTCACCCAGTGTTCCCTCAGCCCTATGTTTCCTCAGTGTTCCCTCAGGCCTTTGTTCCCTGAGCCCTATGCTCCCTCACCCAGTATTCCCTCAGCCTTATGTTCCTCAGCCCTGTGTTCCCTTAGCCTATGTTTCCCTCTCCACATGTTTCCTCACCCAGTGTTTCCTCACCTCTATTTTCCTCACGCTATGTCCCCTAAGCATTTCCCTCACCCAATAATTCCTCAGCCCTATTCCTCACCCAGTGATTTTATGAAGACATTTTGCTCGGCAGTTCTTTTAGAAGTGGGTCTGTCCAAACCTTTAGTCAGAATATTGATGTCCCGTGCTTTTTGTTTATCCATTATGAAGTATTGCTACATAAAACAAGCGGTGTTTCATACAGACTACTGATACAAACTGATGCCCTTTGTGTTGTCGTGTCATAGCTCAGTTTTTCCAGGATGCTGTATCTGAGTCCAATCTGGATGAAATGGAAGTTGAGATCCTCAGAAACAAACTGTTCAAGGTGACATAACATGTCATGACCATCATAATTTACCATGATGCTTGTGTTATATAATGTGTGTGTGTGTGTGTGTGTGTGTGTGTGTGTGTGTGTGTGTGTGTGTGTGTGTGTGTGTGTGTGTGTGTGTTCATTCAAATTCTAGACTGCAGGGTTTAGGACTGTGTGTCACATGTTTACTACGTCACATGTCACATATTTGGCTGAGGTCAGTTCTTTTAAACCCTGTTTACACTTGAAACATTTTTTTCATGTGTTCCTTGTTTTATCTTCAAAGGCATATTTGGAGTCTTTCCACTCTTTCTGCGAGAACATTGGTGGCGCCACAAAAGATATAATGTGTCCTGTCCTGGAGGTACTGTGACAAATTTCACTGCACGGGTCAGATTTGTTGAAGTTTCAAATATTATGTAAGATTTTTTTGCTGAAAATGTTCCGTATGTGTGCTGCAGTTTGAGGCAGACAGGCGGGCCTTCATCATCACAGTGAATTCCTTCGGGACAGATCTCAGCGGTGCAGACAGGAGCGCGTTGTACCCATCCTGTGGCAAACTTTACCCTGAAGGGTTGGAACTGCTGGCCAAAGCAGAGGACCACGAGCAGGTCAAAGCAGTGGCTGACTGTTACCCAGTGAGTCTGATAAACCCTCTGAGGACGCCTTAATGAGAGACCTGCTGTGCATATATGTGTACATCATGTTTAACGTTAACCTAAACTCCCCTGCAGGCGTATAAAATCATTTTTGATGACCCTGAACCAGGATCCGATTTTAAGACTCTGGAGGACAGATTCTTTGAGCAAGAGGTAATATCAATTATTTTTCGTGGCCATGGGACATCTTTGCAAAATTATTATTTAAGTCGGCCAGTTGGTGGATTTTTATCATATTTCTGCAGAGCTGAAATATTCTAAACTAGATCCATGTGTAAACTGTGTATCTTTGTTGCGTGTAAACCTGCCTTTCTTTCTCTCTTCAACTCTTTATCTTTTCCTAGGTGAAGCTGAACACACTTGCTTTCCTGCAGCAGTTCCACTTCGGGGTATTTTACGCCTACATCAAACTGAAGGAGCAGGAGAGCCGCAACATCGTCTGGATCGCCGAGTGTATTACACAGAGACAGAAGTCCAAGATACACAACTACATCCCCATCTTCCATGGGACAAATTAACCGAGCAATAAAGAGAAATACACATATGATGAGATAGCATACAGCAAGATAATAAATACACTTTATCAAACACATATTTGTTGATCCTTTTATGATCAGAGTTTTGTGGTGTTACAGATTAGTTACTGGGGTGAAGTCAGTCACTAATATTTTCAGTGTTTGCACTACAGACCACAGAAAATACAAAAATGAGGCCTCGTGATTATTAATAAACTACCTGCTATGGTTAGAATGCTCACATTCACATTTCTGGCACAATATCTATCCAAACTGGACAAAAGTGTACATTACATGAGGTATAATAATGTGTAAGCATACAATAGAGTACAAAATTTGAAGGTCCAGTGTGTAAGATTTAGGGGTAGTTAGTGGCATCTAGCATTGAGGGTTGCAGATTGCAACCATGAACATCTCCAGGTTGGATTTCCTTCCGTGTTAGTGAGCCAAATTATCCACCGAGGTGTGCTCCTCTCCAAAACAAACGACCAGGTGATTCATACTGGCAAAAACACTGAATAAAGCAGTTACATGCTGCAAATTAGTGTTGCTTGTACACTGTTTGACATGTCATAGACGGGCTGCTAGCCTTGCACATGCTAATGTGTGCTCACCTTTTTTCTCTGATAACTTACGATCCAGACATTTGGGAAGTTTTTACTGGGAGCTGAATTATCCGCAGAAGTCTCTTCCGCTTATTATATTATATTCCATTTCTATTTTATTTCTGGTGTTGTGCCTTTATTGAGTTGTTTGGGAAATGTGTGCATCCCTGATGAGATCGACTACACATATCATCCCTGCACGATCTAATCTGTAGCATTTCATTAACTCACTGTCAACCAGTGTTTGGAGAATGGAACCATTGCTCTAAACACTATAAACACTAAATAAAGCAGTTTCACATTACAAATCAGTGTTTCTCCAATGCTGTTCGGCAGGATGGAGACAGGCCACTAGCCTGTTCAAAAGCTCTTTTACCAGAAGTCAAATTATCTGCAGAGGTCTTCTCCTCTCCAAAGCAAACATACCTGGTGATTTAAAATGGTATAAACACTAAATAAATCTGTTTCATGTTAAAAAAGAACAAAAAAGAACACAGCAAGAATTTGAATGTCCCTATCTAGAGCCAGTGTTTGGTTTGTCCGTTCTCAGCGACTGTAGAAACATGGCTGTGCAACATGGCTGACTTTGTAAACAAGGACCTGCTCCCTATGTAGATGTAAACAGCTCATTCTAAGGTAACAAAAACACACTGATTCTTATTGTCAGGTGATTATACACTAAAGAAAACATACTAATTATATTATATTCCATTTCTGCCAGTACATCCCCCTAAATCCTACATACTAGACCTTTAATACAAAATATAACTGTAAAAGTAATGTAGCACAAACAGTGGTATAAAAGTGTACATTTGTCAGTTTTAGCAGCTAACAGAGGTCATAAATCACCAATCTTTGCTCTTCATCAGCTCTTCTTTGCTTCATACCCTCACTAAAATGAAAAGACAAATGTTAAACATCAGCCTTATCGCCACAGTACAGTACCATAGACCAGAACACAGTATGAGTCAAAACTATGCATGTCTGTGGTTGCATATTGGCCTAACTCACCGCACTGGATGGGGACCTCCAGAGGTATGTAGTTCTGCTGGCAGAGATGAACAAAAGCAGACGCTAATCTGCAGGGTGCTCTGGAGGAGCTCGACTCGCACACCGACGAGAACCGAGCAGGATCCACCTGATGGCAAAAACACATTGTAAAAATAAAGCTTTGTGTAATCAATCACAAGCGGGCAATGATCCTGGCGTCCTGGTCGTGTCAGCGGTATAGCTTTGTCTAATCAATAATGGAAGTTCACAAGTGCAGATGGTCATGTTTGTTTTGACATGAGAACATTTCTATAATGTCCAGCTGGTGAATTTTTCATTTTGGGCATGAAATACATTAAGATTTAGGAGGTCAAGGCTGCCTGTTGGGGGCTGTGCCAAATATGTGTTTTCACAGCTTTTCACATTCACATACAATTAACCTCCACAGACAGTGATGAAGGTCATGTTTTTCTACTCACCACTCTGAAACAGGAACTCAGAGGAGATTCAGGAGAGTTGAACAGAAAGCCACAGCTCACAGGGCTCGTGGCTGATTTAGGGAAGTGGTCCGTTACACCTGGAGGTTTAATACAGTCCGGTTTCATCTGAAGACATCGACAAATGATCAAACTGTAGGTGAGAACTGGATTCTTTTATGCGTACAAAACTCCAACAATATGAATATGCAGACACAAGATTTTAGGATTTTTCTTATGTATTTGTTCCATACTTAAACACTGCCAGTCCATCACTTATCCCACCTGCCAACTTAGCAAAAATTCCTCCAAGTTTTCAGCCTGAGATCCATCAGATAAAGGATAATCGTTTCCTGCTTCATTGTCATTAGTTCCAAAAAGACCAGTGGAGGTTCCTGTGTGGATAAAAACATGAGGACTATTTTCCTTGAAGTCATAGTTAAGGTTTCCTCAAAATACAATTGGTTGTACAAAACACCCTTAAGTCTTCTCCTTCCAGTGTCCTTAAAATGATCACTTAAGTATTTACGGTTTTCTCCTGGTCTTGGTCTTGTACTTTAGGAAGCCCTAGTCCGTTGTACAAAAGACCTTAGTAACCAAAGCAAGGTAAAAGAAAAAGAAAAACCAAAGGTACCTCTGACTCTATCTTCACTGCAACTTGACCTCGTTCATGGTGATAAATGAAAAGAACTAACACACCAAGAAGAGTGTTCTGCGACCAGGAGAACCCAATGGATATGCTTTTGATTTCACACTTCATCCCAGCTACATCAGCTGATCTCAAACAGCCCAATCACATGATGGAGCAGCTGATTGATGGAAGGGAGTCAGCTGATAGATCACATGATTCCTTTCTATGCAACTAATTGGCAAATCTCATTCAGGGCGCCCTGTTTAAACTGCTCTGGCCTGCCTACTGTTGCTGCTTCCTCTGCGAGCCACTTTGCAACCCGCCTCCACCCCAGCTCCTCCTTTTCATGATGTGTCTGACTTATCAGTGTCATTTCTGTTTGTCACTGATGCTGCTCTGTTCTGTTCCCGGGGGTCTTTGCTGCTGCTCTCTCTACCTTAGGCTTTCCATGTAGGCGCATGGAAGGGCAGGGAGGTGTGCTCTCTCTGCCTGAAGGCTTTTCTTGTTTGCACATGGAAGGGCAGATAGATGTGCTCTCACTGCCTTAGGCTTCCCATGAAGGCGGGTGGAAGAGGCTTTCTGCGACAGACAGAGAGGCCCCAGAATACCGTCAAATATAATACTGCAAATGGAAAATAAGGTTTTCTTTGACTAAAGTGTTCCTGACTGATCTGCATTAATTTACGCTGCTGCGCTTTCTATGATTGTATTCCTCCAGATGTATAATCTTTTCCTGCTCTGCCCAATCTGGTTTTCTTACCTTCTTTTCTTCTGCCATATTTTCACCATCTAACTATAAGCCAAGTTTGTGAGACCATAACAGGCATCACAAGCATGAGTTCAAGTAAACAAACAATCTCCATGTAAACTTTTTCTGCTGTAAAATCTCTTTGAATGCATTAAATGACATATCATTTTTCCTTAACTAAGGAAACCTTTTAAGGCAGTGGTTCCCAGCTGGTGGTTCATGGGTCCATTCTGAATGGTGAGTCGCGAATATGTAAAGTTTGTAAAAGACACACTTTACTTTGAAGTACAGTGAATATCATTTTGCCATTTGCTGCTGCAGAGTGAGAGCCTATTGCCCAACAGAGAGACAGCAAATTAGCTTAACAACAACCTTGAACTAATGACTAAAGACAGCTGTTTTAAGGAATTCTGTGCAACTGCGGATGTCCTTCAGCTAAGGAGAAATTAAGTCTTAAGTGCCATACTTCAAGGGAAAACTTAGGTGTTTTGTGCAACCAGTCCAAGTGACTCAATGACCACGGCTTTGTTCATTTTCCAACCTTATGTGATATCATAATTTTAGTCTTACCATGCAACCATCCATCGAGAGTGAAGCTGCACAGCTCAAGCGACAGATCACATGAAACTGACGCTCCATTCTGATTGGACACCCGCACAATGTTTGGCCCTCTTCTGACAGTCACTCCACTGTCGCTGTGATATGTGTGCATTACTGCATTGTTGCAGTTGACCTTCACCTGTGACAAACATTTCATTAATTCTTCAGACACATTGATAAAGTAGACAGTTCATGTTTTTGGTGTTCACTGAGTTTTGTCACAACCATTAAAGGAATACTTCACCCCCACAATGAACATGTGTGTGTCAGTGTGTGAAAGTTAGTAATCAGGTGTTTCGATACAATCCCCCCACTTCATCATGAATTTTCTCTGTTTTTGGATTCTTCATAAAAGTTTTCTTCATGACTCCAGTGTGACACAGGGTGAGTTATTCATACACAAATAGGGTGCCTCTAACACATACCTGTCCATTGTCCTGAATGGTGACAGTGCTGTTATCCATTCCTATCTGAAGGAAGTTATGGGAGTCTGAACTGAGCAGCAGCGTGAAGGAAGGCTCGGCACTGACGTCTTGAGCGAGGAGCAGTGGACAGGAGGCCGGGAGCTCATACAGATGACCGTCAAATGTCACCACAAACTGATCTGCCACCAGCAGAGCTTGATCTTATGGAGAGAAACAGAAGGACGCAGACAGCATTGCAATTCCACTAAGTCCTCCATTAAAGTTGCACAATGTGAATAGTGCTGATAAACTAGTCTTACGTATAAACGGGCTGTCCATGATCTTCCTCTTGAGGCGGTAGAGTTCTGCTGTGGGCCTGATGGAGGCGAGGGTCTGCAGGGGCCTCAGGAGCCACTCCTCCAGAAGGATCTCCACCAGTCCAGCCTCCAATACCCTGGACCAGGGGAGCGGTGGCAGCGGCAGTGACGCAACCACTGAACATTCACTAGAAAAACCAAGAGCACTCACGTCAAAATATCTCACTGGAATAATTTTCTTACATCTGTTTTGCTCTGATTTGGCAATTTAAAGGTTAACTTGTGTTTGCCCCCTTCCTGATTTCTTACTTTTTGCATGTTTGTCACACCTAAATGTTTCAGATCATCAAACAAATTTAAACGTTAGTAAAAGATAACACAAGTAAACACAAAATGCAGTTTTTAAATGAAGGGTTTTATTAATGAGGAAGAAAAAAATCCAAAGCTACATGGCCCTTTGTGAAAAAGTGTTTGCCCCCAGCTCCTGTTAAAACATAACTGTGGTTGATCACACCTGAGTTCAATTTCTGTAGCCACACCCAGGCCTGATTACTGCACACCTGTTCCCAATCTAGAAATCACTTAAATAGGACCTACCTGACAAAGTGAAGTAGACCAAAACATCCTCAGAAGCTACGGACATCATGCCGAGATCCAAAGAATTTCAGGAACAAATGAGAAAAAAAGTAATTCAAATCTATCAGTCTGGAAAAGGTTATAAAGCCATTTCTAAAGCTTTGGGACTCCAGCGAACCACAGTGAGAGCCATTATCCACAAATGGCGAAAACACGGAACAGTGGTGAACCTTCCCAGCAGTGGCCGGCCACCCAAAATTACCCCAAGAGCGCAGCGACGACTCATCCAAGAGGTGACAAAAGACCCCACAACAACATCCAAAGAACTGCAGGCATCACTTGCCTCAGTTAAGGTCAGTGTTCATGACTCCACCATAAGAAAAAGACTGGGCAAAAATGGCCTGCATGGCAGAGTTCCAAGACCAAAACCACTGCTAAGCAAAAAGAACATTAAGGCTCGTCTCATTTTTGCCAGAAAACATCTTGATGATCCCCAAGACTTTTGGGAAAATACTCTGTGGACTGACGAGACAAAAGTTGAACTTTTTGGAAGGTGTGTGTCCCATTACATGTGGCGTAAAAGTAACACCGCATTTCAGAAAAAGAACATCATACCAACAGTAAAATATGGTGGTGGCAGTGTGATGGTCTGGGGCTGTTTTGCTGCTTCAGGACCTGGAAGACTTGCTGTGATAAATGGAAGCATGAATTCTGCTGTCTACCAAAAAATCCTGAAGGAGAATGTCCGGCCATCTGTCCGTGACCTCAAGCTGAAGCGAACTTGGGTTCTGCAGCAGGACAATGATCCAAAACACACCAGCAAGTCCACCTCTGAATGGCTGAAGAAAAACAAAATGAAGACTTTGGAGTGGCCTAGTCAAAGTCCTGACCTGAATCCTATTGAGATGCTGTGGCATGACCATAAAAAGGCGGTTCATGCTCGAAAACCCTCCAATGTGGCTGAATTACAACAATTCTGCAAAGATGAGTGGGCCAAAATTCCTCCACAGCGTTGTAAAAGACTCATTGCAAGTTATTGCAAACGCTTGATTGCAGTAGTTGCTGCTAAGGGTGGCCCAACCAGTGATTAGGTTTAGGGGGCAAACACTTTTTCACACAGGGCCATGTAGCTTTGGATTTTTTTCTTCCTCATTAATAAAACCCTTCATTTAAAAACTGCATTTTGTGTTTACTTGTGTTATCTTTCTTATATTTAAATTTGTTTGATGATCTGAAACATTTAAGTGTGGAAAACATGCAAAAAAGTAAGAAATCAGGAAGGGGGCAAACACTTTTTCACACCACTGTATTTAAATGGAGTCTGGTGGGTTTGGCTGTCGTAATTGTAGGGCTGTTTCTGGTTGAACAAAAAAGATCTGACTCCTTAATGAAAAGGTCTACCTCTGTAGGGATCCTTTCCATAACGTTGTCAGAATAACAGTCTGAACGCAAGCACTTTACTGGACCTGATGGTGTGAAAATTGAGACTTAACAATTACTGTTGAAAGTTATATGACTAGACTCCACAACACCCTACATGCCTCAACAAAGTTTGTTGAGTTATTACCTTGACATCTTCTGATCTCGGCTCTCACTGTGGCATTGGCATATTATGGTTATATAACCTCTTTGTTATTTGATGAAAAAAGAGACACAGATGGTTTTCCTTCATGTGCATCTGAGACATGTGCAGTACCTGGGGGAGAATTTGTAGACAGAGGCCAGTTGTTTCCGGACTCCAGACAGAGCCATTGCCAATCTGGTCTCCACCCAATGATAGGTATGCTGTCCTGCCTGGTTCACACAGAGCACCAACCATTAGTACACAGTATTACATGTAAGTGTGTTTGCATGCATATTAGTGTGCTGGTTTGAAGTCTTATCCTGGATTTGTCTGGTCTGACTGAGGCACCCTGACATTACTGGATTAGTCTCTTTGTCTACTCTGCATTGCCAAAGTCAGACTTTCACATTTATACCAGTATGTTGGTCATAATTGTGTGTTACAAGTTTTGTAGCATATGCAGTACTTCCTTAGATATGGTGGTATACAGATTTGGAACACCAATGTCAAAAATTCAAAAGGAAATTATCATTACATTAAATTCCTGATTTCTAATTATTTCTTGACTGATTGTATATAAATATATTTTTCCCTTTGTTTTTCTTTTTCTCTGCACTATGTTCTCAGTATTTCTTGTTTTTTACTGGATTATTTTTCACTAACTGCCCAGTGTGCTTCCTGTTGTATTTCTCTGTATAATGTTAGTTTAGGTCTTCTGTCTACTTTTTTCTTTTTTTTGTCATTATCGGCTTTTCTCCTTGAGTTGAGGGGAGGTCCTTTTGTATAAACCTTTTTTTTTTACTATTTGGATTTTCTGCAGTTTTATGTGTGTGCAAATAAAAAATGTATATCAAAACCAGGATCAGAGCTCATTCAAGTATTTGAAACCACAATATTTACATGCAAAAAAAAACATAAAACGGGATACTTCATTACACAATCATAACTGTGGCACCAGTGTGCATGCAAACACACTCAGTGATGCAGAATCCAACACGCTGTAAAACTGCAATTACTCATGGCTGTACGGCCCCACCAATCAGTCAAGTTACAGTTTACATTCATGTCCAGACTCATACGTAGCCATGACATTTGACAATGCGTCTAATATGGATGTTGCTGCAAAGAAGCTGAAGTCTGAATGCTTCGCACACATCTTCACCCATCTTCAGAAGATCTATTCAGCCAGCACAGTTTCAAGAATAGAGTCACAAAATCATCATCTCACCCCCCCCCTGTTCTGGAGTTATGGCGTTGAATAACAGCCAGAAAAGTGTTTTTGCAGAAAGTCTCAGTGACCTTGTACTTGAATCCAAGTGGATGCTTGTGCCAGATTTAGAGAAATTTCTTGAAGGTATTCATGAGATACTGCACTCATGAGAATGGGATGTAGAAACAACCTTAAAACATAATACCTCTGGCCATGACTGTCCGTGTCAGGAGGCATAAAAACAGTTGGAAACAGAGTATTCACAACGGTAGGAAGCTTTGGCCACGTTTGATGTGAACATCCTTCATTGTGAAGAGAGAGGAGGAGTGCGCACCAGGGTTGGAGAGGTGCTGACCGTTGATGAAAAAATACAAATTTGAAAAAAGATGTCAGACGCACACTCTACATTGTGTCATGACTACTGTGTGAATTCTCAAGTTATGGCCAAAAAGTACAGTACATGCTTTTGTCTAAGTTGGCGGTTTGTGCCGGATGTAATGAAATTCCCTCCAGGTGTTCCTGAGATACAGCGTTTACAAGAATGGGATGGATGTGAGGCCACAATGACCACTCAACTCTAATCATTTCACCTGAGTCCACGTGGATGTGTGTGCTAAATCTGAGGAAATTCCCCAACGACAGTCCTCGCACTTTTTGTTCTAAGACATCTCAGGCTGTGCATGGTCTGTTTTGTAAATGGATGGATGTTTTCAGAATGTATTTCTTCACACTAGCAGAGAGGGGAAGCTTGAGGGTTGCTATTTGTAATTTTTTATGGAGCGGTTTTACTGTTCCAGCCCACTTGAATTCAAATTGGACTGCATGTGGCTCATGAACTTAAATGAGTTTGGCACTCTTAATTAAGAAAAGGCACCAGCATGCAGCGTTCTCACCACATCCAGGGCGATGCTGAGCGTTGTAACACTGGCCTGAGCCAGCGGCCTCAGCTGAGGGTTCTCCAGCAGCACAGGCAGAACCTCCACCAGTCCGTCAGTCCACAATGAAACTGCCTCCTTCCACAACGCCTCCAGCCTGTGGCCCTTCACATCTTGGTACACACCTGCCAGAGTGGCCAGGGGCCCTGAAGATGGAGCATAACATGTTTATAAGAGCAACAGCACAAAGCCTTTTCATTCTTGGGTGGAGTTGATTGTGGAAGAATAAAAAATAAACAAGTGAGACAGAAGAGATGTTTTTTATGTGTCAGACAATGACGCAAAGGAAGGGAGAGGATTAGTTTGTGCTTGAACGTTTCTTGGAGAAATTAGATTTCATCTTGTGAGGAAAGGCAGGGACTCAAAAATGAAAGGTCACGTCTCCATTTGCAGCAATCAAATCAAATTTACTGTGGCTCAAATCAAAAAGTCGTTTTTCAAGAAAATTTTTTGTTTTTAATGAAATGAGAGGTAAATATATTGGCCGAAGAAGACAGCGGGAGAGTGCTATCTGCTATCTGTTTTCTTAATCTTTTCTTGCAGTGCTGCAAATTTCTGAACCCCTCAGGATTTTTGATTGTTTTGCCAGCCGAAGCAAAGTGGCTGACATGACTCATTAGTGTCATCTCTCTGGACTCACTCCTCAGCTCCTGTTGTCCAAGCAGGGACGCGTGCTGCAGCAGGCCGAGGAAGTGGGGAAGGCTGTCAGTCACGATTTGCCGCAGGGGGCCGTTCTGCCACAGTGCTAACAGACTTCTGTCTCTGTGCTCCAGCAGACTTTGTGCTTGCTGGGAGATATGAAGGGGCACAGCACTCAGCTCCTGGAGCAACTCACTGTCCCTGGACTGCAGAGAAAGTTGTACGAGAAGACAATGAAAGAAGGAAAAACCTTAAAGTTAGATCCCTAGATTATTGGCTGAGCCTTAATCACTGCATTAAAGGTCCAGTGTGTGGGTTTCAGGGGGACATATTGGCAAAACTGGTATGTTTTCTTTAGTATATAATCACCTGAAAATAAAAATCAGTGTTTTTGTTACCTTGGAATGAGCTGTCTAGGGAGCAGGTCCTTGTCCACGGAGATCATCATGTTGCACTGCTATGTTTCAGTGGCCCAGAACGGACAAACAAAGCCCCTGATAAAAAGTGTTGGTTTTTTCGTCGTGAAACTGCTTTCTTTCAGTGTTGCCACTGGTTTTAATCACCAGGTCCACTTTCTGGATCTTAAATTATCATAGAAAAAATAGCTTTGAGGAATCACTGATTTGGAACATTAAATGCTTTATTTTGGTAACCATTGCGTACACAAAAAACGAGGTACGAAAGAGATGTGCGCCACTTCCCATGCAGAAGTGATTTAGAATGGATCCTACGCACTGTTTTACAAATGAGACACCTAGTCTGACCTCTGTGGATAATTCGGCTCCCGGCAAAAACCACATAAGGAATTCTAAGTAGGAGAAGTTTCAGCTGGTTGCAATCTGCAGTTGTCATCACTAGATGCCACTAAACCCCCCTAAATCTTACACACTGGATTTTTAAGTATCCTGCCGTAGTTTGGTTACCTGCCGTCTGAATTCAACGAGGAGATGCTGTAATGTCTTGACTCTCTCCAGCAGCTTATTCCGTATCTGAGAGCTCAAGTGTTGAATCCGTGCCTAGGAAACACACAGTATTTCAAAGTGCCATGCTGTATTGTGATTAAAAAAAAAAAAGTCAACTGTTTTTGTGATACCTCCACTGCAGTTAGACTTTCCAAACAGCCGCTCGCTCTCAGCATCAGCCTCTGATTGGCCAGTCCCACAGACACACTGCCCAGAGCCTCAGGTGTGCTGCTGCCGACTCTTTTCTGCACCTCCAGCGTCAAACTGCGATTGGTTTCCACACATGCCACCACAGTGACGTCCTCGCTCAGACCTGGACGTGAACAGATTGAAGTCTCATAATCCTATTTTTAATATTTTTGTACCTTTTAATAATCTCAAGTATTGGGAAGATTATTCTGTATTTACCGTTCATATAACCTGCTGTGGTCTGAAGACATCTTCCCTCTGTTGTCCCGTTCAGCCAAAACTTTTCTTTGCCATCCAATCTGGCTCGCACCTGGAGTCCAGATCCCCGCGGCGAAGAGAGGGCACTGCCCCCCACCTCCACACTCCAATTACCAATCCGAGACTGTAAACACACACACACACAAACACACTCTTGTGTATTCATAAGGATGCTCACTGATTTAAAAAAAATACTTGAATGAATAAATAAATAAAAGCATATTCTTGTGATCTTGTCATCACCATGAGGTAGGGACTCCAAAAAATCACCAGGGAATAGCCTGGTGCTTAACATCCTGTAAAATCACAACTGCTAGTTTTTATACACAGGTTAAATGTACCAGTATAACAACTTAATCAATGAGCTTTAGCGGTGCTAATAGGGAGACTCTGTTACTTTTGGCCAGAGCCAGGCTCACTGTTTCCTCCTGTTCCCTGTTATTATACTAAGCTAAGCTAATCAGCTGTAGTTTAATATCTACCAACAAACATTCGAGCGTAATCACCTCTCAACAAAAAAGCAAATGAGCATATTTCCCAAAATGTCGAACTATTCCTTTAAACTGTCACAGCCACATGAATGACCCAGATCCTTGTCCTTACTTAATTCTAATGTCTTTAAAGAAGCGAGAATCAGTGCTTTCCTTTCCAAAACTGTCCTCGAATTCCAGGCTCACAACTTCAATTGGTCCTCACAAAGTCACAAATAGAAGAGCACACACACAGAGTAGCAGCACTAACAGCCACTGTGTACAGAGTGCTTTTTAATCTAATTCTTGAAATATCAAGTCACAGTAAAATTCTGGTACCAATAAAACTGTTGCACCCAATAATGTAAAAGTGACCTGATGTGCCCTTAAAGGAATACTGCACCCACAAAACTATTGTTTGTGTATTATTTACTCACCCCGTGTTGTGTTGGACTCATGGAGAAAACTTTTCTCACATGCCTCTTTGGTAAATGAAGAATCCAAAACTGAGAAAATGCTTGATGAATTAAAGTAAAAGGGGAATGTGTTTACCGACAGCAAAACTACATCACAACATCCGTTTACAAACTCTCACACAACTCGTGCAGTATAGTACAAGCCTCATTTATCCAGCTGTATGTTCTGTACTTCCCATTTTCCCTAAAGCCTTACTCTCTTACTCACACATTGCCCAGGTGTGCTGCTCATCTGTGCACGACTGTTTATGTGGAAGTGTAATAATGAATAATAAAAAATAAGGTTTTTGTGAAAATCTGTGTCTTTGAAAGACTGAGCGTCATACTGGATAAATTATGCTGGTGTATTACGTGAGGGTTTGTAAACAGATGTTTTGACATCCCTTTCCATTTTTGGATTCTTCATTCACCGTGGAGGCATGTGAGAAAAGCGAAGGTATTCCTCACACATTCAAGGTAACACAGCTGATGTACAAGTGATCATTATGTTGGTGAAGTATTCCTTTAACCCTCTGAAAGCTGGAGCGACATTACGTTTTCTTGTGCTGCTTTCAGACGCCTTTAGTAAGTATTTAAATCGTTGAATCCTGAGGAAATTGGTGCGATTTCTTTAAAAAATAATGGAAACAAGGCAATGAGCAACATGGTAAGAAATGCGCCACAAATTGCAAAGAAAAAAAAAATAGATTTAGATTTTTATTTTTTTTTACGGGACCCAATTTGATTGTATTAAAATTATGGTATAGAATCATTATAATTTTTTTTTCTTAACCAATTTTCTTGTTTTTAATTTTCTCTTTTTACTAATTTCTTGCAATTTTTTGAGGCATTTCCTCTTTTGTTGCTCATTGCCTTTTTCCCATGTTTTTGTAAAAAAAAAAAAAAATGGAGCCACGTTGCTCAGGTTTCAAAAGGTTAAATGTGGCCTACGCAAAAATGTGAAAATGCGAATGGCCATATTAATAGCCAGTGTTTGGTTTGTCCATTGTGGGCTACTGTAGAAACAATATGACAGACTCCGTGGAAGAGGACCCATTTGTTATGTACATATAAACCCTCATTCTAAGGTAACAAAACACAATGACTCTGAATATTATATACCATTTCTGTTAATGGATATTCCTAAATTCTACACACAGGACGTTTCTTTACAGTTTTTAACTGTGACACATCACTGTAAATTAATTTCCAGAGGGTCGTTCACCTCAGAGAACAGAGACATGTTGGAGCCCTGAGCAGTGGAGGAGTTGGTCAAGGCAAAGGTGAGGCTGCACTGGTAGGGCCGTCCTGTCACTGACAGGCGAGACTGCGTGTACAACAGCTCCTCTCCTGAGTTCACTCTGTGGGACCCGGACCACGACAAACTCTGAGAGGCACAAAGAGAAAATAAACCACAGCTGAAGGAAGGAAGCAGGCACAGCCGCACCCATTAAGTCTACAAACTTACAAGACACACAACACAAAATAAATGATGTAAAACTTGTTCCCAAGGGATGTATGTTAGGAGACTGCACAGATTCATCACAATAACCACATACAGACAAACCATTAGTCATTCATAGCAACACAGCAGCTCCACTCCACCACAATTTGTCTTCAGATGTGGGAGAAAACTCCAAACTATAAATCAACACATGAGAAAGTAGTAGAAACACAGGATGCACATGTGTGGACTCACAGGCTGTGGTGGGCAGAGGCCCAGCAGCACTGTGTGCTCCAAGCGATCCTTGAGGTTGGTTTGAATCTTAGTCAGGAGTGTGTGTGACGGACAGGGCGCAGGAGACACTTTGTCCAGGCCAACATTCACCTGAAGGCTGTGCATTCCCCGAGGACCCCTCTAAGAGATAACGCAGGAACACAAACATGAGTCGACTGTGATCACATCACATGCTAAGAGAAGAGAAAGGAAACGTCTCAACTTTCAGAGCACCTGGTACTTCAGGCCTTGTTTGATGCTCCTGTTGTCCCATCTGAGCTCTGCATTCTGGGAATACGAGTTTCCCTCCTGAGCCGCTGACACACAACCTTTGACAGAAGACACCACCATCTACACACACACACACACACATACACAGATAAATTAATTAGGTTCTCAGTAAAGACAAATACACACAACATCTCTGAGGAGTCCACACCAACCTGTTGCGCTGAGAACAGAGCACACGCCTGCCCCCTGCTGGAGTTGTTCTGCCACTGTTTGTTCAGGCTGACGGAGATATTGACAGGGACTGCGCTGTCCCATGACAGATGGGTCTGCATGCAGAGTAAGAAAATAATAAGTATACATTAATACACATAATAAAACTCTCAGCTGTTCATGTTTGTGCTTAAAGTAAATATATTGATCAATTTCATCACTTTTTGCTGTGTAAAATATTTTTGCTATGACTGCCCATTTCATAAGGTGCACATATAGAAATTATGGAGGAAAAAATAAAAGGTTGTTTCTTGTTCAACCTCGAAACTAAAAACTAAAGACCTTTTGAGGATTTGTTTCCATACAGTCCAGTGAGACTCATTTCTGAGTTCAATGACTTCCTGAGATAATTCATACTTCAATAGTGTAAAGACGAGGTTGAAGTGTTGCACCCTACCTGGTGGCTGCTGCGTTGTTCCCTCTGTGAGCTGTGTGACAGTGTGTGAAGAGACATCTGGCTGAGCGTGGAGGAGAAAGGCTGCTTCAGCTCCAGTTTGGTCTCATTCGTCTCCTCCGATCGACTCCACAAGCTCAGGGCTCTGACCTTGAAAGACCATAGAGAGATTTTTTTTTCAGAGGGAATTACACATGAATCTATTAAACTTCATACACTGGATTCATGATGCCCAAACATTTTACACACATATTGTACAGTCTGACCTGCTCAAGTCGGCCATGCCTCGTCCAGCCCAGTAAAACACTGTCTAGTCGGCCATGTATGGATCGCTCGAGAGTCAGCTCCAAACTAGTCCAACGGGGAATGCAGTTGATCTGAACTGAAGTCAACAACAAGAGGGAGACAACAATCTGTAGTCAGCCAAAGTCGTATGTGGTTACTCATCAAGAGCTGCATCTTTTATCTGTCTGGACAAACATTGTCCCTGTGATGGTTTATCGCTCTGCAGAATTGGTGTACAATAGTTTACCCTTCAGGGTCTGGTTCCCCATCTCCAGTGCTGCAGGTGCAGAGTAGAGACCAGACAGGATGAACTCCTGACTGCCCCACACAGCTCCATGTTGAACTTGGTAGCTCCAGTTCCTGGCCTCATACACAGTCCTCACTGCGACAGTCCTGGGCAGCGGCTTCAACTACAGAACAAAGACCATCACTGAAACATTTAGGATGTCGGTACAGCGTGATGTTCAGGGTGCGGAAAGACAAAAATGTCTATTAAAGGGACAATTCACTTCACAACAAAATCAAACATACAAATTATTCCTCTTACTTGTAGTGCTATTTATCAGTCTAGATTGTTTCGGTGTGAGTTGCAGAGTGATAGGAACTGTTTTCTTATTTTTTTGGCACTTTGAGCACCACAAGCCGAGTGCCATCTAGTTCCATTATATTAGAGAGAAGGCAGACATCTCTACGGCCGATATCTCCAACACTCTGCAACTCACACCAAAACAATCTAGACTGATAAATAACACTACAGATAAGAGGAAAAATATGTGTTTTTGATTTTGGGCTGAACTGTCCCTTTAAAATTGATCAAGTGCTCATTTTTAGGTCTGACTATTCTGTGCGGTCATCTCTGACACAATGGAAATGTGACGTATGCCTGCATATTTATAAAGTCTTACATGTACTACAAAGTAGGACTGTACTGTTCTCATAGTCAAGAGATATTTCAGGTGAGAGATACCTGTGGGTACGAGTGTTTGAGCTCTAGAGCCTGCCTGTATCCGCCCTCTATAGCAGCCAGCTCCCCCAGAGCCCACAGCCTCCTCCTGCCTGACATCACCTCCACCAAACCTGCCACACTGGACTGAGACTGGTTCAGCTGGAGAGAAGGAAGAGAGATGGCGACACATGCTGTGACATGTCATACCTCTAAAACTCTGTATTACAAATGCATAGAAAAGAATAAAATAACAACAGTATAACAGTAACAGTAATGCCAGCACATATTTTGCAGAGCATGTTCTTGTTTTAATGTGGTTTAGAACAAGACCCCACCTGAGAGCGGATGTTGAGCTGAGAGGGCAGATAAACCAACATCGTGGGAATATTGTGGACCACCTTCACCATCAGGTCCTTGCTGGACAAAAGAGCAGCTGTCACTTTAAGAATGTGTGTGTATGTGCATGTGTTTGATTGAACAATGACGGAGTGAGAGCGATGTGTGTTTACAGTACCTATGTGGCAGATGGTGTCCCTGGATGATGAGTGCCAGCGAGGAGCTGAGCTCAGGGTTCACAGCCATGGAGCACCTCAGCTGTGACTCGGTAAGTCTTCCCCAGGCCTCCACCTACGTCCACAGTCACAGAGGTGGTTAGCACAGACCAGCAAAGTTGTGGTAAGTCTGAGTGTGTGTTACCCTCACCTGTAAGGCAGGGCTAGATTGTCCCTGTATGGTGTGTTTTAGTGTGACTCTGGCCTCCTTGGACCCTCCGTGTGCCCCCCAGCCTCCTACGTCCCCCACCACCCGGACTCTCCAGTCGTGAGAGTGAACGTCTACTGAGGCGCTCCGTAGAGGACCTGCAGAGAGGATCAGCACTGTTGTTGAGGGTAAAAGCCATGATACTTAAAAAGCCCCTCATATTCATCATAAGAGTACAACTTGTCTGAACCATATTTTGTTTTTGCAAAGAGAAACTGAGAGCTGTCTGCATTTCAAAAATGAAATATCTGTGACTTCATGATAAAATTCATCTTTTAAAATACATATAAGGTCGAATGGTGACATCAGCTGGTCAGTCTATGATACTGCAGTTGAATGGTAGAAAACATGATGACACAGAGAGGGAAAATACAGACCTGAAGTACAGTATGTATTTTTTATAGTGCTGGTTATATGAGTTTTGACTTTCACCCATATAAACAAAAAAAAAATAGATCATCTTGTCATCTTCACCTTCAAAAGAGAAACAACTGCAGCCGCATTTACACATCTCAAACTTCGCTGTGAGTGCAAAATCCAAAGACGAAGTTACAGGTTACCGTGTTTAACAACAGCAAAACTCTATACTCGGTGAATCCAGACCCTTTAAAACACCAAAGTCTGATCGAGGCAGTAGTAGACCAGCATCTCCCATGCTCAGCGAGAAAAAAATCACTGTTTTATTAATGGAGAGCGGGTCTGAGAGAAAGTATTGAAAAGTTTCACTTTGGACAGAGCTGTCTGTTTGGGAAGTACTAAGCATACGACTGTATGAATGAGACTTGGATTACACTGCACAAGTTGTGTGAGAGCTTGTAAATGGATGTTTTGATGTAGTTTTGTTGTTCATCAAGATTTATCTCCGCTTTTGGGTTCTTCATTCACAGCAGGCATGCAATCAATATACAAAACATTGGAAAAAACTGGACCGTATGCACAAAGGGATGTAACCTACTGACTGGTTAGTTGAAAAACCCTGCTCTGTACCACTGTGTACAAATGGATCCAGCTGTTATACAATCTGACCTTTGAACTGAGCAGTCAGGGTTGCGTCCATGCTGCGCCGTGTCCCTGTTTGATCAGAAGCTGGTGGAGAGTAGGAGAGCAGCAGGGCCAGACGTCCATCGGCCACACTGACATTCAAGCCTGAGGCGAGCAGCTTGTGTCCGTCCACAGTGAGCCGAGCTCTGGACTGAAGCTGAGAAAAGACTCCCTGGATGGAACACAGACCCTTGGAGAAGACAATCACGGGAGGCATTATAAATACCAGTTCAATAAACCAATATGATGTAAAGATGTATTATGTCACCTCCACATTAAGTGGCAGTCCTCTGTCCTGTAGCCACGACCAGCTGTGCCACACGGTTCCTCTTATCTCTTTGGTCACTGGAAGACATTTTATCCTCAGTCTCACTCCTGCCTGCTGACCTCCAAACTGGGACTGTAAGGTCAAAGTCTTCCCCTCAGCAGAGCCAAGCTCTACCTGCACACACAGTCACTGTGACATTAATTTCGTTCATTTGTGTCAGCTGTTTTAAAGGGACAGTTCACCCAAAAATCAAAAATACATATTTTTCCTTTCAGTGTAGTGCTATTTTTTAATCTAGGTCTACTAAATGTTGGAGATATGGGCCGTAGAGATGTCTGCCTTCTCTCCAATATAATGGAACTAGGATTAATACATCTTTCATGTGGTAACTATATTCTTTCTACCAAATCTACACCCCCCAACTGCATCACCATGCAGAGGAAAGCGGGCATTTTATTTTGGGGTGAACTGTCCCTTTAAGTCAATGAACTGTTAGTTCTTGATGGTTGAGTTTCTCACCTGGATGCTGTTGTTTGCAGGGACTCCCAGTTTCTTCAGATAGTTCACCGTGTGTCTAAATTGACTCCTCACTCTGAGTGATTCAAACGTCTTTGAAACTGTCATCTCGTGAGTGAGCTGTAAAACATTCAGAGTATCAACTGCAGCAGCTGTTACATGCAGTACATGTGAAAAAGGTCTGAGACTTCAGGCTTGTGAAGTTGAAAGAGCATTTGCTGATGCTGCCTCCCACCTTTTGGCTTCCTGTGCTGCTGTGTAATAGTGAATAGTACGAGCCATTGCGGTGATTCCCAGAATTCATTGTCACTGCAGCATGAACAGGGAGACCGAGCTTCTTCAACAGGGGCACAGAGTGGTTTAGACTGAGTGCAGCTTCATTTTTATCCTGGAAAAACAACAGCACTGAATTACTGTACATGACGTCACGTCATAGATAATTTAGGGCTACAGCTTTGTTAGACGTATTACAGGACCCAGTTGTACAGAAGTAATCTGATCTGATTTCAGCTACAGGATTGGGTCAAATCTTGAAAATGGGTTGCTGATTATCACATTTTTTTTGAATATCCCAATCCTGCTAAATAGTTTTGAACAACACATACTAAGGCTTTGATCCAGATCAAAACCCAAACTGGATTATGTGATCTAATCCGACTTCAGAATCCTTTTTTATTCTCCTGTGAACAACCTATTTTCTAGATTTGATCCAATCCAAAATCCTGAATGACTGGGCCCTGGTGAAATGTGATTTTTACTGGATTTTAAAGGAAATAATTAACATTTTTTAAAAGTAGAATCACAAATGTTTTAATGTATTTCCACACCTTCGTTTTCTTAAGAGCCACTGACGCCTGTAACTCTGCATCATCCATTGTCATGGAGACCTGAGATTCTGCAACAGCTGGGGAGGCAACCAACAACACAGAGGACTGCATCCTGTCTGGACTACCCCACTCCTACAAACATCATTAGACAGTGATATAGTGAATTTATTAGAGATCCAATATTAGTCAGATAATCATGCTGTGTATTTACCTGAATCACTGTGCAGTTGTTGTGATACACCAGCGACCCCCGCAGGCCAGGCTGTGACATCACAACCCCACTGGCTCCCACAGTGCACTCCTCCGTCTGTATGACGGCTTCAGTGTCGTATCGTTGTTTTCCAACCCTGCAGGTGACTCTCATTCTGCTGTGCTCAGGTAAGTCTTTGAGAGCAGGAAGGTTGTGACTGAGCTCGCCCTCCACACTCAGCTCCGGCCAGGGCCTTGCATTCAGCCTCAGGAAACCCCTTTGGCCATCCAGATCGGTGTCCACCGTCGCTGTCCAGATACCCTGAGGGTTACTCCACACTGAGCCATTCAAATGAGCCTAAAATGGACAGAACAGCAAGGTCATTATCACTGGTGGTAGTTGCAAATAAATATAATTAATGCACCTCAAGATGCCTCATTCTACCACATTTTAACAAACAACATTTACCCGTAATGGACCTTTTAATTTGGCAATCAATCATATTTGTAAGAGTAGTTTGATCTTCGCAGCATATTAAATTTCGTTCGGATTATTAACTGTATGATGGAAACGGCCTCATTCCTAAATATTAATGTGATGGACAATGGTGTCAAAGCTTTAGTATTATCCACACCTGTAACATTGGGCACTTTGAGTCCAGAGCCCAGAGCCACTGTGTCCTTCCTTTGGCCTCTACGACTCTATTGGCTCTTATATAACACGTCCCTGCTTTAATGAACAGGGCCTGCTCAGAGCCTCCAGGAGCAGTGGCCTCTATGGTGATCATCTGGGGCACACCGTGGCTCTTCAGCCCAAGGAAGGAGTGTGTGAGTATCCCAGAGAGACTCAGAGGCCTGCAGGACTGACTCAGCTCCAGGGAGAGGTCCTGGTTGTCTGCTCTCAGAGACGAGGTCAGGGTAAACTGGCAGGGGACGACTGACAGGAGAGCCCGGAGAGCCAGGGATGCTGGGAGGACTGTTCCCTGTGGTGCAGACATACGTGGAGAATGTTAATTGGTGTTGAGAGACTGGTGGAGGGAGAGTGACTCTGTCTCTCGCTTGTAGTAATCTATCTTAACAGCTGTGTCATCTGTTGTGTTGTTCTGCTGCTGTAATAAATGAGCTTGACCTACTAATGAGCTGTAAAATGTATTTCAAAGGACAGATGTAAATCATGCAGGAAATCCCAGAAAGAAATGAAAATGTATTGTCACAGTTAGAGTTAGCAGTAATATTTACAACTTAAACATATACGTTTATTCAGGTTTCCATGAGCAGTATTACAGGGAATTGATGGATAGTCTGACCTGTAGAGCTGGACAGTAGTTGGTCACATTCACAGCATAGGAAGACTCCTCTGTCTGTGAAGCCTCGGTTTTCCCCAAACTGCCCCTGAAATAACAACGTCCCAGCTCCAGGCCAACCTCCACGCCAGGCAGATGTGAAACCTTTAAGATTAAAGCTCCGTGAGCAGGAAATCCCAGCGTCTGTATTGCCTCTATAGAGTGCTGCACAGATGCTCTCAGGCTAAGGAGGGGGTGACATGATAAATGCAGACTAAGGCTGCCTCTCTGTTCCCCGTCAGCCTGGAGAACGGTGCTGAGATTTGTGGAGCAGCCAGAACGGGTGATGGATATGTTGGCTGACGTCTGCGATGGCAGGAGAGTCTATAGAGGAAAAATTTAAAAGGGAAGATCAGAGCCAGGACTATTCTTCATGCTTTCCAGACAAATCAGATACAAGTACTCATTTTATAAAGTTGTGACACATGTACAGTCCTACAGTTAGATTGCTTTTCAACACTACATCAGTGACACAAATACAGAATTACACAAACTAGACCATTGCTGAAAGGATTCACTGCTTTAGAGTTTATATTAGTTGCCAAATACTGTTGAGATCATTCTGGGATGCAAAACTATGATGTCATTAGTTCTGCAGGCACTTGGTCATAAACCAAAGTACTAAATAAATTAAAATTTTGCCCTAATGATGGTACTAGAAGTGACAAATTATGACATTTCTCTGTTTTTCTGTCTCAGACACTCACTAGCAAAGCTTGGAGAGCACTGCGGCACTCATCTCTGACCTTAGTCCTGACATCTGTGCTACTATAATGCATAAAGTTACTTTATATCAATTTCTAAAGCTATTAAATATGACAACTTGTTTGGGGTTCACTTTCTGCAGAAGTTCCTTCACTTCAGAAGTTTTTTTTATATGTTTTTTATATATAGTGTTATCTATAACATCTTTCTCCATTCATTGTCTATGGAGCAGCTCCAAACTTAAGACCCTATGACATCGCACATTTGAGATTTAACACTAGTTTTAGAAATTTGGAGAGAGTTGTTCATGTTTACTGATATTTTTGGACTGTGTTAGACCATAGGAGTAACATGTATGAGTCTTGAAAATGGGCGTAGTTCCCCTTTAAGAGAAAAACAGGAAGATGTTGGTGAATGAGGCTCAAAGGTCGAGGCAATCCAGCCAATAGTTGCTGAGATGTTTCGGACTGGGCCAAAGCGACAGACATCCCTAAAGCTGTGCCACAGGTGTAAAATCCATTAAGAAGTTAACATTCATTTCAACTATGGTCTTGTTTATACTTTCTGTTTACTACAGTATTAGTGTTATCAGTGTGATTTGTGCTAATGGAAAGACAAAAAGAAGTCATCTCCAAGGTGAAGATGCTTCTTTTGCTTTCCTTCCGCTGGGAAACAAGATTCCTGACACTTCTTGTTTCCTCTCTAACCTTCAGTAAGACACATCGCTGATGAACAAAAAAATTCCAGCTGATCCTCCTGTCTTCTCCTCTCTTGTGTTGATTTGCCAGGAGAAGCAAGGAGCACACATCACTTTCCACCTCCAATTCAGCTTGACCAGCAGTGGTCGACATGCTAACAGTGACCTCCTGTGGTGCAACAGTGGTGGCCAGGTTCTGCTGAAGTGTGACCCTGAAGGAGGTGGAGGGCTCAAAGGCAGCAGTCAGGTTGATCAGAGCAGATCGGGTGTTGAAAGAGACCAGAGCACTTCCAGAAAGGGATGCGTCACTGAGCTGACCTGACCCCTGGAGGTCAACTCTGCTGGGGATGATGGAGGTAAGAGAGGCCCAGTGATGCTGGAGAGTCCACCCAACTTCAGCCTTTTGGTGCTTCAGCAGAGCAGACAAGATGCACTGACACGAGTCCTGCTCATTTTCAAAGCTCAAAGAACATTTGAGTCCATCTTTCCCTGCTTGTCCCCGTACGGTAAAAGAGGTTTTCTGTGGTTCTCCTCCCTTGACTCTCCTGACCTGCACCCAGGCCAGCCTCCCCACCCCTGTGCATCGGACAGAGAGCAACAGACTTGAGGTGTTTGAGTCCCACGCTACGCTGACATCTGCCCACATGTGACACCAGCTTTCCAGCCTCATCCGACCTGTCACCTCTGCTTTGTGTGTATCACTGCGGGTCCCAAACTCAAGCATCCCGTGCCAGCCATAAAGCCCAGGCCTCTCCAACCTCAGTCCCACATTCAAGTCCATTTTCCAAGGGCCAACAGCCAACCCGACCCCCAAGGCCCATCGCTGAGGGCCAGGCCGCAGCAGGAGCCTGACACTAGATGTAGAGGGCACGCCCAGGTATGTCAGCAGTAGCAGGGAAGAATGAGTGAGGTTAGCTCTGAGCTCCCTCTGACCATTGGAGCTGTAACAGCCTTTAGCTTGAGCACTGAGGCTAAAGTGAGTGAGCGACAGGCCATAGCAAAGCCTGCTGTGTGGTCTATAGGAGCGAAAGACTCTTACCTCCACAGGGCGACCCGCCACATTTCCATAGCACTGGGCTGAGAGACGGTCTGCGGTGGCGTCCCCTGTGCAGTTCATCTGTGAAAACAAAACCCCCTGTTGGCAAAGTTTGTTTTTCAAAGGAGAAACTGAAGGAGGAGACACAAGGATTTGTGAGGAATTACTGAACTTTAGACCAGACGCATACAATTTTGTGGTACACCAACATGCTAATCTGAGCCCTTACTGTAAAACAACACATGCTTACAGTTGAAACGGCATTTCAGTTTTATTCTTTGTGGTTCATTTGATGCTACCGCTCATGGTGGAACAGTGAGGCAACTTCTTTAAAGGAATATTTTGAGAGTATGCTCATTCTCTCTCTCTTGCTGTGAATTATATGAGAAGATTCATACCACTACCATGTCTGCACTGTAAATATAAAGCTAAATCTAGAGGCCTGTTAGCTTAGCTTAGCATAAAGACTGAAAGCAGGGGGAAAGCTTTGACTTGAAGGCAAAAGGTAACAAAATACCAGCACCTCTAATTAGCTGTACAGATTTACAGATCTTCTCACCATTGATGTCAGGCCTGTGGATTAACTGATGACTATATGTACTTAAGATTTAAACACAATGCTCCACAAATATGTAAAAAATTCTGGACAAAGATAATTAAAAAATTTCATTCACAGGCACAAACTTGAAATGAACACATGTAAATTATGTAAAATTCACCTGTAAAGAGGTGGGTATGACTCCCTGGAGCAGCTTCATCTGTTGCCATAGAGACAATACCAATATAGCTGCGCCATTTTTTGATCCAACATTAAAAAGAACGTCGACCATTCTCTCGTCGTCCATGTGAAGGGTCAAGCCTGTGTCCAGACCTTCTGTCTCTAACTAACAGTGGGAAAAAAAAACATACAAATAAAGGAAAGATGGAAATGCATGTGTACATATTATAAGAAAAATAACACATGACACATCAGATGTCGTTAGAAAAAAAAAAACGATAGTCCTGCACCTGGTAATGTGCTTTGGCCTGTACGGAGTTTGATACACCGCTTTTCAGCAGGGCTTTGACTTGATGCTGCAGCCTGGAGAAGTACTCCCATCGTGGGGACGCCTGGTCTGTCCTGCCACCACTGAATTCAGCTTTAAGATGTTCAGGTCCAGCCTGCAGCTCTGCAAGGACTGACAGTCGACCGCCATCCTGGGCCCACCTCACCTGGGCATTACTGCTCGCAGGTACACCTGTATCCAGAAGACAAAGAGATTCGGACACCAGAAGCGATTATGATGTATAAAATATAAAATACGTACGAAGTAATGATCTACCTGTGGCATTGAGCAGGTGGAAGGAGTGAGACAGTCTGGCGTTGACCTCACCCATCCCTCGATCCCAAAGTTGGCGACTTGCATTCACACACAAATGCTCCGCCCCAAACCAAACACACAGCCAATCACGGGCCACAGGGACTTTCTTTCCCATCATGCTCTCTTCATCTTCTCTGTCCGGAGAATCTCCGGGATCCTCTTGATGTCTCAGCTCCACACTGTACAAGGTCTCCATCACTCTAACTCTCAGCTGTCCTACAATTAGACAAAGGAATAGTTCAGATCTTTTGAAGTGGGGTTGTATGAGGCACTTATCCATAGTCAGTGTGTGACATACAGTAGATGTCAGTCAGCATGCCCCCAGTTTGGCAGTGAAGCTAAGCAATGTACTGATGTTTTTCACATAAAGAAAATGTCAAAACAAACTGACATCATGTAATTTTATGTTACTGTATTTAGTATTTTCAAATGAACCTCTACCTTCAGTGAGGGTGTCCAACCGCCCCAGTGCCCCATCCATCCCCAGGACTGGAGGCAAGATAGCGAGGTTGGCCATGGAGTGCCTCAGGTCCCCAGACACAGCCAGCTGGAGACCCCGGGTGTCTTTTAGAGACCCTTTGACCTGAGCCAGCAGAGTCTCATGCCCCTGTATATAGGAGCCATGCAGAGACACTCTGGAGGAGACAGTAATGAGTTCAAAAATCCATAAAGACACATTCAACATCATTTATTACATATATCATCATCTCTGTAGATCTGGATGCACAGACCTGTCTGAGGACATGTTGGCAGCCATGTTTATATGCAGGTCAGTTGTAGAAGGCAGCAGGCTCTGGGACACGTTCACCCTCAGTCCCACGGCTCTGTCTCCCCTCTGGAAGGAGTGGGACATCTGGGCGTCCAGCTTCACCCTGTCCTTCCCATCAGCCCTCACATGTACTGAGCTACTTCCTGTACCAGCCACTGAAAACATATCTGCAGTGGCCTTCACCTTAATAAGAAAAACAGCAAAATGAAAAGATAGTTCAGATGCTAAAAGGCAGACAATTTTATTATTTGTTCTAAATGAAATAAATTTATGGTAAGACACAGCCCACCTCTAATGTTTTGGGAATCTTTGATTTGAAGGGATGGCTGAGAGAGGAATAAAGGCCGACTCTTCTTGATGTTCCATTGAGCTGTACAGAAAGCTAAAAGAAATAAATTCATCAGACATGCTGACCATCAAACAGGCAATAATTCAAACACAGAGTTGCTCTTACTCACTTGACACTCCTGTCGCTCTATTCTCAGTTTCCCTCGGGCCTGATAATCAAAGTCACTGTTGTTTTTGGGGTTCCAACATATATTTCCTTCCACTATAGCGGAGGAGGGGAGCTGCAGCTGTAACAGTAATGACAGGTCACAAGTTTGGCCTTTTCTACTGTAAACTACACTGTACGCTGTCGGAGGTGGACTTGCATCACTTGTTAAACTGCTGACTGCAATCACAATACATCATTCAAGTCAGCACTTGGCCATTGCATTATAAGAGAGGCCAGTTTACCTGAAGTTGATGGGTGAAGTTGGCGCTAACTTTTATTGTTTGTTGACCTGAGTGCAGAGGGTTCAACTGAGCTTGTCCGAAGAAAGTCAGTTTCTCCTTGCTGCCCACTCGTAACCTCCCCTGTATGTCTTTCTGGGTCTGAAAAAGAGTGTGACACATACAACGTGTATTAGATACACAAATGTTTCCAATATCTCCCTAGATCTTTCACCAACAGTATATAAATTAGATGTTTTGAGATCAACATCAATGTGTTTTTTGCGGAAGTTAGGTCATTCTTACACTGACTTAAATATTTAAATCCAACACACCATTTTAATGGCTCTGATATCACATTAAAACCTCATAGAACTCTGCATGTCTGCATATGTCTCTGTAATTATGTTCATAACTAACATGTTTACCTGGTTGCTGGTTGCAGTCACACAGATTTCTGAGTCAGATGGAATAATGTCTGAGGCGAAAGGATGGATGAGTGCAGAACAAACCTAAACACGGAGGAGAGACACAAAAAATAACCACAGAATTCATTTCTCCTTCGCTTTATGTGTCATACATTGATATATCAACTTGCACTTAACTTACAAAAGGGCTCGGTGGTTTGTAGCCAAGGGTGAGGGTGTGGATGACCTCTCTGTTGCCATGGAAACCCGCTTTCGACTCCAGGACGTAGAGGCCTTTGAGGAGGTCGATGGTGAAAGTCTCACGCAGGAGGAGAGTCTGAGGAAAGGTCTGGAAGGGCTGTCTGTGCGATATGACGTCGCTGTTAAAGTCAGCAGTGTTCTTGCTGCCATTGTTTATTGTAATAAATTCACAACTATCCTAGAATACATCAACAGACTGATTTCAAGTTGTTCGGTCAGAGGCACAGACCTGAGCTGCAGCATTGCTGTTTTCTGATACATCTTCTTGTCCTTCTTCAGCTCCTCTACTGCTCCCTCAAACTCCAGTTGTGTGGACGGACTTTTTGGCTTCGAGAAGGTCATCTTCAGTATCGCTTGCCTCTTTTTCAGATTCTTAAAGAAGTCAGTAGACAGTCATTCTATAATGTGTCAAAAGCATTTAAAAGGGTAGAATTTGTTCCCAACCTGGACCCTATTTTCCCAGGTTTTTGTGTCTAAGTGACTAACGAGAACAACAAGTTTTGGAACTGGTCCAGTATTGAGGGAAAGGGCTGCAAGGAATCGCTTGGGGCATGTTCACATCGTCAGTTTACGCCCAACTTAAAGTGCTTGTTTTGCCACTGACAGGCTCAGATTGTTATTTTAAGTGTCTTACAACATTATGGAAAGTAGCTCAAAAAGAGAACGCCCTTTATGTTATAGACTGAGATCCTTTTTTAAGCAAAAACAGCCCCAAAATCGCCATCACACAACCCACCAGACTCCATTTAAGTAAACGGTAATTTTTTCACTATAGAATACACTTCATTCAAAGTTGACAGAAACAAAATAAAACTCACAAAAACCATCTTCTTTCATCTTGCCACTGTCCCAACAATCCCCAGCTCTGGTTTGGTTGAAATAAACTCTTAATTCACCCTGTCAGATAAAAAAATATGCTGCCTACGTAAACGCTAAAATGACTGTTTTTTTCAGTGGAGTCTGGTGGGTTTGGCGATAGCAATTTCGGGGCTGTTTCCGGGTAAGCAAAAAGGATCTTAGTCTAAACAAAGAGGTCTATGACTGTAGGGATCCTTTCCATAATGTTGTCAGACACTTAAAATAATTATCTGAGCCTGTCAGTGGCAAAAACAAATACTTAAAGTGGTCGGTGCACAAATGCCCTGTTTTGCAGCTGTCGGCTGCAGCAGTCTCCTTAACACTGGGCAAATTTTAAACTTGTTGTTCCCAGCAGCCACTTAGACACAAAAACATGGAAAGATAGGGACCAAGGTGAAAAACACCAAGGTTTCCCTTTAACACCCATTCAATGGCCCAGTGCCACCACCCACCTTATCCACTGTGTTGAGGGCTGCAGTCAGGCTGACGTTGTGCTTGCCATAGGTGGAGGCCATCTGCAGGGTGTGGCTGAATTTTGAGCTCTCCAGAGAGACGTCTCCTCTCAAGGTCGGAGTCCACAAGGAGCTTAATGAGCCAGAGGCCTTCACGCTGCGCTTCCCCACCACGCCCCACCCTCCTGCCTTGGGGAAGGACAGAGGATTTGCAGAAGGTATGCACATGTAAAAATGATGTAGCACAATTTTCCCAGTTGGTGCAAACAAATAAAATCTCCATCATTATAAGAGATTTAAATTCCCCTGATACAAATATGAAAAAACTGATGTGATCACTTGGAGGAGCCTCTTATCTCCTCGCCTTACTTGGACGTAGGTGGCAGCTGGTGTGTAGAGCTCCAGACGGGCCTCCCTCTCCCTGCCCCTGTCCCTGTAGAAACCCTCCAGCATGAGGCCACGGATGATCAGCCACTTGTTGGCCGTCAGCTCTGACGTGAGCTGGAGCGTGTGGCGCTGGTGCTGGCTCAGTCTGTGGGCAGTGTAGATGTACAGCCACGGCGTGTCCATGTTAAATGTACCTGGATGATAATACGAGAGATGCTGACCAGTGCCGAAATGCTTGTACATAATAATTTGAAAACATTATATGATCAAATATAGCTGTTTTACCTTCCCATTTTTTCTGTTGGGTGTCTTCAGGGGGGGTTTTCCAGTGTAATCCAGCCACCAGCGGCATCAGGTTGTTGTAGTTGATTTTGAGGTGAGTGCTGCTCTCAGACCCGAGCTGTCTCAGGTGAGAGTGCAGAAGCTGAGTCCTGTAGTTTAAATTCCACTCTGGCACCTGGAGACTGAACTGGAATAACAAGAGAGCAACTATTTTATTGTATTAGTTTGGAATAGAAAGTATTTTGAGCCATCACAGATGCAGTTCTGTTTACCTCCAGCGTGTAGCTGGTGTGATTCTGTGTGGATTGGTTTTTGAAGGACTGGCTCAGAAGAAGTCTGCGCTTATTGTTGATCTCATCCCAGTGTTTTCCGTAGCTCAGGTCCAGGGATGATTTAATGTGGCTGGGGCTTTCCTCGTGCCTGAGGTGGATCTGTGCACGCGCAGAAAAGAGAAAACACAGAGCTCTTAAACACAGAAAGGACCAACCAGGAATGTATCAAGCTCTGAGGCATGCGTGGCAGGTACCTTGTGGTTGATAGGAGCAGTGTTGGAGCAGTAGAATTCATGATCTGCTCTCATGATGTATGTGAAGTTTGAGTCCCTCTCGCTCCTTAGCCTCTGAGATGTGTAGCACTCCTGACGCAGGTGCCTGGCATCACCTGCATTGAGGTCAAATGTCAGGGCAAAGTGATGTCAATGATATATTTGTGAAATACATATTCCCCCTGAACTTTTGCTGAGAAACTGGTGCATTTCTTCAACTATAAACAGGAACAATTTTTGTAGACTGGTGGGATGTCAGTGAGCCGCACATGCATTTGGTTGTGGGCGCTTAAGAAAACATTCATTCATTGTTCACAACTACTGATACAAGCAGCTTTGTGTGGCAACAAAACTTTATATATAAACAGTATATGCTTTGCAGTCCCTCACCTCCCAGACCATATTTGAGCCTGAGTGCGGAGCTCCACAGTGAGCCCTTCTGCTCCATCAGTCCCAACATCCTGGTGCCGACCACGCCAGGTAACAGGAGCTCCGCCTCCACAGAGTACTGCCTGCTGCTGCCGTCCCGCCTGCGCTCCAGGGCCACTGATGTGGGTAAAGATGAACACGTGTAAAATACATGTAAAATGTAAACTAGTGTTGTTAGAGATAATAAATGCATATTATTTGGTTGGTGTCGGTTGGATACCTGACAGTGATGCGGTTTCTCTGAACACATTCTTCACAGTCGCAGAGAAGCTGGTCTTCCTGCCCAGCCCACGAGTAACATTAGCAGAGAGGATCATGGGATGTCCATTCGCGGCCATTTTGGCTTCAAGGTGATAGCGCGTTCTCTGCTCTGACAGGAGTGTGTGCGTGTCGACCAAACCCTAATGATGACAAAATGATTAACATCTTTTATAGCTGGAAAATCATTTCAGGATTAAATCTACTCTGCAGGAAAGTTACAGACAATCTCAGTACTTACCATGATATAATAATGAACACCATCAATCAACAGCTCCAGCTTTCCTGACTTTATGTTCCTCTCTTGCTCCAGTTGCCCTGAGAATACAACACATTATCAGTATTAAACCTTGACAGATGGCAAGTTGTTTTTTTATATCTGTGACCAACCTTGTATGTGGATGGTTTTCAGAGGATGGGTGATCCTCAGCAGCAGTCTGTGAGGGTTCAAGCTCAGGTCCAGAGACATGTCCCTGGGGATGGAGGACTGAGGTGTGGCCAGGAGGAGGTGGATGGAGGCCTCTCTTGGGAGCCAGGTGCCTCTCTGAAACATAAGTAGGGGTAGCTTTGCGTGTTAGCCACTGTGAGACAAGGTAAATAGAAATATTCAGAGTGAAGACAGAATCATCTCAAAGACGAAACCCATCTGTAGAGCTTTGTTATTCCTCACACCTGAGGGAGCAGTGAGTAGGCAGCCTCCAGCAGGTAGTAATGGAGGCCTCTGTCCAGCTTCAGCAGCCTGAGGGAGAGGCGGACTGGTCCTGGAGCGGGAAGTGAAACACCTGTGGCAGGTGACGGGTAAGAGGCATTGGAGCACAGCTGCCAGCCGACCATCTTGGACCCTGTGAGGAAGCAGAGATTGGTGTTTGGTTTTGGGTATTATCATGTCATCATCACAAGAAGTCGGCTGATTGATCAGACAATAACAGCTGACTGTCCCTTTTACAGATAAATGTTTTGATGCATATGGTTATTACATGATTTTACGCCAGGTCAGGGGGGGGGGACTAAATGAAAATGACTTTTAATCACACTTTTAAAATCCAGTCAGTAACAATTCAAAAGGGTATATACAAACAGTCTAACTTTGAGTCATACACAGTGTTTGAGGACTTACATGTCTTTGGTGTGCAGGTGGTTTTCTGGACTCGACTCTTTGGCCCCTTTATCTCTTCTCTGTGGTCTCCACTCAGCTGAAACACTCTGGAGCTGATGGACACAAAAATAACACACACTCTTAAAGAAAACACTATTCGAAACACCTCCTAAAGCTTGTCATTATATATTATTATAACATATCCACATATCATTATAAATACCAACTAACAGGCAGTAGGTTTAATTTTTTGTGTTGAATTCAATAACAATTTATTACTGCTATATACTTGTTATTCTAAGATAATGCAACCTGTTAAACCATTATTTTAAAAAATATACAAAAAATAATTGTAAAAGTTATGGAAGTGTAATTCGTAGCATAATGCATTCAAAAAATATTTTCCCTATTTTTCTGAACTAACATGATTATCTCAGAATTCCAAGAAAAGTTTTCACAGAAAAAATAAATAAATCTGCTTTTGTTTATCTGAATTAAAAAGATAATAATGCAAATGCACATGTTCTAAATATTGAGGGGGGCGTGTTCCCTGCATCCCACCCAAAATCTACACCTAGGCAATGCATTGTAGGTAATAAGCCTGTGCGATCTGTAGGAAAGAAGCTAAAACATGCAAAAATCCTCTGTCCAGCCTCATCCCCTAGTTTATTTCCCACATAATACATGTAAACCCTCTGCTAATCCTTGTAATCAGAGCCCACACACACCTGAGAGAGATGATGTCCATGACGTCCTCCGGAGTGTTAAGTGTGACCCTGACATCCCGCCCCTCCTGCAGCTGCACGCTCCCATCCAGACTGGTGGAGCTCCTCAGTTCAGAGACCCAGTCCACTGCAGCCTGACCCAAAGCACCATCAACCCCCATCCTGGCAGACAGCCCCACGTAGGCACTGAAAATAAAGACAGAGGTTACATTCTTCTGAAGGTGCAGTTTGAAACCAAATGTCAGAGTTGCAGCCCCTGTTCCACGTGCTAATAAACACGTACTTGGGTTTGATGTATCCAGTCAGGGAGAAGTGGGAAGTGTCTCTGTAGTTGATGTTGCCCTTCAGACGCAGCGACAGGAGGGAGGTCATGTTGATGCCCAGCTTGATGGGCAAACCAGACAGAGACGGTAAAACCAGCTCGTCTGTCATCAGCACGGCCCTGTGGTTTAGCTGAACTTCATGACCCTGGAAGACAAAAGAGGAAGGGCGGCAGAGGGAGAGAAAATGAGAGGGTCTAAACAGACATAGAAGAGACAGTCAGACAAAGTTAGCGACTGTGTGAATAATCTACCTCCAGTATACCTTGAGCAGTTTGACGGCCAGTCCTGCCACGCTCAGCGACAGCTGGTCGATTTGTCTGTAGAGATCATCACATGTGAACACGCTGAGCTCATTGCCAAACACCTTCACGCCAACCCAACACTTGGGCTGGTTCTCCTCCGTTCTCCTCGTCCCAAACAACTGGAAAAGACAAGAACCAAACATGGGGTGCAGACTGAATGTTATAAATGAAATTACCCTCTCTCAACGCAAAACTTTACATGAGTATAAATCTTAAGCTGTAAAAATGCCTCTGCAGTGTAAACCCTTCTTCACTTGATAATGAAGTCATTATTTTTTGCTATTTTTTCCATATGTACCCTTAAAGTTTATTTATGTACATGTTTCTGAGTAATGGGTGGAATGTGTTATATATAAATGTTTTAAGGGGAATTATAATTATTTAACAGCTTATATGTGTCAAACAGTCCAAAAGGTTTTGTTTCCAGGTTGTTAAAATGTGGAACAGTTTTTACTCCTCTCTAAAATGAAATAATTTTAACTCAAAATCTTCCTTGTATTGTTGCCTGATCTTGTTTTTTATCTTAGCAATTGTCAGAGCTGTCTTTACTCGTCTGATTCATACACTAATCATTACTTAATTAATAAGTTTGGGGTTTTTTTTAGCAAAAATGCCAAATATTTGATTAGTCCTGTTCCTCAAATGTGAGAATTTTTTGCTTTTCCTTGTCTTCAAATTCCTGTAGACTTAGTATCTTTGGGTTTGCAGCTGTTGGTCTGACAAAAAAAGCCATCTGAAGACATCAGTTTGGGCTTTTTCTGACATTTTATGGATCATGAATCGACTAATCAAGAAAATTTATAGGTATACTATGCAGAAGTTGTTGGTTACTGTTTTTTAAACAATACTGCCAGCAAAAGCAAAATTGGAAGCAACCCCAGATTAGTGTTTCGCCTTGCCATATTTGCGTTTTTTCGGCTCTGTGTCCGCAATTTTCGTAGCGTCCTCTTGCTTGCGTGCAGCAAAGTCCCAACTTCAACTGCGTGCTGTGCCCAGGAACATCGCAAACACAGCAAAAAAAGTAGAAAATAACTAAATAGAGGCACAGGGTAGAGTCCCTACATATTAATACACCACCACACGCTTTGAGAAGGATTATTTTTCTTTTTTTTTTAAGGAAAATCCTGCATAGTAAACCCTTACTTGATATGAATTAATCAGTAGTTGCAGGTGACCCTAATCTCAGCATTTACTTTCACTATCTCAGAATTTTACAAATGCACTGTCAAGAAAACAGTATTGACGAAAAGTCTAAAATCTCAAATGAAATGTAAAAGGCTTCTAGTCTGCTGCAAAAACCTCCCCGTCTGTCGCACAGCAGTCCTGATCTCATTATCCCACGTGACCAAGCGTACATGTTAAACTTGCTGCCCCCTGAGACGTGATGACAGTCTGACAACAGCCACAGTGACCTCACCATGGCCCTGGCCTGGCTCAGATAACCGTTGGTGTTGAATAAACACATCTCTTTTTCTCCTCTACGGCCGTCATCTGTTTTTCTTCTCGTCCTCCTTGCCTCTTTGGACTGCGACTTTTGACTTTGAGCTGCAGACTCTGCATTGGAGTCATGAGTCTGGTGACCGAAAATGTTCTTCAAAAGTGCCTCAGCATTTTCAACGTGAAGGTCCACCTTTGTTGGGAAACAAAATACATGCATTCAACATTATTTTGTAAGACTTAATATACTTTTGGGAATTAAATGGAAACCAAACTCACTTCCAGAAGGTTGTGGGCTCTGCCATGAAAATATAGTGTGAGGTTTGCAGTGGCAGATCTCGGTAGAAATGATCTGGGAGAGAAAACCAAAGATGTTTCCACATTTGTAATTCCCATACCTGAAACAAACAAAGAAGCAGAAAAAGGAACAGAGTACACACACCTTTAAATTCATCATCATCTCCTACTTGTGCAAATATTTGTCTTAAAAATGATTGAGTTTATCTCTGTTTGTTGTGCATGATAGTTTTGTTTTCGCAATCATGGAAGTTTGATAACTTGCAGCTGAGGTGAAGGCATCATTACCTGATGGAACAGTGTAGTCTGAGTAGGAGGAGTATTTTAAAAACTCAGCTTCGAAGTCTCTGCTGATGATGTCATCGGGTAGTAACTCGATTAGGGCCTGCTTCACAGGGTCCTCGCTCCTCAGGACATTAGTCAGGTGACTCCACACATACGAGCCCACTGGAGAAGCAGAACAAGTCATTTCCTTTGTTGCCCTCATACCATTCACTACATTTAGAACAATTACAGCATCAATAACTTGAGAAAGTCCATCAACCAAGGTAGTAAATCATTTATATATATCATTTATATACATAAAGAAATAACAGTTACCCAAGAATGGAGCCCTGGGGCACACCACACTGTAATTGTC
The DNA here is from genome assembly GCA_035609425.1 of Epinephelus awoara. Taxonomy (NCBI): domain Eukaryota; kingdom Metazoa; phylum Chordata; class Actinopteri; order Perciformes; family Serranidae; genus Epinephelus; species Epinephelus awoara. The sequence continues at coordinate 15,400,004 of CM069306.1, read as the reverse complement.
TTTTGTGAGAGTGGTGACATCTAAAACTGTTCTCTAGTATAAATATAATTTTTTGGCCATGCAATTGCTGAGTTGTAAAAACTATTTTTCTGCAGTTAGAGTAATAAAATATAGTGATTCACCGCGGCAAATGTTTTTAATAGATACAGAAATGCCGTACAAATAAATTGTTTATTATCAAATGCAGGTGAGATTGTATCTGTCATAAGAGGTGTAGCCATACTGACGTGTGTAAGGAATATAGCTGGATTTTAAGTCGAAAATGAAAATTTTTATAAACAATTTTCCAAGCATTTTTGGAGAAACATGGTAGAATTGAAATTGCTCTATAAACAGAAAAACAACACAGATTGTCAGAACAACTGTAGCCATTTTTACGCCTTGTGGCACAACACTAACCCTAACCAACTACTAGAAAATATATGTAAAAGCGGCTAGAATAAAGAAGGTTTACATGTTTGGCTAAAGCTGAAATATGATCATGTGTAGCAGAGGCAATTTTTCAATGGGGGAAGTTGCTATTAGCATCTCATCTACAAACCACAGTGATTTAATTCAGACCTTGGCTGGAGGTCTCGTTCCTCAGCGTCATCTTCACCACTTCAAACACATCCTGATCGGGGCAACGCATGAGCTGCTGGTATGCAGCGATTCTGACCTCAGGATCCTCCTGGGAGGAGCGGTACAGCTGCAACAGCACAGACCTCTGAAGGAAGGAAACTGCTGTCAGTCACTGATGTTAGACTGCCTATCACCTCTTCACCTCCACCTCAACTCATCATGAATCAATTAGAAAGGTAGCCTCTGTATTACGAACATATGAGAGATGAAATCTTCTTTTGAAAGTGAACATTGGCTTATAATCACTTAATAGGTACGGGATAAGTGTCTTGTCAAAATAGTTTGTTATGTAGAGCGAGCTGGAAGTGATGTATTCCTACAAACGCAACAAAAGATATGTGAAAAAGTGTGTTGAAGAAATGTCATGATGTCATTGTAACAAATGATAATATTACTACAAGTGACTTAAGAATTAGTTTGAGAATTAACTCACATCAGCTGAGCAGGGAAAGCGTCTGAAGGCTTGGATGGCAGCAAGTCTCAGCTCCAGTGCAGATGAATAGCCGACCATGAAGCAGTTTAGCAGAGGAATGAAGGTTGGAGCAGACAGACCAGTGTTTCCCACTGATTTCAGTGCATAAAAAAGCTGTCAGGTGATAAAATATGTACATATTAGGCATTGCTCACTAGGTTCAGTGTCAATATATGATGTGAAGTGCACCTCTATCTGAGAGCACCTTATCTTGGGTGGGCCGTTCTCCCTCGCATCCCTCCTTCAGGGTGTCCTCAAGCATCTGCATAAAGGTCTGTACCGGAGGAAGTTCACTACAGGAGGCTTGAAATGTTTGGCACAGCTGATAGACCAGAGATGATCCAGCTAACAGCGCCTTGGGCTGCACTTCTTGGACCTCCAGTAAGGCCTAAAACAGACAGCAGAGATACAGTGACGCTGAGCCTTCAGGCCTTAATATGTCTTTCACAAGAGTTATAAGAAATTATGAGGATGTTTACTCGTATGGATGGATGCAGACGCTACTTATCTAACACATTTCTATGTGATAACTCTGACTTCATATTGACTATTTTGTCTCGGGAGTGAACACCAAGGCTGTAGTTTCAGCCTTTAGTCTGGTCTTGAGACCACTTTTTTCCACATACTGCTAACAGTAGCATCACATAGCTACCTCAGCTGACGTTAGATGGCAAAACATCCACAAATTCCACCATAACATAATTTGTTTTTCGAACAGTATTCAATTTGCTCTGGACACGCCAGTTTTGACTTGGTCTCCACCGCCTTTGGACTTGGTCTTGACCCTTCGATTGAACCTGGTCTTGGACTCAATTAAGTTGGTCTTGACTACAGCCCTGGTGAATACAGGAAGTAGCATTGATTAAAGGTTTGGGTCATCATTAATGTCACATTGCAGTTCCTACATTGATGGAGTCGATGATCTGTGGCGATGGATGAGGGATGAGGGCGATGGTGGTGAGAAAAGCATCGGCCTGCTCCTCCTCCAGCTCTCTGTTCCTCATCAGGTCGGTCAGTAGTACGATGCAGCTTTCAGATCCACAGGCTGGTAATGCATCCAACAAAGGCTGCCTGTCCAAACAGTTAATCAGCATCAGTATCAACCTCTGTCGTAGAGTGTAATGTGCTGTTGTAAAAATGGCTGCCAGCTGTTTCCTATGTACAGTCTTTATGCTAGGCTAACCAACTGCTAGCTGCAGTTTCATATTCAGACGTGAGACTGGTTATCAGTGGCCTTTCAGGATGTTGTACTGTTGATTTAAAGGGACAGTTCACCCCAAAATAATAAAGTCTTACCTGTAGTGTTACTTACTGGCCGTAGAGCTGTCTGTTTTCTCTCCAGTATAATGAATCTAGATGGCATATTCGGCTGGTGATGCTCAAGGCAAAAATATTTATAATGACACAACTTGAACTGCAAACAAGGTCAGTTATTATTCTTTCCATTATGAAGATTTAATCCATGGAAGTTTTATTTTTATAAAACTTTCCTTAAGCCGAGAACAGCAATTTAAGAATCCATTGTGTCACCGCAATGTAAAGTCTATGAGCCGAGCAGGAACTCACGGGAGGAGGCAGCGGGAGAAACACTACTGTGCATATTTAGTGGGCTGCTCACCCTGAATGTAAACCCGGATGCTAGAAACTTTTTCTGGCGTATGCACAAGGCAAGCAATTCTGTTGGAATAAATAGGTGCCATCTTGGGGTCCAGTATCTTGTATGAGTAGATGCACTCTTCCTTCTGTGTGGTGATATGCCTGGCAGGTATAGTTTGGTACAAATAGTTTCTATAAGAAACCGCTCACAACAGGGTCTGCGGATTATCTTGAGTAATTGGGGTCATGTTTTCTGGAAAGAGACATTGCTGTAGTGTTTTTCAAATGTTTTTTGTATGTATTTTCAGTTTTTGGGCTGCACCGTCCCTTTATGTCGCCTCCATTGAGTCGTACAATGAACAAGAATGCACAACATAAACGACTGTCACACATAACTGAAATGACGCCACCGTTAATTATGTGGTCAGTTACACCTGTGTTTCACAAATGTCCACAATGATAAGGGTGTATTTGCTATATTTTGTGATAGATGATATTAAGGACTAAGGAGGGGGTGCTGTAAGTCATCTGTGTGTCAGAGTAGTTTCTGATTGGATCAGCTACGGTCCCACACAGACTGTTCTTTGTCTACTTGGTGACTTCGCCAGAGGCTGTGCATTTTATAATTATAATCCATAAAGAGGAGTCCGTTCAGCTTTAATCAAATTTACCGGGAGCACAAAATATTTTATTAACTGTAACTGGTGTGGAAATGTGCAACTCAAACTGTCATGTGGAGAAATTGACGAAGGACTAGGCATAAAACACTGAGGAAATACTGACCAGTCATTGCGACACTTGAAAGACGCCTCTTGCCAAAGTGTCTTGAGTTGAGAAAGAGTCAGATCTCTCAGCTGGAAAGCCAGTTGAAGGAACTCTTGTGACACCTAGGAGCAAATCCAAAATACATATGGACTTACATTAAAGGCATCATAAAACTAATGAAATGCTACTCCCGCCCCACCAGAACCAATAACCTCCTGCAGAACTGTGAACACACGTTTTCATTCCATCAATCACCCAATCCTCACACAGTAATTAAATCGCGGAGTGTGTCAGGCTCTGGGTCTGACGGCCTCTTTTAAATACCTCCCATGTAAACAGACTCTGATGAAGGATGCCAGGAGGTTTGACTGGCCTCCTGTGTGTGGGAGACATTAAAATGATATGCAGCACACGCTCAGGGAAAGTCACGTCGTGAATACAAACACGAACAAGCCAACAGTGGCCTGGCTGGGTACGGGCTCCTTAAAAGTGATTCATATTCTTTGATGAAAAAGACTGCAGCGTGAAATTAAACATACAATAAATGTTCCTTACAGATAAATACAGTTACAAGCTGAATAGAACCTGCTGAGACCTACCAGCTGTGGGTCTGAGGTGAGGCCACATAACATCCTGACAGTTTGACTGGCTTGCTGAGGCGACGATGCTCTGGCTTTTCCTGGCCTCGCAGCCCCTTCGTCCTCAAACTGCAGGTCAGTTTGCACGCCGAGATGTAGTAAATCTGCATGGGCATTGAGGAGAACAGGTATCAGGGTCATGATTGTGACACAGTATAGCTTCTAAGGGCAACTGTGGCAGTGTAACTCCAGACTGGCCTGCTCCTGAAGGGGTCCCCGGCTGGGCTCGGAGCAGGAGCAGGGTCGACACAGTTTGGGTCTTCACCAGCCCCGCAGTCCTGGACCACGTTGCCATGGAAACAGCCTCAGTACAGTTGACCTCTTCCATCACTGTAGATCCATGCCTCTGAACACAATGCAGCTCTGACTGCACTGACTAGTTAAAAAAAAACACAAGAAAACATAAAACCACTGATGTAATATTGATGATAATGGGCTAAAAAGGGACGTCCTCTTATTCAGTGGTGCAGAGAAGTGACAACCAGGCAGCTTCAATGCCGTCTTTTAATTTCCTCTTTTCTTGAACTCAGATACTAGAGAACAGAAAAAAATCTACAAGCGTAATGCACCATTAGGCCATAGCAAGGATTTTAGAAGTACTGAGGTCATGAGTGGGAGTCCAACAAAGCAACGCACCGTGTCTATTTTGTGTTTAATTACTGTTTATATCCAAATGAAGAAGAATGCCTTGCTCAAGGGTGCCTCAGCGGTGCCCAGGAGGCGATATGGGACCTCTCAAGCTACGAGTCTACACTCCATATTTGGTCTGGATGGGGACTTGAGCCAGCGATCCTCCGGTTCCCAAACCAAGTCCCTATGGACTGAGCTACTGCCGCCCATGATGATCTAAATGCTATTTTTAAGATTATTTTTTGGCTTTATTTGATAGGACAGTTGAAGGTACACAGGAAAAGGGGTCGAGAGAGATGGGATGAAATGTAGCAAAGGGCCAGGGGTTGGAATCAAAAACCAGGCAGCTGCAGGCCGCTGCAGTGAGGACTCAGCCTTTCATATGTTCTAGGATTCAAAGCTCCAAATGACAAAATAAAATTGAATCATTTACATATTTATTTGACCTACAAACATTCTGATTTATGTACACTGAGCCTAACAATATTTAAATCAGCCTATAACATAACCACCAATGTGTAGGATTGTAATTGTAGAATGTAAAGCCCCGAAAAGTTGCACACAAAAAAAAAAATCCCAGAAAAAACCCCACTAAATTTACAAACACAGTACAGAGGCTTCAGTGTCCTTAGTGGTAGCCACATTTTTAACAAAGAAAAAAGAGAGGCAAACTCCCCTGGTGGTGTGACAAATATGAATTAATTCTCATTAATACTCATCTTCCACTGCTGCACTTTCACACTCTCTCTTATTGTATATTTACTACAGTCATTCTGCTCCTCTCTACCACTTACCAAGGATGCTGTTATATTTATCTTTTAAAGTGTGACCATGTATGCCCTCAATGTCAGTTTGTCCCTGTGATAACAAAAATTATATCAAACATTGACATTTTTTGAGGTATCATTAGCCACCGCCAACTGGGGATACTTGGATGTGTGTCGTGCACTCAGGACAAGAAATATAATCTTTACTGAGAGGGTTTGCAGAGTTGTGCAGTCTGGGGAATGCTCTAACTCCAGTGCAGACAACCTTTGAAAGTCCACACCAGAGCCAGCAAGCGAGCACAACAACACATGGACAAAAAGCGAGAAGTGAAACCTAAACATATCTACGTAGTTCCGGTAGGGAGGTAACATGTCCGTAACAAATACTGCTATTATTTCAACATGCTGCATAACACGGGGGCATAGGAACACTAATGACATTAATAGTACCATTATTACAGAATCAGATTAGAAATTCCAGTATCGTAACGACACTAAACTCACCGTGTCTTCAGTTAAAGATACTGAATGGGGCCAGAAGTTTGCCAGCCTGGACTGTTGGCACTGTTTTAGATCCCTGCTCTTCATCAGTAGAGGTCCTCTCCTCTCATACGTGCTGGTGCACGTCCCGTACACATCCGTCTGAGGCGTTGAAGAAAAGTCAGATAATTACCATGTGAATGCCCTGTATTATGTCAAGATGATGTTAATGACGGTTATTGTTTGTAGCAGGAGTAGAGGAGGTATTTGTCAGACTACAAGACGTTTTACAATATAAATGTTGAAATCTCCATGAAGATTGAGGAATTGCTGTGTGTATACATTTTGCAATTGGGCATGTATAGAGTGCTGCAGGAAGGAGTCCTGAAACGAGGAAACGAGATAGCATTTTTGCATTTCCGCTTCCCTCATCTTGAAGTCAGTGGGTTAAATAAGGTCTGAAGTTAACTCAAGTTTATAAGAGACTTTGTTCTTTGGCGTAAAACACGTCAGTAAATAGGACATTTGTGAATTTTGAAGCTTTTACATGACTGAAAAAAGGCAGTAACGGACAAGTGGTTAAATGAGATGACAGAACGTCATCACATGTCGTGGTGGTGACATTGAAGTCATGCAACTGTGGTGTAGTTCATTTAAGGCCCACCGTTAGCTTTTTACTTCCGGCGATTGCATTTACGCTTCAAAAATAATAAAAGTGGTGTTTATTTGTGAGAAACAATCTTACTGAACAAAACCGTGCTTATTTTCTGCAGTAATTTAAAATCCAAAGGAAAAATCCCGCAGGCTTTTTGTCGAGGAAACGAGGGTGACTAACTTCCAGGTCGACCTACAAAAAAACCCATCATCCCTGCAGCGCTCTATTACATAGAATATAACCCTCATTAACCCTCACCTCCTTTTCTAATTCCTGTTTGGAGGCCATGCGGGAGGTCTGGAGCATGCTCAGTAGAGCCCTTTTAATGTTGAGGGCCCACACCTGCTCCCCCTCCTGGAGACAGAGGGCCGTGACCTTTCCCCCCTGGAGGGAGAACTTGAGGCGCGTTCTCTCCAGTGACTCCCTGGGAAACAAAAACACCAGATGAGCCTCCTGAGACCCGAGAACACAGACAAGTGGAGCATCTGAACAGAGTATCACATTCATAGGAAAAACAGTCGGTGCATTCCAAAAACGATCTGGACTTACACTTTGGATGCTGAATGCAGACAGAACCACACGTATGCATGCAAATTAACATTGACTCAATCATTATACTCAATAAAAACACATGAAATTACAGACCTTAAGCTCTTTAAACGCTGCACAGAGTGTTCCTTCTGAGGGGAAAGCCGCTTTATCTGTGGATTCCTGATCTGTTGGACAAGCATGTGCATACATCATTGACTTTTGCAGCATTAATTGATTCCTTCATTCATTTTCCGTAACCGCAGGACTCTTTTGCAGTACTTCATTTGAATTTTTCCACACTTTCATTAAAGCTGACCTGCATCATTAGGTGACACTTGGAAACCACGTCGATATCAACCACACAGTCCAAAGCCAGTCCGTTCCTGCCAGCGTTGGAGCCATGAAGGGTTGTGGTAACTGTTGTGCTATACCTGTAAGTGTACCTCACTCCTCTCTGATAGGATAAATCAGGAGTAGGAGACCCTAGAGACATAAGATAATAATCAGAAGATTCAATGAAAAGAAATCTTGAAGTACAAATTTAATGTCTGGCATGCATCATATATGATATGAAACAAACTGGATTCTCACCGGCACAACTTGAATCACAAAGATTTGGCTCTGTCTCAAAGCAGTCACCAACTGCACAGAAAATTAGATCAGGAATCGCACACATAATGACAAAAACGTGCAACCCTTCTCAAAGAAAGCCTGACACACTTCTATACTGAACACTCAGTCATGTCACCGAGACCCTAGAACCACTACAGCACTACAGCACACAGTAAAAGACATAAAACTCACCATATAGCAGGAGAAAAATCAGTATAACATGCAGACAATTGAGAGGTAACAAGGACACAGCCATAGCAACCCTAAGCCACTGCAGGTCCGGCTGCCTCCACACCTCCACATGTAAGCGAGATGAAAACCAAGCACTGTTCGCAGCCACTGAATGACCACGCTTGTACAGGGGCTTCCACAGTGACCCACGGTGCTCACAACGACCAATCAGGAAATACCTTCCAGACTGGAGCTACAAACACTCACTGAGCCAATCACTTGACAGGGCACCGGGCCTCACAAAAAATTGGGGTTTCTCATCCCCCCCCATTCACTTGGACAGACATTAGACATGAGCTACATGTGGAGGGGAAGTTCAGTTCATTGCAGGACAGTTTGAAAGTCTGGGACATATAAGAAAACCTTATATAGTGCAGCAGGACTGTCAACAAAGCATGTAATAGTAATCATCCAAGTGTTTTTGCTTGTACATCATCTTCAACAATAAATAAGATTTGCTTGGAGATTACACACCCTCCTACACACTTACACACACTGCCAATATGGCCATAATCAATAAGCCACACAACCAGTGTGTGCTCTAACCTATTAAAAGCTGATTCATAAACTTCAGCAGAACAAACAACCACAGTTCAGAGAGGGAAGCACAAGAGAAGAGAGACATCTAGTGTCTTCTGGACATGAACTGTTGACAAAGTAGATGTTTGTGGTGCTTTCATGGCTCCTGATTTAAGTATATTTGGCGGAAATGTGAAATAAAAAGCCCTGCACCGTTCAGACACGTTCTTCAGCCTCTGACTGAGTTGCAACTAAATTACCCATCGCGCCTTTCATCCACATCTCGTCCTTCCCCCCATCATTACCCAAGCTGCCTGCCTGCCACCTACTTTCCACGATGCACCCGCCGCTTCGGTCCACGCCCGTGCTGCGACGTCAGTCACTGCGTGCTGCTGGGTGACGCTGCGTTCGAAGACACAGAAAAAATTGTATTCAGGAGCTTCATACCGTCAACCCGGTTTAACCCCAACTTCCAAGGCAGTTGTGTAGTTTGTCACATTAGTTATGCCAATTATACTTCAGTGTGCTAAAATATAAAACAGTTATACTTCTGATTCAGTGGTTTTCTAAAGAAAAAAAAAAAAAAAACTTGAAGAACCCAGTTAGATGCTAGATGTTCACTTTTCTATGATATTAAAATGTGTGATTTGCTGTATGACAATATGTTAAATGTAACTAATGTAAATCAATATTGGGGTAATTGTAAAGGCAAAATAAAGTTGTTGTTTTTTATGTGTAAATCCTTTATTTGACTTTATTGATACAAGCAAGCCAGGCATATTCATCAGGTCGCTTCTGTCTCAGGTTGAGCAAGGAAATATAAGGCCACATACAAAACGACAGAAAAAGAACAGAAATAAAAGCAAAACAAATAAATATATTAATCAAAAACAGGGCTTTCTCAAATTAATTTAAACATGTCTAGAAATAAACCGACAATAAAAACAATTTTGACAAGTTTCAGTGACTTACTCAAGAGTTTTAACTCATTCTTCCAATGAATCAAACTAGATTTGGTCTTAAAATATCTACATTTGTGTATGAAAACGTCCATGGTAACAAGACAATATTGAGAACAAAGTCTGCATCCATGTTTCTATACAAACACCAAATCTGACTGTCTTTTAGGGTTGCAACGGCATGAGATTTTCATGGTACAACAACCGTCTCAGACGTCAGTCTCGTTGTTGCAGTTTCACAGTATTACAGAATTTATACTATTACCAGTCAGAATGACCCTTAAAGGAATCATATTGGGAGGATTATTCTTGGTTGAAAAAAACATTTTATTACTATAATTAAAACTTGAAACCATTTTGTTGATGGATTGTGGTCTTATTACCACTACATGGCACAAAAAATTGTCTATAAACAAGGACAACAGGTCTAAGTCAAGCAGAATGAAGAATAAAGTGAAGGAAATCAAAACTGTGATGTCCTCATATGAAGACACAGGGTCTCAGGATGATATCGGTATATACATTAAAACAGGTATATCACTGCAACCCTACTGTCTTCACTGTCAAGGGTGACAACTCAGCCTCTCTGGTCTGCAGCCTGCATTGCACATCACTCCAAACGGGCTGCGCTGATTCGTATCTTTTGTTGCTTTGTTTTATTTGTTGAATTGCCTTAGTTGTTATTGATTGCATGTTCTATTGTCTGATTGCTTGATTGTATTTTGTGAAGCACTTTGTGAATTTCATTTCTGTGAAAGGTGCTATATCCTCCTGACACCTGAACTTTTGTTTGGTACGTGTTTTTAATTTCTCCTAGCTATTTGGGATTGAAAGGACCTGAAAAGTATAAAAAACGAAACATTGTCAATGATATTAAAGTCCTAATGTCCTCATATGAGGACATCACATTTTGGGTCTACTTGTCCTCAATCATGGACACTTTTTGTGCCATCCAGTGGTAGTGAGAGCACAACACACTAATCCATGTAAAAACAAGATGGCAGCCATCTCTGTCAAGTCAGCCTGGAGCTGACCCTGACACAAAAGTGGACAAGGTCCAAAACCTGATCACGTGCTATGGTTGAAACTTGTTTATTTATACTTAATAACGTTTGTAGTTTCATATGGCAACAAATGTGACCAATTTTAGCAACAGTAACAAGCTAAGACTAAACATTTGGACTTTATTATCATCTCGTTTGAGGATATTGGAACTTTATTATCGTTCACAATGTTTAGTTTTATCGGGTCTTACTGAGCCCAAATAGCTAGGGACATTTAAAAAAGCATACTAAATAGAAGTTAAGGAAGCTACTAGTGTGGCTTTTAGAAATTCAGACAGTAACGCCTCCCTATGGTTTTTAACCGACAGGCCGTGAACGCATCTTTAGTCCGGACCAGGGGGCGTAGGTTTGACCGGCTTGTGAAGCTCAGACACAATGAACCGTCAGACGGTGCGGGGCACGCATGTTGGGCCGGAGGCATAGGCACGGTTTTAGCACATTATTATTCTTAACTGTGCCTTTTCTTGGATTTATTTAGTAATTTCCAGACTGCTGAAACACTGTATGGCGGTAACAAGGCTCAGCTGGAAACGGTTGATTCGTCGAGTTTGATGAAAACGAGGTCAGGCTCAGACTACCGTTAGCCCCTCCTGGTGGACTCTGTTTCCGTTGTTTTTTCTAGATAAAGCCAACAAAACGAGGCAGATAACAATGTCGTTGACTGCTTCGTCTGATTATTTCGCTGCCGAGTGTCTGGTGTCGATATCCAGCGGTCCTGTCCTACACAGACCCACCCCAGTCGCCCCCGCCAGCCAGCCGGCCGTGGTGGGCCTGCTCCCCGGGGAGCCCGACGTGTCGAGCGAGGACAGGGAAGTGCGGGAGACGCTGAGGCTGGAGGGGGCCAACATGATGGCGGTGGCCGGTATCCTCACCGACCTGCACGGCAAGTTCCGCCCCATGTCGGCCTACTCGGAGAGCAGCAACTCCTCATGTGGTGGGGAGAGCGGTTACACCACGTTGTCCGACCCCACCACCCCAACCATGACCCCCTCCGCCACCCCTGTCCCCGGGCAGCAGCAGCTGAGGGGGGGTGGAGGTGGAGGTGGAGGAGGCGTGGGGGCCCCGCGGTCCCCGGTGAAGCGACATCAGTGCACTTTTGACGGATGCGACAGAGTTTACGGGAAATCGTCCCACCTGAAGGCACACATCCGGACACACACAGGTAGGGAGACAACAACAGCTTGGGTCACATGTGTACAGCTAACCTTAGTGTAAACTTTGTCTCCAACTTCCGCTCTGTCCATGACGCCCATATTGTTATTATCACTATAATCAGAAAATATGGCAAGTGTTGCGCTCTTTTATTCTTTGTGGGATTAACTAACAGCGTGGTGGTGCCAAATGTTTCCCATACAGCCCTGACTTGGTACAATAAGGTGGCCAAACAAAGAGGGAAAGACAGAAAAACTCCCCTTCAGTGACTCTGACAAAGAAGTAAACTAACAAAAGAACTGGGCTGGACGTTAAAAACGGTGACGAAGGTCTTCCTCCCGACTGGATTTGCATATGAAATGAACGTAAGACGAAACCTTAACGTCGAGGGCTGGGAGTTTATTGTCGGGCATAGTCTGCCCTGTTGATGGCAGCAGCAAGTGCTGGATGATTTGGCTGTTGGAGTTTTTCTTTGGGGCATCACCTCCTCTCCCCGGCGTCTGCTGACGAGTTAAAATCGATTTTATTCCCTGCACTGTGTAAATTATTGATAAAATACGTTTGGGGAAGAGCTGCAGGAGGCGCGTCCGATAATGGATGCGCCACCCCTTCTGTCTAAATGAACACATTTTCATTTATTTTTGGATGTCTGCAGAGGAAAATAACTGATTATGTAGCTGCACCTCACTGCACAATCGTTTTATACCTCACGATGTTTCAAGCCAGATGGTTGGACATGGACCCGCCCATCAATATGCAAACACAGCTCTTGCTACTGACTCAAGTCGTGCATGGGATTTTTCACAAAATGAGGGGAATCGGTGCGTTCAGGGTCACTGAGCAGGCGCAAACGGATTAAGGACAGGAAACGGCTCAAAGAAACTGTGGTGGGAACGCCCATAAAGAGTTCTGCAACAACAACGTGGCCTGGCTTTGTGATCTTGAAAATGGCACCGAGCATCCTACTCGCTTATCCTGGGTTTGCTCATGTTGCCTGCAAGAGATTAAGGCTAGTAGTAGCTTAGGAAGACTAATCTGGAGAATCTAAAGCCTAGATGTGTTTTGTCACGTATTTAATTTACGCAGAGATTAATATTTGTTGCCTATATTTCATAATGCGTCACTATCTCGGTATTTAATGTGCTCAGGTATAATTTAATGACGTCGTAGGGATGTAGTCACATATTTCCTACCTGTATTTTATTAATTGACATAAATGTGCAGTGACCAAAAATATAAGCAAACTTATTCTGATTTAATATGAAAGCATATGATTATTGTATCTTTAAGAAACATTAAAGCAAAATTACTATAAAATACTTGCAAAAATTAAATTATTAAAGGCATGCTAGATCAATTATTAAAGGCCTGCAGAGCGGATACACATGCATAAATTGCACATATTGGAGTCGAAATGATTTGTGGATTAATTGATTTGTCATTTGACAGAAAAGTAAGCTAAAATCTAAAACATTTTCTAATTTCAGTTTCAATTGTGAGGATTTTTAAAGATCAAGATTAATCCGTAATGAAAATAATTGCATATCCTCACTGGTTTGTGGTATAGAATGGAAATAAATGATCCTTTCCAAGTGTTTAAGTTAAGTTATTGATATATTTTAGTCATCAGAAAACTCAGATGCATGTGGGACAAACTGAAAGGTATGATAAATAATATGGTGGTAAATGTTCTCCCCTCTCTTCTCTGCCAACAGGTGAGAGGCCCTTCCCATGCACCTGGCCGGACTGTGAGAAGAAGTTTGCCCGCTCAGATGAGCTCGCCCGCCACACCCGCACCCACACCGGTGAAAAACGCTTCCTGTGCCCACTGTGCGATAAGCGCTTCATGCGTAGCGACCACCTGATCAAGCATGCCCGCCGCCACCCTGACTTCCAGCCTTCGATGTTGAGCCGCAGCAAGGGCGCCTCCTCCTCCTTGTCTCCCAGCCCGGCCATGCACCATTAGGATGGTCTTGGTTTGGGTGGGGGGGTTTCCTAACAGGAGCACAGAAGGTCACGGTGGTTTCAAGTTAACCAGCTACAATCAGATCCACTGATTTAGGATTTAGCATTGCTGTGTTGTACTCAACAAATGTGCACATAACACACACAACACACACAGAGCTGGATGTGAGGGGGGAAAGCGGCTTCATCCCTCCATCCGCACAAATGAGTCATGTGACCACTATCCACCTGCTCAACAGAACTAGGGTTGGGTATTGAGAACGCTCCAAATCTTAAAGAAGTGAGGATTCGTTAAGAAATGTGCTTTTTCGATTCCACTTATCGTTTCCTGAAAGCAAAGTTTGGACCTACTTTACTTCATTTACATGGCAGATTACACGTGTATCAAAGCATGTGTATAATGTTTACAATAAGACGGAGTGGGGCCTGTTTTCAAAAGTGGCTGCGCTTCACAAAAGACCGTCATGATGCGGTGAAATGCAATCACTGCATGAAAATAAATATATGCAAGGAAAGAAAGGCTAATAGGACAACACATTTACTACAGAAAGAAGGAGAAGGCAGCATTTTTATAAAATCCTGTATCATAGTGAAATGAATTTAAACATTTTTTATAGCTCAAATAACCAGATAGGAACGTCTGTTTTTGGAAAAACACTCGATTAATTTCAGGGCAAATCAAGGTACTTCATCACATTGATGCAAAAAGTCTGTAAAACCAATTATGCCACGAAGCAGTCCTGCTCATCGATTTACAATACAACATTAATACAAGGCTTTAATGCCTCAAAATCAAATGTAAAACATTCAGCTTTTCTGTCGCACAACAGAGAATATTTATATATATTTTCCTTTTTTAAACCAAAAACCGCAAATCTCTTCCTCATTTATTACATGTTTATGGCAGCCTAAACCTTATGAAAATAAATGTGTGATGTTTTTTTTACGTTGAACATACTTTGTTTTCTTTTCTTTGTCAGGATTCGATGAGAATGGGAATCATTAAGCAGATTTGAGTTGATGAAATAAACCCAACCCTAAAAAAATAACCTCAGTTTCTCAAACACTTCCACAAATTGCAGGGATTTTTCACATTTTTCTGTAAAAGTCTGCACCTTCATCATCAGCCAAAACTCCTCTGTTTTCTAGTGGTTCATTTGTAGACTGTTGTTGTGCTCCTCGTTTATTTCCCATGAGTAGCACAAAGTTGTGATGTTAGGTAGCGAGGCGCTGACTAGAAGCCTTTTAGCTTTTCTTTTCTTTTTTTTTTTAGCTTTGCTGATTCCATATAAAAGTTTATTTTAGTGGTGACACATTCCTTAATTTTTATTGCATCGGTAACCATCGTTGAGGCAATTTTGTAATGCTTTCTATATATTCAGTTTAACTATAGATCAAGTATTGATTTTGCCAGTAAGTGGATCAAACTTCACTGTAGAAAAGCTGATTGCACGCCATCCTTACGTCTAGATCAGTTATCACACATGAAATGCTGACACATAATACACAGTATTATGCCTAATACTGATGCAAATGTATATAAGCTTTAAGCTTTTAATGTAGATTAATGGTAATGCTACTAGCAGCTGAATTAATACATGTGATGAATTGTAGTCCTTATATTAGGGGTAATGGTATACTCTTGATAGGATGGCATTGCTTGTGAGTGTCGGTGTGTATGTGTTTTTATTTACATTTTTGTTAGCGACAGAACTGGGGGAAAAGTGTGTATGTGATGATATCAAAATGTTTTGGGGAAACAAAAATGACATGAGTCGAGCTTGACTTTTAGCTGGCTGCCTTCGAAGTTAAAGCGGTCACCCCATTCATCAGGGGTGTGGAGCCAGATGGCAGAAGGCATTTCAGGATCAGGAGTGCCAGGTGTTTCTGTACACAGTCTGAGTCTTACATGTAGAGTTACAAAAAACTAACCTGTTATAACTTTTAGTGTGGGAATCAAAACTGGTCTAAAACTTGTGCTAATCTGCTCCCATTGAGGAAAGCTAATACCAGTAGATCTTTACTGAGTTTGACTTATCAAAGCATAAAAGCACAGGTGCAAATGATAAACTTAATAATGGCTTTATGTTATGTACAATAGTCATGAACCAGCAGGCACTTGTAAATGGGACGCAGCCATTAATAATGGCATTAGTTACACCTGTGTTTGACAAGTCAAACTGTCCTCTGTGATGAAGAAACATTACAATGTTGGAAAAACAAACAAGGATTTGTTGAAGGGTAACTTGCATATTTTTTGGGCTGTTTGGGTGTTTTCCCTTTTTTTTCCATCTAAGTGAATAATAGGATAAACAACTCGTCCAGTACTGAGCGAGAGGTGTCACCACCTGGGGAAATAATGTGTTGTCAATTTACATCCATTAAAAGGTTGGGGTTTTTTTGCCACTGAGAGATTATTAGAGGAGTCTGACAAAACAATGCAAAGGATCCCTACAGAAATAAATCATTTGTTTAAACAGAAATTACCCTGAAGTCGGCATTGCAAAACCCAACAGACTCTATTTAAATTAACAATAATTTTGTCATGGTTAAACACACAAATTAAAACCCATGAAAGCTTTCTTGGTGTGTCTTTCCACGCTTCCAACAATTGTCAACTCTGATTTGGTTGAAATAAACACGTTAAACAGCCAGTTAGATGTGACAGTATGCTGGCTCTGTGCAGGCTAAAATGACTGTTTTTTTTAAATGGAGTCTTGTGGGTTTGGCAGTAGCAATTTTGGGGCTGTTTCTGGTTAAACAAAAAGGATCTTTCTCCTTAACATAAAGGTCTGTCTTTGTAGGGATCCTTTCTATAATGTTGTCAGACACTTAAAATACTAATCTGAGCCTGTCAGTGGCAAAAACTAACACTCAACAGATGCCCTGTTTGCGTGCTGTCTGCGTAAGCCCTGTTGCTCAACACTGGACCAGACTTTTTGTTGTTCCCATTAGTCACTAAAACACACAAATGTGAAAATAAGATCCAGGTTTACCCTTTAAAAACATGTTTAGTACATTCAAGAAAACTGGCACCTGAATATTCCTATATGCCAAAAACAAAGTCAACACTCCTCATGTATTTCAGGAAAAATTAACATTCAGGAGCAAACCTCAAATAATTAAGATATTTAAAATCTATCAAGTACATACAGTGTCCAGGTCTGATTATAGAGAGGTTGATTTTTTTAAATGTTTCCACACTGTTTGTCCAGCTCATGGACATATTCCTTTATCTCAGTGAACAACACTTAAAGCCTTAAACTATGTCATAACTACTTTGCACCATGTTTACAGTTGGATCATTGTATAGGTGTATATGCCCCCCTGTGGGCTCATAACAGATACTCATTATGCAATATGGCACTTTTTTCTTACAGGTGTATTTGGCTGAATAGTGTAATGGCTTGCACTGTCACTATGCTTCTACAAGCAAGCACTGTGGAACTTTGCTGATGTGTTGATAACCTATGGTTTGTAAAACTGCCTTTTTGTCCAAGTGCTTTAGAAAGCGTGATACAAGAAATTGGTAGGGTTTTTTTTGTTTTTGTTCTTTTTTTTTAGTGTTTGCGTAGTCATCCAGGCCATCTCTTGTTGTGGATTTTTTATTTTCTAAAAGGAACACGCTTCATTTGTGTTTCCAGATCGGTCGACTTTGTCTCCTCCACGCTAAGACTTCAGATGTCTTCCTCATTCACATGTCAAACCATCTTTAACCATTTCACTGTTGATCTCATTTTTAATGGGAGCTGTACTCAATTGAGTGATTGCAATGCTTTGGAATTTTGTACACATTTCTTCTTCTTTAGAGGTTCGATCTGTTGACAGTTCGTGGTTGCTGCTGGCAGTAGCCATGAACACATGGACTGTATAACAAACACACACAATATACCTGTTTTTTATGTCTTGAAATGGGAAGATTTCCCTCCGTCTCCTCTCACAGATGGAGGAGTCGTCTCACACAGACTCTGTCCGGGTCTCAAAGCTATAAAATCACAATACAAACATACCTCACTTTTTTTTCTGTGTCTTTACAAAATCCATCCAACCCGTCGTTCAGAAAGTCCTATAAAGCCATTGAGCCTTGGATTTCAGAAGTTAGTCTTTATCAGCTAGATGGTCTGCTATGTACCCTTGTCCTTATCTTGTCTGTATATGCAACATCACTACTACCTGTGTAGCAGCAGAATTTCCTTTTCCCTGCCTCAGTGAACTTCTGTTGTTAATGGACAGTAGCAAACGAATCTCCGGGATGAATCCTGCACCGACAGCCTCTTGTCAGCAAAGCCCAGCAGGAGTTTTAGTTATCAAGGGAAAGACTCACAGCTGACTTGGGGGGGGGGGGGTGTTAAAATGTAAAAAAAAATACCTGTAGACTGTCACTTCACTGCAGATTTCAATTGAAAGAGCTCAGTCCAAATCTATTTGTTCATATCACTGAATGTGGCTTGATGGCAGAAAGCGTTATCCACTTTGGATTTAATTTTTTCCGCTGCCTCACAGAGAAGAAAAAAACTTCTCTTGTCACCACACTAATTCAGATATGCACATTGTACAGAAACGGATGTTTTTTAAATTGATGCCTAATTTTTACATTAATGTAATTTTTTAAAAATCCTCTTATCAAAGCTTTAGTTAAGGTAAATAGGAGGAACTGTGGAACTAAATAATTGCTGCAACAAGCTGTTTTGATATTTATATTCTCAGGTGTCTTAAAAATTTTGAGCATTGGAGTTTCAATATTTCCTGTGCAACACCTAAGTACAAGCATGTTATATTTCTTTTGTTATGCTGATTAATTTATTCCAAAAAATGTATCATTTGTGTGGTTTAATTATTCTTTCATAACTCATTTTGTGACATGGAACAGTACTAATATTAAATGGTTCCATTGTTTGCTTGATATGAAAATACCAGTGCTTTTTTTAAGAATAAAAATCCTCAAGTCAATACCTGTGACCATTGTGTGTTTTTTTTCTTCTGCACCACAAGCACATGCAGACAAAAATGATAATTTAAAAAATGTCAGCCATAATAACATGAACAAAAGTGAGTTTATTTGATGTGTACAAAATGCTGTCGCTGAATCTCAATTGGTCAGCATCGCCAGCTCACAGCAAGAGGGTTCCTGGTTTGAACCTGGCATGGGGCAGCATGTTCTCCCTGTGTCAGTGTGAGTTTTCCCTGGGTACTCCAGCTTCCTCCCACAGTCCAAAGACATGCAGGTCAATTGGTGATTGTCAATTGTCCGTAGGTGTGAATGTGAGTGTGAATGGTTGTCTGTCTCTATGTGTCAGCCCTGTGATAGTCAGGTGACCTGTCCAGGGTGTACCCTGCCTCTCACCCAATGTCAGCTGGGATAGACTCCAGAGGGCATTTTGCGTTTGAAAAACACATCAATGTTATTTGCCAGTCTTGGTCTCGGCAGGTGGTTTTGGTGCAACCTAGTCATCAGAATAAATGTTGGCACTGTACATTTCCACAAACCACTGATATGTTACATTTCTACATTTCATGTGTAGTAGATATGTTGAAACTATACGTTTCGATTTCCAGTTTTATGTTGTGACAACAACTGTGGTTAACGTGTGTTCGGCACACATACCACTTGGTAACGTTTAGGAAAAGGTTATGTTTTGGCTAAAAATACCCACTTTGGTAGCTACAAACACGGCTGGAAATGTCCTGAACGGTCATTAAAAAGCACTTGCTTTTGCTGGTCTTGAACAGTGGTCTGTTTTGCTGCTTGTGTGTCACACCATCCACCATCCCTTCCTCCCCTTGATGAGAAACTCAGCTCATATACATGTAATCAAAAGTACTTCATACTGCAGGTATAAAACATGTAAATGTAGCATAAACTGTGGTTTGCAGTGCCGACATTACATTCTAGTGACTGGGCTGCTTGATGTACAGAGGGCGGAATTACCACTATAGCAATTGTACTGGGGGTGCACAGCTTGTGGGCCCCCGAAAGCTCCAAACTTAAGAGGCTTAACTGGCTTTTGCTAATTGAATTGAAAATTTGTTTGAAAAACTGTACCACTGAAACCCTATGTCAACAAGTTTTTATTCCTTCACTATTAGCTGTCTGCCAAAGTTCTATCAGATGAACATAGATAATGTCCTCCATCTTAGAAAAACTCTACACATGGCACAGAAAGGGGGAGGAATAAAGTTGAATAGGGGCCCAGTTGCTAATTGGTGCCCCATGGCCCCCCCTGAGGATATTCAGCTGGCCATAGTGTGTAACATGACATGACATGACCTCAGAGTTCATCTCTGTTTGCACTGGCAGAGAGAGGAGGCACGCCACCACGAGCAGAGCGAGGAGCCTCAGGTCCAAACCCTACTTCCTCAGTTTCACGCGGCTGTTTGGCTCCTTCTCTGTCCCAGTCTGTTTCCACGGCCTCGTCGTCCCAGATGGTGGAGGTCTCTGTGTCGCTGAAGTAGCCGGGCTCGCCGGTGTAGTGTGTGGGGAAGAGCAACAGAGGCTCCACTGAAAACGCTCTCAGGTCCCTCTGCTCGAAATGCTGCATGTACTCGTCTCTGAAGGGGCAGGAGAAGACTCTTACTACACTTCAAAGCCAAACATTTGAATATGCACACAGTGGGTGAGACTCACTTGGGGTGCTTGTTGAACATGATGGGTAAGAACTCATCAACAGGCAGCATTTTGCTCAGAGGTTTTGCCTGCAGGAGTTTCCGGGCTCCGCTCAGTGACAGGACATAACCCAAGGTCCAGTAGGAGTAGTCTGGGTGCACGAGGTTACTGACTCCCTTCACCCAGTGCTCTGGCTCCTTCACCTGCAGCCGCTTACGGCCTACATAACTTTAAGAGGACAGAAAAGTTACTGACAGGCACCACAGACATTAAGAAGTTTAATTTGAGTATGCAAGTTATATGAGTGATGATAAAAAGCATTAAAGGGATAGTGAGGATATTTTGAAGTGGGGTCATATGAGGTACTTATCCAAAGTCAGTGTATTACATGCGGTAGATGTCTATAGGCACACCCCCATTTTGGAGAAGCAGGCTGGCACTGACAGACATCTACTGCATGTAATACACTGTCTATGGATACATAACTCAGCAGTCCCACTTCAAAACTTTAAGTATCCCTTTAAAACACTAACATGAGGTCCCATTCAAGCCCCACTCGCTGTACATTTTCCATGAGAGCCACCAGTCTGCTGCAAAACCTCGGCTCAAATCTCACATCATCCTCCAGCACGAGCACCTGCTGCAGTTCCTGCTCCACCACCTAGAGGGAGACACACAACAGCTCAAATCTCTTTATGCTGTCACATCCATTGACATGTACATTGAAGCCTACTGCCACATCAGCTTCACTGAACTTAGATAAGTTACGTTTGAAACAGTCACGGAGCAAAGCTGCACCTGTTTCCAGATGTTGTAGTGGCTGAGGAAGCAGCCGATCTCCCCTCTAGTCAGCACGCGGCCTGAGTATGGGTCTTTGTACCCAGGCAGCATGTCTATACCCATGGCCAGCAGCTGAGAGGAGTTCAAGGCTCTGTGGACAACACATGGAAACACATGTCCGCATAGTCAAAGTCAGCCATGAGACATTTAATATTTTCTAACAAGTGAAGCCTCATTCCCACTGTCAGTTTCTACAGCAATAATTTAAGTGCACCCTTTTAAACTGTTTAATCAGAACCAGGTGTAAATATTAGTCTTTATTACACCCAGAATCAAGAGCAAATACTTTGTATGTGGGGCCATTAAACAAGACCATTCCCATATTTTTTCGTCCTGAAATTGTACAGTTGTAGAGAAGTGTTCATGTGGTTGTTATCAAAATTCTATGATACATGCATAATACTGTACTTTGGCAGGAGATATTGACAGGCCCCCCTCAGTATTTAGAGCATGTGCTTTTTACACCATAAATTGATGCAGAAAATGCACAAATTAATGCATTAACATTTACCGGAATGCAGGAAATCAAGTGTTTGACACTAATAATTTTCTGCCATATGACCTACAAACACGCCCAGAAAAGCCAAAAAAGAGACGACACAGAAGATGAACGTATAAACGTTTATTCCTGACTTTGAAAACAGCAGTGGACAAAACCAATGTCCACTTACTTGCTTGTCCTGCAGCTTTCAACCACATCACATGGTCCTCATCAGCAGACTTAGTTTGCTCAGTTGCCACGGAAATATAAGCAACTCTAGCACTTCTTATCTGTGTTGAAATAAAAGCTGGCCCATTCATAATATGCTGATGAGGACCATTTAACGTGGTCAAGTAAGTACGTCAGATCATGTTGTGCGCAGCTTAATGTGGGAACTACTTTCTTTCCACTGAACTACACCTGCCAACTGAATCACTATGCAGAAGCTGCTTCCTACATGAAACTGCTCACAACAAGGTCTGTGAATTATTTTGAGTAACCGGGTCATGATGTCTGCAAGGAGACATTTTAAATGTTTGTTCAGTGTAATTTTTTGCAGCTTTGAGCACCACTAGCTGAGTGCCATCTAGTTTTATTATATTGGAGAGAAGGCAGACATCTCTATGGCTGATATCTCCAACACTCAGCAACTCGCACTAAAACAATCTTGACTGATAAATAGCTCTGCACGTAAGAGGGAAAGTATGTGTGTTTGATTTTGGGATGAACTGTCCCTTTAATGCTGGTAAACATTTGACTGACTTTGACTCCTTCAGTATCTGAATGTTTCTTCCACCACTGCACGATGAGAGGTGTTACTGTATATCATACTTGCCATCCACGGCTTCTGTCAGTGTGGTGTCGATGCCGAGGACGGCCAAAGAACTCAACATCCTGTCCCGCCGGTCTGAGCGGCGCTTCAGATTGATCAGATAGATCTATAAGTGGAGAATAAAATGACTGTTCACTTAAACAGCACTCCATAACTGGAGAAATATCTCCTTAGTGAATCTGTACCTTATCAAATCCTATCTTTCCTGGTTCTTTGGGCAAAGTGTGCACATACTGTGAAGGCTCCATGGTGTAGGCAACTGGAAAGTAAAGTTACACATTTACATTTCACATGAAGTATAGTAAATCTGCCTTTTCTTGCACAGTCGTTTTGGTTTCAAGAGAACTTCTTAGATCAGTTGAGCATCTAACTGATGTGAAAGAGTCAAATGAGGGGGGGAGAAGAGGAAGTGAGAGGCAGAGGGCCTTAACAGAGGAGTGAGACATGTGTCAGGGCTGTGAGAGCAAAAAGGCCCAAATATGCTCACACAGATGCAGGGAGACAGCAAAGACTGGAGATCGAGGGCCTGAAAATTACCCCTGTTGTCCAGAATTGTCAATTATCAGTGTCAACAACATTTCAGCACGATTAGAGGAAGTGCTTACTGAGAGCCTCCGTCAGTGTGTGGGTGAAACTCTCCTCTTCTTCCTCCAGTGTCTGGTCTTGTTTAAGAGGCACTGGTAAGTATCCATAATGGTCCTTGTTGCACACGTACATCTGAACCCCTGCAGCAGAGCAGACAGATCAGGTCGCAGTGCATCTTTTCTTTATAAGACATTCAATATTAGATACATTTCACCTCTAATAGTTAGCATAGCTTATGGTTCGACAAGACATCGAAGCAGTTACAAAGTCATATGATTATGATGTTATTAAGGAGAGCAATAATGAAGTTCATATGTCCATGTTTTATAGAGATGTCTCTGTCAATTTACACCCACCAATGTGCATGTTTTTTCTGACAACATTATGGAAAAGATCCCTACATAGGTAGATTTTTTTTTTTTTTAAAAGAGTAAGATCCTTTTTGTTTAGCCAGAAACAGCCCTGAAATCGCCATCACCAAACCCTCCAGACTCCATTCAATTAAAACTATAGAACGCACTTCATTCAAAGTCAACAGAAACAAAATAAAACACACAAAAAAACATCTTGTTTCATCTTGCTACTCTTCCAATCCCCAGCTCTAGTTTGGTTGAAATAAACTCTTAACTCACCCTGTAAGATGTGAAAATATGCTGGCACTGTAAATGCTAAAATTACTGGGGGGGTTTTCCAATGGAGTCTGGTGGGTTTGGCGATAGTGATTTTTGGGGCTGTTCCTAGTTAAACAAAAAGGATCTTACTCTTTAAAAAAAGGTCTATCTCTGTAGGGATCATTTTCATTATGTTGCCAGACATTTACAATAACAATCTGAGTCTGTCAGTGGCAAAAAAAATAACCCTTTTAGTGGATGTAAATTGGCAGTGCAACAACAGTGGCGGGTGATTACACTGCAGCCTGTTTCACCACTGCTGGCTGCGTCAGAAATTGTTCCCATTAGTCACTAAGACACAAAACATGGGAAAATAGGGTCCAGGTTGAAAAACACTAAAGTTAAAACACAATAATATATGCCACTATTCCATTGTTCTGATGCATTTTTAAAAAAGGGGAATAATGGGGAACATAATCTTCCTACCAGGTAAAAAAAAACCACACATCACAGTGTTGCACTAATGACTACCACCAAATGATAATCAGCAAAATCACAGTAACATCATCTCATGAGGTGCAATTTACATTGAAAAGCACATATTGACAGGGATCTGACCTGCTTGCTGTGAAGAGAAAGCGAAGGCCAAGATGTCATCTACATTGTAGGGGTACTGGGGGTGAGGAGGGTGGAACGCCAATGCTTGGCTGGCTCTGCGCCTCAGGTCCAGCAGGAAGGTGGAGTGCACCATGGGGACAGCAAAGCAGCCCTGCCGCCTCCATTTACGGATGGGAACATACTCTGGGGTTCGCCTGTAGTAGCCCTGTGTGTATAAGAGGACCTTGGACAATCAGTTTCCTGCAGTTTTCAGTCAATATTCTACACGGGAAATATATATTCTGTTCTGGTCTCTTACCTGAGGAGTCACACCACACCAGAAGTTGGAATAAAGGTTCTTTGATTCCAGCATTGGAGCCACAATTGTCAGATTCTCTGCTATCATGTCAGAAAGCACCTGAGGGTTTGTCAGCAAGTTGTCACTGTCCACAAACTGAGGGGAAAAGAGGGAGCGTGACAGAGTGGTGATTTGATGCACCACATAATTTGATTGTAGATAACTCCCCTGCACAACAAGATATCTCCAACACTCAGCAGCTCACACTAAAACAACAAAATACAAAACACACTCTTAATGCGCTGTTACTGTCTCACCAGTATGTAGTCAGCCCATAGTTGTCTGGCAGCCCTGAGTGCCGCCTGCTTTAACCTCATCACGTGGGTGAACCGAGAGTCAGGCCAGTGTTTGGGACCCTGCTCATCTGCATAAGAGCTGAAAGAAAGGGGGACAGATTAATGAGATGAATATTTTAGGATCAGAGGATATCAGATTTACCACCACACTATTAAATATATAGGATGGCTGATAATAAATGGAGTTGCTGCCTCAGAGACGAAGTTTATTCACCTTGGTTGCTCTGCAGGCCTCCACTCCACTGAGTGGTAAAGGTGTTGAACTCCTCTGAGCCACTCGTGAAGCATGGCTGTGCTGTTGTCCACACTGTGGTCAGAGGCCGCCCTGAGGTCACAAGGAACAGTTCTGAACACTGACTTCATCTCTTTGTTTTCAGCTATCTTTCTTTCTCACTAGTCTGAGAATGACTTGTTTGGTGATGAACAGTGTTGTAGTATGTGAGGAATGACATTTACACAGTGCTGTTAAAATGCCCAGATGTTGGTCAAAATCTTCCATGAAGCAAATCTGACAGCAAGTGCAAGTTTTCCAACTTTTTTTTCCAGAAATATGAACTCAGTATTTAATAAAAAGCAATAAAGAAATTAATGTAATTTTACCAGATGGCGACACGGTCCTTTGGATAGTCCAGTCTCTCAATGCATCCTAAGAAATAAGGGAGGCTGTGCTGTGCATTGCGAGCGAGGATGGTGATCAGCACTGTGGGCTTCAGCACAGAGGACTCCTGCTGGGCCGGTTGAAGGAGACGATTAGCTGACAGCTCCTCTGTGCCGTCCGTATGCAGGAAAAACTCTCCTGCTAAAATCATGAAATATAATCTGAATCCCACAAATCCAAGAGGCATTATTCCAGCAGGGCACCTTGATGTCTCTGTAGCCTCAGACTGGTGCAAGTCAGGCAGAGAGAGAGAGAGAGAGAGATTCTCACACACACGATAACACACACACAGAAACAGGGGCAGAGGGAAGGAGAGAAGAGAGACGATAAAGAGATTGAAGACAGCCTTCTTAGATATCAGAAGTTATACATTACTATTGTTACTACACATCTATCTATATATTCAAATAAATGATTATTATCACTAGTACTATTATTATTATTATATAATAATGTTTTTTAATCTTATTTTTATACTTGTAAAATTGCTATTTTTATTTGATTATAAATTTGAAATGTTAATTTTTGCATTTCTTTTATTTTTTGTAAATGTATTTTTTATTTTTATTATGAAAAGGTTCAATGAATAATGTTTTTTAATATTATTCTAAAATTTCATAATTGCTATAATTAAAAAATTAATTGTCTAACCACAATTTTGTATATTTCTTATCATTTGTGAATGCATATTATTATTATTATTATTAATAATAATATTAACAATAATAAAAGGTGTTGTAAAACATAAACAATTTATAATGTTTTTATAATCTTATTTTATAATTTTAGAATTGTTATAATTGCTCTTTTATTTGTTTATGTATAACAACAATTTGTATATTTTTTAATTTTTTAAATGTATTGTTATTAATATCATTATTATTAAAAGGTGTTGTAAAACATACAAACAATTTTTCTAATCTATTTTATAATTTTAGAATAGCTGTAAATATTTTTGGTTTTTTTAATCATTTTTATGTCTAAACACAATTTAGATTATTATTATTTATTTATTTTTCATCTTTTGTATTTCCTCAACTATTTTTTCTAATATAATATACATAAATGTACGGTCTTAAAAAGGATTAAAATTATTATTTTTTTTTATCTTGAATGTTTCAGCAATTCTTTTGTATTTTTGTGTTTTTTCCTGAGTTTAGTTTAATCTGCTGTCTGAGGTCTGCCATGCTTCCGCTGACAACAATCATGTCCAACAGTTTCCACCCGGACATGTTACACTGCTGCACGCCGGCAAACCTGAAAACAGAGCTCACACATGTCGTGACAGCAGCAGTATGTCCTGACATTAGACCGTGGCTAATGAGACAGTTAAGGTTTACTAATTAAAATGTCGGAGGCTTCACACAGAGCAGAGAAACCTCCACCTCCGAACTGGATCCTTCAGCATCCGGCGGTGAGTGTTTGAGGAGCTCCGTGCTGCGTTCACGGGTCTGATGATAAATCATGCAGTAACCAGAGTTTGTTTCTTGTTTTAGTATCTGCAAATGAAGAGTCTGGAGGTTGAGGACAGTGAACAGCTACACGCAGCTTTCCTCGTGTACATGGATCTCACTGAGGGTGAGTTTGACAAGTTAAGAGTTTAGCAGGAGCCATTTCTTTTTTATTTGTCTGTGTATCATGCAGAGACAGGAGGTGAATAAATTAGCTGTAAGAATTGTAAAAGTGTCCTCCTCACCATGTCTCAAAGCTCAGATCATCTCAAACTGGTTTCCTTGAACATGACAATGAGTTCACTGTACTCCAGTGGCCTCCGCACTCACCAGATCTCAAACCTGGATGTGCAGCTGACAAATCTGCAGCAGCTGTGTGATGCTATCATCTCAATATGGACCAAAATCTCTGAGAAATATTTCCAGCACCTTATTAGCCACAAAGAATTAAGGGAGTTCTGCAAGGTGTAAGGGAGCAAGGTGTACCTAATAAAGTGGCCAGTGAGTGTATATTAACCTGTAATATTTTTATTTGTGTCTAGCCTGCCAAAGAAAAAGCTAAAAACATGTACTAAACAGGAAAAGGTGGGTTAGTCTTCAGTGATGACAAAGAACTGAAGACTTTTCTCTGTAATAACGTCTCAAGTACCCACTGCAGGAGGCCATAGACTAAGTTAGGCTCTGTGTGTCTTGCTCTCTGCAGTGCGTCAGTGGAAAGACGTGTCTTGTGTCAAGAGCCCTGAGCTGCAGGTGGTTTTGCTTGAAGCGAAGGAGAAGGAAGAAGCACCCGTTCAGACGATTCTTCCACTTCCTGTTCACCGATCTCTGAGCCACAAAAGGTAACGAGACGCTGTAGAAGCCTTCTGCCCTCCTCCTTCTTTTGGTCTTTTGGTTCTGTCCTCAACCTCCTCCTCCTCTCTGCTGTGCAGCATACGTCACGTGCTGGACAGAGGCTTTCCTATGTTGCTGTGTGCGGTAGCTGCTGACTCCACCCTGGTCTACCAGAGGATGACTGACGGGTTGGTGACGCCAGACCCTCCTGCTGGACCCTTCCAGGATTTAGGACGCCGGCAGCACCGGAAGAGACGGCAGAAGCACTGACCAGCTTGGGAGAGGACACCTTGGTGTTGTCGGTGAAACACAGTCGGTCAGTTGGTCCGTCTGTCTGTGTAAGCTGCTCCTAAAAGACAGCATGGCAGCCGGTGCAAATGGTGCTCTCAGTGAGAAACAGAAACTTGCATTTGGTTTCGGACTCCTTAAAGAGAGATTAGTGGACAGTGTGCTCACACCACCGTACACCTCACAGTTTGTGGTCGCATGCCTTCCTCAAAGTCTTTGGGCAGGACCTGATGAGTTGGATCCCAGGGAATCCACAAGATATTCTGGATAAGTAACTACTAGAGCCTGACTGATACTTGATATTTAAAGTTTATACAGATACTGGGATTTGAAAATGAAAAAAATAAAAAATAGGCTCACAGCGAGTGTTCGAGCCCTGCCTCCTGCACTGCTCTGTCAGCTCCTGCTACTGCGAATTAAGAGAATGTTTTGGAGAAGTTTTGAATCAACATTGTTTTCACTATTGTTTAAACTATGTTCATAAAAATTCCAAAACACGTCTAATGTCACATGAAATTTTTCATGTCTTACTAAATTAAAATCTAGTGCTTGCTGCCTTGTGCTATGATGCGACACACACCAGACTGGCATCATCGCCGAGGCCACACCTCTTTTCGGGTCTCTGATCCACTTGGACGAGGAAGACTGACGGGACAGGACTGTGATCAACCTTAATTTATTAAGGTATCGTGGACGTTCAGGTTCAGGCAAGGTCGCAAAACATATATTAGAAATGTCTATAGAAGAAATGTTTATTTAACAAGAAATAAATGTATAGAGAGTTGTGAAAATTATAATCCAAACATGTCAAATTGCATCGACATCTGCAGGACCTTTGGTTTTCTGTTCCCAAAAAGGGGCGTGGCCTTAAC
The DNA here is from genome assembly GCA_035609425.1 of Epinephelus awoara. Classification (NCBI taxonomy): domain Eukaryota; kingdom Metazoa; phylum Chordata; class Actinopteri; order Perciformes; family Serranidae; genus Epinephelus; species Epinephelus awoara. The sequence goes on along the minus strand of CM069306.1, from coordinate 15,371,043 downwards.
GTTTTGCGAAGTGCCCCTTTGTGACAGTCTGGTCTGTTGTCGTACGCAACTATTTGCCTGCAGGAATGTCTAATGAGCGAGTTAAGTTAGCAAACGCTAAAAGTTTACTATATAGGCAAATCCATTTAAAAGGAAAAGTCATGGAAATGGGGTAAAATTTTATGAAAAGTGAATATAGTGAAAAAAAAATTGAAAATTAATTGGTAAAAAGACGTGGTAACTCTTTATATGGTTGAGCATATTTAATCTGCAGTAATAGGGTATTCATTTAGATAATATCACAACTGTCTGAGCTGTAATAAGTATTCTTGTTGACAAAATGTTTCACCTGGCAGGTTGTTCTGTTGGCTTTTCTCAAAAGTAAAACCACTTCATCATCTGGGTGAATAACTTACTGAAAACACTTTTTATTTTTCTAGAAAAACAAAAATTCAACATAGAAACTGAACACAACAACATAACACTGGTGAGCGAAATCAGACTTCTATGTGACGTAGCTGTGTCCACCCTGCGGGGTTTTAGTAGGGACGGATACTGACGCAGGGGACGTCAGTAACCCTGCAGTGTGAGTGCATGAGTGTCTTTTTAATGGTGCAACAGTGTCTTAATGGGAGGAAGGACTTGACTACATGAGACAGAGATTACAACACTTCAACCCTGAGCCTTATTCAACATAAATACTCTACATCATCGCAGAAACAGACATGGACAGACAAACACACCGTACTGGCCAATGTACTGTAAAAAAGAGGTTCATACTGTGTCTTGGAATGCAGGAAGTTTTAAAACTGTTGACTTCTCAGGGAGGCATTCAAGGACGAAAAATTCAAAATGATGCAGATAGAGACGTTATTTTCGCTCTGAGTGTCCACGAGAGCGCGGGTTGCTTCTGCTGTTGATTTATATGTGCAGCAGTTTCAAATGTCTATAGGAAGTCTCAGTGACGGCCACGTTCCATGACTTATATCCAAGGAGGGAAAGAAAAGCAGGTGTGTTTTAAATCCCAACATCTCTGGCATCCTGTAATGGCTTCATTAAGGAATAAAAATACTAAACCATCTTTGATTTGGGGTCATTTCTCTCTCTTTTGATATATGAACATGAACTGAGGTTGTGAGCAGGAGCGCAAAAAGGTGCTTGATTCAAGTCAGTAATCTGTTTTTCACAGGCGTGTACATAGGAGGGACAGCCCCCCCTACATGGTAACACATGATACGATCCATCCATAACACTGCCATGAAAGTTTTTTGATATTGGGACTGACGGATACACGACCACAGTGCTATGTCATATCGTCCTCCTCTGAGCAGTAGTCCCGGCCCTGTAAAGAAAACAGACAGATGTTAGTGTGCATTACATTTTTAGTCTGTCTATGAGTGTGTGTTTCATATTCTTACTATCACGATATCGATGAATATCATGCTATGGTAAATGTATTCAAAATTCAATGTATAATAATAGTTGTGTACTTTGTCCACGACTGCAGCACTCAGTGAATCCTGTTTTCAACAATACGTACTTTAAATAACCACACCGGTGAAAAGCACAGGACGTGACAGATTGAGGCTTTTTTTTTTAGGTATCATCGTGTCATCTGTCGTGTCCTCACTTGCTACAGATTTGCTGCAGTGATAGGATTAACCTCCATTGTGTCATTTAGCAGGAGCTATTTGCAAAAAAAACCAAACAAACTACAGAGACAAAAAGTGGTGCTCCAGTTTCTTACTTTTTCTATTTTCTCATCCAACATCCTGAAGAATTCCTGCTGACTCTCTGAGGAGTGGATGCTCCTGCAAAGGAAAATAGTACAGCAGGTTAAGGCCTTCCGATGTAACTCAGGGCATGATGAACAGTTTAGATGATGTCTAACAAAATAGACAAACACACAACTAATGTACGACATATAAATCCATGTTAATGCTACTGCCATAGCAACAACAGCCCTGTCAGACAGTGACACTTACAGAATCTTTCCATTTCCGTTTGACCCTGTTTCATCCATGTGTTGACCTTTACCGAGGAGAGCACTTTTCTCCTGCAAGATATCCAAGCAAGCACACACACAATCAACCATCTGATCCAAAAGTGGTCTCGTGTCCCATTATTCAGGCAAATGGAAAACACAGCATGAAATAAAAATAACAATTAACTAAGAAATTCTCAGCCCAGTCGGCAGGAAAAATGTTGGCATTGTAAGTTTCTGCAAACCAAGGATACGTTACATTTGCACATCTGCATGATGCAGCAGATACACTGAAACTTTATGTTTCAACAATGCTTTGGATAATGTGGTTACTTGGTTATGGTTAGGATCATATTTTGGCTGGAAATGCAGTGGTATCTTAGTAAAAAAAAAAAAGAAACACCTTTCGTGCCACTATTATGGCAGAAAACACAGCGAAGTCTCTGACAAAACAACCACTTTTCATGGCACAACCCCCACTGGAAAAACCATGACAGTTTGCCACAAAACACCCACATTTAAAGCCTCAAAAGCCACAGGGAAAACAGTGATGGATTGCTACAGAACACCCAGGTCTGGAGCCTAAAACAAGACCCATGCTTAGAGCCTAAAGAGCTGCAGAAAACACAGTGACGGGTTGCTACAAAACACCCATGTTGAGAGCCTTAAGAGCCGCAACGAACACAGGGTGGGGTTGCTACATAACACCACTGTCAGGAGCCTGAAAAGCTGTCGGAAACACAGCAATGGGTCTCTACAAAACACCCATATTTAGAGCCTCAAAAGCCATGGGGAAAACAGTGATGGATTGCTACAAAACACCAAGGTTTGGAGCCTAAAAAGCTGGAGAAAACACAGCGAAAGGTCACCACAAAACACCCATATTTAAAACCTTAAGAAATACAGGAAACATAGCAACAAGTTGCTAAATAACGCCCACGTTTGGAGCCTAAAGAGCTGCAGGATACACAGCAATGGTTTGCTACAAAACACCCACATTTAGAGCCTAAAAAGCTGTTGGAAAACAGGTTTTGTTGTTTGTTGCTCTTGATCAGTAGCCTGCAATGCTCTGCAGCTTGGCAGATATCTCTCCTGGGTGACACCCCATCCATCCCTTTCAACTCCAGATGACAAAGTCAGCTTATAAACTACATCACTTTAGAAACGATGACATGATACTTGTGAAATGTGCAAATGTAATCTTTTTGTGGTTTACAGAAAAGTATAATGGGAACAATTTCCTCTGGCGGCTGGGCTGAGAACACTACAGTTGCTTTATATAATAAGGCAAACATGTCTAATTACAAAGTTTACGTCTTGACATATTTTGACAACAAATTGACTATTTTACAGATGAACAGAAGAAATCATAATATACAGTAAATGTCCCATTACAGATGACAAATAGAATACAAAGAGTAAAATAGAGCAACGCACTGTGCTGTCCTGGCCGTCCACTCCTCCCTCGTCTCCACTGATGTACTTGACTTTCTCCACCCCTTTCATCTTGTACTCATCTGTGACAGAGTGGGAGACGGAGAGAAAGGGGGGAGCACATGTCCTCTTACTAATACACGACAGCAGAGGACGACACACACAGCCACCCTGATCAGCACAATCCTCTGGGTTAATAGTTCTCACAGTTCAGTACTTGGCAAAGTAATTATGTGCTTGAGTTCTCACGCTCTGGACTAAATCCTCTCTTAACAATGGTTGGCGAGCCGCGAACACATGAGCTGTCAGCCCGATTCTCTTCTTTTCTCTGCCTCTCCATCTTTTCTCTTGCACATGCACAGCCCCCTCCTCCATCTCACTCCCACGCATGTAGAACGGAGGAAATGAAAATACAGTTGCGATGCATAGTAATGAAGGCCAGATGGACACATGCACTCACAACTCATCAGATTAAAGGGTTAGTTATGGTTTTTTACAGTGGGGTTGTATGAGGTCTTTATCCATGTCAAGTGTATGACCTCCAATAGATATGAATTTGAGGCAGCTCCGGTGTTCTGTGAGCTGAAACTACTGTTTCTGCAGAAGGAGTCTGGTTTTGAAAAGAGCATATGTAATATGTGTGTTCCCTGTTGTAAATGACATCAAGGTCAAGTGCTAAAAATACTCTAAATGCAGCATAAACCTTAACTGATACTGATTTTTCTTAGATAGCTAAAATACATTTAGCTGCTTCTCCAAACTGAGGGCGCATTGACTGACCTCTACTGTGTGTAATACACTGACTCTGGATAAGTACCTCATACAACCCCACTTAAAAAAATACAAACTATCCCTTTAATAGGGTGCAAGTTATTATTGAAGTTCACAGTTATTTCTCTTTCCAGAAATCATAACTTGTTTACTCAAGATAATCGAAAGACTTCGTTGTGAGCAGTTTCATGTCGGAACTATTTTCTTTCGACCAAATTACATCTGAGGAAAGCGCGCATCTGCTCCTGGACAAGAGGCTCGCACTCATGACAGTGTGAGATGTAATGGCGTCCTCTTCGGCTGAGCTGTAACGTTAACTTGCTCAGTGGTGCTAGGTGAGCTAGCAGTTGATGCACGCCTCCCTCTGTGCCATGATACGGTTGGTGGGTGTAGTTCAAAAGAAAGAAAATAGTTCCTACATGAAACTGCTCACAACAAGGTCTGTGGATTGTCTTGAGTAACCGGATAGAAACATTGCTGGTGTATTATTTCTTGGCACTTTGAGCACCACTAGCCGAGTGCCATCTAGTTCCACTATATTGGAGAGAAGACAGACATCTCTACGGCTGATATCTCCAACACTCTGCATCTCACACCAAAAAAAGTCTTAAGTTTGCATTTACACAGTGTTCTTCTATTATCATTATTATCTTTTTTTTTTAAAGCACAGCTTTTCTGTCCCATCTGACCTCCAGTTTATATTAAAAAACTTGAGATGAAACCTATGAAAATACTCATTCTGTTGACAGAGCAATATGAGTTATTATTTTACATCCCAGCAGTGACTAAGGCTTACTCATACCTGCAGCTATTTTTGTACTTTCTTTACTTGTGTTTCAGTCATTCATTTTCCTTAGCCGCTTATCCTGTTGGGGATCACGGAGGGGCTGGAGCCTATCCCAGCTGACATTGGGTGAGAGGCAGGGTACACCCTGGACAGGTCACCAGACATCACAGGGCTGACACATAGAGACAGACAACCATTCACACTCACATTCACACCTACGGACAATTTAGAGTCACCAGTTAACCTGCATGTCTTTGGACTGTGGGAGGAAGCCGGAGTACCTGGAGATAACCACACAGACACGGGGAGAACATGGAACCTCTGCACAGAGGGGCTCCCCCACCCTAACTGGCAATCCTCTTATTGTGAGGCGACATTTTGAGTTATTTTTCAGGCAAAAATACCACACAATTACCAGCAAGTGTGAGAATCTGTAGCTGTTTTCTTACATAATACTGAAGTGAATATCTTGAGGTTTTAGACTCTTGTTTAGATAAACAACACATTTGGAGATTTACATTTTTGGCTCTGAGAAACTGTGGCATTTTTGAAAGCATTTAATTGGCCAAACGATTAGCAAAACTGATAATAAATTAACTGATAATAAAATTCATTGTTAGTAGCACACCTAGAAAAGATTCAATTTAAAAACAATGGTAGCACCTTATATAGCTCTCCTTTAATAAAGCACTAATTAACAGTTCCATCATTATCTGAGAGCATCTGGATCACTATTCAGTATTGCTAACAATTTTCAAAACTCATAAACACTGTGGATTATTATTATTTTACTTTAAATACCCATATAAACATAAATGTGTCCTAACCTTTAAAAATTCAGATATTGCAGGATGCTTCACAGAGGAACTTCCATATCGATTAATATATTGATGAATGGTGGCAAATACCTTATATTCCTTAAAAAGTCCAGTTTAAACCAGAACTAAAACAAGGATGTTAAGAAAGTAGAAAACCACCTGGAGACAGATGTGCATGGGAAAATGTGTGCAGTAAACAGACTGACCAGAGAGAAGGTCCCCGTTGCTGTAGGCTTTATTCTGGCCCTCCTCACCGTTGGGCACGGCTGACACCTGCTTGGCAGAGGTGCAGCCCATCTCCTCCTCCTCAGCTGCTCTCCTCCTCACCCCTGAGCATTACAGGCACACCTGAGGTCGTGACACAGTATGGTTAGATATGTGAGTTCAGGAAGTTATTTTGTGAGCCTCAGATCACTGACAGGCCTCTTGATTAAGGTCTAGTCTCTGGGGAAATCATCTGAGGAGCATTTCTCCTTAGAGACATCCATTTGAGAGTGTGCCCCCTGTAATTATCATTACTGAAAGGGCTTACCTCTTAAAGGCAATAACAGTAAACAGATCTTTATTTCACAGAGGAAGAATTCCCCTGAACTCCAGCTTGGGAGTTACTCATTTTTCATAATCAATTAGTCATGAAGCGCCCCACCCTAGAGTTAAAAGACGCGGGCATCCCTATTTATTCATGAAAAGACAGTAAGATAGACGGTGCAGTCGGGCTGTGAATCATGCACACGCCGGTCTGGGAAAGCACCAATCAGAACGTGCGCACGGCGGTGCCAGCTGCACCGCAACAATAAGGCCTTTCAAGCTGTCAGGATGCCCCTGTGCCAAGCAGACGGGTCATTTCTATTAGTGAATGGGGGGTTTCTGCGGCGCTCAGAGGATTAAACTGTCGCCGTCGCACAAGTGCTCCATCCCCATCGTTATACTGGCTTGTAAAACCCGCAGCAGTGGGACAAACATGACGGAGCGTTTGACCAAATCACTCGCTGGTGTTGTGCATTAGGCTCTGGAATATGCAGGGTGATTGATCCCCATATGGCCGGTCCTAAACGCGCTGACCGCACAGCTGAGTGCAGCTGCAGAGTCAGCTGCTCCGCACACATCATCAACCTCACTACATTTATGCATTTATACTGATACAAGCTGCAGCACATAGACAGCGCATCGCGGGGGTATCTCATGTTATTATAGGCAGGCAAATAATAAACGAAATATGCATTCGCTTTAACCTGCAAAATGTCAACCATCGCGTCATTTCACAACATCACAGCGCGTCGGGACCGATCGGGATTCCTTAAACAAATAATAACAATAGAAGGTGCGAAAAGAGCAGCCATTGCACGGCCAGCAGGAAGCACCGACACGATATGGCAAATACGAAACCAAACAAACAATAGATTGGAAAATAAACGTGCCACAATGGGGCAGGATTACCTCCCTGGTTTGTCCATGGTTCCTCTGGTTGTAGTTCAGAGAGGCTTCACTCCAGACGGAGGACCCAGACAGACCGCATCATCTGCACCTCTCGGCTCAATACAGGCATCAGCAGTGGAGATGCAGTCAGTCCGTCTGCCAGCTGTCTGGTCGGAGCTCATGGCCTCATACTCCAAACGGTGCCAAACTAATACAAATAAATAAACAAGTAAACGAAGAACTGTATTTTATATATTTGTTAAGGACTCGCTGTTATTTACGGCGCAAGACACACCATCTTATCTTTTTAAGCGATGGAATTTTGACGACGAAGTTTCATCAGTTGCCACTCGGGCCTATTTCGGCGGCGCACCAGGAACTTCCGGTCTGCTCGTTCTTCCCGCATCATCAAAGTTGACAGCATAAAAACATTCAAAGTTTCCAAAGTTCACTCCCTGCGACAAAAACCGACAGCTAACGCTGCCGATTGTTGACCTGCGTCGACATGACTTCACTAACGATGATCGCTCGTGTGTCGGACGGACTTCCGCTCGCTGCGTCGATACAGGAGGATGAACAGGTATGAATGAAAGCTAGCTTCTCCATGTAACCCCTCTATATGAGGAGCACTACACGCCAAACCCCATTCAAAAAATGTCGTATTTAAGACTGCTAGCTTATCCGCCAAGGCGTAGACCTCCCAAAAACAAGCTTAAAGACTTAATTTTGATTTTTAATAGTGTATTGGAAATTCGGTATATAAATACGGTAGGTAATCCACGAAGCAGCAATTTATTTAATAAAACTATAACTTAAAAACGTAACGTGCGCAGCTAAGTTACATTTCTGCAGCCCATCACTGTGTAAATCATTGTACTGAGAAAAAAGTGGAAATAACACAGCTTATTCAAAGTTTAGCTAAAATAAACATATATTTAATGCCGAAAAATTGATCAATTCTTCGTAAAAAGGTTTGAGGTTTAACATTGAATATTAGCTCCGTCTATCAATAAGCATGACTTTCACATTAACCTGTCAAATATATTAAAGGGGGACACTCCTGGAAAGTTCAATTAATATTTGCGAATATGAGCTACTCCCTCAAAGCCAGAAACCAGTCTCAAATGTGTGACATTGCAGTACAAAGTAGGGATGCACAATAATATCAACTGATATTGGCTGTAAAATAAAATATCGGAATCGGCCAACATGCTGATAATAATATCGGCATGTCATCAGTATGGGCCAGTATCTCTTTACCATAAACTATCAGAACACATTTTTCTTAATTTGCACAATGAATAAATATTACATATATTGAAAAGCATTGTATTTCATGTCTCCATCTGCTGGTGGGCCATCACATTAAGAGTATGCATGCATAATATGATGTTAATTCCACTACAGAAGAGACTTGATGATCACTAAAATTAGGTGGGGAAAAGTGGATATATTGATATCGGTTAAATAAGTTGTAAAATATCAGCATATTGTGCATCCCTAGTATAAAGTCTGGAGCTGCACCACATATTAATTGGAGCCTGATTTTGTTGGCCCACAGAATGTTTGTGTTTTTTTTATACTCAAATGAGCTTTATTCTAATGTAGTGATCTCAGTTCCCAAAGTACCCATATAACTGGCTGCTCTGAATGTCACCTAGAACATCTTTCACCATTCACTGTCTGTGGAGCAGCTCCAGACTTTAAACCCTCTGACATCACAAGTTTGAGTTTTAGCACTCTAGTTTTTGGATTTTTGAGTGTTGTTCATGTTTACTTACCTTTTTTTTTTTTTTCTTTTGCTTTGTCAGTCAGGAAGAGACCTCCAGCAGTACCAGAGCCAGGCCAAGCAGCTCTTCCGTAAACTGAATGCTCAAAGCCCGGAGCGCTGTACTCTGGAGGCCGGGGACATGAACTTCCAGTAAGCTACCACAAACACCAAAAGGAAAATTTGCGTTGCTTCTGTAATGTTGTGCAGTTAGTTTGGGGAGATTTAGTTTGATACCAGGCATCAAACTCATAAAATAACCACTGAGTCAGACTGAACTTGTATTTTTCGTTCTCAGCTATGTAATAGCACAGGGTGTATGCTACCTGTTCCTCTGTGAGGCTTCCTTCCCCAAAAAGATGGTTTTTGCGTACCTTGAAGACCTCCACAGTGAGTTCTATGATCAGTATGGACGGAGAGTGCCCACAGTGACGAGGCCGTACTCTTTCATCGAGTTTGGTAAGACTGTTTGTGATCTGGTACATTTTACCTTCTGCAGAAATTATAAAATCTCTGACTAGGCTAATGTCATACATGCATTGTTCCAGACACGTACATCCAGAAGACAAAGAAGTCGTACATCGACAGCAGGGCCAGGAGGAACTTTAGCAGTATTAACACGGAGCTACAGGACGTCCAGAGAATTATGGTGGCAAATATTGAGGAAGTTCTGCAAAGAGGAGAATCTCTCTCTGGTAAGTACAGGAACCAAAAACTAATTTAGCCAGGGACAAAATACCAAGAACAACCAAACCATTAACAACTTTACTGTCACTACTACCTTTGTGAAAATCTAACTTTACTGTGTGTGTGTGTCAGAGATGTCGATTGTACTTTAAAGTCAGTTTTTGTTTACGAAAGTGTCCCTTTAATCTCATCTTGATACTTTTTATTTCCCTCAGCTCTTGACACAAAAGCAAGCAATCTGTCCAGCCTGTCAAAGAAGTACCGTAGCGATGCCAAAGACCTCAACACGCGCTCCACATACGCTAAGGTGGCTGCTGTGGCAGTGTTCTTCATCACACTGGTCATTTATGTGCGTTTCTGGTGGCTCTGATGGACTCTCAAACAAGGACTCTGACAAAAGCGAGAGGGCGAAAATGCATCTACACTGATCCTGTTACATTTGTTCTATACCAGGGTGCCTTAAAGGGATCATCAGTCCCTACTGAAGGTATAAATCCTTTTCTGTGCTTTATCCAGCTTCGACTTGTGCCATATATACAGTATAAACTGAGCCATAGGTCTGTGATGGGACTCATCCGTGTATAGAAATGCTTCATGATGAGTTCAAGTACATCTGCTAACTGGAATATTTAGAGCAAGGTGTTGATAGTTAACACGTCTAACCTGGTATAGGGGTTTCTTTCAGAGTTTGAGCATTAAAGAGAAATCATGTAGGAATCTGCAGGTTTTGTTTAAAGTCTTAATACTGTGACAAAAGAATGTTTATTGGTCAAAAAGTTTACATTGTGACAATGTCTTATTGAAAATATTAAATATTTATCAAATGGTCGTTTCTGATTCACAGCTGTATTTCTGACACAAGTTGTGTTAAAGGTATACCATGCAGGATTTCACTGGGGTTGGCTTTCGTTTTGGCTAGCGAGCACTGAAGGAGAGGATGGGGCTGACTAACCAACAATTCCTGCGCAGTATACCTATAATATCATGCACACACAGTGACAGTCACATTCTGTACATACACACCCTGTGAATCCAACTCATGTTTGCGCAAAGAACATGCAGAGTAAACGACGTGGATGCACAGGAGAAGGAGCAGTCATCTAAACACCTCTGGAGGCTGCTCTGTACAACCAGAGAGTGGACGATCAGAAACGACAGAGTCTGTGGAGGAGCATGTGATGCTGACAGGCATAAATACAGTCTCAGATGGTTAACTGTCTATAGATCAGATTTTAGTTGAAGTCAACGATATCAAAAGAGATGAACAACGTAAAGCCTGGAAGTGTGCTCCTGCTGTCCCTGCTCCGAGGAAACTCGACTTCCTGTTGTTGTTGTTGACTTCTGGGTTGTAGAGTTTTTCACGCCACCATTAAAAGAGCAGAGTTCTCGTCCCTTTCTTGTCCTCCAGGGTGATGAATGGATGTTAGACAACAGACTTAGGCCATCAGATCAAAGTCGTCTCTCTGCAAAAGAAACACAGCGGTTGTTTAAGTCAGCATCAGCCTTTAGTCCAGAAAAATCAGCAGTGACACTTGTAGATTCACGACTCCGATTCAAACACCAGATGGTCATTTGCATTGAAACTAAACAGTTACGCGGGGTGTGTACAGCTCTAAACAAATTCATTTAAGTCCATTTTAATAACATTTAAATGTGTGGCAAGACATTTCAAGGACGCGCGGCCACCATGTTACAGCAGATATGTGAGCGGCTCCTGAAAACTCACCTCATCATTATAATTCATGACATGCTGCTTGATCTTGGAGGAGTCCACCCAAGTGACAAAATCTTCCATATTTCTGGGGAAAAAAAGTCACAATAATAGCGTCAATATTAATTTCTGTGTCTGCAGAATGGGACAGTATGTGTGAAATGCTCTTTGCTGCATACAGTGGTTCAAGACAAAACAAAATGTGGACACTGACCTTGTGACGAGAAATGCTGGGTCCGTGACGATGTCTGGCCCGACGCGCACATCTGAGACTGAGTCAAGGTCGAAACTGCTAAACAATTTGAACGCTTGGACGAAGACAAAACACACCAATCTCTCGGACATAAAACTTCACTACCAGAACATAAACTATTGCAGTAATGCAGTGCTGAGGGATACGTCCTTGTTCGATGAAGGTGATGGCTGTCTTCAGGTTCTGAGCCATACGGAGGTTCAGCATGATGCTGGGCAGCCTCCTCCTGCAGGAGTCACACAGGTGAACTGAATGATAGACTGGTGATATATGATCACATCCAAGGTCTTAATCAGAACATGTTTTTCGGCTGGTTTACCTGCAGAATGAAGAAGCTGTGACTTTCTCTGTGAGGGACAGATTCTGTTTGGTGGGCAAGAGGCCGATACTGTACCTTATGTGAAGAAACAATAAGATTATCAATGTGATGTGATTTCAAACAGATAAATAAGAGTGTCCAAAACCACAAAGGACAACAAATACTACTGTGTGTCAGTACGGAGGAGCCTGTGCCAGAAGATGAAAAGGTGATAACGCCTTGGAAATGCGGGGGTATTAATAAAAACTCAACATCAATGTCTCTTTCCAGAAATGACACAGTTACTCAAGATAATCCACAGACCTTGTTGTGAGCAGTTTCATGTAGGAACTATTTTCTTTCTACCAAACTACACCCGCCAACTGTTTCACTGTGCAGAAGGTGTTGTAGCATAAACAAGACTTAAAATAAGGGAGGCTCAGACTCGGAGTTGCACAAAGGAGGGTCAATTCATCTCAAGAGAAAAAGTTTAAGACTTGGTACATCGTGACAGTTCATAGTGTGTGACAAACAAGCATTGTTGGTACTGTTGGTTCTTTCCAAGTGTAATTTCCTACCATTCAAAAACCCGGCTCAGAGAACAATTGATTCTCCCAAATTAAGCCAGAACTCCACCAAACCACGACTGAAGTCACGTAGGCCCTTTGGCTAAAGTCACGTCAGGATAACAACAACAGTTTAAACAAGGTCATTACCTACACTGTAAAGGAAGTGTGCATCTCCGGCTCGCTCACCTAGCACCAGTGAGCTAGCTAATGTTACAGCTCGGCAGAGGAGGACGTCATTAATGTTTACATGTCACGCTGTCACAAGCACAAGCTTCTCGTCCATGAGTAGTTACACCACAGGCGAGTGCCATCTAGTTCCATTATATTCGAGAGAAGGCAGACATCTCTACGGCTGATATCTCCAACACTCAGCAGCTCACAGTAAAACAATCTAGATTGATAAATACATGTAAGAGGAAATATATGTAATCTTGATTTAGGGGTGACCTGTCCCTTTAAGCCCAAACGGAGCAGAATAACTCACATATTTGGCTCAGTGACACAGGCCCCAGGTGTTGACTGAAAGTTATTAGATGAATCTATCAAGGCAAACAACATCACACAGAGAAACTCACAGTTTTTCCAGCAGTCGGTGTGTGCTCTGAGCTCTGAAGCCATCTTTCTCATCCAGGTCTCTGATTTTCTGGGCGAGATCTCTGATGTTTCGACTCAGCTTGTTGTACCTGAGAGAGAAACATAATTACTAAAAAATGAATTTGGTATTCTATGTCTATACTAATCTCTGGTCAGTTAATAACCTTAAAACGAGTAGAATTTGACATAATTTGGTTCATTCAAGTTATATAATTAATATAAACGTTTAAAAATTCTGACACAATGTTTAAAACAATCTTCAGGCTTTAAGCTCTGATATCTATTATTCTGCAATTTTAGGTAGTGAAACTTAAGCTGTACTGTGAAATATTTTTGTTTTAAATGTTAATCTAACTATTTCATAAGTCACCTTTTCACTTAAAGTGAACGAAGAATACAAAACAGAAAAAAAACTTCTTCATAAATTTAAGTTATAAATTTAACCTTATAAATTTTATATATATATATATATTATAAATTTTACCTCCTAAGCCAGACTCCATTGACAAAAACAGTAATTTAACTTCGCTGAACACAGGAGCTGCTGGTTTACGACTGTCTCCACCAGTTTGTTGCATTTCCACGTTATTGTTATTCTACGCAAAAATCCTGCCTACTTTTTGTCACGCTACACTTGTTTGAAGCTTAGTAAAAATGCCCTTTTCAGGAATGGTCAGAGGTAGAGCTGGGGACTGAACTGTCAAGAGTGCAGAGAGCTTCTTATACATTTCTCTTTGTGCCTTTGGTGTTTTAAATAGTTAGTTTGGAGTCACCAAAGTCACTAAAATATAAAATTACTGTAACTATAAATGGAGTCTGGCTTTGAAGGGAGCATGGATACATTTCAGTTGTCTGGGATGTACTGAGCATACAACTGAATGAATGAGACTTGGATAACATCTTTAGAGATGTTTTTGATTAAGTTTAAACATGGTCCCCTATGACTTCAATTCCTCAATTATTTGGTTGGTTTTTGGATTCCCCGTTCATCGTGAAGGCATGTGGGGAAAATAAGGTTTTCTTCGTGGATTCAACGCAACACAGGGTGAGCACTTGGTACGCCCATAATCGTCTTGTGCTTTAAATATTCCCATAAACTCAAAATATACACACTTGACGTTTTTAATCGTACATTAGGTAAATTTAAGGCAAAAACAAGGTAAGCAAAGTGCACTGTAGCCAGCACTACACCCACAGAGCCGCTGTGTTTCTTACTTGGTGTAGTCCTCCCTCTTTTCGATGCGATACTTCCGCAGTACTTTGACCTCGTGCAGGTTGTTGTCCACCTCCCAGTTGATGAAGTCAACCTTCTTCAACAACTTCTGCTCATGGTGCTTTAATTTACGAACCATTTCTACAACATTCACGAGCAAAACACAGCTCAGTTACGAGGCGAGCTCCTCACCAGTCACACTAAGGAGAAAACACAGGAAACACGTGTTCTTCTTCTTCGCCGATCATTTAAGGTCGAACATTAAATCAACGTGGGCCACAGCGCCATCTACCGCAACATTCAATTAAACGCAGCTAAAAAAACCCAACTTAATTTAACATCTTTACCTCCTTTTTTTCAAACCTCTTTGCTAATCAGGCGTCCCCTTTATTTAAAACATTAAAGCTTTACAATCACAGTGTTGTTTTATCTTCCTAAAATATTATATATGATTCTTTTTTTTTCAAACTTTATTTAAAGCAGTGGTCTAACAAAAGAATCAAAGCCATCACTTTCATCATCTTTACTTCATGGGGGAGAAATGTGCATTGGTAAAGTATAAAAATTAAAATGTACATTAAATAAGCATTGAGATAAAAGTCAATCAAGAAAAACAGACAAAATATGAAGGAATACATACAGAATATTGTATTAATACACACAAATTTGAAATAACTATCAATAAAGAAAAACAGATAAAATATGAGGTAATGTCTGTTTATCTTCTTTTCTTTTTCTTAAGTCTATTTATATCACTGCAATTATTTTTACTGCAGCAACATGTATCTGGTGGACTGAGAAAGCAATTGATTTTTATTATTCTAGCAGGCTACCAACAGTTTAATTTGTATTTGCAATATCTATAATTTAGTTAATTAAAAAAAGAAAGAAGATACTTGGTGTCCATGTTTTGACACAATATTTTCTGTTGATTTTTTCCCCACCCTTAGTAAATAAGGTGCCAGAGTGCAGACGAAAACTACGGAAGTGTATTGCTGCCACATCAGAAAACAAATAATGGCTCAGTATTACATTGTAACGTGAAAGGTTTATTGTTCCAACAAGAAGTTTCTCACATGATAACATTATAGTTTCATGTTATCCGTGTTTTGGGTCATGTTGACACCTGTTCATTGCAAATAGCCAAGTGTCAAATCACAACCAGATTACTGTATATGGGTGCACCTCCTCCTGCGACCAAATGTTGCATTATAATGTGGAACTTTTAATGTCCTAACAATATAAATTATCACCTTATAACATGAAACTTTACACATTCTTAAAATAGAAATGATTAAGTTATAACGTGAAAAACTTCTTGTTAGAACAATAAACTTTTCACGTTATAATGTAATACTGACCCATATAATGTGATACTGATGTTTAGATGGGCTATGAGCTTCTGATTAGTATCATTCAAAATTATAATAAATTTGATAGATGAAGATTTTTTTTTTTAAATATTGTAAGGATTCTTATTTTGTGTGTGTGTGTGTGTGGGGGGGGGGGGGGGGGGGGGGGTTATAGGAGATTTTTTTTTTAAAAAAATGCATTAGGTTTATCGCCTAGATACAAAGATGTAGTATCCATCTTTGTCCAGCAGGAGTCGCCAAGTGTTAGCACTGTGTGATCAGCAGCAGTCCACATGCTGATGTCTTCATTCAGCACAGAGAGGCAGAGACTGTCCCGACTGGAGGTTTACTCACAGTAAGTTTTTCCAGCTAACAGCTGTCAGAGAGTCGTTTCTGTCTGCCATATTTGTCTATAAGTAGCGTTCGGCTTAACTTCAACAGTGTTTTAATAAATGTACAGAGCAGCGAAGAAGAGAAGACCATCCAGCGGATGAGTGTCCGAACACTTTCATCCACGTCCTCAGCTGGGATCCAGGTCGACAGGTAAGTTTATGATGGAGAGTTTTAGAAGAGGCTCTTTGAGGCATGGAGGGGAGAAGTTACACTAAATGAACATACTTACTCTGTCTGCTCTGCAGAGACATCTGTTACACGTTTGCTGCTCCTGCTACTTTTTCCAATCTGTCAAGACCCCTTCAGGGACAGTTTGATCAAATGCAACTTTGTTATCTGCATAAAGCAAAGGAGAGGAACCTTTAAAGGGATAGTCCAGATTTTTTGAAGTGGGGTTGTATTGGGTACTTATCCATAGTCAGTGTGTTAGCCACAGTAGATGTCAGTCCGCACACCCCCAGTTTGGAGAGGCACTCTGGAGTCTGACATGGAAGAAAGGGTCAGCAAAAAACAAAAGTAATATCACTTCAAGTCTACGTTATATTTAGGATATTTTCACCACTTTACTTTAATGTCAGACAGGGATTTCCAATGGAAAAATGAAGAGGTTATATTGCTCTCTTCAAAACCAGACTCAGTTGAGAAAAACAGTGATTTAACATCACTGAAAACAGGAGCTGCTGGTCTACCGCTGCCTCCATCAGTCAGTTAGTTTGTCTTAGTGTGTGACTTTGGTGTTTAACAGGGTTAGTTTTGATTCAGCAGACTCAGTACCTAACAGAAACTAGAAGCACTGCTAGACAAGCAGCCACTGTGTTCAGCGAGCTAAAATTACTGTTTTTTCAATGGAGTCTGGTACCTTTGAGGAGAGCAGAGATGAATGAATGAATCCATTAATGGCTTCCCTGTCAGAACGGGCTGTCAGACCAAACCGTAAAGCAGTGAAAACACTCTCAGTACAGTATTGTTTAGGTGGCTGAAATACATTTTGCTTCCTGCCTGCTTCTCTTACACATCTATCGTGTGTAATATAGTGACTGTGGATACAACTCCACTTAGAAAAATCAGAACTATCCCTTTAAGGGCTTGTAGAAGAAGTTTTGCTTTTGTTCATTCATTCACTAATCTCCTTCAATTTGCCTTCTGGCGGATCCACATCCGGATGTTATTGTTATGTTCAGTATTTGTACAGGTGAACTCCCATTAAAACAAATTAATGAAGGTTTCCTCATTAACACACAGGTCCACGTCACCACCTGCAGGCCACCTCAGGTCAAACTCAATCTGTTCTCACCACATTCCAAAAATCTCAGCATCTCTGTTTAGATTTGAAGCAAGTTTGCAGTTTGACCTGCTTATCTCACTAGTTTAGTTTATTTAAGGATCCACATTAGAAGCACGGTGTGTTGTGTTATGCTACGTTGTCCTGCATGTTGAATTATCACAATGTGGGGCTGTACTTGTCTCAAATGTCCCAAAAGGTGGAGCAGACCTTGGTGGACGCCCCACCCTCACTAGGGCCACAGTCACCGCTTTCTTTGACCCGAGTATGCCGCATATCTGTTGTCTGTGTTATCTGATGCTACACCTGCTCTGGAAATGGAAGTGTAATGCTACATGTGCCCCTGGATCCGGGTTTTGTCACAGGCCTGTGACTGTATAGTCTTTCACACCTGGTTGGTGTTTTGTATTCAGAGATCCATGCCTTGCTCATTACTTGTGATGAGAGACATGCATCTATATCAGAAACAGTGTCAGCGTGGGTTTTCTCCAGGTGCTCCAGCTTCCTCCCACAGTCCAAAGACATGCAGGTTAATTGGTGACTCTAAATTGTCTGTAGGTGTGAATGTGAGTGTGAATGGTTGTCTGTCTCTGTGTGTCAGCCCTGTGATAGTCTGGCGACCGGTCCAGGGTGAACCCCACCTCTCGCCCAATGTCAGCTGGGATAGGCTCCAGTCCCCCACGACCCCCAACAGGAGAAGCAGCTACTGCAAATGAATGAATGAATGTTTCAGGTAGGGCCGTGCTGCATAGTTCGAAGCTTCAAAACCTCATTTGTAACGTTTAGCCAAAAACATGTTCTCTGCTCTCCTGCTCGCCACACAAAAAGGGAGGCACGCATCTGTATTAACCGGGTGATCTGGCAGAAACAGTTTCATAAATTACATTTACTATACAGAGAAGGTTGATAAAATAAAATAAAAGACCAAATCCTTTAATTCGATTAATCACTTTCATCAAATTGAGATTTTTTATTGGTTTTTTTTTAAAAGAGTGATGAGGTAATAAAATATGACAACACACCCCAGTAGAAGCTTGAAATGTATAAAAAAAAAAAAAAGATTCAGCACTAGTTTTAGGAACATACTGTACCTGGCATTCATTACAATGTTCTCATTTTTCTAACGTCAAACTGCTTGTCCACTTCTACTTTCTCTCCTGAGGGGACTCGCGGTCCCCCCTGCTTTAGGGGAAGGTGGCAGGGAGAACGTTCTGAGAAAGCTCTGTTCAGCAAATAGTGTCACATTTATGGGGCGTGTTAAGCTGGACTGTGTTTCCTGGTTCAGCTTCCCCTATGTATGGTTGCTGCTGGATTGTTTGTGGAGCTTTAACTAACTGCAGATATCTGGCACAGAGCAGAGCCAGAGAAGGTGGGTGGCGTCTGGGGCTCCATCCCTTAATGTGTTTTTCAAAAGCCCCAATTCCTCAACTGTGTGTCATCCAGGAAATAATATCTGCCAGTGTTGCCTATTCTTTATCCCCTAGATCAGTCTAATATAGTCGAGTAAATGTTCCTCTGTTGGCCTAATATTTAGTTCAAAGTACCGAAGACCACATTTACATTGTTGGGGATCTTCGACTCGCAGTTGGAGCAGCCCAGATTATAATAGATTTATTAGCTAAACAATGTGTCTGTGAGCTCTACTCCAGCGTAGTGAAACAGAAATATATTTCAAAACTACTACTCATCAAACAGTCTTTGCTGCTTTGAGGTGGCAGGAGTGAATGTGAGTCATCCTCAGCATGTGCTGTGTTATGGTGTCAGAATGATGAAGACAGTTGGAGAACAGTCAGACGCAAAATAGGATGTAGGCTCTACAGCATGATTTTTCTTTCCCTTGGCAACTATTGTGTTTTTCCCAAATGATGAAAAGATTTTTTGGCATTTATTATCTCAGATGGTTTGAAAAATAGTGCATATAGCTGCTGAAATCTTCCCGGGGGAGCCCCCTAGGTTTGGACTGAGCCCCAATGCTTTCAACATCTGGCTCCACCCCTGGCACAGAGCCTAGTCTAGCATTTCATATGTTTGTGCACAGTGATTGATGTTGATTCTGTTAGAAGATAAAGGATAACTGTATTCTAAGGTCAGGAGTCAGCTGATTGAACGTAGCGTTGACAGCAATGATTGCAGCTCTCATCAGACGGGGATTAGGGTGGATTATAAACAGATAGCTTTTAGAGGCAGATGGTGTATGACAGCATTACTGTGCTGTGTTGGCACTTTGTGCGCGAAATAATCTGTGGAAGAAGGTCTCAGATCCTTTACTTTAAGTAGCAATACCTCAGTGTTAAAGTACAGAAGTATTAGTAACTACAGCTGTCAGATAATTAAAGCAGAGTGAAAAGAACCTCTCCAGCTACCAGTCCACGCTCCATATTTAGTCCAGACGGGGACTTGAACTGGCGATTCTCTGGTTTCGAAACCCAAGTCCCTGTGGACTGAGCTACTGCCGCCATAAAGTAGCAGGAAATGGAAGTACTCCAGTACAAGCACCGCCAAACTGTATTGAAGTACAGTACTGGAATAAATGCACTTTTCACTACTGTTCTACGGTGTCTTTTAGAGCAGTTGTTCCCAAGTGGTGCGTCGTGGGTCCATTCTCAAAGGACCGCAATGACTCTTAAACTTCCATCCATCCATCCATTTTCATCTGCTTATCCGGGTCGCGGGGGCAGCAGGCTGAGCAAAGCAACCCCAGACATCCCTCTCCCCAGCAACACTTTCCAGCTCCTCCTGGGGGGCCCCAAGGTGTTCCCAGGCAGGGACGAGATATGTAATCCCTCCAGCGTGTTCTGGGTCTGCCCCGGGGTCTCCTACCAGCGGGACTGACTCTTAAACTTGTCAAGTAAAAAACACACGATATTTTGAAGTACAGCGAATTCCAGGCACAGAGCTTTCATTTTGAAGTGCCATTTCCTGTTGTAAAGTGAGTGACTAACGGACAGATGTTTGACAGAGACAGCGAATCAGGGAATCTGGACTCTGTGGCTGGACCAGTTGGGAACCACTGTTTTAGAACAGCTTATGATGATCTGACTTGATTTACTGACGCAGATAGCACTTTGTGTGATGTGGCATTTATTTGCATCTTCACATCTTCCAATTATAAGCGTAGATCTTTTATTTTCATGCGTCTGTGCCGGCGATACTCATGGCTAGAGGCAGTATGTTTTCTGGTTGTCCGTCCATCCGTCTGTCCCGTTATTGCGTTATTATCTCAGCAATGCCTTGTGGGAATTCCTTTTTTTTGTGTGTGTGATCAAATATTTTCTTTATATCGGAAATCTTGGAAACATGGGCAGTCATAAATTACATTTTACAAAATTGGGAAACACCGAAATTTAGTTATGTAAAATATCTCTTCAAATGAAGCGTTTGTGTTGCGTTTGTGGAGGTACAACTATGAGTCAGTAGTCCAACATCTGGACTATTTTTCCATCCAACTGCAGGTAGATATATGTCTCACAACGTAAGCCTGACATTTGGTATCTTTGGAAACTTTTAGATCTGCACTAAAGATAAAATAAGACTTCTGTAGGCTGTGCAGGATGAGTTTGTAAAGACCGATCCACCACTAGTATTCTGCGAATTAAGACTTTAAATAGTCGATATCCCTGTAGCTGTCCCAAGAATAACAAGTGCAAAGATGTTTGTGTAGCCAGCAGCTGAAAATAAAAGTCACCAGTGTTCTTAAAATGTGCTCAGAGAGAGTGAGAGGAGAACTTGTTGTGTGTGTGTAGAAAGACACACACACATATTGACACACACAAACAGAGAGGGATTGTGCAGCCGTGCCTCTCTGCAAAGCAGAGCTGCTACATAAGGAGCTCAGTGTGTTGAACACACCTCGCCTCTTGTTCTGTCAACACGTCTTTGGCCATCGTGGCTAGTCGTACATCCTCTTCACCGAAGCGGGATACATAGGCTGTCATAGTAGAAACTATACGACCATTTTATGGCATGGCACAGTGGACTTTGCCTGTGAGCTTCTCAGTTAATAGATTTACACTTTGTTTTCTGCCTTATTTTCACCAAAGAACTGGTTTGTGTGCTTGAAAAAAAAAAGTGTAGAGAGGAAAGAACTGTAGTACTGTCAGTCAGGTAGGGGTTCAAATCTGTCCTAAGGTTGGAGCAATACAGAGTTGGGGGGAAGTTCATACCTAACGCAAACAAGAGCCTTTTACATTTTTTACCAGTGAAGGTCACTCAATTCCTCCCCCCACTTGAAAGGGGCTGCAGGCTCTGTCACGTGACATCGCTGTCAGCTGTTTAGCATTGTTAGCCTTTCATATTCACACAAGAATTTTTAAAATTTTGGTGCATTTGGATGAGGTGACGAAGAAAACTGTGAGTAGCTGCTCAGAGAAGAGATGCCTCGGTCAGGAAATGTATGGCAAAAGAGCTAAGAATGTCTGCCTGCAAGTCTCCAGGACACCGTAGTTACAAGACCGCTAATAATGACCTCATTACTCTCAACCTAACCATCAATGCATGATGGGTTTGGTGCTTTGTTCAAGGCTGACGGATGAGATACAAACTGTTCTGGTGACGCAGTATGTGTTTGTGTTGGCTGTGGGTGGAGGCAGCAGCAAAACATGTTTTAGCCACCTGATAAATGAATATCAGTTCAAGTGTACGCTGTATTTAAAGGTGCGTCACCTCTTTACTTTCTGAAGCCATGATATTGCTTTCTTGGCTCAGACAGAAAGAGGCACAGGAGTCCGGCTAGGGCAGTGGTTTTCACACACCAAAAGGCAAATCAAAATCTCAAGGCACACCTGTATTTACGTCTGTATACAAAAGCTAATATAACGTGTGCTATCACTCTTATATTTTATCTCTTATCTTATCACAATAAAGTGATCCATTGTCCCACTCACTGCTCTAAATGTTATCATCCTCACACTGCCTGTCAATCATTGCTTTTAATGTGCCACACACTTTTAATTCCCACGCGTGAACGGCAACAAAAATTAATTTTTTTTAAATTAAATCCAATTAAATTACAATTTTTAGCTAGAGCTTGCCTCTTTATTAGGAAATGGGTGCGCACAACATACTGATACAGTCAATTAAAAATACACTACACTACACTATACACTAAAGAAGCTACAGAAGGACACAGAAACCTAAAAAAAATGAGTTTACCTTTGCTGCCTAAGAGGATGAATTAACCTTGTAGTAAGATGGATATCAGAAAGCACATAAACACAAAATAGCTTGTGCAAAGGGAAACAGAAGGTTGTGGCTTATGCTGACAGGTGATGGTCACTTGAAGGTTCAGCTTCAGCAATGATTCACCAAACCCTCCTCTCTGATGAGCAGTTTGTTTCTGTTGGTGGACATACTTCCGTGCTCAGTATACGGAGGCTGACAGCTGTTCTGGACTTTTAATTTTACTGTAAAATACATGTTGTCACCTCCCCATTAGTCTTATTTATGGGCTGGTCTTTATTTGATGCGCTCCTGGATGTCAGTTTGGTCACAGGGATGCCATGCATAGCCTCAGGGTGGACTTTCTGTTTAACTACCCTTTAATTACTAACCACAGGACACATGTTTGTGATCAGTCCGGTTATACAAGTACGATTGTGTGAAAGACTTTGGCTGGGAGGCTCCATTAAATAAAGGAAGAAATATAAAGTATAAAAAATAGAAACATAATAACAAAAGATAAGAAGCAATAAAAAAGATTTCTGTATCTTTACATTCAAGGCAAAATATATACAATTATAGTCATATAATAATAAATGTATGTGTATGTGTGTGTGTGTGTGTGTGTGTGTGTGTGTGTGTGTGTGTGTGTGTGTGTGTGTGTGAGATATTCATTTGCTAACAGTTGTAGTAGCAGTTATGGCCCGGGGCAGTGATACTCAACCCCTGGCAACATGTAGATTGGGTGCTGGGTGAAGGTTGCTGCTTGATGGCCCCCAGGCAGAGAAAGTAAGTATCCCTGGCCTGGTATGTGCAGCTGCAGGCTGGGTCGTGCACACCACCCTCACCAGCACCTTGCAGTCCACGCTGGTGCAACTACTATACCAAGTGGGGAAGCAGCCTGCCAGGAGCCTCTGTATGGTGCCCCAGTGGAAGTGCCTGAGAATTTGTGACCTCAGGACAAATTTGATCAGATGCCTGAGGTCGCACAGACAATGTTTGGCCTTATTAAGAACAGGTGTGATGTAGGTAGCTCATGTCAGGTCATTGTGAATATTTGCCAGTGACCTCCTTCCTGTGGGCCGAGGTCCAACAACAGAACTTCACAATGGTGTTTGAGGCCTGTGTCTGTCTGCAGTCGTGGGTGTAGAGGGAATACAGCAGGGTTCTGAGAACACGGCCTTGTGTCGCTCCTGAGCTGAGGGTCAGCAGTGAAGAGATGCCAGCATTCCTGATTCTCTCCTCTCTCAGACTCTACAGAGACCCTCTCTGTTTTCCACTATTCTTCTTCAAAGCAGAAATCGATTTCCTCTTGCTCAAGATCTTAAGGACACTCATTAGTCCTTGAGATTATAGGAGCAAGCAGACTGAAGTATGCCTCCTCTCTGACTAAACCAGATTTGAACTCACTCGTTCAATCTGCCTCTTTTCTGTCTGTCCACCCCTAAGACTCCCTGGTTGTCTGCTGAATCGCACAAAGAGTCCTCCAAGATGGTGTTGTCCTCACCGCACTCCTACGGGCTTAAGTATATGTCTCTGGGGGTGCTGGTGCTGCAGACCACTTCGCTGGTGCTCACCATGCGCTACTCCCGCACCCTGAAGGAAGACGGCCCTCGATACCTGGCCTCCTCCGCTGTGGTGTCAACCGAGGTGCTCAAGATCCTCGTCTGCACCCTCCTCGTCTTC
Source organism: Epinephelus awoara (assembly GCA_035609425.1). Lineage (NCBI taxonomy): Eukaryota > Metazoa > Chordata > Actinopteri > Perciformes > Serranidae > Epinephelus > Epinephelus awoara. Next base: position 15,346,891 of record CM069306.1, on the reverse strand, counting down.
AAGGAGAGCAGTGAGTAGGAAAAGTCTGTTCGCAGGTGTAGATTTGAACACTACAGGGGACAAGATTTCATATGAATGTCCTCCAGTCTTCTTAATACCAGGACGGCTGACTGTCTCCTCTCTTTGTCTTGTCACTCCATGGGTGGTCCCTCACTGACAACAAACTCTCTGTCTCTGCCAGATTTCAGTCCACGGCTCCTGAAGGAGGAGATTGTGAACAAACCCGTGGAGACCATGAAGCTGGCGATTCCTGCAGGGATCTACACGCTGCAGAACAATCTGCTCTATGTTGCCTTATCCAACCTGGACGCAGCCACCTATCAGGTAACATACGAGTGTGCTGGTTCAAGTTCAGTGTGTGTGTGTGTGTGTGCCTGTAACTGAACTGGCCACTCTCATGTCTTAGTTTGAAACAAATGTTCTCTCGTCGTATTTACACACCTGACTGCCCGTCTTAGTGTTGTGTTTGTGTTGTGCTCCACACAGGTCACATACCAGCTGAAGATCCTCACCACAGCACTGTTTTCTGTCTCCATGCTGGGGAAGAGGTTGGGCTTCTACCAGTGGCTCTCCCTGCTCGTACTAATGGCTGGAGTCACTCTAGTGCAGGTAACACAGTGCCTGAGCAGTTTACACATACATTCGGGTTTATCTGCTGCATGGGTGTGGGATCTGATTTCACTGACTCATCACACAGTTTAGTTAGAATTAACAGTTTTATTACTCTAATTGGCAGATATTTAGTTCTGCACTCCTCCCTGCATGTGTTGACCAGTGTTTTATCCTCCGCAGTGGCCCACAGAGTCTGAAGGTGACTCTGAGCAGAAGATCCTGACAGCAGGCTCCCAGTTTGTGGGACTGATGGCTGTGCTGATGGCCTGTGTGTCCAGTGGTTTCGCTGGTGTTTACTTTGAAAAAATCCTCAAGGAGACCAAACAGAGTGTGTGGGTCCGCAACATACAGCTGGGTGAGTAACTATGGCCATGATGAGTCAAAGTTGGTGTGTGTGTTTCACTAATTCATCCTCCTCACACACAGAAATTCATGTTAAATTTCAACATGAACAACAGAGGGTTTCATCACCTTATTGTCGGTCATTGACTGAGCAAAGATATTTTCTGAAATGTCATGCCCAAAAGCACGTTTAACAAGAAGGTTAAAATTGGACAGAGGGATTTTTTGCAACCTGGCAACCCAAAGTTGGTCTTACTGATGGGTTATCACCTATCTATAAAGACTTAATGAATGGTTTATTAACAATAAGAAATCCCTTAGTCACTGTGTTTAAACACTAAAACCAAGTTTTGATAGAAGGTTTTACCAAAAAAGATATTCCTTTGTTTTGACCGTTGAAGATTTGTGACTGTTCGACACCAACACACAACAACACTGATTGTTTTTTAGTGAATCACTGCTGCATTTCCAGCAGCTTTTAGCCAACAAACATGGGTGTCTTTTAGCATTGCTGTGTTTCCAACTTGGATAGTACCATGAAAAGTGTTTTTATGCGTCCGCACTGAGGATTATGTTTTCGTGTTGTCCATCTGTCCGTATCATTCTCGTGAACGCAAAAATCTCAAGAATGCCTTTCTTCAGATTTGGGACAAACGCCCACTTTCACTTTGACCACTCAGCTATGAACTGATTAGAATTTGGCGGTCAAAGGTCAAGGTCACTGTGACCTTCTCTGTCTCATGCTCATTGACGGATCTCTAAAACACCATGAAGGAATTTTTGTCAAATTTGGGACATACGCCCACGTGGACTCGAAAATGAACTGATTATGACAATATTTCACACAAATGTCTAACAGGATGAAATGATGAAGTGCTGACATTTTATGTCCAAAGGGTCAAAGGTCAGCTTCACTGTGACATCATAGTGTTCTGCAAAAACACTGTACTCATTACTCAGCGTCATTTCTTAGGAACAGAATGGAAAACATTTGGTCAGACACTGAATTGGTGACACTAATCTTGAAACCTTGAAACTGTGCTGATTGTGTAAATCTTCTGCGCTGCTGGGGGGATGATGTGTGTGCCTTTTTGTCTTCTGACATATTTTAACTATCTAACAATAAGCCAACTTTGTGAGACGATAATCACAAGCGTGAGTCCAAAAAACTCCATGGAAACTTTTTCTGCTGTAAAAGGTGTCATACATTTTATTTTATGCAATACTAAAGTGGTGGAATATCCCTTTAAACTTGATACAAAATGATAATAATGATGTCTGCACACAAAAAGTAGCACCGCACTATATATCTGTGAGCATCAGATGGATCAAACCAGCCAGGTCTTGTAAAATACTCCCTTTTGTCTTTAAAGTGTGAAATTCAGCCAGGTGAAATGTATCTCCTCCTTTCCTACTGACATACGGGAAATATTATACCTTTTGAATTTCAATGTAACAAAGAACACTGTTTCACTGACACACCTAATGTTGGCACACCCCGCCTCTGCATTCATGTCTTTAAAGATATATTGCCACAAATAAAAGATAAGTAAGGAATAACAATACAGTGACAGTAATTATTAAATAAATAAATGGCTTATCTTATCTTAGCTGCGAGCTGTTTATTGTGCTTCTTGATTGCAGCAGTAGCTCATATTATGCTCCCTATTAACTCTGAAACAACTTGAGTACTGTGTGCCAGTGGGAATATATTGTTTGTGATATTGATACTGTTGTTATTGGCCATTCTGCTCTGGATGTAACGGCTTAGTTTATGTGATACTAAAATACTTAGTGAGATGAGTATCACACACTGCAGAGAAAAAATTCCGTCTTTCACACGAACACCAATTAATTGGATCCAATTCTACATGCCAGTGATCAGTAAAGAGTTTGTTGCGTAGAATGGATTACAAATGGCTCATTTCCTGATAATATCGTAAAATCATTCATCAAAATATAATTTCAGTGCCATTGCCTTTTTTTCTTGTAGCTTCACAAGCCAGATTAACAGGTTTCCTCTCACAGAGATTACAGATAAGAAAGGTAATGTTGCACAAGTGACCTCATTATGTTTTTAAAGGAATACTCCACCCATAAATTAACCATTTGTTTATCAATCACTCACCCCTGTTACTTTGAATTTGGACCCTCTTTACTCAAGTTAATCAAGATTCTAAACTATTTTTGGATTCTTCGTTTGCTGCAAGACAAACAAGGTTTTCTTCACAAATTCAAGGTGACTCAGAGTCAGAAATTGATTTGTGGGTGAAGTATTTCTTTAAGGCCGATAAAGGGAGGGTGCTGCTTTACAAATTCTTCTCAGATATAAAGTTGGCAGCCGTGGTAATCAAACTGGTTTTTCTGTTGCATTAAAACTCAAAGATATAATATTCCTTCTTCATAACTAGATTACAACAAAAGAATATTATATTATATTGCTCACTGCTCAGGCAAGAAGATTGCAAAATATATATAACACAGCAAATGCAATTGCTAACTTCCTCTTAAAAACAGTTGTTTTTTAATGTTAATGGAAATGATTTACAGGAATCTGGTCAGATCAGGTTTGATACATAACATTTAGTAATAGCAAGAATCCCTTTGAGAGCATGGATGGATTGGTTGAACCTGGCCTTCACCTGCAAGATATCACCCAAAGTAATACATACCAACCACAAGGAGACTAAAAATGACCACCAAAAGACACAAATATACCTTGAAGAAACACAAAAAGACTTCAAAAAGACACATATTGACCTTCACAGAAACACAAAGTGACAGCAAAGACATGAAAAGGAACTACAGAGAGACACAAACAACCAAAAAAGACACAAATATAACTTAAAGAGACACAAATTACTTTAAAGAGACAAAAAATTGACCAAAACGAGATGCAAAGGAACTACTATGAGACACAAAACAACTACAAAGACACACAAAACAACCAAAAATGACACAGATATACCTCACAGAGACTCAGACTGACCTTAGATAAACACAAAATGACAATAAAGAGATGCAGAGGAGCTACAAAGAGACACAAAACCAGCTGGCTGTGTGAATGGAGCGGACACCTGTCAGACTTGACGAAACAATAACATCTCTCCTGAATGACCGTGTGTGTGTAAATCTCTCACTAAATGTTACACTGAGATGAACCCTGTGAAAGTAGCTTTGGCTGTAACCTCAAATACAGTGACCTCTAGTGGCAGCTTGGTGTGATGAGACAAATTCTGAAGGCATCAATCTGATAAAAGAGGAAAACACCCCGTCCTAAACCCGAGCTAAACTAATGGCACCATCCCATCATGTTTGCTTTTGACTTACGAGGAAACACTAAAGTTGAACAGGGTAAACAACTATAAGGAATAATAGATGTCTAATTTCTTACATTAGGCAATTATTTTTGTATAGCAAGTTTTCTGGAATTTTATTTTTTAACACTATATCTTGTAGCTTCCACAATAACCTCACCTCTCTGTCTCTCCTTGTGTCGTCCAGGTTTGTTCGGCTCTGTGTTTGGCTTCTTAGGAATGATGGTTTATGACGGCCAGAGGGTGCACGAGTCAGGAATGTTCCAGGGCTACAACACCATCACCTGCACGGTCGTTGTCTTACAGGTTTGACCATGATGCTTCTCTTCATTCTGACATTTTGTAAATTGCCACTAAAAATTCATTTCGTGTCCACGCTCGTATCTTGGTTCATGTTTTGTGTGTTGGTCTGGAACTCTGTCCGCAGGCTCTGGGCGGGTTGGTCGTAGCAGTGGTCATTAAATATGCGGACAACATCCTCAAAGGATTCGCCACCTCTCTGTCTATCATCTTGTCCACAGTCATTTCATATTTCCTATTGGAGGACTTTAACCCTACAAGGTAAACACATGCATGCTCATTCACGCTCCAACAAGGCTTTATTGTGACGTGCAAATAATCAATAATATATCATTATTATCTTTTGACATGATAGCTGTGTGGCTCTGTGCATTGTCAGGTTTTTGGTCTTCTGTTGGTTGATCCATCACTTTGGACCAGAATAAAACAGCTATTAAACTAATTGCCGTTGAATTTCATGGTTCTCAGGTGGCTGTTGTGCTCAAAAAAATGTATCCACTGATTTACATCTCTTTCACCATGTAAGACAAAAGGGGGAAAAGTCTGTTTGGCCCAAAGGGCATGATGTAATCATACTATTTGGCCTCTACTAAATTTGGCTTTAAGGTCCTGTGTACCTCCTTGGGGCCTGGTAAGAGATAAAATGTGTTTTTGATTTTGGGGGTGAACTGTCCCTTTAAGCACAGCCTCACAGACCCCCTAGCATGGGTTGTAGACTCTTAATCATATTCGCATGACATGAGCTGAGTACACAATGTGTGTTTTTTTTAATTCACTATTAATGCCTCTTTATTTTTTTTCTTTTGTGTCCTGTTCCTGCCTCAGTGTGTTCGTCCTCGGGGCAATGCTGGTTATTGCTGCCACATTTCTTTACAGCAAGGAGAGCAACCCTGCCAGCGGCAGCACTGTCAAAGTATGAACAGGTACCTCTGCGAAGTACTCTACCTGACAGACGTGATGACTGGTACCTGACAGAGACAAGAGCAGGACTCTGAACTGTGTCAGCGAGTCTGTCATGAAGAAATTAAGAATGCAGGAAATGCGATAAAACCTGTTACTGCCAAACAACCACAGCTGGAGATGGTTGAGGCTGAATGTACCCACTCCTCTCCTCACGCTGGAAAAATGCTGCTTTGCACAAACGATGGGGGTCAGTAATATGAAACACATTTGCTTTATGTATTTTTTAAAGGGTTTTCTTATGAAATATGAGCAGGAGTACAGTGGAGTAAACTTTACATGTCAACAAACAAACTAATATGCTGTATGACAATTATCTGTCAGATGTACTGTAAGAACAATTTACAGGGACCAGGAGGAGATTATTAAGGCCTCATGGATATTTGGGAACATATTTTTATATATTTAAATATATTGTATTTATGTTTTGTGGGATATGGGATGTTTTTACTTCTTTACTTTACAGAAGGGCATTAACGGTGCTGGTATCGCCTGTCTCAAAGAGAGGAAAATCCTCAACAGAGTTTCCATCTAGTGGTGGAATGAAGCGCAAACTTGCTGCAAAGAGGAGGGGTTACCTTTGGTCAAAGATGCTGAATATCCTTTTTATATGAGATAAGATAAGATGGCATATGACTGCTTTGACCTTGCTGCTCACAGTCTGAGTATTTTTTATCAAAAACATTCATTCTTCTGTTATTTAAATGCAAAATTGAGGTCTTTTGTGAGAACAAATGAATAAATTAAAGCATTTTGTGTTGAAACAACCAGCTTTGCCTTGATCTTTTTTCTTACTTCAAAGTGAAATGAAGAGACACATCGGATGTGTGTATGTGTGCACACTCTCTCTCTCACACACACGCTAACGCATACACACAGGCACACCCATGAATATTTTGAACCGTCTTTTTTTTCAGTTCCAGTTGCAGTGCACTCGGAAAAAACCAAACCAGTCTCTATAGCAACAGATGGCTGGATGAGCTGCGGTGCAGCGACAAATGTAGACACACTGAATCAATATAACCTATTTTAACCTCTCTGAGTACATTTACAACAGCCATTTTTATTCAACCCTGAAAAATAAAAAAAGGAGATTGAGGCAAATGAAAAATACACATCTTTCCCATGTTGCCAGTTTTTCTCCCTCTGTTTTTGTTTACAGTCACAGATAATCTTTGCATAGTTGTGGAATCAGAGTGTATTTGGATGGAGATAGTGTGTGTGATGAGGGTGGACGGACAGGGGAGAAAACAAGCAAGCAGATTGGGAAGGTGAGGCGTGAACCTGGAGAGAAGCACAGATGGAGGATGAGTCATGTGACTCCTGTGTGGAGTGGCAGGCAGGGACTTGGACTGAGACCAGGATGAGCCCACTGGACAGACCATAGCCATGACACAGGAAACCTTCATCTGTGATTATCTGCAGAGCCAACTGCAATATACGTCAGGGATGCTCAACTTGGTTTGCCCCAGGGCCACTTTTGCAAAATGACAGGAGGCCGGTTAAAGGTCCAGTGTGTAAGATGTAGGAGGATATAAGAGTGTGTTTTCTTTAGTGTATAATCACCTGAAAATTCAAATCTTGCTATTCATATCTACATAGGGAGCAGGTCTTTGTCCACCGAGTGTGCCATGTTGCATCACCATGTTAATACACTTGCCAAGAATGGACAAACCAAACACTCTAGATAGAGCCATTCACGTTTTAGCGTTGGCAGCCCCTCTGCGAGGAGCCGAACAGTGTTGGAAAAACACAGATCTTACCGAAAAACTGCTTTATTCAGTGTCTTTACCAGTTTAAATCACTGGGTCTGTTTGTTTTGAAGAGGAAAAGACCTCTGCGGATTATTCAGCGTCTGCTAAAAACAGCTTGTTGCAATCTGCAATCCTCACCACTAGATGTCACTAAATCCTACACACTGGTCCTTTAACAAACATTAACAATATTTATCAGTATATATAATAAATTGCCAGTTTTCAACCTTTTCGATGTTTGCAACAGGCAAATCCAGTGGCAGCAGCCCCTGTGCAGGGCTGTGTGCGCAAGGGTGTCTCTAGGATTTGAAGGCATTCAGGCCTCAGCTTCCACTTCTGCCAGGGAAGTCTGGGGGATCGAAGCTTCTTCTTATGATCTCTCCAGAAAAAAATACAAAACATTTCCAGTGTAAATCAATTTATTTTCTTTTTGAATTAGAAAATGGTTAGCTGGCCACCCTGCACCGGATTGTGAGCCCGTAAGTTGAGAACCACTGATATACATTAACGATATAATGAGAAACTGTAATATGACCTCATAAACCAGTCTTAAATAATGGCACTAAATCCAACAAATCATTTTCAAAATGTAGTCTGGTTTAATTCCACACCAAGGAAACCATTAAGAGTACATTTAGATTCCCTGATTGTAGGAAGATTTATGTAACTCGGTAGTGCAACATGGCCTGATTAGTGCCACATCGAATCTACCTTAGGTCTGAGTACAATTCGGCTTCATTCCAGCTACCGCCTTCTTGTTTTAAATTTGCTGTATGGCACTATTCCAAGTCATTTACACCGCACTTATTAAAAGCATAGTTGACATTATTTATTTAATGTGGTAACAGGTCCAGCTCCTTCCTCTGATCGTTTGTCACCCATCTGAATAAAATATCAGCTGCACGACTGAGTTGAAAATACGTTGGTGCATAAGTTTGGTGTGTTAGCAAAACTCCAGTGAAAACTACAGCAGGTTTGTTCTTCTTCCAGACTTTTATGCAAGGTGGGTGCTCTTAATACAATCTGATCGATGCATGAGTTAATCTTAACCTAAAAAGATTCATATAATACTTTGTCTCTTTTAAAATTCTCTGAATACATCCTTTAACTCTGGTACTGAGTGTGCTGAAGGCCTTTGTTGGCACTGACGAGGTTTGACCAGCCCGCAGTTTTTTTTTTGTTTTGTTTTTTTGGCTGACTTTTCAATCAAAATGTCTTCAGGTATCAAGTTATACAAAACAAATGCTATTCTTAAACTTCTCAAGGACGATTTCTCTTGTCTCTCTCACACTCTCATGCAATAAGATCTACATAAGGATGCAGGATGCAGTTCTCGTTGGGGTCTAATACCTCTGTGGTACGTCTAAAAACAGCGTTCCTTGTTTGCTAAAAAGCAGGCAGAACTCTTTAATGCAGTCCAAAACTTGTCGGGGGCCAAAAACAGCCTTGATGCAACCCAGGCTCTTGACACAAGTTTGTTGTAGATTTCCGTTCTGACACTGTGTTGTGTCAGATCCAAGATGTAATATCCACTCTGGCTTGTTATAATGGTCCACTTAAATCTTTCAGGGGCAATGAGCCACTGGCATCTTAAGCGCAGGGAAACCATCAATTCTCTCTTCTCTGATCGGCTTCAGGACTTCATCACCTTCATACCCCCTATCCTGCAAGAGGGAACAATCAACACTTTAGTATGTGCAACCGTTTGACCCTCTTATTTTGGCGGGATGACCACTAGTGGCGCTCCTCTCCGTGGCCTCCACATTAGCACTTGGGCGTCGTTGGCATTCGGCCTCCCCAGCGCGTTGGGGGGGATGGGCTCCTGGTAGTTGAGGATGTGCGGCTGCTCCTGGTAGGGACGACCCACCAACGAGGCCCGAGAGCCTAGAGGCATGTCAGGGTCCACGGCAATGTCCACTCGCATCCGCCACCGCACCGTCTGCAACACAATGCGCTCCTGGGGGAGGACAGCAGCGTAATGTTTAAGAGACAAATCACCCCATATTGAAAAATACATATTTACATGTGGTGCTGTTTATCAATCTTGATTGTTTTGGTGTGAGTTGCAGAGTGTTGGAGATATCGGCCGTAGAGATGTCTGCCTTCTCTCCAATATAGTGGAACTAGATGGCACTCAGCTTGTGGTGCTGAAAGCGCCCAAAACACCACATCTGAAAAACTCAACAGCAATGTCTCTTTCCAGAAATCATGACCTGGTTACTCAAGATAATCCACAGACCTTGTTGTGAGCAGTTTCATGTCGGAATAATTTTCTTTCTACCCAATTACACCTGCCATGAGTAGATGCACACTTCCTTCTGCTCGGTGATACAGTTGGCAGGTGTAGTTCAGTAGAAAGAAAATAGTTCCAACATGAAACTGCTCACAACAAGGTCTGTGGATTATCTTGAGTAACCAGGTCATGATTTCTGGAAAGAGACATTGATGTTGAGTTTTTCAAATGTACTTGTTGCCGCTTTGAGCACCACAAGCCGAGTGCCATCTACCTTTATTATACTGGAGAGAAGGCAGGCATCTCTATGGCCGATATCTTCAACACTCGGCAACTCACACCAAAACAATCTGGATTGATAAACAGCACAACAGGTAAGAGATAAAATACATATTTTTGTTTTTGGTGTGAACTCTCCCTTTAATAAGGTCAGTATTGTATAATTGTGTATTCATGGTGCGGTCTATTTTAAGCACATGAAGAGTCAAAGCTTCAGTTGATTGTGCATTATGACCTCTTCGGCTAATCAATGGTGAGTTAATGTGCATCTTCATAAATGATACATCACTTTGGTTTTGTTGAATATAATTTTATCCTGACACAGAAGAAAGTTTAGCTAAAATACAGATCTTTAATGTCATTTTTCTGTCCCTATACATGCATGCTCTTCTTCTGCTCTCCACATTTCAACCAACAATAGCCTAATCTACAAAAGCCTTGAAAGAATATAACTCTTCCACAAAGACAGTACATGAATACTGTCAGCATTTAGACACATTTCAAGCTAGACTAACTCCTGATGGGCTGTGCAGGGGCTTCGTTCAGCAGAGTTGAAGGCAATGATGATGTACTGTGTAACTTTACACCACAAAGGGAAAGTGCAGGGGGGGCGATGATTACATCACAGTCAGTCTGTGTGTGTAATGCAAGAGCAGTCTCTGAAGATGTACAGCCAGTGTTCTTCATTTAAAGCGGGCAAAACATATAACTGTGACAACACTGGAAGAACAACACAACATTATTAAGACATGGTGCAAGTGGGAACACACTTTTTCATCTCCAATACCAGGCTGTGTTTTTGTCCTACCTTGGTGACGGAGTTCATCGCCACCAGCCAGGTGATGAAGCTCTGGTCCCGGGTGATGTGGGTCAGCATGGGCGTGTTGCTGTTGCTGATGGGCACTGCCCAGGTCACGCTGGGGTAGAAGTTGTCGTTCATGCTGACCGTCAGACGGGACGGTTTGGATGTGGGTCCGGTCAGGGTGACTGTCTCGGTGGTGTTGCCATACCAGGGGTAGCTGACGCCGTCTGAGTCGCTGATGGCCTTGACCCGACCCTCTCGCAGCTCTGGTAACTCCCAGCTGGACCTGCGGCAGTGGACAGAAGAGGACAGAGTGAGAGGCTTTTTTTGGCAGTGGCAGGTGCAGGGTCTGGATGTTCTGAGTGTGTGTGAGAGATGTGCGCACTGTACCCAAACACACTGAGCTCAATCAGTTGCAGAAAGTTAGGGTTCTGCTATACACTCACATGCCAATATCCCCATAGGTGTTGTAGAACTCCATCTGGGTACAAGCCTGGATCCAGCCCACCACCCAAGTTTCATTGCGGGGCACTGGTGGCATCACAACCCCAGCTGAGGCCCTGAAGTAAGGCGTCTTGTAACGAAGCACAATCGGCGAGTTCTCCTCAATGATGGTGGGACACTGGTCAATAGAGGCTGACACCTCATACACCACAATGTTCTCCCGTCTGATGCGGGGCTTGCATGCGATGCTCTGAATACAGCCCATAGTGCAGGCAGCAAGCAAAATGAGCAAAACCAGAGAAGAAGGGAGCAAATGATACCTGGCCAGTATGCACATCAGTCCCCTCCGGGGTCCACCCTTGCCTGGAGAGTAGCTCTAATCTTTTAATTGCCCATCATCACTGATTGGTTGGGAAGGAGGAAAAAAGAGGAGAGAAAATGATGGGGAGTGTCACAGTCACCATCGATGAAACATAAGAGCTTCTACCATGATATATTCAGGATGATACGGAGGTGAGAGCGCAGTGGGGCCTGGGGGGGAAGTATCACAGATCTCCGCAGCCTCCTCCCCCCGGTCTGCCTGCTGACTGCCGCACTGCCCTTGGCGCTCGTCCCCAGAAACTGCAATCCGGCCTCCCCTGGGCTGCTGCTGCTTCTCCGCCGTGCGTCCGGAGGCTCCTCTGTTCCCTGTCGAGTCCACACGTCCGGCTGCACGTCGGTGCCCCTTGATCCTGCTGCTCTGCTCCCGGCTCTGCGCTGTCATGTCAAGTGGCGACAGGGCAGCCAGGTGCGTCAGAGGAGGGGGGCTGGATGCCTTTTGTTTGCTTGGCTTTCCTGTATTAGCCCTACATTCGCGCGGCGCCCTCAAAAGACAAAATCGGGCTCCTCATCACCTTGACCTACATGAAAAGAAGCTTCATCAAATGAGCGAGAATGTGTCTTACAGAAGCGAAACAACAGGGCTATAACAGGCGATTTATATGTTTTCCTCGCAATGTGCTTCCATTCTTGGGGATGCATGAATGGTGCATCATGAATGGAGGCAGCGAGGCAACATAAACGTGCAGAAAACAGTGACTATACCCAGCCGCTCGAGCGCCTCGCGGTTAGTCGTCTCATCGTTTCGTCTCCTCGCGCTGGTGAGCATCGCGGACCGGAGAGCATCCTTTTCCCAGCCGCCTTGTTCAGTTTGGAGGTGCTGATGCTAGGGAGGCAGGGGAGGGGCGTCACCCGACCTCTGCATTGAAAAAAATAACAAGTGCAAGTGGGCGTGTCTACAGGCCCGCATCAGAGCTTCCTGCAACGCCATTGGTCGCTGGAGTCAACAGCGGAAGTGGTGTCGTTTGCCTCATCGACTTCCTACCCCCGGATAGTGACACGCATTCACCGGTCAGCTCCGCTTATTCTTTGCTGTCCCCACCCCGCTGGTTTACATCTGCAGCTGCCGGTGTTGGTTTATGATCTTCCGTTTGTTCGGTAACGTGTCTCAGAGGGTGCCGAGCTTCCTGTACCGGGTGTCGCTGATGATGAAGCCGCAGGTTGTGTTCGTGCTGGGCGGGCCTGGCGCCGGCAAAGGGACCCAGTGCTCCAAAATCGTGGAGGTAGGAGAGATGGCGAGAGAAAAGACAATGAAAAGTACAGACTTTGATGGTCGGGAGTAAGCAGGTCGCAGTGAAAATGGTGTTTAGTTCATTTTGGTGCCAGTTCTACTTTTGGTAGCACTTTTTTTTATAAGGTAATGTCTAAAATTGATTGACTTCCGGTTGTCCTCTAAAATGAACCTGTGTTAGCAAGCTAGCTAGTTAGCCACAGTGGGTATGTGCCTCTTTAAAAGCATATACTGGCAAGTAGCAGCTAAAAACATAACTTATTCTTCTTCTTAATCATTGAGAAACTCCCCAGTGTGTGTTTCTGAGTGCTGAGTTAAAGCAGTGAAATATATAATGTATTCTAGCTCACTGTTTAATGTTATGTAGCCAAATGAATGAAATGCTTATTAGCTTCACATAGTGCAAATAGAGCCAACAGGAGGGGATAACCTATTGACATTTGCTCTGTGTTGTAACCCTATCATTAACTCATCTGTTTAGTTGAGGTTATATAACGGTCATTGTAAGTCTGGGGTGGGTTTGGTTACTCCACCATAGACTTTGAACAGACAGGCACAGATGGTGATGTGGACATTTATTGGGTGGGTGCTTTTTATGTCAACATCAGGTGATGGGCCATACTTCAACAGTGGCTGAATGTAACTTGGTTCAATCACTCAAGTACTGTACTCATGTACAAGAATAAGGTACTTTGATTATTGCCATGTTATGCTTCTTTATACCTCTGCTCCGCTATAGTTCAGAGACTATTTTTCTACTCCAACTAGTAGAGCTGCAAGGAATAATTGGTTAATAATAATAATTAACTTTATTTATATAGCACCTTTCATACAAAAAATGCAACACAAAGTGCTTTACATTATGAGAATTATAAGCACTGAATGCTTCACATAAAAATAGAACATCAGAATCAGAATTGGCCAACATACCTTTTTCATATTTTGCACAATGAATGAATTTTACACACATTGAAAATTATTGTATTTCATGCCTGCATCTGCTGGTGACTAGGGAGGGAAAGAGGCGGATATATTGGTATCGGTATCGGTTATGGGTCAAATGAGTTATATATCAGCTATCGACAAAAAAAATCCTATTTAGTGCATCCCTAGCTTAAAACAAAAATGAATTGATTCAACAGTGATTTGAGATCCTATTAATGGAAGTCTTAGAAAGTATTTCGCCATGTATACACACAGTTTATTTTGGCACCTTTTAGGCCTCTGACGTCACCAAAAATCAGAGCCTATTATTCCAGGCAGACACAAACTGACCAGTAGATATCGATTAACCAAAATAAGCATCTTTCAGCTTACCCTGAAACGTCTTTCCAAGGGTTAACCTCACTGTGGGTATTGTTTGAGCCGGGTACAGCCCTCAGCTGCCCCAGAATCTGCCAGCCAGTTGTGGCGCTGTGGATCAAGTACAACTCACCACAATCTTCCTCCGTCAGATCCACCACCCACTAGTCACAGGAAAACCATAATTCTCAAAATCGTAAAATAATTAAATCATAAAATCACAGAATCGTAAAACCACAAATCATAAAATCAAGCAGGATGCAACATTTTGAAACAGAAGAGTTTCAGACCTGTATCAGGAAAGTCAAAGCTAGTTAAAGGCCAGAGGGAACAGTTTTTACCTGTCTTTTAAAACTAATTAGAGGGCTGGCTCCCCTGATATCTATAGGCAGTATGTTACATAGCTTTGGGGCGTAAAAAACAAAGGCAGCATTCCTGATTTTCTTTCGGCTGTTCCTGTGAACCTTCAATAAATCAGCAGCAGATGATCGTTGTGTTCTTTAAAAGCAAACAGTTAACAGGGGAGTTAGTTAAACGATTTGTTGCCAGATATTAAATTAATCGCCAACTGACTGAATAATCAGTTTATCGATATGAGTCATTTCTGAAGAAAACCGTAAAAATTCTCTGATTCCAGCTTCTTAAATGTGAATATTATCTGTTTTCTTTACACCTTTTGTGATGGTAAACAGATTATATTTGGGTTTCGGACAAAACATGACATCTGAGGGAGTCATCTTGAGCTTTTGGAAACACAGATCGACAGTTTCCTCCATGTTCTGACGTTTTCTAGACAAAAAACTGATCAGTTTAGCGAGGAAGCAATCGATGGGTCCTTCTTCCATCACTGTACTTCAACATATATTATTCACTTGGATTCACTTGGTTTCTGCAGTTATGTACACAAGAATATTCCAGTATCCTATGATTGTCTGCAGCTACTCATCTGTTACGTTGTTATTCATAATAAAACATGACCTAAAATCAGACTAAAGACTGGGTAGGTCTGGAGAGCATGACTGATGCTAAGTAGGGTGAAACGGCCCATGGTCTGACAAAAAGCTATTTTTAACATCCCAAAAGTTTGAAAAGCCAGAGCTCTACTTCAGGATGCTGCTCTGATGTTTGTGTGAAAGTCATGAAAGCTCATGAAGCTGCAGCTCTACTGGGGGGCAACGTGGATTCTTTTGATGCATATGTGTGTTGACTGAGAGAAAGAGAGCTTCAAATGAGAGAGACTTTATAACTAGTTCTGTTCACGGATGTAACTGGGTGTTGGCTGCCATGCTTCAAGTACAGCGGTTAGGCCTGAATGGCAGCCATACAAAGAGGCTCCTTTTATTCAGCACACACGTACCAACTTCTTCCAGGTCTGTGAGTGAGACGACTTTAGCCAGGCTGTAAAGGCCGCCTTCTCAAATTTAGACTTTTAGTATCAGTAGAAATCTTTTTGTAAAAGACCAACCATTACTTTCTTCTCGCCAGAAATCGACTGTTAATGACTAGCATTGAAGTGATTTAGTTTGAGATACAGTTTTTATCACAAAAGATCAACTTATCATAGTTTTAAAAAATGTTTGTGTCTCTCAGAACTACAGCTACACCCATTTGTCAGCGGGGGAACTGCTGAGGGCAGAGAAAGCACGAGACGAATCAGATGTCGGACAGCTCATCGCCAACTACATCAAGGAGGGCAAAATTGTCCCTGTGGAAATCACTATCAACTTACTCAAGAAGGTACACACCAAGCACAGGCTGTAAATCTGGTTTGTGTTTGCCTAGCAAGAGACAAACCTGACTAGTCTGTCCAGGATCAGACAGTTCTATTCATGTCCTGTTTGAAACTCAACACAACTCGGCTTTTATTTTGGTATACAGGGCTCAAAAATAACTTTACTGCGGAAAGTGGAAATTAAAGTTCAACTCTGATCACAGATCAGTTTTTGATTCTGCTAACTTGGTTAATCATTTTAATATCTGGGCAGAACTACTCTGAAACAACCAAGGCGATTACTCAAACAACAGAATAGTCAAAAGTCACAATCAATACATTGATTACACTGATGCATGAAGTCGTTCATTAGGTAAATACACAAAACATTTGCTTCTCCTATCCTCAAGAATATGATGACTTAGTATCTCTTCCTGCTTCATGTAATTTAGATCAAATTGTTCAGTTATGAATGATTTGAAGACATCACTTTAGGTTTCAAGGTTACAGAGACGTAATGCATTCACTTTACAACAAAAAATAATTTAATTTTCTGAATCAGAGATAACTATCTCGTTATTGGTAAAACAAGAGCAGAATTTTCCCCATTAATCGTTTTCTCCGAAATTTTTGTTAATTTGAAGAAACGGCACAATTCTATTTCTCAAAAATATATTTATTTATCATTTCACAACCGAGGTTTCCCAAAGAAATATAGATGGTGGCCCCTTCATGCTACACACACACACACACACACACACACACACACACACACACACACACACACAAACCATATATAAAAGAATTTAAATTAGAAGAGAATAAAATGAAGCCATATACAGTTACTTACATACAAATCGTTATATACTTGTATACCGAGAGAGATTATGGTTTAGAGGAATACTTCCGCCACAAAATGACCATTTGTATATCAGTTAGTCATGACAGGTTACCTTGTATTCATGAAAAAAAAAAGTTTTTCTCACATGCCTCCATGGAAAACAGCGAACTTATTGATTTATTAATTGAAAGGGGGCCTCGTTTAACATTAGCAAAACTATATAAAAACCGTCACTTTACAAGCTCTCACACAACTCGTGCAGTAAAATCCAGTTGTCATTTATCCAGTCTTATGCTCCGTACTTCCCAAACACGTGCATTTTTGCTAAAACCCTTTGTTTTTTAAACATCGTTAAGGTCTTTTTTTAAAACCTGAATTCACATTCAGAGTAAAATATTTATGTTTTGTTGTTTCTGTTTTGTAAGGCAATGGAAGAGACCATGCAGAAAGACGAGAAGAAGTTCCGTTTCCTCATAGACGGTTTCCCCCGCAACGAGGACAACCTTGAGGGGTGGAACAAAGTCATGGACGGCAAAGCAGATGTTAAATTTGTGCTTTTCTTCGACTGCAGCAATGAGGTGCGTCATGGAAACCAGGAAGCTAAAACCCTTCCAGCTGTTTTTAGATGCACTCAGAAAGTGGAGCTGATATCCTCAGAGACATTTCACACCGAGCACACAGTCTCTGCCTTTTCTGTCCACAGGTTTGCATCAATAGATGTTTAGAAAGAGGGAAGAACAGTGGACGCACAGATGACAACAGAGAAAGCTTGGAGAAAAGGTACAGTCCTGCAACATAAACAAAAAATGTCACTTTAGACTTTAACAGTACTGAATCCCAGAGGTGTGTATTTACCTTTTTAAAGGGGACCTGTTACACTCATTTTCAGATTCCTACTTGTATTTTGGGGTTCAACTAAAACATGTTCAAATGCTTCAGTGGTCAGAAAATACTTTATTTTCCTCATACTGTGCGGAAACACCTGTATTCACCCTTTGTCTGAAAGGCTGTTTTAGCACCTGTCTCTCTAAAGCCCCCTCCCGAAAAGCTCAGTCTGCTCTGATTGGTCAGCATTTCCGGGTCTTGTGCATCTTGGTGTCTCTGCACCATCACTGCAGCTGGGGAATGACTGTAACAGAGAATAACAGCGCTTTCTACCATGAACAATCACCAATAACAGCTTCTAAACACAACTGGACATGTTCTAGCAGGAATATGGTTCGAAATCAAAGAGAAATTGACAACATCAGTAACAGATTACATGTTCCCTTGACATTAGCATGTAGCTACACGTAGCATTGTACGCAGTGTAAATATTTGCAGTTGCATGCGTGGATCAGATGACCATATAACGAAATCCGTCACAAGCTGATGTCAGCTTGTCTCGAAAGTAGGGGTGCAATATTTATTAATTATACTTGATGTATTGTATACATGAATGTGTAATAAATTGCTCATGTATTTTCAAAAAGGATAAAGGCCATATTGCCTAGCCCTACTCAAAAGTAGAAAAACACTTGAAAACAGAATTCAGAACAACCTGAGGCCTGAGGTTTTTGCTCACAGGGAATTACATTTACCTCATCATGTGTAACTTTGGCCACGTTTAAAATGAACATACTTGATTTTAACCTTATATATGTGACAGAAAATAAGAAAAAGCACAACAGTTCCCCTTATACAGTGAATTGATTTCATAAACTGATTTCTTTCTGTCTGTAACAAAGTACAACAAGCTTATCTGATCAGTATAGATCTGTCTGACCCACTTAGCTGACTGTTGGATACCTGCATGTATGTTTTTGACCTATTTTGTGTCTCCTTTGAGTCCCCTGTGTCGTCTGACCCCAATAACCAGGCATATTTTTCTTGCAGAATCCAAACCTACCTGCATTCTACACGACCAATCATTGAACTGTATGCTAAACTCGGCAAGGTGCGCACTATAGATGCCTCTCGCTCTGTGGATGAGGTGAGTAAATGGCATCGACTGAAAGAAAACATCCGTGAGCGGCACCCGTAGATTGTTTGTTTGTGTGGGTGGAGCGTGAGAGGAGGTGTGATAAACCTGTTAAACAGGGCAAACAAGCCCATAACGAGAGATGTAAAGAGTTTTCTCACATTGTCTAATATTTGTATTTTGGATTCCAGCTTATAGATGTAAGAATTGCAGATTAAGGCAGTTCAACAGTGGTTTGATCACCGAGCTGTGAGGGATTTTAGTCAGGACAGATCAAGTAATATAAAACAAAAAGAAGAGAGATTGTCAGATAACAGTGTTTAACAGAAGCCCTGTTGTCAAGTAGTTTGTTCCATTTGTCATCAAAGTCTGTCAACGGCTTTAGAGAAGAGGAAAGAGAGGACTCACTGTGTCACATGATAGGATGTGGAAATCCTCCAGTGAAGCAAGAGGGAAAACTTCCTCAGCAAGCCAAAGTGGAAATCCCGTAATATATAGTTCATCTGAAGACCACTAAATGCTATTTTTAAAAAAACTCCAAAAGGAAAACTAATCTTAGCATTTGTGAAGTCACCAGTCTGACTCCATGTATTATTAAAAATTTCATAAGCTTCTCCAGAAACAAGGGTGACATCACAGACAATGGTGTTCCCCCGCCTTGATCGAGCACAGGCTGCAGCCTTAACCGTAATGTTATTTTGTGGTTTTGGTCATCACTGCTTTCACTTACAACATTTTACGATTAAATGCTGAGATGTGGGGAGTGAGTGACTCTGCCCATTATTGGAAAAAGAAACAAAACAGATTTTAAAACTTTCCCTCCACTCAAAAATATGTGTTGCTTGTTGTTACTCGACTTGGAGGCATCAAACTTTTTTGTGGAGAAAAAAAAACATAAAGTAACTGTATTATTAAAGGGAAATAATACCAGTACTCTCCAACCTGGAGCCTATTTTTCCTGTTTTTGTGTCTAAAGTCCTGTTCAGACGGGATTAATTTAACGTGGAGACGTGGGGTAAATTAATTATTACCAGGGATTTTAGTCCTGTCCGAACGTGCCATGTCTGTAACCATTATGGATAATGTCAGTAAAAATTACAGCGACTTTTACCTTCTGTAAAACGGTCTGGAGAAAATACCTAATCTCGATATTAATCTCGTGCAAATGCGATCCTCTGTAAAAAATGTATGTAAATATTTTGTCACGTCCTGTTTACAACCATTTTCCCGAGTTTCCAACTAGTTTTCCGTGTTTTTTCGATGATGGAGGCGCTTGAAGAAGCATTCAGTGTTGTCGGCAGTCGTGACAGTGGACTTTCTTCTAATGATCCCATAGCTCTATGTTGGAGACCAATCAAAGAGGTCGAGAAGAAAGCACTTTTCAGAGCCACGAGACTTCTGGTTGTGTTAGGTAGGCCTAATATAAATCCATATTGCTAATCGTTGTATACACACAATCCTGATCATGGGCAATATTTCATATTGGGCTGATCATTAATTATTATTATTATTATCTTCTTTCAGCTGATGCTTACAGGAAGCAACGTAGTGCACATATGCCAACAGGGAGGTGACGCCAGGGCGCAAACCGAGTTACCACTCCCATCTCTGGTAGAATAAAGGATTTCTTGTCCCGTGCGAATCGGACATTTATATCACAGACATCCTGTGGTAAACTGACATTAGTCCACATGCCTATGTAAAACTAATCCCGTCCGAATAGTACTTAAATCAGTGGTTCCCAACCTTTTTTCTTGAGGGACCCACGTTTTAACCATTGTAGACTTTAGTGCCCCCAACACACGTTTGTTTTTGACACATAAGTGACTTAAATTTTGACACATAACACATTAAAATTAGGGGGTCATGTCTCCCGGTTGGGAACCACTGGTCTAAGTGACTAATGGGAACATCAATTTTTGAACATGCAGCCGGCAATGGTGAAACAGGCCGTAATGTAGCGATTAAGGGCTTGTTCACCCCGTCAGTTTACGTTCACTAAAAGCGCCGCTTTTTGTCACTGACAGGCTCAGATTGTTGTTGAGCCTGCCTGTTGTTGTCTGACAACATTATGGAAAAGATCCCTACAGAAAAATGAAACTTCTTTTGTACCTTTTGCTTGTTTTGCTATGTTTTTAGCACCTAGGTCTTGCTGCAGATTTTTTTTACATTGTTGAAATCAGCTCAATATTCAGCCATGACATTAAATGACATCCTTTAGATAACACTAAAAGCCCTGACACACCAAGCCAACAGTTGGCCATCAGTCAAAGACGGGCCATTGTTGTTCCCCATCATTAGCCCTATTGGTTTTTTTGGCCATGTTGAATCAGCAACAGCAGAGTCCGTTGGTGAATGATATCACTCTGTTTGGCTGTTCAGCTCAGCGCACCAGAAGAGAAACAGAAGTGAGGAAAGTAAACAAACAGCTTAAGTTAAAAGGAAGTGAGATCAAAACATGTTACATTAGGTAAGACTGTTTTTCTTTAGCAGAAGTGTCTTGTGATGGTTTTATTACTGTATTTTCAGCGTTGGATTGTGTTGTTAATGTGCTGACTGGTTAACTACCGTCAAGACGATCTTCCTGTTTCCCTTTTTGAATGACGAATACAGACAACCGCCGTCAGTTGGTGTGGAGAGTTATTTCCTCTTACACAGGCGCAGAACGCACATGCTGCTTGACCATAGTCTGTGTAGCAACTTTGCAACTTTGTGGAGGAGACACAGGCAAAATGAGTCCACGCAGCAGGGGACTTTTGTCACCACTAATTCTCGAATTCGGTTTGGTGTGTCTGGGTCTTTAGCTACACTCGCTGTGCTCCAACACAACACACTCTCTCTGGCACTCCTCTCTCTAATGCTTCCACACCAGCGATGTACTCCAAGTAGCTTCTCCACTCCGCCACATATTTCTCCGTCCTGTCCTCAGAACCGAAAGAGATTTGTTCATATGACGCAACATTTGCTGTTCCTTAAAAGAGGGCTCAGCTGGTTTCCTCCAGTTTCCTGTTATAATTTCCCACCATTATACTGGTCTGAATAACGTCCCTGGCTCCACAGTCAGATGTCATGTGTGGGTAGTAGTTCCAGTTTTGAAATGACTCGTCTGTTTGTGTCCTGACAAGTCAAAGTAAACTCTCCTGTTTCTCTCTTTCAGGTGTTTGCTGATGTGAAAGTCATCCTAGACAAGGAGGGTTGAGTCTCTCCAACTGCCAACAACATTCAGTTACATTTTTAGTTTACTTTTTATCAACTCCGAGCACACTATAATAAGTTTATATGTCCATTCATTTTACTTTTTACTTTTGGTTAATTTTTGTTTTCCATTTCTTTTTGTAAAATGCTGCACTGTTTGTTTGTGGATGTGTGTACAATATGTATTGATCTGAATGAGAAGTAGAGTTGCCTAGCAGCTATTTGTGATTAAGTAGTTCATGCTTAGAGGAGCTCACAGCTCGTCTGCACTGTCTTTCATCATAGTTCGAGGCCTTCGCATAGGAACAAATGTAAGGTTAGCATAGACACTTTTTGGTGTTGTATATCACTGATGTCTTCACTGATGAGTATCATGTCACTGGAAGCAGCCATCGTGCTTCAGACCAAATAGTTTGACCCGATGACGACATACTGGGTTTGATTTACGACTGACAGGGCAGCCAGTAGCCTCCAAATAAAATGCATCAAACATCTGTGTCATGCTTAATGGACAGCACTTAAGGGACATGACCAGGTTTATCTTTCTGTTACCCATTCTGCAATGTACTAGAACACCCAGATGTGCTTCATCACAGCTGTGACAGCTGGGACTAATCACAGAGAAAACATGAAGATAGAAATCATTGTTAAATCAGTACTGTATCTGCTTGAAGGAGGGGGGGATAAAATTGTAAAAGTTAAAACAATGACTCCTTTCATTTGTTTTGTTCAATTAATCCAGAATATCAAGTCGATACTTTATGATAATATCCTATTTATACGATATGTTTTGTCGTTATTTGTCTCTGTATATTTAACTATACAAGTATAGAGCTGTACTCGATGACAGTAATTTCATCAAGTTATTAATTGCTACACAAGATTATACAAAATTATGAAACCCTTAATCTGCCAACAGGCAGCGCTACATGTCAGTATAGAAATTGCGCTGGTTTATCTTCTTTTTTTTTCAGTCAGTTAAATAAATATAGATAATGGTAAATACATAAATGTGTAATTTTTACAAATGTACATTTTATTCTTGTATTTCTACTTAAATTATTTATGTATTTGTATGTATTTTTTTGGAAAGTATAGTCAAGCACTTCTGTATTTTAGCATTTGTTCTTAAATGTAAAAGGTTATTTACCAGTTAAAAAATGTAATTCTTTGTATATTTCAGTGTTAATGTATGCTTAATTTATTCAGTTAATTATTGATAAGTCAGTAAGACAGTTTTGTCCTCCAGAGATTTAGTTATTTTACCTACCTCCAAATACTTTACCTCCAAATGTTAATTGTAAATCAGTCTTTTTTTAAATTTATGTACGAGAATAAATTTTGATTCATAGAAGTGAACACCAGGGGGAGCCAAAGACAAGTAAGTACACTACACACTTACCCACAAAACTACAGTAATACTTAAAGGCTCCATTATGTATTGCAAATAAAGAACATGAATATTGCAGCAAGTGCTACCTAATACATTTTTAAATTAAGTAATAAACTGCTTGAAGACTTCTGAAAAAATCACAAACCCCTCATCTATCAGCAGGTGGAAATAGAAATGACATGATTGGGTTTATCCATGTTTTGTTTGTTTTTTTCCAGTCAAATATAGCTAATTAATGACTATAGAAATAAGTTGCAAATTTATTTCTGCAAATTATCATTATATTTTTGTATTTCTATGGAAGTGTATTGCATTCACTGAATAAATAGAAAATTTAAAAAATATAATCATTCAGAATGCAATGTACTTCCATACATTTCGGCTTTTATTATTCAAGTATTTATATACATTTTTTAATTAAGCATTTCTGTATTTCGGCATTCATTTGCAAATTTTGTTTATTTACTTAAATCAAAAATATTTTTCTTTATATATTTCAGTGTTAATACATGTTTAATTTATCCAGGTAATTTGTGATTAATGAAACAATTTTGTCCTCCATAGATTTACCACTTTACCTACACATAAATGGAGGCTAGTTGATCAACTAACCATAACTAAACCATCTGTGCTCCTCTCTACATTCACTGCAGGTCATTTTCTTATTTAAATCTACGTAAGAGGATAAATTACAGTTTATACGAATGAACAACAGGGGGAGCCAGAGAGAAGCAAGTACTGAAGTAAAACAAGTACACCTTCCATATACCCATAGGTGTAGATTTCAGGAGGCATGCAGAGGACATGTCCTACTCAGTATTTAGAACATTTTGTGCATTTGTCCCCTCAAGAAAAACAAAATGGCGCAGCTTTTATTTTGGCTAAATATATTACATGACACCATAAAGTGAGACAGAAAAGGCACAAAGTGGTGCATAAAAATTCACCAGAATGTGCCATGTTTCATATGTACCCCATCCACAGTTGAAAAAAAACCCTACTCTCCAACATTTAACCACAAAACTATAGGAATACTGTCGGCACCCAGTGGCTTAGCGGGTAGAGAAGGAACCCTGTATAGGCCTACATCTGCAATGTCCTCGCCACAGCAGCCAGAGGCCTAATTCCAGCCTGCAACCCTCCACCGCATACCCTCCCACCCTCTGCCCCCTCCACACCCAGACTGCCCCGTCCAATTAAGGCAAAGATGACAGCAATGGTCGGGGCGGGCAATTTTAGGCAAAATTAAGCAATTCTGAGCAACACACACACTAAAACAAGGCATATCACAACATAGAAGTTACATCATATAATTATGGCATACCCTTCAAATTGTGGATGAGTGGCTGAAGTGATCAGACTCATAATACACAAAGGAAAGAAAAAAGGAAAGTAAGAATAACATTAACTGCTAGCAATTATGAACAAACTGGCCTGATCTAGCTTAAAGCTAAACATTATCCATGGTGACAAAGATGAAAACATTTTTTAAAATGTAAAAGTAGCTATTGGATAGACTCTGCATATTGACTGATAGCCAAGCCAAATAAACAGGGAAAAGAGACAAGGGATAACAGGGGAAAGTGTTGATAAAGAATATTTGTCTCTCCGTGAAACTGCCTGGATCATAATTATTATAATCTCTAATCCACATAGCATGATGCCTGAACATAGGACTTTCACATTAGAATGTCCGTTCTGCCTTAGCAGAAGAGAGATAGAGGATAGCCAATCCTCTATCTCACTGAGCTAACTGGCAAACAGAAATGTCACATGTAGCTTCACAAATTGAGTAAGCCAGTCACCTGTGTGCAAGACAGCAGCTGGTAGTGTGTAAAGGCAGATTTCAAACGGTTGTCAAAAATTCAGTAATTAAGACAAAAATCCGAAAATACACAAATTGTATCTGGACAGCATGGAGATGTTGGTAATGAACGATTTATTGGCTCCATAAGTGAAAAACTGATGTTTAAAAATGCCTTTTTTGCATTGACTCCTATTGTTGGCATGAGAGCAAAATTCAAAATACTGTAAAAAATTTCATTGAGATAAAACTCTGATATCATCTACCATGACTCCATTTTTTTTTTTTTTTTAATGAACATTGAAAATGTATTTAGCAAGAATTTGCAAGTATATGTTTACAATACCGTTTACAGTCAAACATTTTGAAGCACTGTAGGCTCAATTTTTGATAAATCAAAAATCTGTGTGGATCGTTTGTGTAGGACAGTCTGAAGATGCTCTGTAGCAAGTTTGGTGTCAATTGAGTAAAAATTGTGGGAGGAGATAGGTTTAATAAGTTTTACAGTTTTTGAAAAAAAACCAGAGTGATGGACTTCATAATTTGCAACAGGTCTACATGTACAAAAGTTTCTTCAGTATTTAGGCTACATTTTGGTGAAAGTTGCAAATATGTAGCACATATGGTTGATTTATTGTGAATTTTCAAAATCTTGAACTTTAGAGGCTTGCTGTAGCGCCACCATCAGGACTATTGGCCTGTTTTTGCAGCTGAAGCAATCTGGCATGAGACTGGACCTTTGTGCAAAGTTTAGTGATTTTTCGTGCATAGGAAGTAGGATTTCCTCAGAAGAAGAACATGCAGGATAACAATAGCGTCCTGGCAGCTTAGGCTGCCCGGCCCCTAATAATCATCATAATAAACTATAGCAATACTTGATGAATAATGAACACAATCATCGCACCAGGTGCTACATAATACATTTTTATTTTCATGTCATATATATATATATATATATATATATTTCATATATATATATATATAATCTGCAGTTACAAAGACATTTGCTTACATATTAGTAATATTCCTGAGCATTTTTTTTGTTTTTGTTTTTTAGCTTGAGGCCTGGTGTATCTGCATTTCAAGAGCTACACTCAACAGATAACTAGCTTCCAAAAAAAACAGTACCAGACATGCGTACACATGACAACAGAGCAACGTACCGAATGTGAAATGCATCACAACAGCAGTTAATACCGAGGCTTAGTCAAAGTTATACCGCGTTAACAGTTAGTCTGAGAAGGTAGCAAATAGAGAGTTGTGAATGTAAGGCACTGTTAATACACTGGTTGGTACGAGTGCACTATAATACAGGATGGTTAGATAAAATATGTTCAAGATCCAGCTGGGGATCATTGCAGCACCAAAATGTAATAGAATACAGCAAAGAAAAATTAGAATATAAATAAGAAAATAGCAAGTGCTGGGCACGCAGTCTAGCAAACAATTCAACATGTCATGAACATTTTAAGTAGAAATATCTGAATGAATAGTATGAAAATATATGAATTACAGCATTATGAGTATGTGCAAAATACCAACAGGCTAGAAATGATTGAAAAAAAAGAATATATGTACATAGCAATTTTTTATATGAATGACAAATCTGTACATATTACAATACGTACCACAAACTATGCAATGGCAAAATAACAAGCCCTTGTGTTATTGACAAACAAATATATTCGTACTCTGCCAGCAGACAGCAATCTGAAAATATATATTATCTTATTTACAAAACATAAGTGAATGAAAAACAACTGCATAAACTGTGACCACATCGCTGGGGCAAATTCATGCCAACATCTAAAGCGAAACTGTAACAGTGATTCTCACTCTGAGCGAGGAGGAGGACTGTCCTTCAATGATAGCACTCTGTTAGGTGACTTGCCAAATAGCGAAATGCCTGCTCAAATTCACATTCAAAATGTACATTCTCTTGTTAGACATTCACGACCAAAGCATAAACTTCTACAATCTTTGAAATACCAAAGAGCTTACATGAATGTGCATCATTTACAAATGCATAAAGGGCAAACATATACATAATATTTATGTTTCTGTTTGTTAAAAAAAGTCTTTTGACGACACGGCAGCCGATGCAAAAGGAAAACAAAAGTGACACGCAGCCGGCTCAGCAGGTGTTCACCAGGCCTGCGGTGATGTTGCTGGGCGTCCTGCGATACTGAGCCTTGGTGTTAGTGACTGCGCCGTGCTTCTGCCGCAGGTGAAGCCTCAGCTGACTCTTGTGTCTGAAGTGGAGGTCACATTTTTCACACTGGGGGGGAAAGAATAAAACAATTTAGGATCACCTTTCTCATCTCCCAACCCCCACAGGTACACACAGCTCTCCAGGATTACCTCCCAGGACTTACAACTATTGATAGGCACATGGATCATGGAGGGGGAAAGGGGATTACTCTCTTTTTAGTCGTCAGACAGTGGATAAGAAAAGGGGGTCAGACTAGGAGGCTTACATGATAAGGCTTCTCTCCGGTATGAATGCGCATGTGGCTCTTGAGCGTCTGGAGGTGGCGGAAGTGAGTTCCACAGATCTCACAAGGGTACGGCTTCTCTCCTGTGTGGATTAAGACGTGGGCGCGGAGATGGGCCACCTGGAAGATAATTAAAGCATATGTTAACATATATACACACACACCTACAGATACAGCACTTTTATAAAAATAAGTTGTTGTATTTGCTGAAACTGTCACTACATCCACACAGTAGTACATGAGGCAGATTATCTGTGCAGTAGTTCTAATTTATTTTACAGCTAAACAGTGCACAAAAATATGTTTCTGAAAACATCTGAAGTGAGAAATAGGCAGTGCAATAGCAGAATCTTGAGTCATATATGATCAGCGCTGCCTAGTTTGACAGTTTGGCCGCAGTTCAGGACAGCTACATTAGAGCTGTTTTCAATTTGATACTTGCAGTAAGGCCATTAGAAGCATTACTAGGAGGTGGAGGAACATGTTTTTTCCCCACAGATTATCTGTTGCACATACTTTTGTGTTGATATTGTGACAGTTTCAAATATGACAAAAGCAGTGGTTTGACATTTGCTTGTCTTCTTTTCCTCACCTGGACAAATCTGGAACCACACGTGTCACACTTATATGGCTTTTCTCCAGAGTGGATGCGTGTGTGGGTCTTGAGGTTGGCTGGCCGGTTGAACTGAGCGCCGCAGATGTTGCAGCGGTACGGCTTCGCACCTGGAAGTTAAGATCAGCAGGTTGCACAATGAATACAACAGCCACATCAATTAAGTTGGCTTGATGGTGCCTTTAATTATTAATCTTACCGGTGTGAACGGTCTTGTGGCTGGCCAGGTTGCCCTTGTAGCGGAAGGCAGCCTGGCAGCAGTCGCACTTGTATGGCTTGTCACTGTGCACCTGGGCCATGTGTTCTTTCAGGGAATCTTCCTCTGTGAACTTGGAGTCGCAGCCATTACAGAAGTAGATGCTGTTTTCTGTACAGGGAAGCAATAAAATCAACAGAGGTTTAACACTTGAATTCAAAACTTAACATATACGCTAAGTAAATCAGGAGCTTCTGAAGTCCACGTACCAGAGCCGGAGGAGGAATAATCTGAGTGTGATTTGGTGGCATCTTCTCGGCTGTATGAGTCAGGAGACAGGTGACCCACTTCCATGCACTGAGGGCTGTCACAGCCACAGGAGGAGCATCTGCGGTAGCTGCACACAAAAGACGACCAGTGTTAAAATAAAATTAACTTCCACTCTTTAACAAGTTTATATTTAGTTTCAGTTTACAGTTCTCACAGTGAGTGTGAGTTTTACCTGATGCTGCTACAGGTGCTGCTGCTACAGCTGTCGACACTCTGAGACATCAGGACTTCTTCTCTCTGCTCGCCAGTTCCCTCTTCTGACTGGACCTCGCTGCGTCCACCTGCTGCACCACTCCTGCAGGGGCTCAGCGCAGGTGACATGGCTGTAGCTTCAGCACCACCTCCCTGAGCCTCCTTTTCATTCTCATCAGGAGTTTGGTTCATAACAATCAACTTGTACTTCTTCCAGTTGCGGGCCTTGGCGTCGTTGGGGCAGTCCGGGGGCTGTCTGAGGCTCAGCGTGGCGTTTTTGCTGCTGTTGGACTCAGTGGGTGAGTTGGGCTGGCAGTCAGATCTGAGGGGGCTTTGAGGGCTGCAAATCACACCTTTGCTAAAACCTGGAGACAATCTTAGACAGCTGGTTTGTGGATGTTGAATGCTGTCTTCCTCCATGGGGGAGACAGGCCTTTGAAGGCTCCCGTGGGCTCCTGCGGGTCTGATGATAGTGGTGGGGAAACTGGGGTGGGATGGCACAGGGTGGGAGATGATGGTAGTGGACTCACTGTGAGCCATGTTGGCGCTGGGTACCTGCGAGCATCGTTTCTGAGACAAAGCCCCTGCTCTGGGGAGGTCGCTGACCTTATGGGAGCCTTCTGGCTTCCCAGCAGTGACATGGAGATCACCATATACGTGATAGGAGCCAGACGTGTTGATCCCCCTGAAGACATTGGGGATGTAGCCCCTGCACTCCTGGAGAGGGGATGAGGTTGATATGTGGTTGTTTCTAAAGTCTGGTTCTTTCTCATCAACAGGCCTCAAAGCAGGGATACCCTCAGCCAGATGTGATGAGTTGGTCTGTACCTCTTCGATCTGATGCCTGCAGGAACATATTCAATGATTAATGATTACCTCCAACTCAGAGCCCTCTCATTTTTACCGACAAATCAGATCCTGTCTTGTCACATTTTCTATTTCCCTTTACCTGGACTTGATGAATCTGTGGCAGGTGTCGGCCACGTGTTCCATCTGGAGGTAGATGGCTGTGTTCATGGTGGCCAGGACCAGACTGTCCTTAAGGTCCAAACAGGACGTGTACATGAAGTCAAGCAAGATGGAGAACCCCTTGGGGTCCACTTTGGGGTCTAAGCTGATGGCACTGAGGTTTGCGTTCTTGGGGTCCATGAACACAGAATAAAAGAAGCCACTGTAAGAGAGCAAAGGAGAAAAGGATACAGTGTTGGACATGTGCACAGGTACTAATACAGGTGCTAATGCTGCTGTCAGATCTCACAATGTTGCATACCTGCAGGCCACTAATACGGCCTTGTGAGCATGAAAATGTTGTCCGTCCACCTGTATGGTAACGTCAGTCAGGATGTTCCTGCTGCGGAGGCGGTTGAAGTTGAGCAGGACATCGCCTGCATGGCGTGTGAATTGAATGCAGCCATCTGCAGTCGTGGCCATGCTGTCGCAATCTGAGCAAGGGCAAAAACAAAAATATTTAGGTCATTATTGGTTAAAATCTACAGTGATCCATTACTAAATTACATCACACAAGAGAGGTGCACATACTGCAGTCTGAATATAAACATTACCACCAAATAAATCATTAAATCTTCTGACAACATTAGAGATAAGTTTTATCTTGCAGCTTAGACGGGCTTTAAATTTTGTACATTCTGGCCCAGGTGTAGATTTCAGGGGTGAAGCGCATGGGACGTGCCTCCCTCAGTATTTAGAACATGTGCATGTGCTGCCCCCATCAATAAAAACATATAGTTGCAGAGGACTTTTGCTTTGACAAAATGGAATACATGTACACTGATGCCAAAAAAGGCACATTAAAAATCACCAGAATGTAGGAAATGATGTGTTTGATACTCAAAATTTAAAAAATAAAAAAAACCATGTTTGACATGTGTCCCCCTCAATACTGAAATGAAACCTACGCCCTTGCATTCTGTTACACTTCAGAAATCATCACCTTCAGCTCTGACCACTGGTACATTACATTTGTGCACTATTGTGTAACATTATGTTGGAACTTTACATTTAAAACAATACTGTGGTTAACCTCAACATTTGGTTATAGTCCAGAAAAGATCATGTCTTGGCTTAAAATATCTGTGTGGTGGCACAATCCCGCCCCAGTACGCAGCTATGTGTTGGAAAAACCTTTTCGTGGCACTATCTCTGCAGGAAACAGTGATGTCTCGGTAAAAATGAACCCCTTTTTGTGCAAAACTGTCTGGCAGAGGACCCCCACCCCCCCAAACCTACGCCCGTGCATTCTGGTACACTTCAGAAATCATCTTAAACCCCCAAAATTACACTCTAAACCTAACTTAAGTCAATTAAAATTGAAATAAATGAGAACCACTGAGCTATATATGCAATAAAAGATAACAAACACTCTTTGTTTATCACCTCGGGCTCATACTTCACTAACACAAGCCACCTGCCTGCAGGGTTTACAGTCAAAAACAAGCTTTGAAGTGTCTTGACAGTGTTTTATCAAAGAGCGGCGCCATTGCAAAGAGAAAAGCAAAAGGGAGTTTCACTAAACCTCTCGAGCCATGCCTTACTTCTTATCGGACCCTGACGACGGTGATATTATTGCATAAGCAATATTTAAGCATTTTATTATTCCAAACAGTGATATTTATCAGTAAGTCAACATCTATGCGAGTTTGACAAACGCTTATCATGATTTAAAGACGATTAAAAAAAAATCTCAGGAACATTTAGCAAATGCACAAACTAGGCTATTAATTGCAAACACAATCCTATAGTGCGGAGGTGTGAGATATAAATGATGCGGGTATGATTCCCTCATGTCTGCTCTGTCCTGCAGTTTCACAGCGTGTTAACCGAGCACACCAAAGTGCTGGCAGCCTGCAGCCTGTAGGTTGTAAACGTGTTTGACGTTGAGCACATTCCGTCCCGGCTGCTCAGATTAGGTTGCCAGTACACAGAGAGGTTTCCTGTTCCCCAATATAAGTACAGCTCATCTCATTTAACCCATTAACATTTACTCCCCCGCAGCTTAATTTATCTCTCGAGTCCATCTCTCAGCCTGGAATATTAGACCAAACTCAGACGGTATGATTCGGCGGGGATGTTATTCCAAGGAGTGGTTAGTTTGCTGCTGCGTAACTTGGGCTGTGCGCCACCGAGCAGGCCAGCACAAGTCCGTTCAAGTTTAGAAACTGTGCTAAGCTGTCATGTCTGGGGACTGTCCTGTACTTTCATTATGAGTTTACTGTCTGCTCGAGTCAAAGTACTGATATGAAGCCAGCAACTCTGCGTTGGAGACATTCAGTGAAGTGAAAAGATTGTCCCTCGACATAAATGCGCAGAGGAAAATTAGATGTGACAGAACCAGACCGACTTGTCCTGTTGCGCCACTTTTGTAGCCTCAAACTCGCCAAATACTCAAATACAGCAACACAATGTGACATAAATAACATCAAGCTTGACTATAAAGTGCTGCTTCGGCTAAATGTTAAACCTGCTGCTTGTTTTCAGTCACTAAAGTGCAAAATTAACCCAGCACACAGCCTAAAAGTCGCACTTCCGTCTGAAACAAAGTTAAACACAGTGCAGCTGTCAGCTCTACTAAGTTCAAAATGTGTTTCGGCTAAAAGCAATCACAAAACGTTCAAAATATTGACAGGTTTCCAGCTCCGGGGCAGCCACACGAGCATCTGCTACTTCACTACACTCCTGACCTAATGCTGAGAAAATAGGAAGGAAAAAAAGTCACCTTGTAAAAGTTTCCTCGAAACTCTGTGCATCACCACTTCTGAGAATCCAGTTCTAAGAAACACAGCAGCTCAATTCTCGGAATTTCAACAGAGGACCGTACCATTATCAGCGGGGCGGGGGAGCTGCTCGCCACCAACTGCGACTCTACAACCTCTCTCTGTCAGTACTGTACTATAAAACATGCCCTCCCTCATTAACATCACCAGTAAAACATATTTGTCGGATTAAAACAGAATATAACCCAGATTAAATTAGTTATTCAGTTTGTTTCGAAGTGGGTTAGTCTCCCCGTGTGGTGGATGCGTTCAAGTGCAAAGTCAGCTGACCAAGTTATAAATACCGTGGGGAATATGAGAGCATGTTGTCGCTGTAAACTCGCTCGAGGTGCCACGACGAGTTGAGAAAGCGCAGTCACATTGAACTTATAATCTGAAATGTAATGCCCTCCGTTTTAGTTTGTTTTTCTTTGACATGTCCCCACCACTCGCTTTGCGTCATCACGGTTTGCTGCCTTAGAGTAGCTGCTTTAGCAGCCAGTGAATGTTGCAATGCTGCTTTTACTCTGTAGTCTGCTTTGGCCTGGAGCCATTCTTCCTCTGTTTACACTGACTGAGAGGAACATTTTGAATTCATTCATATACATGAACAGTTTGTCTTTAAGTTTGTTTTAGACAAGTGCTTGGCCTCTTGGGGAATTGTGCAGTGCTGATAATTAACGGCGTGACAAACTTGTTCTGACATCTGAGGGTGTTTGTGGCCTTTCATGCATAAAGAGACTTGCAATGACATCCTATTTTTATGTCACACACAGGCTATTGAAAGCGTTGTGTGTGCGTGTCTGTAAAGTCCTCAACTCTCCAAAAGGTTCACTTGCGCTGTCTGTGTTCCCACCACTTCCTGTCTCAATATCACAGCTGTACATTCATCTGGGTAACACAAAATCCTGAGTACTTACCGATACATGAGTCAACAAATCAGGAACTAACTGCTCTTTAATCAACAACTAACAAGAAGTTCCTGAATAACTGTGGATCAAGAACCGCTACATGTAATAAATGATGTCAATAAAACTGGAACAGACTGCTTAATATTAAATTATGTTATTGAACCAGTGTGTCCAATCATCAGATAAAAACTGACATCTTAGATTCCTAAAAACCACAAAGTACATTTGTATGTTATTATGCGGTGGATAGGTTGAAGCTTTACATTTCAACCTTGTTGTAAATAATGTGTGGTTCGGTTAAGGCACAAAAACCATGTGGTTACACTTAGGAAAGGATCATGTTTTGACTGAAAATACCCATTTGTGGGGAGCAAAATGACACCTAGAGAAGCAGCGATGTCTCTGTAATAAACAACCAGTATTGGGGCACTATCCCAGCAGGAAACACAGTGATGTCTTGGTAAAAAACACCAGTTTCAGTGGCACTATCCCGGCAGGAAAAGCACAAAGCTAATGTGGATATGGTTAGGAAAAGATCATGTTTTGGCTTCAAACCCATTTTTGGGGGCATAATCTCACCTTGAAACGCAGTGATGTCTTGGTAAAAAGCAATCACTTTTCGTGGCACCAACCCTGCAGGAAACGCAGCGATGTCTCTGTAAAAAAAAAAAAAAATGCTTTTCTGCTTGAAACTCAACACTTCAACCATGCTGCAGTTAACTTGCAATTAGGTTTAGGCACAAAACTAATGTGCTTACGGTTAGGAAAAGATCATGTTTTGGCTTCAAGCCCATTTTTGCTGGCACAATCTCACCTGGAATCGCAGTGATGTCTTTTCGTGGCACTGTCCTGGCAGAAAACGTAGCAATGTCTCTGTAAGAAACAATCGCTTTTTGTGGCACCATCCTAGCAGGAAACACAGCGATGTCTCGGTTAGTAACAACTGCTTTTCGTGGCACTAGCCTTGGTGGAGACACAGTAATGGAGTGCTAAAAAAACACCCAGGTTTGGTGACTTAAAGCTGCCTGAAAAATGACGACAGGTCACCAAAAAAACACCCACGTTTGGTGACGAAAAGCTACCTGAAAATTGACAACAGGTCACTAAAAAAACACCCACCTTTGGTGACGAAAAGCTACCTGAAAATTGACAACAGGTCACTAAAAAAACACCCACCTTTGGTGACGAAAAGCTGCCTGAAAATTGACAACAGGTCACTAAAAAAACACTCACCTTTGGTGACGAAAAGCTGCCTGAAAAACAGTGATGGGTCGCTAAAAAACACCCACATTCAGTGGCTATAAACCCGCTGGAAACGTAGCGATGATTTACCAGAAACAGCCGATTCTGTTGTTTGATGGTCTCAAACAGTGGTCTGCAGACACCTCACCTTAGTAACAAGCCATCCCCTATCCCCTCCACCCCCTGATGACAAATTCAGCTCATATATGTCATTTTAGAAAGGTTAATATGAAGCATATAAAACATGGAAATGTTGACGTATTTGTGGTCTGCAGAAACATCTAATGCCAGTATTTTCCTCTGGTGACTGGCATGGTGATGACACGTTCCTAAGTATCTGACCACTTTCTTAATGACTCATTTCTGATCGACTCCAAATCAGCTGTTAACTGGCACAAAACAGATCTTATCGTTATCATTATCTTATTATTCAACCTCAGCTCCACTGCACAGTTACACTTTATCTGAGAATACAGAGGTAGCAGGCTTTTTCTTGTGCTAAGTGCATGTGATTAGACTGTTTCTGTATTACTCATTATGCTCTGTACAATCTCTTTTATATCCTGTAAATACTTGTATGTTAAATTACAGCACGTCATAAGCCAGCACATACAACATAATGATTTCCCCCTATTTCACTTCCCTGAGCCATTCAAATGCAACGGTGAAAAATGAAAGGGTTTTCTGTGTTTTCCGGTTGTTTTTGAATATATAGAATTACCATCTGTTGGCACCACCTTTCACTCTCACAGTGCAGAGCTGCAGCGAGGCTTTGCTAAACAAACACTCAGGCAGGTTAGATGATTCAGTGGGAGGAAAAAACACAACCACAGTAATTGAGAACTAGAGCTAGTAATTGTGACTTTACCGAGGACCATGTTTGTCACTGCAATAAAACATTTAGACTTCACTCACCCACTTTTGCTTACATTTGCTTGACATAACCATAAGTACATAATTAACAGTGATCTTGTGCATGCATATTTTCAACTGCTTACATTGGCAACTATTAATAAACTAATTTCCAATAAGTCTTAATAAAAATTTGAACCCTACAAAGAACATAATCAGGGTCAGAACTGTGGTAACACACTATAGTGTTTAGTGACATTCAACACAAGTAACAATAAAAATATTATGTGTTTATTGTTTACAGACGTCTTCCTCAAATATTAAATTTCTGCTAGAGCTATCGCCCACACATACAGCAGTGCAAAATAAACATTTAGGAGGAAAACAAGCCAAGTTTCCTGTCATTACGCTTACTCTATATTTTGCAGAAATAAAAAACTCTCAGGATGGATTTTTCCCTGTGAAATAAATGTGCAGTGCAGCTCAACAGGTCTAAATTACAGCTGTTCAGGTGGCTATGGCAACAAAGAGGTCTATTTCTAGTTAATGTTTTCACTCTAGATGTTTTTCCCCTGCGGTTATCTTTAGTGGCTCAAGTTTCTGTGGGTTGTTCATCTTCACATCCTTTGAAAAAAGTGATACTTTCTGGTCTGAATGAGAAGAGACAAAAGTTTTTCAGCCTGTAGGAGAGAGCCTTGGCAGAAAAATACATGTCTGATTTCCTGGTGTAGCTGTTTATTTGCAGGCAAGAAGATGATGCATAGATCTGATCAGTCAGCTTTTCTCTCGCTCATATCTGTGCAGCATCTTTAACATCACATTAGGGGTTAGCTGCAGTGTGATAGCAGATAAGGCTGAGCAGATGTGAAACAGACAAACTGCAGTGTATGGTAGATATCTGCACATTTAAGAGTCAAATCAACATGATCACGCAAACATGGTGCTTCTTGGTGGATTTGCAGAATAAATGTCTTCCGGTTTGTTTTCTTGTTTTCTTGCATGGAAGGTCTGATTCTTGCTGCAGCACAATGCAAGTGGAAAAAAATGTGTTGGTTAATTCTCTTAGTCACAGAAGAAGGTTACAGGGTTCATATCAAAGCAATTAAACAGGCACCGCAATGATTTATTTCATTATTGGCTTTCAAGAGAAACATTAAAATAGAATGATAAAATCAAAGCAGTTGAGATATCCAGACTTTTCAGGTTTCAAGTAGAACAGTGGCCCTCAGCTTCTGTAACCAACACACAAGGCACCATACAGTGTTTGTATGAGACACAGTAGAAAGAGTGAGAACATCTGAATAAGGTTGAAGGTAAGGGTGATGGACAGGTCAAAAACATACAGGACTTATAGTGAGGAGAGCAGTGTTTGTGTCCCATTTCACAACCCAAAGTCAGGTTTTTAACCATGTGATGTAGTTAATGTCGCACATCTCATAACATAGTGGTAAAGTGACACACTCATTAAGTTACTGTAACAAATGTACTTACATTAATCCAAACCGTGATCTTTTTTCTTAACATAACCAAGTAAAAGGCACTAAATTTCCTCTGATGATCGAACTATCTGTGCACCTGTAACAACAACAAAAGCTCCAGCTTTGATTGAAATAAAAAGTACTGTAGTTTCGGTGGCAAAACCCGTTTCCAGTGAAGACAGATGTTAAATGTGAAAGTCACTGTAGCATGTAATGAGTGGAAACTGACACGGAAATTGACACATCCAAGACTGATGCTAGAGGTACCTACAGAGTCACAGTCTGAAGCATCGTACCAAAGACTGAGCTGCTGTATTTGACAAAGTTGGGAGTGAGAATGTGTTGCCCTTCCAGATAAATCCCACTTCTTTCAAAGTCCACACTTAAAGTTTCTTAGAAAGCTACAGTCCCTCCATATCTAACAGGGAAATATATATATATATATAACAGGGAAATAACCCTGATGATATCACTATGACATCATTAGGGTAATTTCGTTTAGAAAGCTCCCTTAAAGACACAGAATGTATTTTACAACTGTTTTCACTGAATGAGGATGACTAACCATGATGAGTAAACTGATGTCAGTTAAATTGGTGAAGTGCCCCTTTAAAAAGTAATAATCAAAAGTTTGTTTCTGGTTATGTGTGCCTGTGTATCAAACAGCCGCCCTTTTCATTTTCTGCAGGGCTCATTTGAAGAATGCATGTCATGAAAACAACACTGCATGGGATTTTTCCAGCCAACCCTGGAACAAATTTTTTGCCGTTCCCCTCTCCTCCTCGGTCAGTGAAAGAGGTTGTGCTATGTGTTAACAAGCGCTCCCCATCCCCCACTTGTGAACTCCCCTGACCCAGGGCCTAGACGTAGACGAATATCAACGTGCCTGTCCCAAAACATGACCTAGGCACCTGGTTGCCTGACAGGGATCAAAGGTCACGTCAGTAAAATATGACTCTGAAACTAGCTCAGTCTTTGCAGCCGCTTGGCCCAAGATGGAAAGAGGGAAGTATTCATTTCTGTTGAACCAGGTCACGCACTTGAATTTGGAGAGCAGCGTGCATGAGAGAAATAAAACTGCAAGACAAGAAGACTGTTGTCTCATACACCACAACAGTGCCACAGAAAGGCATAAAGATAATAATAGTATGAAGCTTGTTTGTGATCAGAATGTATAACGGTAAAACAAGACGCGTGAAAAAAATACCTGACTCGTTTATTTATAGCACAAAGTTCAGTGTCATTTTCAGCAGCTGTTGATGAAGTATACACTGCACATAACCCATGAAACACTGACTACGGAAAGTCCATGTGAGCTAATCATAGTGAACTTTGAGCTACTTTCATGCAGCCTGCGTGGTACTTAGTGAGAAGTATATATTTAAACAGCTGGTGGTATGCACCTTTTACATAATAACTAGTGAACTTCAGGTGACCCGAATACATCGGATTTACTGTGGTGTCAAACAACCAATAATGTGTTGTCCTGCACAGATAAGGGGGGTAACTCTTTTGAGTGCAGATGATATGTAAGGGATAATGTACAGCAGGGTCATTACTGCGAAATAAACCCAGACGGGGGTCCAGTGTCAGGGTGCTGCATCAGCCTGTCAGGGTTTATTTTGCATTAATGACCCATTTGCTGTAAATTATCCTTCTTATAACACGGCCACTCACTAAGGAAATCAATAATTTGACACAAAACATTGATTTAAAAATGGTTTTATTGCTTCACCAAAGTCGATCAGAACTCACAAAATTTGTTTCACTTGAACACAATAGCCCCTTTTCACCAACATTTCCAGGAACTTTTATTTCCAGGAATTTTTTCACCTGGGTAAAATAATTCTTGGTAATCTGTGTGGTTTGCATTTCCACTGCACCTCAAAGTTCCGGAAAATGTATACAAATCAGGCTGATGACGTAGATGATTCGGCATGTGCCCTATATTTAGCTCCGCCAGCTTATTGGCTGATAACATGGTAACATTAGTGTTGGTAGAGAGAGGAGCTGCTGTTTGTCTCAGCCAGCAGCTAAGTTTAAAAGTATTTTAAGATAACTGATTCAATCAAAACACAAACGAAGTGAAGCTTGTAGAAATGAAATAAAGTTTGCAGCCACACTGGCACGGAAGTGGGGAACGCTGCAAGTGTTCAGCGTTCAGTTTTATCCCTGGATAATTTTGGTGGAAATGCCCTAAGTTTTTTCAAAATCCCAGGTAAATGATTTTGGAAAAGAGGCTAATATGTGGAATGTTTGATAACCAGTTTTTGTACAGTTGTGTGGTCATTTCTGTGTGTTAGCGCTGCTAAACTATGATTACAAGTTCATTTTATGCTAACACAATCTCGTGTCCCTTGATTTGTGTAAGGGCTGGAGTTTGCACGGTTGTGTATGACGGAGGATTTCTGTTTTTGCCATCTGTTGTCACGTATGTTTTTTGTTTCATTGTGCTTAATTGAATGTAACATGGCGCCCCCTTTTTGCTTTTGTGCTCCGTGGGAGAGGGGCTGGAGTTTATATGGTTGTGTATGATGGAGGATTTTTGTTTTGCCAGGAGAATAAACGGAATAAATATATTATTAAAAATCCAAGGCAAAAAGAAACAAAATACAACAAGAAAACAGAAAAACTCCAAAGCAATAATAAATGAAAACAAATTAACAAACAAAACCTAGGAAAGGACTGAAACTAGCTCACATTAATATTTTGCAGTCTCAGGAATAACATTGAAACAAGAACAGATGTGCCTACTCCCACTTCTCACAAATAAAGCCAAAATATCCAGAAAGCTGGTGATATCATTTTGAGCCTGAGTCTGAACAGTAGCAATATTCACAGTCTCAAGTTTCTGCAAGCAGTGTCACTGACCATGAGCACACCAATTGGCACACATAGCTGTCAGCCATGATGTCATAGCCCCTCTACATAGCATCAAATGACTGAAACTGAAACACAACTTAGTAGAAAAATTAAGACTTGAACATACATTAGCGTGATAAGAACTACTTAAAATGCAAAAGAAAAAAAAAACTTTTGAAGAAAAAAAATTCACACGTACTTTGATCTTTTATTTTGGCAGTTGCTACCTCCACTAACATGGCAGGGGCGGGGTTTATGACCTTTACTGCAGCCAGCTTTCAGGAGAGGATCAAGATGTTCTGGCTTCACTTTAAGGGAGCTGTCATGTCATCCCTCTCTTTCATACAATCTACGGGTCCAGCTGACATTTCAATCACATATCGCCGCTTTGGCAGCAAGATTTCACATCCACATATCACGCGCCAGGTATCCTCCTGTGTGTGCTGTGGACATTACAGGATGCTGCAACCAACACTGAGACGTCAACAAAAGCGTGTGGTTAGGTTTCAAAAAAACAGTCGTGGTTTGACTCTACATTCATACAGGAAGTGAACACCAGGCTCTGGGGTGAATGTCTAGGGTTTGTTGGTCCCATTCACTGCCTCTCCCACCTATATAGGGACTTTCCAGCTGCTTATATTATGTCGTCACCAGCAGCATTTCAAATTAACTGCGTCCAGTGGTCTGGCCATGATACAAACTGACGTACTGAGCGTATTATGCTGCTGCAACCGGTGCCTTTTAGCATTGGTGTCTGACGCTGAAATCACTGACAAAGCAGCAGCATTTATCGAGTTTGGAATGAGGATGGGCCGAACCTTTAACCTAAGGCTGGCAGTGTGTGTGTGTGTGTGTGTGTGTGTGTGTGTGTGTGTGTGTGTGTGTGTGTGTGTGTGTGTGTGTGTGTGCGCGCGCGTGAAAATAGGTTAAGCAATTAAGTTAGCTAGTTCTCCTGCATGCTTGGCACACGAGAGAAGTTTCAGTTGGTTGCAAGCTGCAACCTCAGCTGCTAGATGAAACTAAATCCTACACAGTAGGCCTTAAAGTACTTTCT
Organism: Epinephelus awoara; assembly: GCA_035609425.1. Classification (NCBI taxonomy): domain Eukaryota; kingdom Metazoa; phylum Chordata; class Actinopteri; order Perciformes; family Serranidae; genus Epinephelus; species Epinephelus awoara. The sequence goes on along the minus strand of CM069306.1, from coordinate 15,306,038 downwards.
GACATTTTGTAATTTAAAAACAAAAAAATTGATTAATCGTGAAAATAATTTAAGCAGTAATTAAAATAATTGTTAGTTGCTGCATTAACTCAAACAGTCACAAACACAACAGTGTCAGTCACAAAACCTGATTAGAAGGTGGTCTGAGCTTTTTGTCAAGTGAAACATGGTTCATTCTGTCTGTCAGTATTTCAGAAAGCATTTTATCTGCACGTCCTCTGATGTGGCGTGTTGGCGTTGAAGACGAGTTTCATGTAAAGTACAGTATGCTCCTTCAGCATCAGACAGGAACCCTGCTCTTCATTACTTTCATATCTTTGGTTTCCATAGCCTGGCTCGGCGCCAGAGATGGGGACGTGCTTCTACTAAGTGTCACATTAGGCCATCATGTTTCCTCTAAGTGACTCCTGTGACATAAAAAGTATAAATCCTGTGTGTTATATACCTACCTTGTATCGTACGAGTGTTTTTTTTTAATTGCTCAGAGGGTCAAACACATTTCACTCAAAGCTGGGGCTTTTGTCGTTGTTACATGTGCACAGATAATTTTTGCATCAGAAGGAATTCAGAGCATTACTATTTCATTAAAATCATACCAGCAATTCATTAACAACGGCAAAACTTACATAAGCAAGTTAATTAACAGCGACAATTCATTAACATTTAAAACATCCATTTAAATTCAACATGTCCACCGCACACTGAGCACACTGAAGTAAAAACAGGCCAGCGTCCTCAGCACCAACCCAAATATAAATTACAATATTTGGATTATCTCGTTGGTTACAGGTCACTCGAGGACATGGACTCATGTCCTCATGGCCCAACCTCAAATAAAGTGCTCAGAGGGGACACATGAATGGTGGCTTTGTTGCACCTCAGAGAATGCATCCTCAGTTGTAAGTGGCTAAACGGATTGTACATGCAGAGGAAAGGTCAGCTCTGAGGACCACTGATGGTGTCACTGTCTGCAGAGTCTCTGGACAACACACACTTCCCAGTCAGAGTTTATTGAAACTACATTAATGGACAGACAAACATGAGGCATTGTCTGACAGCACCGGCCTAACAAGGTCACTTTTAAATCTTTGCTTTATTGACTTTAATTTCTACTGCTTTATCTTGAGTTTACCTTGACTGTATGGAATGTGAGGCAATAAATGTGCAAAGTCAATATAAACACATGTTGCGACACTCAGCCTCTCACTACATGTTATCTGTGGAAAAGTACCAGGGGACGCCGTGTCACCATGGCGGATTCCCCTGTTGTTTTACAGCTAAGCCTCAGGGAGGAGGATGAGGAGGGGGGCAGGGCTGCACAGAAACAAGAGGTGCGGTGTGTGTGTGTGTGTGTGTGTATGTGTGAATGTGTGAGTGTGAGTATGTTTGTGTGTATATGCATGCATGTGAGAGAATGAGAGAAGTTATTGATGTGATTGTGGGTGCCTCTTCAGCAGTTTAACTTTGGAAATTTACCTTCACAATGGAGCAGCTGGGAAAATTTGGACGAGGAAAATGAGCAAGGCATGATCACCTCAACAGCACACTGTTGACCCACACAAGTTGACTTGACTTTTTTTATATATAGAGGAGCAAATTAATTTGAGTGAAATTAAGTTGTAACAATTTAAGCACCACACTAAAAGCCAAATTAAACTATTGAACTTTGTGTCTCCAATAAAATCAAGTTACTGCCTGAGTCTTCAACTCTGATGATGATTACATTTTCCAGTTTGATTCAGTGTCTTTTATCATTCATTTGAGTCATATATTTAAGTTCAGAACTCCAAATGTCCTATTCACGAATAATGTGAATGCAGTACATTCATTAAAATATAATTTGAAGGTATAAAACAGCAATAAAACACATATTGTTTGTTGCTTACATAAATATACACACAGAAAATGTGAGCCATTAACATCCTTAAAAACTGAGTTTTTAAACATTTTGTTGGAGCAGGCCATCCCACTTGAAAGCTGATTTAATTGATTTTATTTTATTTTGTCTTGTTTTATTTTGCTTTATTTTATTTTCGTTTTTTAATAAATTATTTTTTCTCACTTAATTTTGTTTTATTTTTCTTTTCATCTTCGGACATGCATACTACTGCAGGTGATTATATTAAACAAGCTGCTGCTACCTGAAGCTACATGCTAACGTCAGGAAAACATGTAATCCTGGTTGCCGATATTGTTAAATTCTCCTCGATTTTGGATCATATTCCTTCTGGAACACATCTGGTTTCGAAGATTTTGATTTACAAGCCTTATTAATGATAGTTCACAGTATACTCCGTTACAGTAATTCTTGCAATGACAGTATAGAGACACTGCGATAAGGAAGAGCAGACTGGGCATTTTCAGGAGGTACTGAAAAGAGTTTTGGACAGAGGGTGAATACAGGTGTTCCAGCACAGTCAGTATGAGGAAAATAAACAGTTTTTTGACAATTAAAACATATAATTATGTTCCAGTAGTTCCAAAATACAAGCATGAACCGGAAAATGAGCATAGTAGGTCAGCCTTAAAGTTTCTGACACACTTTGCATACTCCAGGTACAGTCCATAAATTGGGCCAGACAAGAGGCAAGTTGTCGGAGGTGGTTTCCTCTCCAGGATGTTCGTTGCTTCTGATGGGTTCAGGTGAGGAGAAACAGGCTTTTGGTCACATCTTCCCAAAGGCAGAAGACTCCAACAGGAATGTCTTGATAGCGATGTCATCGCCGAGAGAACATAACATTGGCACTAAACATAATAGTATTCCCATTTCACTTGTGAACCATGATTTGTTTGCACAGTGTGACTGGAATCACGGAGTGTTAATAGCTTAGAATGTAAAATAAAATAAAGTTACTCACTTACAAACTTGCAGTCAACAGATCCATGTTCTTCCAGTGAAAATGGCTTTTTTTTTTTTTTTACTAGATAACTAGGCTTGTCCAGACCACAGCTGAGGCGAAGGCGCCTTTAGACCAGTGATGTGAGAAATGATGAAGAGAACATGGTGGTTGTTTTATTTGTCATTAAACAAACCCTTATCAAGTTGAGTGAGTTAACCAGTTAGAAGCTGGCAGAGTGCTGAGTTGGTCCAGACTCAAAATGTATGTATTCAACAGTCTGTTGAAAATATTAGTGAAAGCAACGATGCTTTCATAACAGAATAATACGACTGGTTACGTAATGCTGTTTAAATTCAGGGCCAGCAGTGCAGAGTGTCACGACAGGGCAACAGCAGATGACTGTTGTTTCACTGAGCAGAGGTCAATGCTGAATTGTATGGAGATGTCATGTTGCTGAAAAAGTATATTTTCTAATACACACACACACACACACACACACACATCAGGTTATCCTGTTGAGGGATTTGCAGTTATTTGTTATTTGTAGTTCTAATATTCAAGAATTTGTCTAGTCATCTTCCTGTAATAATGTTGGCACCAGGGGCGTTTCTGGGATTTGAGGACGTAGGAGGCTTAGCCCAGACCTCTGTGGGAGGTCTGCGGGATTCTCCTCTGGGTATTCTTTTATGAACAAGCTCTTTTTTGATGGTTTTTTTAATGCACTCTGGCATCTTATTTACCCTTAAAAACAGTTTTCCCCCAGATTTATTGGGATGTTAAAAATTTTAGTGGTTGATTTATTTATTCTCCATAACCGCTTATCCTGTGAGTGGCCGTGGGGGGGGCTGGAGCCTATCCCAGCTGACACTGGGTGAGAGGCAGGGTACACCCTGGACAGGTCACCAGACTATCACAGGACTGACACATAGGGACCGTTTATACGACAACGATTTCAGTAAAAACGGAAAAGTCTGTCCTTTGCGTTTTAAAAAACGTCTGCGTTTATATGACGACGTTATTGAAACAATCTCCGTTCACACGGAGCCACAAAATCTACTGGAAACGCTGTAGTATGCACGCCAGGCCAATGGGTGGCAGTGTAAATTTGCAAAGCAACATCACGGCATGACGCCATGCGTCTGTGCTGAAGCGACTTCCTCTACAACGCCATGATTACAAACCAAAACAAAGAAGACACAATGGTGAAAGCGTGCACAGATAACTTTGTCTGGATGGATGACGAGGCGGAGTTGCTACAGTAACAGATCTACACTTCACTTCAAATCAACAGGGTGAGCAGCACAAACAGAGCTCGGCATTGTTGTTGTGACGGTCGGCTTGCCTAGCGTCTGGAACCGTAATGTGCATGTGCGAAAAGTCCGTTTTCAGAGGAACTGCATATTGCAAGTTTACATGACAACGGAGACGCTGCTGTTTCCAAAACGTTGCACTCTGGAACCTGTTTTCAAATTGTTGCATTTGCAGGCACTCAAAACGCCGGCCAAAACGCAACTAAAGTTTACCGTTTTCAGTTTAAATCGTTGTCATATAAACGGGGCCATAGAGACAGACAACCATTCACACTCACATTCACACCTACAGACAATTTAGAGTCACCAATTAACCTGCATGTCTTTGGACTGTGGGAGGAAGCTGGAGTACCCAGAGAAAAAACCCACGCTGACACGGGGAGAACATGCAAACTCCACTCTGAGGGGCTCCCCCACCCTTAGCTCAAACCAGAAACTGTCTTGCTGTGAGGCGACAATGCTAACCACTGCACTGCTGTGCCGCCTTAGTTGTTGTTAGTGATTAGTATTGAGCAGAAACTGAAAACTTTGCAACTGCTATCATTTAAATTTTGAGAATTTTTAGGTACTTGTACTTTCCCTGGGCCATCAGAACTCTTGACTCCAACAGCACGCACACACACAACATAGAGAATTACCATCATCTGCTGAGCACTTCACCCTTTAACTCTCAACATTTAAATGCAATATACTATAGTTTTAAGAGTGATACACATATTTTTTAAGTGAAAAATCCATCCGTCTTTTTAAAGTATTTATTTCATTTTCATATTTATTGAATGAGTGCTTGTTGTCTGTCTTTAATTTGTCTTATTACTTGCATTAATTGCACTGACCACGAGTAGCACTCCGAACAAAATGACACATTGTTAGATCTGGGGCTTTTTCATTATTATTATTAGGCCTATTTTTATTTTTCTAAATATACATACAGCTTAATTAGGTCTGGGACTATTCATAAAACATTCGGGGCTGAGGCCTCGGATGCCCAGGCCTAGCAACGTCACTGGTTTGCACATCTTTAATTCAATTCAATAGAACTTTATTTATCCTGAAGGAAATTCTTGTGCCAGAGAATGCTTCAGATTACAGTAACACCAAGTAGAGTAACCACAATTTAACATTTACAACCAGAACAACCAGTGGGTCCCCCGGGTCAGGGTCACTCACTGGGCCCAGTTTTAGAAACAATAGAGTATTGAATATCTGTCAGTATATACAAATATACAAGATAAGGGGTCTTTTCAAGGAGCAAAAGCAAAACCAGTGCCTAATAGAGTAACAGCAGGAGTAGGATAAGTACAAGAGTTACTGAAAATGAACTAAAATGGTGGAAAAAGCAGACTGCACCTAAAAGGAGTAACAAAACAAGTGTCTGCAGTACATGTTTGTTTATGAGTGTGCATATGTATTTGTTTACACTGCACCCCTATACACTGTCCTTATCTGCAACATATTATAGCAACAAGGAAGCGCCAGCAGTCAACCACGCAATCACATGCACAATCAACGCATACCATCTTGCTCGATTTTAGGACATAACAGTTTCACAAACCTGAATTCTACTTTCATATCTCCTAATTTGAACACGTGTCTCCTCTCCTTGCTGTAACTGTTTCTCTGTAGTATCTTTGTTCCCCCAAGAACGTGCTGGCAAAAACCTGTTTGGCTTGTTATCTTTTTCTCAGAGATACTGTCAGTAAAACACAACAAACTGAAGTGGAAAGTCGTGTGAATGTCACTGAAATATAAACTGTAGCTGTGGATAATGTTGGGAGGCAGTTTGCTGTTTTCTTGTGCATGCTTGCTCAACAATTTGTTGACAATGCAGGGGGAACACTAATGTGCCCTGAATATAATCTCGGGCAGAAAATCATCAGTTGATGTACGACCTTATGTTTGATATTAATTGTAATTAATAATCTAATTTAGATAAGGGCATCGAAAAACATGATGCCATAACAGGTGATATTTCTAAAAATGAGCTTAAACCAGGGCCTTAAACATGTGCCGATGTATAGGAGCTGGGAGATAACATGAGGCCATGGTGTGTGGTGCTATATTGGATTTTATTTTATGTTAGTGTAAACAAGAATGACTTTAATAATATAATATTATCCAGAATGAGCAATAACCCAACAGTGGCATCAAAAACTCCCATAGCGTTGAATCACCTCCTCTGTATAAGCGCAAAAAAGTGGATGTTAGAAGCTTCACAAAGAGGGATTGTACTGTCTCCCAGCATGGTGTTGTTGAGGTGCTTTTGTTGTCCCCACTCCTTAAACAGACCTTATGCAAAAAAGAGCATGTCCTATTTTGTGTGTAACTGCAGTCAGGTGTTCTCCTTTGAGACGCACAGTAAATGCTGTGCAGTGATTCATTCATATACAATATTTATACCAATTCACTGTTAAAATTTCCCCCAGAGATTTGACATAATTTTCCCCTGAACCAAAAGTGAGCACACTCAAACCAGCAAAAGGCAGAGAAGTTGCTGATCGTACCTTCGAAGACACGAGAGCAGAGAGCTAATAATATTAGCTGTAGTCTGGCCACCAGCTGCAGCCACTGGGGGAACTGTCATATGACCAACACACTGATTAGCAGATAATCCGGATGTGATGTGTGAATTAGATAACTTGGGTGACCTCTGAAGAAGCCAGAGGTTCATCTCGTCCCATGCTGGTGAATCAGTGAAAGTAGTTGATCATCTAAATGGAGTTGGCAGCAGAAGATTCGACTGATGATGCCAAAAGTCTGCAGGGAAAATGGGAACACAGAGCTCTGAGGACAAGAAAACATTGTTTCTAGATTTGCCGCGGTTATACAACAGATATTTCTACAGCTATTTTTGCTTTTATAGTTAGCCAAAGTTACTGCAGGCAACTTCGGCTAAGGGACTGTATGAAAATGACTGGGGTGAATAAGGGTAATATTGCATCACCCTCCCCACGATATCCCAGTTATGCAACACAACTGAATTGGAACGATTTGTTATACAATAATAAACTGTGGGAAGAATTAAAGATGGTGAGTTCCAGTTTAAACCTTAGCATGTTACCAACATAATAATTTTCAACACCATATCGAAAAATATATGTATCCAGGGTGGTGACTGTAGATTTTGGCAACAACCACCAACTATCACTTGGAGGTCGATGTTCATTCCTCATAAGATTAATTCAAATTCTGTTCTTTTTTTCTAAACCCGACCACTTGTATTTGTTGTTGAAGGAAAAAAATCATCAATTTGCGGAGTTTTACCAACGGAGAGTATTTATTGAGAAAGAGACTGCATGCAAACTGTACATTTCCTGTGAAAACATTTTTGACGTCTATATGTGACGAGGTCAGAGTGAGAATGTGTTGGCGTATCCGAGGGGATCCTGAGGCATTCCCAGGCCAGATAAGATAAATCCCTCTGGTGGTTTCTGGGCCTGGCCTGGAGTCTCCTACCACTTGGATATGCCTGGGTAAGCTCTAACGGGAGCTGTCCAGGAAGCATCCTGATCAGATGCCCGAACCACCTCAACTGGCTCCTTTTGATGCAAAGGGAGCTCCTCATCCTATCTCTAAGGTGGAGTCTTGTATCCGAGATCTCATTCTCATTTTCATTCCTTTGGTCACTACCCAAAGCTCATGCCATAGCTTCATCATAATGGTTCAGTGCAATGCCCACATCACTGCTGAAGCCGCGCTGTACTGTCCGTCCCCGTCACGCTTCATTTTACCCTAACTCTTGAACCTCAAGATACTTAAATTCCTTTGCTTTGGGCAGTAACTCCCAACCCAGAGGGGACAATCTAAGTGTTTTCTGGCACAGGACCACGGCCTCGGACTTGGAGGGGACTGACTCTTAGTCTAAATGCTTCACACTCGGCTGCAAACCGCCTCAGTGCGTGCTAGAAGTCACGGTCTGACTAAGCCAACAGAACCACATCATCGGCAAAGAGAAGAGATGTAATTCTGGGGTCCTTAAACTGAGCACTCTCCCTCCCCCACCCACACACCCCCGGCGGCACCTTGAGAACCTGTCCATGAAAATCACAAAAACAATCCGTGACAGCTGCTATTCAGTAGTGACAAATGACATGCTCTCTGAAGAGATAACCCTCTCTCTGTCCAATATAAACAACCTTCCCTTCAGCAGAAAGAAAAATACATAACCCTCCACCTTTTTGAACTCTAACCCTCATAATTTTGGTTCAGTCCCTAAAGTAAAGTTTTAATAAACCTTGCTTCATGCAAAAAGTAAATGTGTTACACAAGATAATATGCCATCTTTTTTCAAAAACATCAACGTATAAGACAAATTTCCCTTATTAAATGTGCCAGTTTGCCAGTCTGGCTAATTTTTACAGGGAAACACATAGGTTACATCAACACAGGAACATCAGTACTGTACACAGATGAGGGTCCACTAAGAGCACATAACATTCATATAAACAGGGATAAAACATAAAGACAAAGCACATTTGAGATTTTAGATACAAAAGAGGGAATGGTCACACACGTGATTGTCTTTAAGCCATGATTTTAGGTTTAATGATAACTGTTTTAACTTTAATCACTAAGTATTGATAAGCTTCTCTTTTGAAATGCTATCATAATGTCTGTCATCCCCCCCCCCCCGTTTTTGTTCTTGCTGTGGAAATAGCTGTCACGTTCAGCTGCCTACTGGTAAACATACCATGCATGTTCATGTCACAGATCCGCCCCCGACCTTAAGCAGGGGTTTGCATCTCAGGCATGTACCGTGCAACAGCACTGCACGCTGTTAATATGCAAACTATCCAGTGACTTGTCATTGGATGTCTCCAGGAGATCAGCCCAGCGATATGCTAATAGTGGACAAGTGCATCATCAAGGGCTGCCTGTTGTTCACCCCTGTTGATATGACTGTGTAACATTAGCGAAGGGCACAGATGTGATTCACTGAGCCCAGCTGGTGTGAAACGACCCATTGCTATTGTGATGGGATGAAATAATTTCCTCGAAACATAAATCCGTTTTCTTCACGGATGCTTTAATACAAGTATAGATGTCCTCAGGTTTTGACTGTGAGTTTCTCCCACTTTCTCAGTTTGCAGTGTTGTCCAGAGCTGGATAGCCAACAAACGAGCCGGCGCATTATCCTCTCACTAAAGCATGTCTGGAACATGCCTGTTTGATTTTCAACCTTTTTTGGTCCCTCCAACAACTTCTGATTTATTACACGTTCTAAAAGGGAAACATCTGCCCTCGAAAAACAGGTGAGGGAACAAACAGAGCGCTATGTTCTGCAGTGAAGGTATTTAAAAACCGGGTTAATGTATAACCTGCGTAAACATCAGACAGATGGGTTTTTTAAACTTTTTAACGGCAGTTCTGAAAAAATATGAATTATGCCTGCAGTGGATGTCTGCCCCTCTCCGCAGGGTTGTGTGGGAGATACACGTGGCTTGTTTTTTTGTCTGACAGTTAAAATATATGTGCTGTTAGTTTCAGGAATGCTGGTGGAACATGGAGAAAAAAAAGGGAGTGTCACTCACAGAGCAGATGGTATGCTTTTAATCATCCATATTGCTCCGAAGCTTTTGATGTTTTAGTACTTGGATTCCGTCTCACACACCAAATGCCATTGTGTTTTCAACATCCAACTTGTTTTGAAGGAATGGACTGCTGAGGAAACTGAGTGCAGTTTACAATAAATACTCGATTTATCAATGAAATATGAGGTGACTATGGTGAAAGTTAATCCACTCTGGTGGATTTTTTTTTGTATTTTATCTGTATGTCCAACTTTGTTCCATTTGAGGTGATTTCTTTTGCTATGTCATTTGTCTTTGCAATTTCTTCTGAACAACATGGAGGAATATTTTGGCATTTTGCTGCTTGCAGCTTTCTCAAGAAAGGCTCACCAAAACGACTTCACACTTGACACTGCGCTTTCCTGGAAGTCTATGTGTCATTTGCCAACAAATACAAATGGTAATTATTTCCAGGAACAAAAGCGTTCATAGATTGCTCCAGGGATGACGTTTTTCTGTAGAGTGATGTGAAAGTTAGCACAGCTCTGGTTCTCTTGTCAATAAGCCAAAGGGATTTTTCCATTGCATTTTGGATTATTGCAGAATTATTTGCTCTGTGGCAAAAAACGTTTATGATACTTACATGTTTTGTTCAGAAAGGTAATCTTCATTCACATGACTTCATGTAGTGTTTGGCCACTTGTTAGCAACTGCCTTTTTTAAGACACATAAAATCCGTGGGTGGGGTATTTACTGAGGTATGTTATATTGGAAACAAAACATGAAAGTCTCTAAAGCTTGTGTTAACCACAGACCTTATTTCAGGCATCTAACCAAAAACCCATCGACTTTGAGACGAGAGAACCAGGAGTGCTAAAATGCTAACTAATTTGCATGTTTTAAGACTCATTCCTGGAGCGCTCTAGTGCGAGAGTTACATCGCTGATGCTTAAAATGTTTGTGTTTGCTACAATGTCACATTTCCGGTCTCTCAGGCCCCTCTTTCTTTATTGATTGTTTCATGAACTGTAGTGAGCTGCACTCAGCATGCCGTACAGCAGTGTAACACTTAATAAGGGACCCCTCTCAAAACACTTCACTACAGCGTGTACATAATGCACTACTCATAAATATGTCTCGTAGATCTCAAGAACTCACACTTGACTGCACTCACTCGGGTGCTCAGCAGCACACCCGTCAATTGGCTGTCAATTAAATCGAAGGGCAGACAGAAACGTCTTCCTTAGCATGTCTGTCTCATGTCTGTACAGGTAATATGAATCTACAGCCTGCAGCCATTTAACTTAGATTTGCATAGATCTATACATACAGATATATTAAGTGTTGGTTAGTCAGCTTTACAGATGCAGGTAGGCAGATATTGTTAACTTTGTAAACTGTACTAGCTGTTTTCCCTTTTTAAGTCTACATGATAGAGGTCTTCATGGGTCTAACTGAACTGTAGGACCCGAGACCCGACCGGGGATCCATACAGGTTCAGGTCCACATTTTATTGTGGTCAATCAGGTCCATGCCAGAAGACCGGTGATCACTCCTGACCCAGGTCGGGTCTGTAGTATCTCAGGCAAAAAAGTGTCAGGTATAGACATTTTCAAAAATTATCAGGTCCAGTCGAATCTTGGAACAAATTTTCTGGTCAATTAGGGTTAAGGGTCGTCATTTTGGACCCATGAAAACCCCTACTTTAGCTGCCACTGCCCGTAGCTTATGTACAGACCACAGTAAGAGTAAGCTTTCAGTCTTCTCATCTAAATGTCATCAAGAAAGCAACCAGGCATATTTAGCAAAATATTGAGTTCCTTTAAACATGCTGTATTTTGACACCCATTATTTCTCAAACTACCATCAGAGTTCCAGGCTGGAGGCTGTTTTGCAGTGATGTCGATGTGATGACTCCGCCGTTTCTGAAAGCCAAAATAACAACTATGTCAGCATGAAGTGAGGTCCATAAGATTCATGGAAATCTGAAAAGAATGAAGCCATGGATAACAACGTAGCACTTTGAGGAATTGGATCCCAGCAACCAAAAACCTCAACGAAGCAAAACTTGACCAAAAAAATTCAACTTGTGCAGCATGCAGGCTGCGGTCCAATGTTGTGGGTTAGGAGGCACGGCCCATTAAGTTATTGTTTAGTCTGACATGTAATTCATTTGCAGTTGAAGCCAAATCTTCAACAGATTGTGTTCGGAATCAATGATACACAAATATTTATTATTGCATCAATACTTGCTGGCAGCGAGGCAGATTGACCTCGTGTCCTCTTAACTTGTTGTTCAGTTCATTTTGTCCCGAAGTGGCTCCTGCACGCTCTCATAACAATGAGTCAGTGGCTGGAAGGTGCTATAATTTTCACTTTTCCTTTTCCTAGTGGTAAGAATTTAAAAAAGTTTAATCTGTTCTCCCATCTGCAGCTGCTGTACTCTCTCTTAAGGCAGATGTTTATGGTGCTGTAAATAAGCTTTTTATGTAAGTGAAATAACCCTTTGCTCAGAGGCCACTATGTTTTCAAATGATATGCACTCTGTTTGCCTTGTGTGAACTATGGCTCACATTCCCACCATTCAAGGTCGGACTATACGCTGAGATGGTAAATCCAGTTTGAGGAGTATGACCTGAAATATGATATAGCAGTGTTTTGCCCTGATGTGTGAAATGGAAGATTTCTCTTGTAATTACAGAGATGTTTATGGTGGTGAATAATGCCGGTTTTATTGTGTTTGCAGTGCTGATTATGTACGTCTTTCTTGCCCATAAATGGTTTGGGGGAGTTTTAGGAAAAAAAGAAAGAGTCCAATCATGTGAGCGCAGCCTCGTCACAAGTGTACCTCTCACACGGGGGTCAAAGGATAGAATTCCAGGTCATCGCTTTGGTTTCACAAGACTCGCCAAGGCACAACCGCAAATGTAACCCGAGCTGGAGGTAAACAACTGCTCCACACAGGAGCGACAGGGAGGTGTGAAAGAGGGCAACGCCGTACGTGAGACAAATCATCAGGGTTTATTTGGGTACCAGCCATGTCGTAGGAGGACCTGTTGTCTCTGCCCTGCATTCGACACCTGCAGGTGACAGATTTCCAGGACCAGTCCGTGTCCGCTGCCTGGATCAGTTTGCTCCGCAGTGCAGTAACACGGACAAGAGACAAGAGAGAGGAAACATAATAACATCACGCGTCTGCTAGAACTGTGGCCCCCGGCTGTAATCCATACTGTTCACTACCATATCCACAAGTTGGAATGAAGACATAATGGAAACTGAATTACTACAGTTTTCTAGCTGCAAATATAATTTCTTTATTTATTGAATGTATTAAGAAAAATTATTTTACTAGAGTGACGTATGGGATAAAGTAATAACTTCACTTTATCTTGACCTAACCTTATCTTTTCAATAGGTATAAATGTAAACAAGGACAACCATTGTTTGAGGTTCCAGGGTTGATCCATGTCCTGAGAGACCATAAACTGTATGAAATAATGGACGTAACCACAGTGACGTCACCCATTGATTTGTGGACTACAGTTTTGAAGCCTCGAGTTTGTTTCTTTTTTTCCTCTGGGCTTACACCATAGTTACATCACCTACCCAAGGTTTTTGCTGTGGTAGCAACTTCTCAATGGACGGCACCCAACTGTCATTTAAAGTGACTTAATTATTCCTAATTTAAGGCCTTAGTAATATTTAAATAGATGGATTACATAAAACAATCACCCCCCGAAAAGTTATCATGAAAGGGGAAATTAGTTATAGAGACCAAGGCTGTACATTTCTGCTTGAGTTGGGCATTTTAAAGGGATAGTGCACCCAAAAATGAAAATTCAGCCATTATCTACTCACCCATATGCAGTGGGAGGCTCAGGTGAAGTTTTAGAGTTCTCACAACACTTGGGGAGATCCAAGGGGCGACGGGGTAGCAACACAACTCCACCTAATGGAGGCTTACGACGTTCAAAAACACATAATTGAAACCTCAAAATATCTCCATACTGCTCGTCCGTAGTGATCCAGGTGTCCTGAAGCCCCGACAAAAAAAGTTGTTTGGAAAAACGTCATTTGAATTCCGTTTTTAGCGTCATTGTAGCCTGTAGCTTTAACTGCCTCTCTGTGCACCACGCTCACATGTGCGCGCTTGCACGCCAGACCAGCGAAAGCACGTGAACACACATGAAAGCAGTGTCCATGTCACATGGTCTCGCGCAAGCGGGCGCACATCTCCCCTAGGATCTCCACGAGCCTGAGCCTCCCTCGGCATATGGGTGAGTAGATAATGGCTGAACTTTCATTTTTGGGGGCACTATTCCTTTAACATGAGGATGTATGGGGACTGACTCCCCTGTGGAGCCAGCCTCAATTGGCCATTTCAGGAGCTGCAGTTTTTTTGTTTGTTTAAGATATTTTTTGGTCTTTTTTAGCCTTTATTTGAGAGGACAGACAAGTGTGAAGGTGGGAGAGAGAGAGGGAGTGACATGCAGCAAAGGACCACAGGCTGGAGTTGAACCTGGGCCGCTGCGGCAACAGCCTTGTACATGGGGTGCCTGCTCTACCACTAAGCCACCGACGCCCCAAGGAACTGCAGTTTTGGCACTTCCATGTTGGCTTCACTTTTCAGCCTGCTTGTGAGAGACCTGTGAGAGAACTGATGATCCTCGTCCAGGTCAAACAGTTCACACACAGTTCACAGTTGGCCACAGGAGATCCGGGTGAATTGAGAGATCACATTCCTCTGTCAGGACACAGGAGAGGATGGAAACCATCACATATCACCCTGCTTTGTTTGACCGATGGGTTGAAAACACACTTTAATTATGCTGGCATTTATTCTGCCTGTATGTGAAACTATCTTGGGGCCATGTCACTACAAGAAAAATATTTTAATATTGCTTGCTACTTCACAATGTGGAGAGGTAAGTAGAGAAATATGAGGCAAGAAGGAGTAAAAAGAGACACAAGGTGTCTGGGAATCTAGGAAAAATAAACTTTTACAAGACCACCCCGAAGATGGGAGTCAAAATGTACTGATTTTGCAGTTCAAGTTTTTTTATTTTCTGAGAAAAGACCTGCTAAATAATTTTCCTCACAACAGAGGTGGGTTCACACTGCCATTAGCAGCACAACTTGGGTGTGAAATTTAAAGTTTTTTCACTTTCATTTCCAAACACCAGACACATGACATGAACATCACAACCATGAGAGAAAGTGTTGTTAACAGTACTATGAGATTACATTAAAATCATTGCTGCAACACTTTTTAGGGTAATAAATTCTGATGGATAGTACACTCCATTTAATACACACCCCCCCCCCCTTTGGCACCTTCTCTGTGGGAAATTATTTCCTGTTTAGATAATTCTCATTACTCAGACTAGCGTGAGGTTACCTGACTGTAAACTGAAGCTTCTAATCTGCCTTTACAGAGCAAATGAGTCACAATAATCATTATTGCATTATACTATGTGACAGATGAGCAACTACTTTGAGAATGGAGCAAGTGAAGCAATGTTTATTTTCTCTCTAAAGCTTAAAGTTATTTTAGCAAATCAGGTTTTAGATGCAGCCATGAACTTCAGATGTTTTTATTTTTGTATGAGTCAAACTCAGCTGTTTTTTTATGGTTGAAACAGCAACTTAACAGATTTACAGTCGGCACACTTAGCATCATAACATCAGTAAATGTAACACATTACACTCCTCATATCTGGCAGTTTAACAACTACACAGCATTAAGTCATAGAACTCAATGGTATTTTTGTACCTTTTGTACCTGTCAGAATGTTGTTGTTTTTTTCCAGTTTGTCTCAATGGAAAATTTTGATTCCTCCGATGTCACACGCACTTACTGACTCATTCATAGATGACAGAGGGCACCGTTACAAGCCCACACTGCAGCATATGACTTTGTTTTTGTTGCTTCTGGTGGTACGTTGGCTATATAGTTAGCAGCTTTGTCATCTCATCAAGCATACATCTTTGTGTTGCATTTTTTCAATGTTATCTGTAGGAATTTGACTAAAAGACAGTTTCAGGTGTGAATAAAGTCTTTGAACAAAATTTGTTTCTTGACAAGAATTGAACTTTTAATTCTTCAGAGGAAGGTCGGGTGGATTTCTGGGCCTGCAAAGTCTACAGCCCCTTTCACACTGCCTCTTCAAGGCGGGAACTTCATGCCATGATTGCCATTTCATATTAAAGGTACAATTGCAGAATGGGGGGGACAGAATTGTCTTGCATTTACGCATTGGCATTGAAAGTATTAAAAATCTGTTTTAAAAGGAAAGCCGGCAGGATGGGATCATGGGTGGCACAGGTGTGAAGTTTTCATACTGGGAAATTTAAAAAGTAGCTGATATCAGTTAGCAGCTAACTCAAAGAAGGAGGACAGTGGCCAAAAATTCTGAACATTAGGAGAACAATGAATTTCAAGAGCTTCTTCTTCCTTTAAGCAGAGTGAAATCAGCTGACGTGATGATGTTTCATTTAGCCACTTGTTGCCAATCACTTTTTTGAAAGCACATAAAAACTTCAAAATTCACAAGTGGGGTATTATTTTGTGTCATAGCAGAAAATGTAAAAGCCTCTTAAGCCGGTGTTCACCACAGACCTAATTCTTGGGCATCAAACCAAAAACCCATTCAAAAAACCCTTTGACTTCAAGACAAATGAACCTGGAGTGCATATGACAAGTAGGGATGATATCACATTGCTAAAGCAGTGGAACAGAATGCATGCCATCCCTGTGATGCCACTGGGCTGTAGCACTGTCAGTCCTACCCATGCAAAGCAGCATGGGTAGGCCACAGCCACAGAGCAAAGGGCCCTGCACTCGAGCCGGAATATTGCACCCCATGTTTTCTAAGCCAATTTTCTGACGCAGTATTTATTTCTGATAGCTTTTCCATGCCTCCCAACTCCCACGGTCCTGGAATCCTGGAATCACCCCTGCTCCTACCAACAGTCAATGTTTGTTTCTCAGTAACCTTAGCCAAATAGTTTTAGTCAGCAAACCTTAAACCTGTAGTAGTAATTCACTTTTTGGCAACTTGGGTGCAGCACATAAACACAATACTGATATATTACCACCTTATAAAGTTGATGGCGTATATGTCAGCAAACCGCTGGCTGTTAACACTTCCAGCAGACACGCGTGGAGCACCATAAGCATTCATTTGAAGGTGAGTTTCTGGCCTTGTGACAAATGTAAGTCCAGCATTCACTTCACTTTTAGCTCTGAAAGAAGTTAATAAACTCCATAGTGTTATCGGGAACTGCAGAGTTTGTCTTTGAGTGCCCCTCTTCACATTACACATAGTCATTTGATCCATCGGTAAAAGACTGGAGAAATATTAAATATAGCAGCTTTAACCGTAGAGGCATCAGATAAGAAAATTCTCATAAAAGTTATTTTTCTAACAGTCATTTGTTATTTTAGAAGACATTGGCAACCTATTTTGTGATTTAGGTATATGGACCTGTTCCTCCTACGAGACTGTTATTTATGTGCGTTATTTATGCGTTCCAGCCCGCCAGTTTTCTTTTTTCTTTTCTTTTTTTCAGGAGGGCTTTTTGCCACTATTTAATAGGATAACTTCAGTATGAAGGATTACATGCAGCAAAGGGCTGCAGGTCAGAATCAAACTTGAGGCTGCTTCAGCAAGGACACAGCCTTTGCACATGGGGTGCCTACTCAACCTGATAAGCCGGGCACCCCAGGCAAGTCTTCTTTATAAATCGCCAAAATTAGACCATTTATTATAGCCAGAAACTGTAAAAACAGAAGTTGTCATTTTCAAATTAACGATTGTCCTTGGACACATCATGTGCAAAGAACGCTTCCGTTAGAAAAAAAAAACAAAAACAAATCTGAGCTTAAAATAGTGATATCTCATCAAAATCATTTTATTTTATGTCTCAATTAAATAAACCATCTGCACAAACTAACCAGCATGCACAACAAACCGGGGCTTATTTCAGGTCCAGGATTTTGTCTTCAACTTGTAACTTTCAAACATCAAAGGGTACGTTTTAAAAATCTAATAACTATTTTATGGCGGTGGAAGGGTCATGCATTTTTCACCAGTCACTCAGGGAGGCTCAAAGAATATTTGTAGCTTTACGGAGGGTCAAAATAACTTAACTGTAAAAAAGGAAGTCACAACCCAGCCAACCCCCTCCTCTGACAAGTAAAGAACAGTCCCTTACGTATATCAGATTAAATTAACTGGCAACAGCACTATATTCAATCTGAGTATTTCTATGTGTCCTCAGCATAAAATATATATAATGTAATGCCTCCTTGTTTGAAATTATTAATTTGCATTAATAATCTTATCCTTAAATCTGTTCCCTTAAAAGGTGAGACATCTCAATATTTTTGGGAGCATTTCAGAGTTTTTTAACTCTACAGGAACTCCCTCATGAGAGGTTGACCTGAAGTGGACTTGAGAAACGATGAACACGTGTGTTTCCACAGAGACATCCAGACAGCATTTGGATGTTAGAGGAGCTCTAGTATTTAGAGTGTGGGAGTGGAGCCTCACTGACACCATCACATCTCAACAGGCCTCGCAGATTTTCATTAATCTCCCCTCGAAGTGAGCCGTTGGCTTTGTATCCCCAGACGGCTGCGGGTATTGCTTCACACAAGTTCCATCCCCGACCAGTCAGTGTGTCATGCTGCGTGTGTGTGGTCCCTTAATGCGATATCTCCACTGGCTCTGCAGAACCAGCATGACAGGCTGCAAGCACAGCAGCAACCACTTTGATTTTTCCATAGAAGGATGAATCACTCTCGAATGAACACTTAGTGACCCGTGGCTTAAAGGCCAAGATTAGCCCTAGCAACCGCCGCTCTCTGGGGTCCGTAATCAATGCTGGGGGCTGAACACCCTGCTGTTTACCTGAGCTCTCTCCCCTGGTTGTCCGATTCAAACCACAGCATGGAAGAAGCAGCCAGTAACCAACACAAATTTGGAGAGGCAATTGAGCTCACAGAGAAGACAACTGGACATTAAATCATTTGACATTTTGGGAAATATGGTATAAACTTACTCGCAGTCTTGCTGAGAGTTAGATGAGAAGATCAGTACACACTCTCGTGTCTGTATGGTAATTATAAAGCTACCAGCTGCTTGTAAGCTTAATTTAGCATTAAGATGAAACAGGGGAAAAACAAAGGCTCAGAGTAAAAAGCAAAAGTGTGAAAGGGACATTTTCAGCACCTGGCAAAGAAATAGTCCACCACATAAAACCGCAGTAACTTTATATTTTTTATTCACTTTTATTCTCATGTGCATTAAATAAACCACATACAACATATTGATTAGCTTCGAGGTGTTTTTTTAAGCACTGAGCAAAGCCAGGGTAGCTATTTCCCCCTGCTTCCAGTCAGATGCTGACTCATTACACATCCTAAACAATCAGGATTTATCTCAGGGCAACCAACCCAGTCACCAGAAAAAATGTTGGTATTGTACGATTCTGCAACAGATATGTTATTTGGACATTATTATGTAGCCGATATGATGGCACTTTACATTTCAGCAATGCTGTGGTTACCGTGTGGTTAGGTTTCGGCGATTAAAAAAATATAATGTTTGGGCTTAAAATATACCATTTGAGGGGCACAATTATGGCAGGAAATTCCACTATCCCACTCATGTTTGGCAGCTAAAAAACTGCTGAAAACACCCATATTTGGTACTGGCTTTGTTGTTTGTTGGTCTCAAACAGTGATCTGCAGCTTAGCAGGGGCCTCGCCTTGATGACAAACTAGTAATCATTCCCTCCACGTCACTTTAGAAATGCTGATGTGACATCTATGGATTGTGCAATGGATTGATGCAAATCATACCAACTCGGCCTCGGTCCAAAGTCGTCAAAATCCAGTGCTTGGGCAGTGACTTGCAGTGTTAGACACTGACAAAAAACGCCGTCCTGTAATGCTGGCGTGATATGCCGCCAATCGGCGTTATAGTTTAATGGCATTCAGTGGCATCAGGAGGAAACAGCAAAGTTAAGGTGGCAAAACTCTATGTAGGGCCTAACAAGTTCCCGTAGTGCGTTATTTTAAAAGAAACTGTATGTAAACAGTAAATTTCCTGTGAAAACACAGGTGTATTTTGAAAACAGACAATGCATGTAGCAGAATTTGACACGGCGTCCCAGATAATTCATTATTTATCTTTACCAGCCGTACATTTCTATTCATAAAGCACTTAACATATAACTAGTTTGGGAAAAATTCAGGAGCTGAATATGTCCATTCAACATGTCGGCACACCTTGTTGATATTTACTGGTTTCCACCTAAAATACCTTGGGACACTATGAATATTCATGTCAATACAATCTGAAACCAGCACTGAAGTAGGATAAACCGAATGATTTTCTTTATTTTTGTGTCATGCACACAAAGTGCCAAACCCTAATGGGTTTATGAGACGCAAAAGTACAGTTTCAGTGGTCAAAACATTTAATTACACTTAATCTGATTACAAAATTCCAGGTTATTTTGGTTTTTAACAAAATATTCTGTCTTCTTTCCCAAGCCTGGCAAATAGAATCTGCACCAAAAAAAATCCCATCCTTGAGTATTTCTCTAGTTTTTTTCAAAAGTCATCCAGCCAAAAGACATCAACATAAATGGATGTCATTTGACTTTGAAACACATCCCTTATGTCAGTAAAACAAAAAATGAATTGAGCTCTCGCACAAAGAACTAATTCTGAATCAATGTTACTCACTCCGTGTTTCTTTAGGTGGTAGAATAAACTCTGAGTTTTGTTTCTTTTTCGAACCGTATTAAAATCTTTTCTTTAAAAAGTGGATAAATATGTCTTCAGCTTCAAGGCTCTGTGCACTGTTACATCTCTGCAAGAAAGTCTGCAGGCCTTTTCTCTCCTAATTTGAACAAAGCGTTGTGTCAACACCTTCAGCATAGGTTTCATAAAACCCTGTTGCCATTTGCACCCTCAGTTTTATTCTTGTATTTTTCTTCTCTCTTTTTGTGCGTGCTTATCTTTGCATTGGGTTAATGGTGCACAGCAAATATGTCGTCATCTGAGTCATGTTGTGACGTGAGAAACCTCACATGTTGGCAAAGGACAGTGAAAAGATAAATAAGTCAGGGTGCCGTCGGTCTGCTTAACTCTCCATGAGAAAGCAAATAAGCAAAATGTCCAATGTTTCCTTTCTCATTTATTTTTTTTAAGTTGTCCTCAGTTGTCTTTGTGAGCTGGCCTCGAACAGACATATATATAATGGATGTCTCCCCGAGGCACACTGGGGGTGGATGGAGTCCAATCAAAGCATCAGGTACATTTTGGCCAATTTCAGACTGAAATAACAACAGCAGCAGCAGCAGCAGCGTGCTCACAGCTTCCTGTTGTCATCTTCCTGTAATTTTCTGTTTGTCCTCTGAGTGACACTCACATGTCCCTCTTAAATTGAATCAGATGGGAACACTGCGTACACACTGTGCTCGGCTTGAATCTAGATGCTATGAGCTTCCCATGACTACTTCAGAACTAATTGCAATTGATGGTTTTGTCCATAGAGTTCTTTTCATTAGCGGCAGCCTTGTTACAGCCGGTGATCATCAAATCCTTTTTTTTTTTTTTTTTTTGATGATGCACAGCTCCATAGGAGGGAATGATTTAGCCACTTACTTAAGCCGCATTAAACATTAGCGTAAGCTTTACAATTTAATTTGTTCAATTTTCTATGGAATGTAGGCCGAGTCATATGATCTGTTAGGTAACTTTCTTCTGAACATGACAGCTTCACCCATATAGAGCTGATGTGAGTATGAGGAAATTTCATCATCATTTCATCCTTTAATAGTTTTTGTAAATGACAAGGTCACCAATTATTTTTATCACTATCATCTCTGTAGCTGTTTCCCTACAACACATCATCACTTTAACATTGTAAACTCACACGTCACAGCTGATTTCGTAACACCTCTGACACACTCATCAAAGGAGAGAAAGTGAACCTGCACACCGTTTCACACTGTTTAAAAACATGTCATTCAACCTGGACAGCATTTTTCTGCCTAGTCCTGCCCTACTGTGCTGTGATTGGCTGGTACTAACCCTAACCGTGACCTCTTTAACACCTCAATGCAACAACATGACAAGCACTAGCCAGTGATGGCAGGTAGTACTAGCCAATCACAGCACAGTAGCGTGGGACTAGGAAGATCGCTCTTAGGAAACATGTGCCATGGGGAATGACTGTATCCGAGTAGCCTATTGTTTCACTTTCAGCTGTAAAAAATCACAAATAAAAGCTTCAGCTTCGGTCTGTTTGGAGTGGTGTGAATTCTCATTCAAACTCTGGTGCGGACCAAATGAGTGAACCCTGGTCCGCTTGAAAACTGGGGTTCTCGGTTCACATGCAAGTGAACCTTGGTGCGGTTTGCTTACAGTGGGAAATGCAAACGGACTATCCAGCTAACCAAAGAGAGAAAGTGACGTACATTTTTTTGCTGTGCATTTACATATGATTTGCAGACATATATGTGATCTGAAAATGTTTAAAGCAATACCTTTCATGGCGTCTGTTTAACCACGGAAGCACGTCGTAGTCTCTCGCTCTCCGCCGTCTTTTTCGGTACTGCTGCATTTGTCTCATGTACAGAGCAACATGCTGGATAGCTCGCTGCCTCGCCTGCTGCTCATACTGGACGGCTTCTTGTGAAAAGACAATTAGGTTTCAACACCAAAGTAAAAACAGAAACCCCAAGACTGCATAAATGTGGTGTTGCTCCTTTGTCTTTGTAGTGACCAAGCCGGCTGAAGGGGATGGATTTCCGTTTTCGGTCCTGGCCAATCTTCTTCCTCATGCTTTATTTCTTGCCCGTCAGTGGTCGTTTCGGGCAATACCACCCTCAAACGAGCAGCTGTTGTAACTGCGTGATGTTGTCCAGACAGTTTGGTCCGCTTAAAAAAGTGCAGTGTGAAAGTGAACCAAACCAAATGAAGGAGTGAACATTTTCATAACATAGTCTATATGACAGAAAATCATAAAAGGCATAAAAGGCCCCCATTAAAGTATGAAAGTAAAAGTGCCCACTGTGCAGGCAAAATGGCTTCTGTCAGCTTATATGTTACACTACTGGATAAAAATGACTGGTACATGTAAGCATGTTAATGCACCAGCTACTGTTTGGTAGTTTAATTTACTGCCTACCAGTGTATCTTATTTTATATACTGATTATCCTGTATCTATCTCCAAAGTAACTTGTGACTACAGTGGTCAGATATGGAGTAAAAAGTACATTATATTCCTCAGAGGTGTAGTGCAGGGCCGCATAGCTATTGGGTATAAAATCAAAACACTTGAATACAGCACAAGTACCTCAGAGCTGTACTTAAGGGTTGTCCTTGAGTAAATGTACTTCCTCTCCAGCACTGATTTTTAGGGAGATTCTCAGGATACGCCACAAACAGCAGCACAGGCCTCACAGCGAAGGTTTATTGCCTTTTTCACAAGTCTTTGGACAACAGGGTGCAAATCTCATCACAGTGAGCAAACCTGGTCAAGGTACAGTTAGGTAATGGTCCCACCGACGATGAACTATCACCCTTGTCTTTTTCTGTCAAGAGTCCCTTCATGTTTCAAAGCAGAATGACAATGGAAACTGCCAAAAGCAAAACAAAAGCACTTCACACACTGTTGACAGTATCCTCTATAATATCAACAAGTGGTGGAAACTCAGTTTTCTGGCTGGACTGAATAGATTTGATTCAGTCTCCCGAAACAAAGGAATCTTTTACATGAGGATTATTATGTAACACACTGATGCCCTATCTTTTTCGGTGTGAGTGCCTCGGAGCGCTTCGGCACTGCCCGGAGGGTTATGAAGAGGGGGGGGGGGGATTTATCTGATCACAGATGTGTGTCAGATAGAAAAATGCTTCTGGTCAGGCCAAGTCATTACACACACACCACACACTCGCTTGTTTGGTAACCACTTCGGGATGCAAAAGTAGGACACTTAACCGCAGAGAACCTTGGCTGTCATTGTTTTGAGGCTGTCAGATTGTGTTTGTTTGTTTGTTTGTTTGTTTGTTTGTTTGTTTGTTCTAAATGAATGGGTTGTTAATACTCTTAAAACCCCATTAATTTAATGCCTTTTAGAATAATGTATTTACGTACATTTTGTTTCTTCTCAAGTTATTTTTATTATGTGGTTCCGATATATATCCAAGGTGTTGAATTTGGTTAATATCTTTTATTTCAATTATTTATTTATTCATTCGTTAATCTACTTATTTTCAAAGTTTTAAGACTAGTATAGGATATAGGACCAGTATAGGAGAAATGCACATTTATACAGTGGCAAATAAATATCACTTTAACTCTTATTAATTGACATAAACTGTGCTTAAACATACAAAATTGCATGGAAAAAAAACCATGCTAATATATTGCCATCATATTTGTCATATTATTTCAGTGCTTAATCTCACTGCAGGCTTTAACAGCTTATAGCACCTTTCTCGAAGGGATGAATTAACACAGTAAATGAGTTGGAAATGTCTTTCTTTTTAATCATAAATATTTTATGTGTGATTTAAAAAAAAAAAAAGAACTGAAAGGACGAGTTTTCTTAAGTACTACTAAAGTACCTACTAAAAGTAGGTCTTCCAGCGGACTAACTGAATGAATTTCATATGACTGGACGGAAAATAAAGAAATCTAATTATTAGCCTGTTTTGCAACTGATATTTTTTTAAACTTGTTATTTTTCTCTCTGATTTGAAATGGGCCATTCCCCCGTACTACCATCCATGTCACTCCTTACTCCCTCTGTGGGCCTGGTGAGGGAGTAGACAGACACTAATCCTCCAAAACAAACAATTGTGAGGCAGTTTTCATAGAGGGCTTTGAGATTTTTTACTTAAAACTTCTGTCAGTTCCTCGTGTTTTCCGAGGCCTCTGTCTCTCCCGATCCCCTCTGGCATTTTAGGAAACATCAGTATGCTGAAAACTGCTGCTTGTTGCTGATGGAAACTTGGTTGTGAAGAGCAGCAGGAGTGAAACTTGAGTAAATGTGCTGTAAAACCAAAGCAGAGGGCTAAAATAAATGCCATTTAAGATTAAAAATACTGATAATTGAATGTTAAATATTTACACATGAGATTCCTTGTGTGTGTGCTGTGAATAAAATTGTAATCTGTTGCTGAAATGAGTGTCATTTCCACACAGGTCCCAGTTTTAACTTAGCAGCAACAACCATAGTGGAGGTAAGTTGCTTTTAGACAACAAGGTGCTGCAAGGTGGTTTCATTAGCTCAGCAACACTCTTTGTCTTATTGCACCTGATGGAGCCTCAGACTGTATAAAAAAATGGACATAACTACTGTGACGCCACCTATTGGTTTGGCATTTTGGATGCCGTCATCTTGAAATTTTGGAGCCAGAAGTGACCATATTTGGAGGAGAGGGTGGGGATAAGCCTAACATTAGCTGTTAGCTTAGTTAGCATGGTGCTTCTGCAGCTGTGATTATGGTGTGGAGATGATACTAACAATAATGCTTATTTTTATTAGCGTAAAACAGGATTAATACCATTAAAAGAAAATGCACTCTGAGCAATCCTAATCTGAAAAGTTTTAGCACAACCAAACAGGCAACCAAAACACACTGAAATAACAACAGCCATGACTACGCCTTCATTCTTTGAATCTATGGCATTATGGCATATGGCATTGTTACATTACGTAAGCAACAGTGTTGGGCAAGTTACTCTCAAAATGTAACATATTACTAGTTACCTTTCTTTAAAAGTGATTAGTTACACTATAACATTACTCTCCACATGGAGTAATAAGTTACTTATTACATTACTTTTGAATTTACTTTATTGCATTACTTTGTTACTCATGAATAGAAACACACTGGACATGATGACACACACGATCACCGGCACCCTTCTATAAAGTGGCATATAATAAATGATGTGACAACACACAGCAACCATCAGTGGATGTTTTTTATCTGGTGGTGCACTGGCAGAAAGCGGAGCTGTGTTGATGATGAAATGAAAAATGAAAACAATGTCCACTGTAAATGTAATAATATTACCCCAAATCCTGTTTGTAACGCGTTGTATTACTTCAATGGACCTAAGTGTCACTCACAGCTGCATACCCTTAGTTATGCGCAACTTTAAACCTTAATATTAGTTTACCCACCGCAAAGTCAGGCATTTCATATTAGTGTCTATGGGCACTGACTCACTTTTGGGGCCAGCCTCAAGTGGCCATTAGAGGAACTGCAGTTTTGGCACTTGTGCGTTGATTTCATTTTTCAGCCTCTGCTGGGACAGAGCAGAACATGTTACTCAGCTCTTAGCAAAGTAACTGGAAACATGTGTGCAGGGCCTTTAATTGACAGTCTAAATTTACATTCACAATATTACCCCAGAAACCCCCTCCAAGTGGGAGTTGCAGAGAACAGTGCGTGATCCCCCGCTGGCTTCCCACCTGTGAACGGTGATATTTATTGTGTCTGTGCTGTGTTTTTCCTGCATGCTACAGCAACATCCAGAAATTCAGGCCAAGAGGCACATTAGGAGCACATAATTGGAATTCAACTCGAAGGCTCCAAAGCAGTAATTCCAAAAATACAAAGAAATACATTTTAAATCCACAACCACAAATCCACAGCTCACTATCGTGAGAGCGGTAAAGTCAGCGTGTGTTTGGAACATAGATATAATTTCTGGCTTTCCACGTCTCATGATCAGAACCATGTGTCCGCCACGTGGAGGGTTCGCTGTATTTGGTTTAAGCTCAAAGAGAAACATTTGAATGGCTTTTGGAGGAAAAAAGATGGAGGGATGAAATCATACTGAGCAACACTACATCGTAAAATGTCTAAGAAATGATGGAAACTACACATGAATATGAATATGCCAATATCTGTGATGCTGTTAGATTTATTGCACACTTTGCATTGAAAGCCAAGTAAAATTAAAAGTGAAACAAAAAATCAACAATGAATCTGAAACATTAATGGCAGGGATTTTTAATTTAACATAGATCATGTATAGAAAACTTCATTCAGTTCACTTTAATTCAATTCAAAACACTTTATTCATCCCTCAATTCAAGACAATAGAGCAAAAGTGTAGGAAAGACACACAAGAATTAATAGCAACGATATCAAACACAGGTCAAAGAAAATCCCTAAAAGACAAAATCCAAACTTCCAATAGAGCAGGAACAAATCACATTTAAACCATGCTTTAATGATCCTCTAAATCTTTCCAGGGGAACATTAGATTTTGGCACATTTTATTTCTACTTTTATCGTGTTTTTGAGAATGTTTTGTTTGGATTGTGTAAGATTTGAATCAACCTTGTTTCAAAACCAAAGCAGTGAACATTTAAACACATTCAGATACCTCTGTGGCCCCAAAGGGAACTTATACTGATGTGTTTTTGTAACTTTAAGGACATCGTTTCCTGTATATCTTGACAGCATGTGACTCCAGAGATCCTTATTGGCCTACCTTGAACATGTTTCTTGAGGTAGGGTGTGGCGGTACTCAGAAAAGCGGAGGTGAAGGGTCCCAAATTCAATTGGCTTCCTCTTCCCTTCAGAGGGGAGGAGGCTGGGAGCCAGAGGAGCAGTGATGCCTGGCAGTGTCTCTGTGTTTAAATCACTTATGTCCACGTCTTGGCCGTGCTGTGCTGGACTCCTGCCAGGAATCCAAAACCTGCATCTGCCAGAGTGAGGGAGAATTTGGAAATATTCATGATGTGATACGAGGAGAGGGAAGCTCACAAAATGTTTTATCTTGCAGTTGAAAGTCAAGCGAGTGAAGATTTGTGTAAATGTTGGAATCTGAAAGTGGAACAGAGAGGCCTTGAGTTTTGTTGTTGCTGAGTTGAAGGTCTGATCATTAGAGTTTCACACAGAGAGCGAAGCACTGCTGCTTTTGCTTTCACGTTGATGCTTATTAGTGAAGGTTTTAAGACTGCATTCGAGTATCTCCTTCATGGTTTATTGTTGTCTGTTAAAGGGATAGTTTGAATCTTTAAAAGTGAAGTTACTTATCCATAGTCAGTGTATTACATACAGTTGATGGCGGTCAGCGGGCCCCCAGTTTGGAGAAGCAGCACAAGTGTCGATACAGAAACAAAGCGATGTACTGCTGTGGACAGGGGCAGCAGCAAAACATTTATTAGCCACCTTACACATTTCACGTGTATGTGGGTAACCTGATTCTGGCTTCAGCACATGTAGTAGTGCATATTTTAACTAATAAACGCTGCTTTTCGGGGGGCTTTTAAGAATTTTATTGCCAGGCTGTAGAATATCTTCTTATCACTATTTTTTTTGTTGCCTGGCTTAGATCTTAGTTCCACAAATTTTTAAGGTGTGTATTTATCAAGTGTTATACTCTCTGGTTTTAGCGTAACTTAACCTTCCTTAATTTTAAGTTATTTTATCCTCTGTTCTATTGTTAGTAGACGTGTTTTAAGATAATTGATTTCCTTAGCTTTAGCTAAAGCAGCTCTGACTATTTAAAAATGAATAAATACAATGTCTTTGCTACTCTGCTCCAGTCTCTGCTCCAGTCACTACACACTTCTCTCCCTTGTTGAACCTAAGGTTATTAAATCTACTTTTAGAGTCCCTGGGCTCTTACAAGCCTAGGTGGCGTTGTCAGGCAACTATAACACCATTTATCGCCCACATGTGCGCTATATTGAGAGTATTTTCATCAATTTATCCTTCTGTCTTTTATTTATTTATTTATTTACTTGTTCAATTGGCAAGGCCAAACGTGTAAGACACTGCATCATATGTAAGATACAAAGTAGATGCAATGCATTCAGGTTTCTGGCCATGGCTAAAGTGCAACCCCTGTCCCTGGTTAGGCCTTTGGAGTTAAAACGCGAAGTGTAAGATTACTGAGCACTGAGTAGAGCACAGCAAGAGGGTTCCTGGTTCGAACCCAGGGTAGTGGAGCCCTTCTGTGTGGAGTTTGCACGTCCTCCCCTGTGTCAGCGTGGGTTGTCTCCTAGTACTCCAGCTTCCTCCCACATGTGTCAGCCCTGTGATAGTCTGGTGACTTGTCCAGGGTGTACCCACCCCTCACCCAATGTCAGCTGGGATAGGCTCCAGCCCTCCGTGACCCCCAACAGGATAAAGAGTCACAAAAAATGAATGTCAGAACTTATTATATTGTATTTCTGTAGCATCGGGCAATGGTGCCATCCAGCAGGTTTCCAATCCGTTACTTTCAATGCCTGTTTATTTAGATTTTGCATGTCTAACTTAAGCTGAGAATCTAAACTTACGCCTAAACATGTAATTTCAAACTCAAAATGTAACTCACCTCATTTCTCTCTTTCTCATCAATCTTTATCCTTATAACCTGTCCTGACTGGGAAGCCGCTAACAGCTTCAGCTCTCCATCTGTGCACTTGTCAAAGCCACCAGACTCCACTGACAAAAACAGTAACTTCTGCTAGCTGAACACAGGAGCTGCTGGTTTACCACTGCCTCACACAGGTAGTTTGTTTGTCGCAGCCACACAACAAAACAAACAAAAACTGAGCAGCAGCTCCTGTTTTCAGCTTTGTTAAATGACTGTTTTTCTCAATAGAGTCTGGCTTTGAGGGGAGTGGTATAACAGCATTGTTTCACCAGAGACTGCTGTCTGACGGCTCGGTAACGCAGTGAAAATATAGTGTACACTTAAACTGACATTGATTATTTTAAGTGGGACTATTTTTCAGATGGCTAAAAAATGTTTTGTTGCTGACCCCTCCACAGCAGTACTCCAGCCTGCTTCTCCAAACTGGGGCATTGCCGACCGCCATCTATTGTATGTAACTCACTCATTATGGATAAGTACCCCATACAAGCCCACTTCAGAAGATCTGAACTATCCCTTTAACAACCTGATAACTGTCATTGTGCATCACAAGAACGTATCACATACATATCCGTCTCCCTCTTCTCCATGCAGTGATGTTAAAAGCACTGCTCGTGTTTACTCCTGACAAATATGGAGGAGGAGGAGGCCCTGGTTCCCATGGAGATGCTCATCTGTTTTGTACAGAAAGTGATCCAGGTGTTGGAGGAGGTCAGCGGAGTCTGAATAAGTGTTAATGAACTGCGAGTTGCACCGCTATGAGTTGCAATGAGAGTTGATTAAGTCGATGTGACACACGCATGCATATTAATCACTTCACACACACGCACACTGCTACACACAGACACACACTTGAAAGATTTAGGCATCCTGCCATGTTGAATGAAAAATCTCTAAGTCAAGCTGATCTCATTAGTTAAGCTTCAAGGATCATCTGGGCAGGGTGTATATATCTGTGTCCTCGTGTGCACTGTGTGTGTGAATCCTCTCAATCAGTTTGTGCTTTTACTCTTATGAAGTATCCAATTTAAATAAAAATGCTTCACAGTGTGAGCAGGCGGCTGATCGAGACAATAAATGCACAGGCAAAGCTTTCGGCAGGAGGTCACAGTCATATCTAGCAAAGTGCGGTAATACTCCTAACAAGTGAGTCAGCAGGCAGGTTGTTTTCTTTCCGTCTACTGAATCCAGCTTTAGGACCCCTGAGGTGAGACCCCATAAATTACATCAGTGGGAGACAGACAGTTAGTACATTTAATATGTTACAGACATGCTGAAGGCCTCAAAGGACTGGGCAGCACAGCTCAAATTAATATCATGATACTGATTGTTTTATTATTAATATACATCACAAGAAAGCAAATGTACACTTTATTCCATATGAACTATTCAAACAAACCAAAAAACTGTACTCCATGTTCAAACGTGTAAAACACATGTGATGGTGATGAAGATATGAACCTCCCAGACTGTTTCTGGGCTCCTGTGTGGGGTCCCAGCTCCTGAGTGCGGAGTGGATCAGTAGATCAAGTTGTTTTGGTCAGAGAAGTGTGACTGTGAAAACTCCTGGAAAGGAAACTACTGGAGGATATCTGCCCAGACCAAGGCTCAGGACGTTACTGGTGGAGTTTAAAATCAGGTGAGAGGGGACCTCTGCTGGTTGGCTACAGAAGAACCTCTGTGATAAACAGCGGTGGAAAAAGTGAGTGGATACTTTGCGTCAGTGGGAGGACTATGAGTGAAAAGCTGCATTAAAAATCCTACTAAAGGAAAAGTACAAAGTATTATCAGTAAAAGTATTTGTCATTTAGGCAAAAGGTCCCTGAGATAGTTATATTGTTATAATACAGTAGTAGAAGTAGCATTTTGCTGTTGCTACTGATATAACATGATATTTAGCTATCTTAATTTGTAGTTTGTAATTTGTAGCTCTTTTCATATGATTTCTATGCAAAACTAACAAAACAATGTTTCCCTATGAGATGTGGTGGGGTAGAAGCATAAAGAAAAGTCTAACTAGCTCGAGACTGTACAGTACTTGAGTGATTAAGGTATATTCCACCACTGCTAATAAGGCAACAACAAAGCAGGAGGCATGTTTAAAGGGACAGTCCTCTTACCTGCAGCATATTTTATCAGTCTAGCCATAGAGATGTCTGTCTTCTCTCCATTATAATGGAACTACATGTCACTCAGCCTGTGGTGCTCAAAGCGCCAAAAAAAATACATTTGAGAAACTCAAGAACAGTGTCTCTTTACAGAAATCATGACCCAGTTGCTCAAGATAATCCACAGACCTTGTTGTGAGCAGTTTCATGCAGGAACCATTTTCTTTCTTCCAAACTACACCCAGCAATCATATCACCTGCAGAAGGAAGTGTGCATCTACTGCTAGCTCACCTAGCACCACTGAGCTAGCTAATGTTACAGCTCAGCCGAGGAGGACGGCATTAATGTTTATATCTGCCACTATCACAAGCACGGTCCTTTTGTCCATGAGTAGATGCACAATTCCTTCAGCGCCATGATATGGCCTTATTTAATCTATAAATTTACAGCATGTTAGCAATCTAAGATTCATGTTAAGATTTTAATTTGATTCTTTAATTGTCAATTTAATTGTCAATCCACACAATCAGGCTATTGGTAGTTGAAATGTACCCCTTTGCGTGTCCCTCTTTTATACACACACCACACATGTGCATTAAACAAGGAGGTAGCACAGGGTCAGCCATGGTGCAGCACCCCTGTAGCAGTTTAGCTGTTCCCAGGGGATGAACTGGAACCTCTTCAGCCGCCAGGCCACACTGCATACTTGGTCCATATGAGACTTCAATCCACAACCCTCTGGTTCCCAAGCCAAGCCCCCACAGACTATATACTGTAGCCTTAAATTCATTGGCCGTAAATCAAACCCAGACCTCCATTAGCAGGAGAGAAATATATCCCTGAACCACTAATGCTAGATAGCAAAACATATTTTAGTATAAATGCAGTTTTTACACATATTTTGTATAAAGACAGCTGGGTCACTATGTTTTTCAGAGAATTAATGCAGTGGGATCAGATCACTATCAGTCAGTTATACAGACAAATATAGAGTATAAGAGGACGACAATGATGTTTGCTTATTTGTCTAATATCTATTGTAATCTGCAATGTTTTGGGAGAGTTTTAGTTAGGCAGTGATTACATTTAAGTGACATTTCTTTAACTGGCAGCATGTTTGTTTAATCCACTGCCATACCCTCAAAAAGTCATTGTATCCCCTTCTATGACAGGGATATTTTATTGCTATTTACTATTTGGTAACACACCAAGCTATTTATATAAATATACTGGAAAGTGAATGGATCTAAAGGAAGAGTTGTTGTAAATTTAGTCAGTGTCTTGGATTGCTGCAGTGTGAGCTAAAGCCGATCTGTACCTATAGTGTTGACATTAGCTGAGACGCTTTATTAAAGGCCACAGAAATTACTGGAAGATGGAAATTATTTTAGCAGAAGCAGTTTAGTTTCCTGTTTGATTTCGTACCCCCTCACTGATTTTTCTGTGATGTCTGGCAGCTGCACTCTGCTGATTGCAGCAGTTTGAGTTAGAGTCTGGTGCAGATCCAGATCCAATACTGGCCCAGAGCGGGGGGAAGCCCTCGAGTTAAGTGCTCCTCTGTTGATGCACTTCATCAGCCTAAACGGCCAGTTGTTTTACAAAGACTGTAAAAGTGTCATTCTAAATGGGTTTTATTGCAGCGTATCCTCATATTTCATGGGTCATTTGCTGAAATGCAAATAAAATATAAAATAGCGTTGGTGCTGCAGATTACCATGCAAACATGCCCTCAGTGTATTCTGTATGGAGCAGCTGTGCATATGTAACTTTGGGGAATTAACTTATATACTTACATCTAACATTTAGGGATGCTCCTATATATGTGTCTGAGTATAAAGTGTGCCTGCCCAGTCACCAGAGGATAATGTTGGCATCATGCATTACTGCAAACCACAGATACATTACATTTATGCATTTCATAAGCATCATATTGTAGTAGGGGGACGGATGTAGGCAAAAGTTGACCAGTCATGGTGAAAGCACCTTAACTGTTAAGAGGCTCATGGATCACAGGTGTGTGAGCCTCATTCCTGATCTGTGATTACTCCTGTGCACATGCTTGCCTGGTGAGCAAAACTATGTGTTTTAAATACAATTATTTTATTGTTAAGGTCATGTAGGGGTACAATTACACCCTGAAATATTGGTTTCTGATGTCAATATTGAATTTGTTGTATTTTTTAATGCAAAAATTATTGAAGTATAAAATGTGGGTCTGCCAATGATTTATTGTGTGTGAGTGTCTCTAATATGAATCAGTGTTTGCCTGCGGTTAGACTAAGATTAACATGTGTTGTGTTCTGTTCACAGGCAAAGTGCTCATTGCTGTTTATTTTACATTATAATTTGTTATTTAATCTAAGTTGTTTTACCTGTATTCTAGTAAACCTGTATTGGTGCAGTGGGAGTTCACCTGTTGAATTGTGATGATATAATTAAAGGTTTGCTGTGGCACCAGTAGTAGTTTGGGCGTTTATCTGTTAGAAAAAGGGGTTTATTTTGTGTGTAGCTTTGGTTATCTATGTGTAGTACTTCCAGTGCATCGGCCTATAGATAGGTGTGCCACACTCCTGCAGCAAGACGCCTTAACTTTTAATTGTTTTTGACCTCCACTGACTGATGGCTTTGTCACTGAAATTCACCTGTAGTTGTATAAAAGCTAAGTTGGGTGTCACAATATCAATATATTGTTAGGATGCTGAAGGTATAGTGGATGGTGTATCAACAAGATGAGACACTTGCTAAGCTGCAGTCCACTGTTTGAGAACAACAAACCACGAAAACGGTTCATTTTAAGCAACCTGTTGCTGTGTTTTCAGCCAAGACAATGTAACTAAAAGTTGTTGCTTTTTTACCAAGATATTTCTGTGTTGCTAGCTGGGATAGTGGCATCAAAAGAGACCAAAACAAGATCTTTTCCTAACCATAACCAAAAGGTTTTTGTGCCTAAACCTAACTACACGTTAACCACAGTGTTGTTGAAGTGTAAAGAAATGTAAAGTTCTGCTACATAATAACGTACAAATGTAAAGTTTGCAGAGACATACAATGCCAGTGTTATTTCTGGTGACTGGGCTGAGTGTGTATAAGTTCGAGGGTCAAATCTGAGTACAAGCTGTAGGTCACAGTGGTTTTTTGTCACTTCTGTCACTATCTCTATTAATAGCCTGAAGAATCCCAAACATTGTATTTAAAAAGCTCCGACTCGTCTTCGGTCTGACATGTAACATGCAAAATGGTTAACAAAGTAGGAGGCTATTAATTGAAAGAATAATTATCTAAAGAACATATAGTTTGCTAATTGCAATATAAATTAATCACCGTGTCTTTCTCTGATCTGTACATGTGTTTGCAGTGAGTCATTTCATTAATCTGGTGTACTTGCTTTCATTTGTCATTACAGAGTTTCATGTCAGGCGTTGGGAAAGTGATCCAAAACTTGTCCTCTGTCGACCTCTGGTGGCCAAACATGAGCATCGTCACCGTTTGTTTCAGCCACAGAAAACTAGTTACAGTTATCTTATTTATTAAATCTTATATGTCATTATAATTGTTTCTAAAATTGATGAAAAAAACATTAAATGGAAGGATGCTGTCTATAAAGACTGAAGTCACCTTGGCTGATTTTCCTCTCCTACATAACATTGTTTGACGCTGCATCTTGAGCCATATGTGTATATGTTTCAGTGCTTTCCCAGAGTTTGTTCTTTATGAATAACTCATATAAATCTGTCCCGTCAGAACATTCACAACTGCTCTTTCGGTGTACGTCATCATAATGAGAACTGAATCATTGTCAGTTATACGAGTACATTAGTTCCGGGGAAATAAAGGGAAGAAAATAAATCAGCATTTCCCATCACCACATCAAAACCGCAGAACGTGAACTCTGAGTGCACTTTCTCTTTTCGTATTTTGCTCCTCATTTCAGGAAGTTGGACTTGAATAGGCCTGCTGCAAGACTGTTGGTACTTCAGTGGAAGAAGAGCCTTGATGATTCATTCATTCATACTTCTGTGTTTCTCTGTGACTTTAAAGGATGTGAAACTGGATAACATTCATCCATGTGTTAAACAGTGAATATCAGAACATCAATGGGATCGGCTGCGTGTGCTAAAATCAAACTAATATGAAATTAATATTTTTTATTTTTTAAAAGATCCAATCCACATTTTACAAACGGAGGTTTCCAAAGTGTTGCAAGATGGTCAGCATAACAACATAAATTCTCACCACAATAATGAGTCAGTTGTTGCTGTTTTTGGTAAATAACTGTCAGTTTGGGGCTAAATTTTGCTCCGAACACCTGACGATACTCCATTATTGTAATATTAGACCAAATATTTACATAATGCTATACAGTCACATTTGTACATTTCCATACGCACATTACATTGCGTGCATTAAAGTGCATTAAAAGGAATAGTTCCCTGGAAAAACAATATTTTTACCATGCATGAACAGCATATAAATGATGCTATATAAGTCTCTTTCTCCTGTTGTCTCATTTGGGAACCATGAAAATATGATTAGCATACTAACAGAAGACCATCACCAATTAAATGTCCCTGCTCCTCAAACAGACCCCTCACATCCTGAGACACATGACACCAGTCCAACTTACCTTTGATATTAGGTTGGTCATCATCCACATTCCTGTTTAATTGTGTCTTACCTTTTTACCAGTGTCCAGACTGATTGACTACATGTCTCAGGACAATTTAGTAGCTAAGGTCTTTGATTAGTCTAAGGTGGTCTGGGCCTCTAACCCTAACCCTATTTAACATATGTATCTCTATCATGCCTTGGTTGTGCTTATATTTTAGCTGTTTGTGAGTAAACTAAAACTGAACCTGAAACTGAATGGAGCACGTAACTGTGACAAACCCTGCTTTGAGTCCAGGTGGGGACCTTTCTCCCCCCTTGTCTATCTCCCTCTGGTAATACACATGTGTACTGTCTTTGTGTTTCTTATTTTTTGGTTTAAGTTTGACATAATTTTTATTTATTGTCAAACATATAGCAATTTACACGGTAGTTAAACTGTGGCAGATTTACGGATGTTTCCCACTCCAAATGGTGCACAGCAGCCTGGCGTTTGAGCAGCAGACTTGCCAGATGGTGGCGCCCTCTGCTGCAGAATCACTGCACAGTATGTGGTGGAGGTGGCACAATGGAATCAACAGTGTGCTCACATTGTTGATGTAACAGTGGATAAAATCATGTTATGCTGGTCAAATGGGGCCAGAGGTGGGGGCGGGAATCTGTGACTCAGAGAACTTCATTCAACCCAGAGGAGTGATTCAGTTTTACAATCTACCCAGACCATACACAAACTCACAGTAAGCAGCAAGCAGCAGTGATATGTCAGAGAGACCAGTACATGGGCAGAGGATCCACACTGGCACCTCATATTATCCAGTGCATACTGACTCATAATAATCATTCTTCCATACAGAGATAAACACGACATCTTGATGTTGATGTGCTAAACATAAATTGTTTGGAATCTGGTCTCCATGAGCTCTGATGACTACACTGTGAAGAGGCATGTTGGGACAGGAGCTGGTGGTTTAAGGTATGCCTGTCGGGAGCCACTCCCCAGCCTCCCTTCTCCCGGTGTGGGTTAGTTTTGTCTTCCCCGAGGCAACGCATTTCTGCAGAAGTCACTGCTACATGTTGGACAATGAAAACTCTCCTCAAGTTAAACTTTACAAACTTCTTTCATATGAGTAGTAATTGTTGTGTGTGTGCTTTTGTGTTTCATATGTTACAAATGTTCAAACGAAATGTTCTAGATAGATTTTATTTACTGTACAGATCCTTTCCTTCCTAAGAAGATGCTGTCACACTGTTCCTTGGCTTTTGCACTGGGGGATGTGCTGTAATGAAACACTTCGGGAGAAATAGCGGAGGTGGATGGGGAACTATCACCACACATCTATAAACACGCACATGCTTGTACAGATTTGCATACACACAGGACTATTTTACAGGGACAGTTCACCTCAGAATAAAAGATGCAAATTAACTGTACTGCTAGTTATTAGTCTAGATTGTTTTGGTCCAAGTTGCCAAGTAGTGGAGACATTGACCATAGAGGCCAAACCGCACCCGTCAGTCGTATCCCCTGGCAGAAGGAAGTACGCATCTACTGCTAGCTCACCTAGCACCACTGAGCTAACTAATGTTACAGCTCAGCTGAGGAGGACGGCATAAACGTTTACATCTTGCGCTGTCTCAAGCATGAGCCTTTTGTCTATGAGTAGATGCACGCTTCCTTCAGTGCGCTGATGGGTCTCACATAGGTAATGCTCTTGTCATTATGTCCTTGTTTACATGTATATGTTCTCTTGTCAAACTGTTTTGTGTGTCTGTCTAAAGCACAGGGCTGGCGCATTTCTATATCTCTCTTGCTGTCATCAAAAACACGCACACATAAAAAAACTAAAACCAACCATGATCATTGATTCAAGCAAGTCTTGCCTCTGTTAGCAAAGATTTATATAACTTATTCTAAACATTATTATTCCTGTTTGGTATATTTGCTTTGACTCATTTAAAAATATAGCTAAGGGAAAGAGTAGGCTGGTAGTTAAATGACGCAGACAGGATCAAGCTGGTTTTGGGCTTATATGGGATTTTTTTACAACAAGAAAAATATAGAATGACACCAGCCTTGTGTTAGACATGAAACAAAACCACACCTGAACACTATAAAACACACAGTACTAGGAAAGTAATGAGGATTTTATTTTACATAATATGAAAGAATAATGACTCCAAACAAAGCAAATAAAAATGGGTAAACATTGTTGTCATCTTTAATAGTAATGCCTGTTGTTGATCTGTTGAAGTTCCCTTTCTTAATATTTAAAGAATGAAAAAACAACAAATACAAACATACACCAAATGTAACACCTGCAAATATACATGTTGCAAAAATAAAATTAAAAAAAAATATCTGAATGACATACAGAAGACACATCCCTGCAAAGACAGCACTCTTCCATCCAGGTGGAGTGATTGTTCTAGACGTAGTCCTTGCCCGGCTGGCCTGCAGAGCGGGACGGCGGGTAGCGTGGAGCTTTGCTTGAGCTCTCGCCGGAGCAGTTGGCGCAGAGGAAGCCTCCTCCTATAAGGATGAGACAGGCAGATCCCCATCCAACATACAGAGCGCTTCCAAATTCATACCTGTGAATAAAACACATTACACTGATACTATTGTGGACATTTGGAAAAGATGATATTCACCAGCATTATAATAATAATAATAATAATAATAACTTTATTTGTATAGCACTGTTTAAATATAAATAACAAAGTGCTTTACAGCATAAAATATCAGCACACACTCAATATCAACACAAAATACATACAAATTAAACATTACATCAACTTGAACATTACATCATAAAAGCCTTCCTGTAAAAGTGTGTCTTGAGGAGCGAAGTAAAACGAGGAACAGACTCTGAGAACCTGATTTCCTCAGGCAAATCGTTCCAGAGTCTAGGGGCCCTGATTGCAAAGGCCCTGTCGCCTTTTGTTTTCAGCCCAGACCTTGGAACAGCTAGCAGGGTGTCATTATCCTCAAATCTCAATACAAGCTGATTATGTTCTCTTCAGTTAGGTCTGAGTCACAGCTGCTAATTAAATTTATTTCTCTTGGGTCATTTTGTGTCTCTTTGTAGTCATTTTGTTTCTTTTTTTGGTAGTTTTGTGTCTCTTTGTGGTCGGTTAGTGTCTTTGTGGGGGTCATTTGGTCTGGCCTCCCCTCCACTATGTGACTTTGTGCATACTCGCCCGCTCTATCACATCCTCCAGAATATCCTCCATACGAGATTGTACCATCCCATTTCGCCGCTCTGTAACTGGGCAATCAGCTTTTTCTGTAGAAGCCACGAATCAGTGGAACACCCTGCCTGATGTTGTGGGGAGCTGCAGCTCTGTCAGCACTTTCAAAATCAACGTAAAAAATCTGTTAAAAGCTGCTCAGCTCTGTAATCACTGACTTGGTCTTCAGAACTTGTGTTTTGGAGTGTGTGTGTGTGTGTGTGTGTGTGTGTGTGTGTGTGTGTGTGTGTGTGTGTGTGTGTGTGTGTGTGTGTGTGTGTGTGTGTGTGTATCCTTGTATACTGGTTTTATCTGTTTTGCTATTGCACTGCATTTTTTTACTGTGACCTGCCATGGGACTACAGATGTGAATTAGCTTGAAGCTATAATCTGGTACGGTGCATCAAATGGTGACATTTATGTTTGAGCTGTACATTGTCTCTTTTAAATAAAGTAAAAAGAAAAGAAAAATAAATTGTGTCTCTTTGTAGTCATTTTGTGCTTTTTCGTAGTTTTTTGTCTCTTTGTGGTCACTTTGTGTCTCTTTAGGATCATTTCGTGTCTCTTTAGGGTCATTTGCGGCCATTTTGTGTTTGTGTTGTGAGTATTTTTACAGAGTGGTACTGGATGAGTACTTCTTCCACCACTAAAATGTATGTAAAACATGTGTGCATGTAAAACTAAATCATAACAACAGCATAATAAAGGACAGTTTGTTTGGCAAGTTCCCCTCCTCTGTGTCACGACACACAGCCACACTGGTAACTGATAATTAGTGTGAATTCCAGACTAAAGGGGCAGTGAAGAATGACCTCACCTGGAATTAGTAGGAGTGAATGGGTCGTAGAAGTCTTTTGCTATTCTGTGGCCATACCAAGACGTTCCCACCAGAGCAAGCAGAGCTGGGGAAAAAACACGGGCAGAAAAACATTTTATATCATTGTATTATGCAGGTTAAAACATGCAGGACGTGTATCATTTTTATGAACCTACAAATTAACTACAAGCCAAATCATGTGATAAACCTGTTGCAATCCAGTGGTCAAAGCAAAACATATGGACTGAATGGACTCTTACCAGCGATGATGAAGATAACCCCTCCAGCTAGAGCCACTTTGTCCTTCTGCTGCGGTTGTTCTGCCAGACAGGTGGTGCACTTCATGCCCACTGTTGCCACCAATATAGCAATTAAGCACAGCAAGATGGCAGACAGCATCAGCCCTCGTGTGCCCAGGACAATCCCTGGAGAAAAAGACACAGGATCCCTTGAACTCGGCAGGTTTCATTCAGTCTCACGGCTTTCTAAGGTTTTTATTTATCTATTTATTTTTGCTTTGACCTTTGACCTTATAAGTAAGTAGTTGAGTGCCCTTTCTTTCTGGCCCTGTGTTAAAATCTCGCCAAAATTTTTCCCCCTGGATCGTCCCTACTGCTTTATGCTTTATGCTTTCTAATTGCAAAATAAGTACTGATCACAAACAGTACATATACTTCTATTTCTAATGTATCCACAGTATAAGCTTAAATTAAACTTGAGAATTTGAAAACTCTTTTTATTGAATCCCAGTGTTTACAACAGGCAAAAAAAATAGGCGGGAGTGCTGACGACATCCGTAACATCCAGCTGAGGTGTGTTCTAAACATACCTATCTGATGAAGCTTGTATCAGCCTTTCATAATATAGAAATTACAAATCCTTTTACACAAATACATTTTCATTTGAAATCCATAACCACCCATAACATTTATGGTCTTTGAATTGATTTCAAAGAGGAAGAAGTTTCTAATTGAATCAGGGAGCTGCTGGTATTTGACTGACATGTCTCTACACGCAGGACGTCCTACACCTCTCAGAGGGTTTGAATGACCAGAGAGAATTACACATTCCTGTTTCACAGTTTGCACGCCCATGAATCTTATGCTTTTAAACGGAGATTTCTTATGCTCACAAATTTGATTTCATAAAGTTGTAATGTAACCATTTATTATCCCATGACCCATTTTCTTCCCACTCATGAGAAGAAATAGATTTAGGATGCATTACACTGCACTTGGTATTTGTTCACTGTGCTGTGTCTGACATGCTTTCATAGATGATGTGATCACTTGTTAGTCTTTGTAAAGGAATCTATAATGAAAACATGATGTGTGGAGCAACATTACCTGGTAGCTGGAGGAGTGAATCATACTGTTTACACTGAATCTGCCCGGTGCTCTGTGATGCACAGCTCTTCCACAGCCCTTCGTACAGCGCCTGAGCTGTGATGATGTTGTCTCCTGCGTAGGACGAAGCTTTCCATTCCACCATGGCCGTGGATGCTATCGAGCCGATGAAGCCCAAAAAGGCCAAGGTGAAGCCGAGAAGTTGAATACCTGCGCTGGCCATTGTTTGATTTCAAAAACTAAAAATGGGAAATTGATGAAAACGGAAAAAAAAAGTTTCTTGATGTAGTTCCTGGAGGTTTGGGGTGGTGGATCTGTTCCCAAACAGTGTTGTCTACCTGTGCATCCTCGGAGAATACCCTGAGGTGGAGGGAGGATCCAGGAATGCCATCACCTATGACTGAGGTTAGGAGGAACAGGATGACATCTGGTGGAGGTGACGGTCTCCTGCAACGACTGCAACTGCTCCTAAACAGCTCCACACATAATGTCTATACACTCAAACACAGTAAGAAAACACTGTTTTCACATCGAGTGTGCTGTACTTTCAGAGCAAAATATATTATTGTCATATTAATGAGAATAAAAACACATTATACAATATAAAATACAAGCTATATTTTGGGCTTGGAATAACTCATAAGACAAACTTAATCTTATCTCATTTTAGATTATTTTATTTTATGCTATATTTTATTTGTCTTTATTTATGTAATTTTCTTCAATTCTTTATTTGT
This sequence comes from Epinephelus awoara, assembly GCA_035609425.1. Taxonomy (NCBI): domain Eukaryota; kingdom Metazoa; phylum Chordata; class Actinopteri; order Perciformes; family Serranidae; genus Epinephelus; species Epinephelus awoara. The sequence continues at coordinate 15,264,114 of CM069306.1, read as the reverse complement.
CTTATTTTGTCTATTTTTATCCTATTTTATTTTTTGTTATTATTTTGTTCTATCTGTATTTATCTAATTCTACTCTTTCATCTTAATTTATCATTATTGTTATTTTATTCTATCTATATTAATATTAAATTATCTTTATTTTATTCTAGCTTTATTTATATGATTTTTATCTATTTTATTTTTTTCATCAGATTTTACCTTTATTTGTCTTATTTTGTCTATTTTCATCTGATTTTATCTTTATTATTTTGTTCTATCTTTATTTATCTAATTTTAGTCTTTTATCCTAATTTTTCTTTATTTTTACTGTATTATATCTTTATTTATATTATTTTATCTTAATTTTTAATTTTATTCTAGGTGTATTTAAGTGATTCTAATCGTTCTTTATTTTATCTTTATTTATCTTATCTTGTCTATTTTTTGTATTTTATTTTACAATTATTTTATTCTATCTTTGCTAATCTAATTTTAGTCTTTTTTATCTTATTTTTATCATAATCTACATTTATTCATATTATGTTAACTTTATTTTTTATTCTATCTTTATTCACATTATTTTATCCTTATTGCAACGTGTGCCTTTATTGCTGCGCTGACCCGTTCTCTCATTTATTACATGTCATCCTACCTCTGACCCTGTGTTTGTCTTTTTTATGTTTGTTGTTCTGGGTGATGTTATTTTGTTATATGACTCAGCGTTAAATATTCTGAGCTGCTGTTTTGCCCTTTTGGTCAGGTCTCTCTAGTAAAAGACTAATGTGTTTCAAAAGACTTCCAGGTTAAGTAAACAAAGTAAATAGGACTATTAGTATTTGTAGTTGTAGTTTTTGTTATTTCTGACCTATGTAAGGGGAAAAAAACGAATAACCGGAAAGAGTGATGAATGCACATGTTCTCTGGGCTCTGTTTGTCTTGTTTTGGTAAACAGTGACTCATCTCTGACAGATTTCTGCTGAAACTAACATAAAAAAAAAAGATTTAAAGAGAACCCTTCTGCTTTTTTCTACATGTTGTATAATATCGCAACATATAAAAAATCAACTATTTTGCACACTGTGAGCAAATATTGTGAATTAAAGGACTGTCCGCTTTTTTTGTCGTGAGCAAATGAAACCATGGCAGGAGCCGGCCGCTGACCAAAGGTTCTGTCTTGCCTAATTCAGAGTTGTTGTCATTTGCACTCTGTGTCAGTTGGCTTGTAGATCCACGAGGAAATTTGACTCAATGCTGCCGGATCCCTGTAACACAGAGGTATGTTGTCTTTCATTTATTTAAACAGAAAACACTCACTCTTCTCGCGAGGAAGAAAGACAAACATGACTGAATTCCTGTTCTCTTATCAAAGCAGCATTTCCTGTTAATTCATAGAAGCTCTCTTCATGTTTTGACAGTGAAAAATGGACAAAGAATTGGGCCTGTGTCTGTTCCTGGTGCTGCTTCTCTGTCACAAAGGCAACACACTGCCACACACCTCATGTCCGTACACTTGCCAGTGTTTCACTTCAGTCCAGATACTGTGTGCTGACGAACGGATGTCATCTTTACCCAGGAACATGTCCAGGCAGGTCAAGGACCTTATTGTAATAAAAACAGCAGTGGCATATCTCTTCCCCGACACTTTAGAGGGGAGCCCCCAACTCACCAAGCTTGTCTTCCTGAGCAACGCACTGCGAAGTATTCACGCCCAGGCTTTTGAGCATCTGACCGAGCTGCAGGAGCTGGAGATCAGTGGGAACCCCTGGCTGGAGCATTTATATCTGGGGACTTTTTCAAAGCAGGAAAATTTGATCAAACTGCTGCTTAACTTCAACAAGTTCAAGACAGTGCTTCCTGGCATGTTTGACTCTCTTAAAAAGCTTGATACTCTGCAGATGAAGGGAAACCTCATATCAGAGCTGCCTTCATTTATTTTCCTGAACCTCGACAATCTGCGCGTCCTGGATTTGTCCATAAATAAACTTGAATATGTAAACAGGGAAACTTTTTCTGGGCTGGCAAGACTGGAGATCTTAAACATCAACAACAACCTTATCAGCAATCTTACTTCTGACTTGTTTTACAATATGTCTCAGCTGACAGAGCTTCACTTAGAGGGGAATAAGATATCAGAGCTCGCTGACGATATCTTCTTTGATTTAACCAAACTAAAAGTGCTGAACCTCCGTGGAAACCTTCTTACAACCTTCAGTGACAAAGTGTTTGGATTTGCGGCCTCAGATTTGACAGAGCTGAATCTAAAAGGCAACAGATTGACTCAGTTGTCCTCTTTAAGCAGTTTGACGTCTCTTACTGACCTAATCTTGTCCTCCAACCATCTCTCTGAACTTCCTGGGGACGTTTTTAGAAATATAACACTCCTGGAGAATCTGGACTTGTCTGAAAACAAGTTCACCCTGCTGCCCGAGATGATCTTTCATGAACTAATTGGCATCAAGTCGATCCACCTACACAAGAACAACCTGAGCAAGGTAGATGCCAAGCTGTTCGAGGACCAGGTGCTCATTCAGCAGCTCTACCTGTCTGACAACCAGCTGGAAAGTCTCCCACTGGGCGTTTTCGACCATTTTGCCATCCAGCACACGATGAGGCTGCACGGGAACCCCTGGAAATGTGACTGCCACATGTGGTATTTGCACGACTGGGTGCAGAGAAACAGCCGAGACATAGAGATGCTCGACAGGATGCTCTGCAGGAGCCCGAGCTTTTTGAGAAGACGGGCAGTCATCTCCATCGAGAAGGACCAGCTGGTGTGTGAGGGGTCTACATTTGACATGCCTGATCTCAGTGGCTGTAGCCTGCAGTCTTCTGGTGACACTGTGATTGTCAATTGCAAAGTGGATAAATGCTCTCCACTGACAGTTAAGGTACAGTTTCAGGAGGATGACGGCAGTGTAGTGGAGCATATTTTGAAAGAAGAGTCTCAGTGTAGCAATGAGACAACCACTGACATCCCTGCTGAGTAGTTCTTTCTCACACTCAGACTTTGTTCTCTGTGCAAATACATCATCTGGTCTTTCTTCATACAAAAAGTCAAATTATATGTTCAAACTGTCACAGTCAATACTGTAAACAACCCAGTGGCTGATAACCAGCATGCATGCATGCTGCTGAATGATAAGAGGGGTGGATGAACTCTTTTCTTGTAAAGTTCAAAGTTCAACCCACTATATTTTAAGATCACTGCTAAAAGGAACATGTTAATAATCTGCTAACATGTTGAATCTCCAGTAACTGTCTCTGGCACACTCGGCTATGTGCACCAGCATTATCAAACTGAGCAATGATCAGGGCAGGATATTCAGGAATGATGCAAAATGTCCTTTTACGGGTCTATCATGTATTTTGCCATTTTCAAGAAGTTTCGGAACAGTTGCTAATTTAAAACGTCAATAAAATGTATATTTGCTTATTCAAGTGATTTGTTCATTCAAACATTAACAACTCTTTGAAAAGGCAGGAAACAGTTTGTCCTTATAAGGCAGTGCTGGAGGAAGTATTCAGCATTCAAATCCTTCGCTTAAAGGTGTTGTCTTTAACTCTGGAGAAACATAGTTGATTGTTGAGTGTCATTCCCAGGTCGTCAAATACCAACACTTTGGGTTGTTAGTCAGACTGAAACCACAACTCATATTTTTGATGAGACCTCGAGACATTACCATACCGGGTATTTTTTGGTAATATGTCGGGACATTATCAGTCATGTTTGTTGTGACAAAACATTGGGACATTTCCATCATACTGTATCATTATATTGCCAGCTATGTTTGCGGCAACCAAACCAGGTATTTTTAAAGAGGCATCAGGACATGACCAAATTGGGTATATTTCAATAAAACGTCATGACATTTTGAGCTGTGTTTGTTATGACAATACCAGGTATTTTTAAAAAGATGTCAGGACAAACATTATCTTTCCTTAAACTTAAGCATTGTCACAACATAAAACTGAAAATTAAAATGTAAAGAAATGTAAAGTTTAAATCTGCTGTACATGAAACATAATACTTTAACAAATCAGTGGTTTGCAGAAAAATACAGTGCCAACATTTAGTCTTGCAATTGGGTTGATGTATCATTTTATGCACTGTTGGAGGAGTTTAACCAATTAGAAAATATGTCATATAGGCTCAACTTTACTTTTGTATGTTAAATCATGATCTATGAAGTAACGTGTGGATGTAGTTGTTATTCACATGTAGTGCAGTAAAATGTACAACATCTCCCTCTGGAGTAAAAGTATAAAATGGGTTAAAAAAAATTAGAAATAATTAGAATACAAGTAGCCTGCCTCGGAATTGTACTTAAAAAGTTTTTTAGTCAACATTTTTAGGTACATTTCAGCACTGCCTTGGCACACAAATGCTTGTAGTAGTGAACCATCCTGTCATCTCAGGGCTTTCAAAAGTTGATCGAGACCAACCGGTCCTCCTCTGATCACTCCACTGCTCCCAAACACTGGCAGGGATGATAAAGAGTGAAGGAGGAGGGCAGCCTGGACACAACAAGGCACACAGATGGCTACACCTTCTATACAGCACTCTAACCCGGGGTTAATAAGGGTCAAAGGCCAGGAGGTCGATTGGGTCCTTGGTCCGAGTTGAATGACATCACAATTCACATGACAAAAAAGTGGTGGCCATCTTACTTCCAGTTGGGAGGGATGGCATTAAGTTGGAGGTAATCCTCACTTGAGCAAAACTATAGTATAAACAGGATATTGAACATTTTCAAGTACAGGGTCGTTAGCTGATGAGCAACAACACACGGGGAGGTTGTTAAATGTATGTCTTTATTCAGTGAGGGTGCCGGGGTTCATATAGAAAATTTGGAGCAACTAATAGAAGAAAATAAGTTTAACATATCACACTCTCCTAGACAAAACATTAGTTATATTATTAAAGAACATTTGTGAGCTTGTTTGTTCCAGCAAAATACTGATTTAAAATTACTTTTACCCAATGCTATGCACTAATTAGCCTATATTGTGACGTCACATTTGAACTGTAGGTCTAAATAACTTTGTAGTTTTTTAAGACCACAGCAACTCTTTTTTTGCATCGATATGGCTCTTAGTAATTTCTAAAATTCTCAGTACAGTCAAAATTCCAACTGCAGAATTACATGTGTAATTTAAGCTTGCATTTCAGCCTTGGTTAAGTGTACTTATCTTAGAAGAAGAAGAAGAAGAAGAAGAAGAAGAAGAAAAAGAAGACTACCAGACTTACATCCATTAGGGTCATCAAAGGTGGTAAAAGTAAACTTTAAGGTCTGTTAGTTTGACTTGTCGCACAACATAAATGTGAAGATGAAACCACAGTTTGGTACAGCATAGTTTGAGGTAAATAGAGTTATCCTCAACCCAAAACACCTGTCAGCATCCATCACTGCCAATTACTCTTACTGCCTGGCAAACTTACAGCAGCAGGGTCTCAGTGAAACGATGCAAAGCAGCTCTGAACCCCCACGGTCAGATCCCATCTCTCTGTCCTGCTTCGCGCCGGACACCACGCTCCACACAGCAGCTCTTCAGATGGGAGAGGAAAGAACCAGAGGGGTGGAGACATTATCTGGTGAGACACACAATGTCCAAAACAACACAAAGCACTGGGGGGTTTCCCACAGAGTTTAGACCTGCCTGTGAGGAGGGAGGTGGCGAGGGCAGGGCAGCGTCCTCTGGACAAAGAGTAGAGGTCATTTCAGACTCGGTGCCTGAGGCGAGAATTCAAGGGGAGAGGTTTTGATCTGAAAATGTAAACTAATTTCAGATCAGGTTCTTGTGTATGTGTGTATCATCAGTGTTATCATTAATAGTATAGTGTATTAACAACATTGGGCATGTGTTTCAGTCTTAAGGACAAAAATCCTAGAAATTAATAGAACATTTATTTTAACTTTGATTATTATTCTCATTGTTTTGGACTTTTTTCAGCTTCACTTGAATGAGCTCAATCAGTCGTGAAATGATAACCAGCACCACATGCTATTATGAGGGCAGGTGTCTATTAGATCCTCTCTCTCAGCCCATGAGATTGTGATACACATCCTCCATGACACGATGACCTAAACATCTCAAGGACACAAACAGGCCATTTTGCACACTCAAAATGTGAGCCTTGCTTACAAACAAGGGTCAATATTTACCCCTCAGTGCACCCAGACCCCCGGGTGGAGGCTAAAGTGGTGTTGGTGACCAAATTAAGAACAGCTGACCTGATGTGGGTGTTAAGTGGACGTAGATATGTCACCAGAATGGTAATCTTTTAGCATACTGGTACACTCGCTTTTGTCTTGTACGTCCCTATTGGAGGATAACAAGAGGCTATAAGCTCCTTATCATCACATTACAATTATGGAGCATGAATCAGGAACCATGGCCCTGTGGACCCTGTTCTTATACGTCTATACTTGTTTTGTTTCCAGCTTCTCAGATAGAGAGGTTTTATTATGCATGCATGCAGCCCGTCATTGTATATTGAAGAGTCACTGCAAAACCCAGCAGCTTGTTGCTGCAAAACAATTGGAAAAAAAAAAATACCCCCAACACTCCAATATCCAGCAGCAGAAGTAATTTCTGAAGAGGCCATTGTTTAACAGGGGAACAACATACTTAAATGTTGCTTGAATGCACTCCACATATTATTGTTTGGTAAAAGCGCTGCCAAGTAGCATTATTCATGAAACATTTTATGAATATAAAACCATCAGGTCCAAAGTTTGTTGTGTCCTGGTTAAAGGTTTGAAGAGAACAGCTTCGACTTGCTTGAAATCTAAAGTTAAGTGTCAACACTGAGAGGGCATCCTCTTCAGGGCGGCACAAAACCATCATGTGAATCACTGGATTTTGGCTCGCAAGCTTTGCAGCTGCTTTCCAAAGTAAGTGGTTTAGAGGTTGAAATGTTTCAAAAGGAAAACAAACACCAGCAAAAGTGATTCTTTTAATCTGGTGAGCAAAAATTGCCTTAAAATTCAAGTGTGTAGGATTCAGATAATACTAAAAAAGGAAGTTTTCATTAGTGTATAATCGCCTGAAACTGAGAATCATTGTGTTCTTGCTAGCTGAGATTAAGCTCCTCATATCCTACATAGGGAGCAGATCCTCTTCCAGGAATTCTGTCATGTTCCACCGCCATATTTTTACAGTGGCACAGAAAAGACAAAGCAAAGCGAGGGCCTTTCACTTTTTTTCGTTACCTGAAAGCCATGCTTGTAAAGGAATAATGAGGGGAGGGGTATTCCCTTATTGCACCCTACAGCCTCACTGCTACACGCCACTAAACCCTACACACTTGTCCTTCAAACTTGTCTGTCAGTTGTGTAGTTCTCATTTGTAATGCATTCATAACAGATTTAAAGTACATATTATCAGAGCATGGTATCAAAACAACTTTCTTTTAAGTTTAGGGATACAAAAGGATAAAAATGGACTATGTATAGTCATATTTGCATTAGCATTAGCTGCTTCATCCATGCTTCACAATTACTGGCTCTTTCATCAGCTGTTTTGCTCTTGACTCACTGATTACGTCCAGTCATCTTCATGTAGATGCACAGGACAGCCATTATTAACTCGTGTCAGGTGGGCTCATGCCTCACAAATGGTTTGTCAGATTTGCGAAACCTGAAAATTCAGGCTGAAATTGGAGCGTCTGTATTCAGCCCAGTCGCTACATGAAGATGTTGGCATTGTACATTTCTGCAAAACACAAATACCTTACATTTGCATGTCGTATCAACATTTCTAAGATGACATAATATGTGAGACAACTTTGTCGATAGGACATAGAGGGGTTGGGGGGGGTGGTGGATGGAGCATCACCCAGGTGAGATGTCTGCCAGCTGCAGACAATTGCTCAAGACCGACAAAGAATAAAACCAGTTGTTGTTTGCAGAGCTTTCTAGCCCCCACACACTTAGGCAGATGTAGTGTATCTGTGGTTTGCAGAAACGTACGATGCCAACTTTTTTTTCTGGCAATTGCGTTGCTGTATTATGGGCATGGATGGATTATTGAATGGGTTTACTCAAAAGGGACACAGAAAGGCCACAAAGAGATGCAAACTGCAAACAGACACGAAATGTCTACAAAAACAGGCAAAACATCCACAAATGGACACAAATTAACCAAAGAAGACACAAAATGACCTCATAGACACGAAAAACCACAAAAAGATGCACAACAACTAAAGAAAGATGCCAAACAACAACCAGAAAAAGAGGCAAAACACCCACAAAGTCTGGCTCCTGTGCGGGAGAGGTGGTGGGACCTTTTGCATATCTGTGCCCAGGGGTCCATTGTCTCATAATCCGCCCATGATTATGGGATGCATTGGTTTGAAGGGACACCTGCAGTGAGAGTGTATCTTTATGGTCTCCTTCATAGGCCTAGAAAACAAGACCTCCACTCCCCCTCTCCGACATTCAACACAACATCTCCTTTGAAGATGGAGTGACTTGTGATGCAGAACTAGAGTTACTTGGTTTTAATGGTCGCACCATCATCACTCTGTATGGGTCCGCTGTGATAAATTTTCCACTTCCAGTGTTACCGTGTCACGCTGATGCTAAATCCCCCCTCCGGAAGCTTCACTTCCACCAGTATGTTGTTGACTTTTTTCAAAAACAAGCAGTTAAATCAAAAAGGGATGAATTGGAATGAAGGGACAAAGAGCATTGTTCATTCACCATTGATATCGAGTGCATAATCCATTCATTAGCCTTGATGTGAACCACTGCTGACTACTTCGACCCCCATCAAGCACCATAACAACCTTAAGAACAATACTATGCCAATTCAGCCACAGAGGCGGAGGCAGTGAGGGTTTCCGGTGAGTGTCAGGGGGAGACAGTCCCTACAAGCAGGGAACCTGTCAATGTGTTTGTGAGGGGAGGCCATCAATCATGGAGCACAGCGTAGGGCCAGGCCTCAACGTGCTCCGTGTTTACTACTCTTTACGTTTGGGAAAATACTCCATCAAACTGGGGTTTTGATCGGGGACTGAGAAGGAAAAAGAAACAGTTAGACAAAAGATGGCAGGAGGGCACCAACACTGGTAAACAGCTCACATTGCCTCAAGAGTGGCCACCATCTATTGAAGCTCCTCCATCAAAACCACTCCAGGTTCTCCATCACATATAGGTACAGATAGGAGGGTCCTCTCAGCACTTCACAGCTCCTTATCTGAAGAGAACAGCCTGGCCTGAGGAGTTCTCAAAAAGCCTTTAAGACCAGGACCTTTGGGAGCGGGCAACAATAAGCCTTCTTTAGCACAGTGAAAGTGACAGCATGGTCCTCTCCCCCCTCTCAGCCATTAAACCTCTTCCTGGATAAACAAGGGGAAGGCCCTTTATGAAGATGGAGAGGGTCACAAAGAGAGGAGCCTTTGAGCTACTGAGGGGCCCGTCTTTGTTTTTGTGTTCTGGGTCTTCTCAAAGGATACTCTGATAGGAGGGGGAGCTCTTATTTTTGTCTTTTAGTCCTCCTTACTGCCAGTCTTCCCTCAGCTGTGCCAAAACAGAGATGTAAACTTAATTGACTGTATCATTTGCACAAAGTGAGGAGTTTCAATAAGTTTGGAAAGGACAGAGAGATGGTTTGATCCACATTTACATGGACTCCTGTGTTGCAATGCAGATATAAAAACAATTTTTAGTATTTGCTCCATAAAAACAATATAAGTGTAGAATATTGTGCACCTGTTCTCAGTTCTTTGAGTGACAAGAAAAACTTAAAAACAGATTAGCTACTGCTGCATATATTTCTGCTATGACCTAATCCCTTAAATTCCATGAATATCAAATTGGGAGCAGCAAAATGGTCATGGATCGTTAGAGCATGCTTACTTCTGGAGGTGCCACCGTTTGATGCTGTCAAAGGGAGGCCCTGTCTTCTGGTGATGGGCTGCCAGGTCCGTTGATGGGTTGCCAGATTTAGGGCAACATGCTGTTGGAGCTGCGTTGTCTTCGGAGTGTGAATGAGGGGCACCTGTGACCTCTGGCCACGCTCTGCTTGTGGCCCGCTGTGTGAGCACCACGCTCGGGACACACGCTGGGACTGTCAGCTCTTCAACTGTCCGTTAAATGGACAACGATTGGACGGGCACTGCAGGGCTGCTGCTGATAACCTATTGTGCATACACACACTTTTATAATCAAATCAGATTGATTGTCTGTTTATGATTATCGCTCTTCTGGTGGAAGATCATGCAAAGAACGCATTTAATCCCTGAGTAACACCAGTATCTTATTTAGCCTGGTCTTCTTTTAGTTTGTCTTCTCTTCTGATAGCTTCACACCCTGATCTATTTCAGCATGATCTCCCATCCTGCAGGAGCACATTCAGGCCTGCATGTATCAACAGACCCTGCCCTACCCTCCTCTCAGCGCTGACAGCACACCTCTTGGGCTCAAAATGACCTCTCAGGTTCCTTACCTCATTGAAGAGGTATTTAATTGCAGGCAGAAAGCAGGTATCCCTGTTTATGCAAAGGGCACGATTAGGTGTGGACTAGGAACACAGGTGGGGGGGATGTATTTAAATCGTACAAGGAATGTTAATTGAAAAGACATTCCACAGGTCTGAGATTGTGGCAAAGTGTAACCTATATAGCATTTTTCAAACATGACTACCTGATGAGGTTTTGGAGAAGAGAAATGACAACGCCATTGTAGCAAATATTGAAGCGAACATCATAAAAACATTTTATTAATCTCAAAAAATACAGTGCTTTTCAAGAGCTTTTCAAGGATTTTCTTGCTGCATCAAAAACAGAAAATCACAGCGAGCAAAGAGGCCAGGAAAATCTCCTAATGTCCATAAAAAAACACAAATGTGTGTAAACATCCCTCTCAACAAGGTTTAGAAAACATTTACAAAATGTACAAAAATATGTTTCATTGTGTGATAGTCCTTTCACTCCCCAAAGCTGATTTCCTACCACGGTCTCCACACAGAGTCTGAGGTGACCGGAGGTGCAGCAGGTGACATGTGATGGCTGTTTTGTGCACTCAGAGGCATGAGAGCTGCGCTGGGAACAAGAAAAGCAAATTGTCCATCCGGTGTCGGCACGACCTGGAAACCACCGTACAGCTTCATCGCCTCTGGGGAGGCGTGCATCGCTGAGCTGCTTTTGCAAGGCACCTGCGGAGCGGACGCAGCCGGACTCTGTGTGCCGGTCTGTCCGAGTCCAAGCGCGCCATGGTGAGGTGAGTAGAAGTTGACTGCGTTGATTTGGGTCACGCAGGCTGCCAGGTGGCTGAGGAGACGAGTCCTCACCTCTGTGTTCACCCCTTCACAGGTGGACAGGAAACGGGTGACCTCTCCTACACACTCGCTGAAGCCGGCTCTGTATTTACCCAGGATGGACGGGTCTGTGTTCACAGCAGCTGGAGAGGAAGATACAAATACATGGATTAATATAAATATGCAGATAGATAGATAGATAGATAGATAGATAGATAGACAAAGACAACAAACAACCCCCCAAAAAAGAGGCAAAACCACCATGAGTGGTTGGGCCTTTGGCATATCTGTGCCCGGGGGCCAATTCTCTCATTATCCGCCCATGGATAATAGATAAATAGATAGATAGATAGATAGATAGATAGATAGATAGATAGATAGATAGATAGATAGATAGAGTATGGACTTAAGAACGTTGTAAAGATAATATTAAAAGTTTGAAAACATAAAAAATATTGTTCAAAAATTGACTAATTCAAATACAAAAAATGTATTTAAGGCCTTCTGAAAAGGGTGGGAAACAAGAGTGTAGGTTTTGTTTTAACATTGGGGGGAGGGGGGGGGGGGGGCATATGAAAATTTTGAGTATGAAACACTTAATTTTATGCATTCTTTGGATTTTTACGCATCAAGTTGTGCCTTTCTGCAACAATTCATGGCATAAATAGCTATCTTTAATTCTGTCAAAATTAAAATCCTCTGCCATACTGTCATGTTTACTGGGTGGGGGCAAATGCACATGTTAAAGGGGGACTTGTCTACTGCGTCCCCCACCCTGAAATCTACACCTGTGAGTGGGCAATAAATCTTACTGACCGTGGGAACATGTTTACCATCTAAAGTTAGACATCCAAGAATTACAGCGCGCACATCAACATGGTCAATCCAGAAATGGTAGTTACTCACCAGTCATCTGAAGTCGCTGCAGGTTCCTGAGGTGCTTCACGGTCATCTCAAGGATGTCCGCCTTCTCCAGTTTGGAGTGTCTGGAGCTCTAAATGGTCAAAAGTGATGTTTTAGTTGTGTATATACTTATTTGATATTTGTTAATTTATCTTAAAGTAAAGCTTTAGTGTTCTTACATCTTTCTTGAGTGCGTCCAGGATGAGGGTCTTCAGCTGACCCAGACTCTCATTGATGCGCGCACGTCTCCGCTTCTCCATGATTGGTTTGGAGGACTTCAAATGTAAAAAAAAAAAAACTGTTTAGATGACAGCTTCAAAATAAAATAACACTACGGGAATATTTGCAAAACCAACAGATCATAGATACCTTTCTGTTCTCTGTCAGAGTCCGGGGTTTTTCGGGTGTGGACTCGCCACTTGCCGGTGTGGCAGCAACCGCGGATGGAGATGTCCTCTCTAAAGTACTGGCTGGCATCTTCAGGGTTATAATTAAAATCAAATCCGAATAAAAAAAACTTTATCAAAAACAGAATGATGCTCAGCAATAAAAAAAACAGTCCAGTGCAGTGGCTCCCGCCTTCTCTTCTCCTGGCACACCACGGAGCAGTTTACCGATGACAAATGTCACAAGTGACTTCTGTCTCGTAGCCAAGCTGACGTCCACTCTGCTCCTGTTTCCAGCGCCTCGGGGTTTATTTATAGAGCCCGAGCCTGCACGCGAGCGGCTCGTGTGCGAGTTCCCCGGGTTTCATCACACCGGCCAATGAGCGCGCGGGACACGGTGCCCAGGGAGGCGGCGGGCTCGTGCGTAAAAGGCGCTGCCATTGGCTACCTGTCAGGATGCTGAGAGACTGATGTACAAAGAGGAGTCAGTCTGCAGATGAAGAGTGAGGAGAGGTGGTTGTGCAGCTGCAGGTCAGGTGTGTTACTCATAAAGAGATGCTCATTAAAGACTGTTGGTGGTGTGGATTCATTTCATCTGCTTATAAACCCTTACCTGACATAAATCTTTGCTTGAAAGGGAAGGTTAAAAATCTATTTATTTTGTCAGACAAAAACACCAAGCAAGTTTTGGCTTCATTCACCTTCTCATGATACGCTATATTATTTCAGATTGGGTTGTTTTGATGGAAACAATGGAGCATGAAGCACTGCTGGGTCTTTGTGGTCAGGGATGTGGTAGTGGGGGAACAAGTGGGATTGATTACCCAGGGCCCCAATGGGAGGGGGGACTCAAAAAGCTTGGAATGAAAAGATTTGTTTTGTTTGTTTATTTCTAAGTAATAAGTGCCATAACTAAATTAACATTACATCAATTGAAAGACTGATGCTGGAGCACCAGTGTGTGCTGTCATGCCGTGTCGAAAAAGGAAAGAGAGAAATGAACTGGAAAGAAACCAAACTGAAAAATCAAAAGATAAGAGAGGCATGGATCAAAAGAGGAAGGGAGAGTGGCCCGTGGAGACTGCGTACGCATGGGGCCCAGAATTTTGGGCTACGCCTCTGTTTGTGATGATCTTTGGATACTTCAAGTGCACTTTGCTTGTCCATCTTTGCATGGGTGGAATATGGTCTTGGGAAATATATAAATGCAAGTGGCAGTATGGCACTATGGCAGTATTAAAATGACCAAAAAAAATCCTAAAATCCTACAGTGTGCCTTGGATTATTTTTTGAAGGAGATTTGCAATTTATGTTTTTACCAAGACCACATTGAAATGATGCAAAGAGCCCTTCACAAGATGGGATAAGCATTGTTTCTATGTTTTGGCCTTCATAGTTTAAGACATTACTGTGGGCTGTTGTGTGGTAGATATGATCATCATTAACTTACTACCGTGCAAACCATTTGGGCATTTTAGGCTCTGTACAATAAACTGAAATAACTAAATTATATACAAATTTATATATATATGTATATTTAAATGAAACTTTTTTTCTCAGAAATGTCTGATCACAAAAACAATTTTATCTTATTTTATTTGCATGTCATTAATTGGCTTTTTTATTTTTCAAATAAACATTAAGTGTCTTTATTGTCAGGTAAACACAGAAGCTCTTCCACATGTATTTTCTGACACTCTATTTGCAAGATGGATTTTCCAGATTATCCAAAATGTCAAACAAATTCTCATGGATGTAGAGGTTAATTAACAACCATATAATATGTTTTAATAATCAGATAGTTCAGTTAAAGTGGAAACTCTGCTGCTACCTCTGCAACAGAACGTCTGGATTCTTTAACGTTATGTTGAAATTAAATATTTCAAAAGCTTTGTAGAGAACTAACTTTACTCACTCTTGTGTATCCAGTTGTACAGGTTCTTTATCTGCACACACACACAGTTTTTCAGGGGTCACTGAGTGCATCAGACTTTGAGGTGAAGACCTCATCCCCTGACACACTCCAGGCCTGATGTCCAGTGAAGAAGAAAATCTCTGACACACTCAGCTGTCTTCTCGCTGCCGTGAACTCTGACACCTCCTGTCTGTTATCAGAGGCTGGCGGCAGGAATAAAGCTGAAGAGTTACTTCAAACTGTCTGAGGACCGACAATAACTCAATTAATTTAGTGATATATTTACGGATATGAGAAATGCCTATCTCCAAAATCTTTTCCAGGTGACTGCACTTGTTTTTGTGGAAACCTTAAACCTAAACTGCAGTTTGAAGGTAACGTTGTTTTTTTCATTTTGTCACAAATGACTGAACTGATTCACTGACTTTTATGAACACAGTTATAATTTTATAACACTAATGCCACTGTTTTAATTAAAACTTTGAGGACATTGATTGTGAATCAAAGACAAATTTACAGTGCATACTTAAGGTGACCATGGCACCATTTCAACTCTGATTTCATGCGTTAATGGGTGTTTTTGTGTCATTACTTACCGTACAAAAACATCCTCCAGATTCACCTAACACCTATTAGCTGTTTTTATTGTATTGCATGGAAAGGGTAGTGTACAAAATTCCATGCAAACATTATAAAAAGTCCAATATTTTGCACACAACACTGAGTAAAAAACAATATTTTCCATTCTCATGTTTCTACACTAAAGTCACAAACAAACCCATTTTTAAAGGCTTGCAAATATATGTATAGGAAAAAGCTTTTTATGGTTGTCACATTCAAGGATTTTTTTCATCAACACTAAAATTTACAAACAGTTTCCAAGGATAATGGCCATTTGTGAGATAGAGGGAATAAAAATAAAAAAGAAGCTGCTTTTTGTTCATTTGAAATACTGTGGAATTTGTGACAACAAACACTGAGGATGCAGTTTTTTTGTCCCCCATTTCATAGATTTCAGAGTTTATGGTCAACACTATTGATTTTTTAATCTTTTATCTTCCTACCTTTCTGTTTTTTAAGCTGTGCAAAGTTTAAAATACACTATAAAATAATTAGTAGCTGTAATGGTGTAACAAGTGAGTGTAAAAATGTGGGACATGCTGCTTGTTGCATTTTCACTGATATATTTATCAATTGACGTCTCTGTCCGGTCCAGGTTTATCTCTGGATGCCTCTATCCTCCCTGATAGACTTCAAACACTCTCTGTAAAGCTGCTAAATCCTCAGAGGTGAAATGACCCCAAAAGCCAGGTCAGTGTTTGCATCCACAGCTTCCTCTCTGTGTGTGAGTGAGACAGCTTCAAGCACCACCAGCCTCTTGAGTCAATAGCAAATTAAGTCAAATGGAATCAAGTCAAACCTTCTGCTAAAATGGGTTTGATCTGTCAAATAATTAACATCAGTCAAGATGAGTGACCATACATTTGCATATTTATTTACTAAAACCACTCATAACTGAACCTTAAAGGGTAAATTTTGTTTACTTCAAGCTGGTCTCCTTTTTCTCATGTTAATGTGTCTACATGAATAGTGGGAGCAACTTTTGAAACTGGTCCAGTTCTGAGTGAGACCGCTGCAGCCGGCAGCAGCAAAACAGGCTGCAATGTAACCACTCAGGGCATTTGGGCACTGTCAGTTTACTACCACTGAAAGTGTTTGTTTTGTGCCACTGACCATTTGCCACTGGTTCAGATTGTTATTATAAGTGGCTAACAACATTATGGAAAGGATCCCTATATTTTGCTAAAGAAGATCCTTTTTGTTCAACCAGAATCAGCCCTAAAATCACCATCGGCCAAACCCACCAAACCCCATTTAAATAAACAGTAATTTTAGCATGTATAGAGCCAGCATATTTTGACATCTTAGTGGGCAAATTAAGAGTTAAATTTAACCAAACCAGTAGTGGTGATTGTTGGAATAGTAGAAAGACAAAACAAGATGGCTTTTGTGAGTTTTATTTTGTATCTGCTGACTTTGAATTAAGTGTATTTTACAATGATAAAATCACGGTTTATTTAAACGGAGTCTGGTGGATTTGGTGATATGCTTTCAGGGCTGTTTCCGGTTGAACAAAAATAATTTTATTCTTTAACAAAAAGGTCTATCTCCGCAGGGATTATTTCCATCTTGTTGTCCGACAAAAATTTGAGCCTGTCAGTGGCAAAAACAAACACTGTTATTGTACGTAAATTGACGCTGCACAGATGCCGAGTGGTTACATTGCAGCCTGTTTGAGCGCTGCTCTCACTGATGACAACATACAGACAGTGTTGTACTTATTGTTATCGAAGTTTTGAGGTTAAACTCACAAGACACAAAACAAAATAGCTTGTTACACATTCTCAAGTAAAGATTTTAGCAGGAAAAGAGGATGCAACGTGGTGGGAAAGTCATGCCGTTCTCCTGGGATCACATAAAGTTAATCTTCTAACTGGATGTTTTTACAAGATGCTCCTTTGAAATCGGCCGAGGTTCTGCTCACAGCAGATGAGAGGAGAAGAGGCCACGCAACAATAAATTACATCCCATCAGTGCTGTTTTCACCGAGCCTTCTGCTCCGCCACAAACAACCCTTTATTGTGCGGATGGGGATGTGGACATGAGGTTTATAGCGCAGCTCTGATGTGTATCAGTGTGGGAACCCTGGGATGGGAGGCTCCAGAGAGCAAAGGAAGGGTGAGAAAGTTATCAAGGTCCAGCTTGTGACTGATAACCACAAGATGAGGGAAACAGGGGCGGGAAGATATAAATAATTTTGTTTGTGATCTTAATGTCCAGGGCTTAATATCTAGTCCTTCCTTTGCCTAAATTTTGATACAAACAAGATTGACATAAGTGTAAAAGAAGCTTATTCCCAGATAGTCAGGTCTTTATTCTGTTTAACTTATTAATTGATCATTCTTGTATGTTTTTTCATCGCTATGATTGTCTGCATATAAAAACAAAGAACTTGAGCAGGTTTTTTAAAGTCGTTGTTATAGAGTCAATTTATTGAGGATAAGATGAGTCCTTATACCTGTTGAGTTACTTGAGCCTTCTATATGTAGTGGGGGTAAATTTGACAATTTACAAGGTTCGTTGTATGATAAACATGACAAAATATATAAAAAAAAATAAAAAAAAAAATTAGGCTGGTGAAAGCTATTCATGTAAGAATTTCTATTCTCATCCTCTGCAATTTTGAATTGATTCAAAACTTCTAAAAGTCAGTTTTTAAAAACTTTTTCCACCCGTGTGGCAATGGTGACTTGAATCATGCTCTGTCCACCTTTTACATAGTAGATTGCCCAGAATCAGAATACGGTTTATTACTGTGTAGGTTTTTACATTCAAGGAATTAGCTTTAGGTTGTCAGTACTGAACATATACAGAGTGGGAGAAAATGAAATAAAAATAAGATTATCAAGAATGAGAATAAAAATTAAAAAAAGAAATCAAGAATCAAAAGCACAGGATAAAATTCTAAGAAAAATATGAAAACAAACCTTTTAATATGGAAAATATATCTGAATTAATATGAAAGATCAGTGCCATTTTTACAAGAGGTACTTTGGGCAGAAGTGTGCAAAACTGTCCAAGGAATGAGCAGAGACTCATGATAGGAAGTATCAAAG
Source organism: Epinephelus awoara (assembly GCA_035609425.1). NCBI lineage: Eukaryota > Metazoa > Chordata > Actinopteri > Perciformes > Serranidae > Epinephelus > Epinephelus awoara. The sequence goes on along the minus strand of CM069306.1, from coordinate 15,245,992 downwards.
ATCAAATATAATATAATAAAAAAAAGATTGTATAATGTATATTGTACAGAGATATAGTCCCAAAAATGTGTGTTAAAGTAATGCATGTAGATAGACGGACAGATGTTACGTAGACTATACAGAGGCCCAAGTTGTAGCAAACGGTACATGGCTACTGGGTGGTCAGTCGCTGCTAATGTTAGCATATGTAAAATGTTCTTAAATGGACAAGACAGCAACAAATTCATCCAGTGCCATCTTCCTTGGAGGCAAACGTTTGGGAAGAAGGAGCCTAATGTGACTCATTCAATAAGCAAGATTTGCAAAATGAAAGCATAGTATTTGGGGAACATGACAAATGCCTGGGTTTACATCATACGCCATCACCCAGAGTTTAAAGACACATTGAATGTGAGCAGACAGGTGTGGATTTGCACTGGGTGGTACGGGTGTGGATGTGGATCCATTCATGCTACAATTGAAGTTCCGCGTCCGGCTAGAGGTGCATACACCAGCACCAAGTGGACTGAAATTTGGAAGAAGAGATCATATTTTGTAACTGGAGCATGTGCAGTTGGTTCACTTGCTATGCATACAGTCAAATTTGGACACAAAATCTGGACTACACATGGGCATCTGCACAGAGGTCTTCACAGACCATCAGGTGGATAACAATATTTATGTCACTTGGACTATTGCAGATGCTGATGTCATGAATTCACCTTAAGGCTTGCCTTTGTGAGTTAACAGTACTGCAATCAGTTAATACAACTTATTATAATATAAACACCAGTGCCAAAACATTTGCCACACTTACTGACGTCAATCCTGAAATTTGCATCCCTGAATCAAGAATCGATTTTGACATTGGGAATCATTTTCAGTCAGATCATGACCCAAAGAATCATAATCAAATCGAGTCATGAGATACTAACAGATTCACATCCCTACTAGAAAGAGTTGGTGACATTTAATAAACCTCTTTGCAGTGGGAAGAGCCTCTGCCCAGTTGCCACACTCTTCTCCATCTTCACCTGGTCCGACAACTGTGGCCCCGACTTTCTCCTCCACCCAGCCACCACCGCTATGTGGGCAGCGAAATGACCATCCTCATCATCAAATACTGCGAAGGTTTCGCTTTCAACTGTTGGTATGAAAACATCTCAGGGCAGGAGGGGAGGGCACAGACAGAGGGGATCACTTAAACATCTCATCCAGCGCTCCGCTCGCTCTCTGTCCCTCCTTCTCCCTTTGAATTCCCCCTTAAAGAGGGAAGGGGGGCCCTCCCATAGCAACTCCCAGCCCCTGGCTCTGCCCGCCTTTTGTCCCCCTCCCCAACAGCAGTTTCTGCTCCAGAAGCCTTAGACAAGGCCTCCATTAATTGCGGGCCTGTGTGGAATACACGTGGGACAATGGGCCCAACAGAGTGTCCGGCCCCCAGACAAGGCTGGAAACAAGTGGTACAGGAATCCGGCAGAATAGACTCGTCCTGGCTGATGTCACTGAATACATTTACCTACCTCAGAGTGCATTCACTCTGCGCTTTGTTTTATTTGGACAAAAAAAAAGAAGGGGAAGGGGGAGGCAGCGGTATCAATGGAGAAGAGGAGCTGGAGGTGGGGGGGCTCAAGGATGGGAAATAACTGGTTGTCATGGTGACGCGCTGAATCAAAAATATGGTCGAATTTAGCGGAGGCAGAGATGTAAAAAGGGTAGAGGGCATTAGATTAAACCCTGCGTGAGATAAGAAGAGGCTGAAAACAGAGGTTTAGTTTTTTTAGCGTATTCAGGCCTGTTTATACGGCAATAAAGAGCGGATAAAGGAGTGGGAGATTAGGAGACTCATCTGGGCTCATGTTTGTCAACAACAACCTGAGTAGTTTCAAGTCAGCTTATTCCAAGTCAGTACACCAGCAGAGAGGATGCTTAGCTATGGCAAGTGAAGCTGCGGAGGAAAAGGGGACCATAGCAACTGGTATTTCAGCATAACAACCTGCCATCTGTCACCTAACGTGGTGGGTTCTTTCTTAAAAAAAAAAAAAAAAAAACAGCCAGCATTTAGATCTTCAACTTGGAGGCAAAGGCAATGAGACTGAAGTCTTATTGAACTCTGGGTCTCCCCCTTTGAAAAGGGAACCCAGTCATCGCCTTATCCCTCATCAAATTGAAAACGCTTTTAGAGATTCTAAGAGAGGCCTCACATTTAATTTTTAAAACCCAGACATGAAAGTGTTCCCAAACCACATTCAGCAGTGGAAAGTCTTTAAAGGACTAGTTAGCATGTAGATTATATGCATTTCAGTGCATTGTCAAAGTATCTAAGTGTATTTACATGTTAATATGTTCAGGGATACTATCGTCTTGAAAAGGTGTTGGGGGGGAGGTTGGTTAACTGTGTGTTTTCTCTCTGTGCTCCATGGGAATGTGATTTCTTTGTGCCATCAAGGTTCAAACACATTCCTGTAAGGCCATGGATATTATGAGCATTGATTCCCTGCAGCAAAACAACCTATGAACCTGGTGATCCTGACTATAAAATGAGGCTCTTGAACATAAATATACTGTAAAGTTAACTTAGCTGGTGTTTAAAGATCCAGTGTGTAGGATTTAAGGGCATATATTGGCAAAAATGGAATATAATAAGTGTGTTTTCTTTAGTGTATAATCACCTGAAAATAAGAATTGTGTTTTTGTTACCTTAGAATGAGCTGTTTACGTCTAGGGACAGGGTCCTCGTCCATTGAGTCCGCCATGTTACTACAGTAGCCCAGAATGGACAAACCAAACACTGGCTCTCGGTAGGGCCATTTGTGTTTTCACATTAGCCACCATAAGTAGCAGCCCCTCCATGCCTTGCGAAACATTAAACTGCTTTAGTCGGTGTTCTTATCTGTTAAAATCACTGGGTCCATTTGATTTGGAGAGGAAGAGACCTTCTCCGGGTTAGAATTCCTTCAATGTTCATTGCTCTGGAGTTTTTTTTACAGGGAGCCGAATTATTTGCAGACGTCTCTTCCTCTCCGAACAAACAGACCAGATGATTAAAACCACTGAAAACACTGAATAAAGCAGTTTCACATTACAAATAAGTGTTTCTCTGGCGCTGTTTGGCACATCAGAGATGGGCTGCTAGCCCTGCATCTGCTATTGTGTGCTCACCTTTACTCTCTAATAACTTAAGATCCAGACATTCAGGGTTTTTTACCAGGAGCAAAATTATCTGCAGATGTTTCACATTAAAAAAAACAGTGATGTTACGGAGGGGCTGCTAACTACAGTGGTCGAAAACATCAAAATGCCAATGTCCCTATCTAGAGCCAGCGTTGGGTTTGTCTGTTTTTGGCTGCGTCATGGTGATTGCCGTCGACAAGACCCGCTCCCTATGTAGGTATACACAGCTCATCCTAAGGTAATGAAAACATGATTCTTATCATAGTATACACTTCAGAAAACATACAGTATATGCCATTTCGTTTCTGCAGGTTTTAATCAACTGGTCTGTTTGTTTCTGAGAGGAAGAAACCTCTGCGGACAATTCAACTCCTGGTACAAACCTCCTGAACAATGAACAATGCAGGAAGTTTTAGCTGGTTGCAATCTGCAGTCCTCGCTGCTAGATTCCACCAAATCTGACACACTGTTCCTCTAAATTAGATATTTTTCTTTCTGGTGGATAAAAGATCGTAGAATTGGTTATTTCGTCTTGGCACCAAGCGAAAAAGCTCCAACAAGAGCCCTGCTGATGCACTGCCATGTGGTGCTTATCCTTATCCAAGCTTAGTCCATATCCATGAGTGTGTTTGCATTGGGATTTATGAATGTGAAGATGGCCCATTCTTGCCACTCAAGATGACTCACAAGACCAGCGTTTTGGCCACTTACGCTGTGAAAGCAGCCTGGGGGATGCCCTTTCAGCACTCGAGGACCTCTGGCTGAGTCCCCTTCACACGGGAGATCAGCCTCACTTGGGAAAAAAAAAAGTCCCTGCTCCTTACAGGGGGAGCTGTCCTGAGGGATGGCGCGCTCCTTGTCCCAGGGCCTCCCTTCTTCACCTGCCGGCTTAGTGCTCATCACTTATGCACATAATCCCTGGTTAGTGCATGTGATCCACCAGCCCGGGCCCAGGCCCCTGGCCCCCAAGCCTCCCCTGCTCACATGCTTGCTGGGTGGCTCCTGGGTGGCCATGGCAACTCTCATCTTCTCATGACAGTTAGGCTTCAGTCATGGCTCTAAGTCCCTCTTCAGTCTCTGTGCGTCTTTTTCTGTCCGCTGCTTTCTGTCTCCTAAAGCCCTCCTCTGTTTGTGTGCTGTTCTATCTATGGCTCTCTGTGTCTCTTTTCTCCCAGTGCGGTTGTTCCCATGCCTTGGCCCAGCTGAGCCTGAGAAACCGGCTATAACTCAGCAACACTGTGGCACCTTCAGGGGACACAAAAGTGCATTTCTAGTATATATTTAAAGACTGGATTCTTCATTACTTCATATTGTGCACCAAATGAAGCCCTGACCTCATTTTTATTGTACGTCTGATCTGTAAACTGAGATTGTAAGATACACTTGTGCGCTTCTTTTCACTGTGGCCACTCCAGGCCTCTGAGTGCAGATCGTCTTACCCCGACGCAACCCCACAGCCTCAACCATTAGTTTGTTTAAAGTGCTGAATATCGCACAGGCCCTTGGGGGAGAGCGAGAACCCGGCAATGTTGTGTGGCCCCACACTAACAAGTGTCACAGTGATCCGGGCCGGTCCTCCCCCTGTGTGAACGCCATGTGAGAGGCGGCTCCATCCATGCCCCTGCCACCTCCGCACAAGGCCCTCCATTGACTTCTAACCTGTTGAGGGACCACAGGAGACAAAGAGCAGCGGGGCGGGGCCCGTCCCTCCGACAAGCCTGTGAACAAACGTTAACACGGCTGCAACTGTCCACCCCCTGAATCACTGAATTTATTGACCAACCACAGAGCCCATTCAGGCCTGGAAGGACTGATAAAGGAAGGGGGACAGGGATGCCACGAAGGCCCGGGGAAGAAGCCCATGCTATGGGGACAGGAGGGAGGAGAGGGGCTTTGTGACCGTCTGGTGGGTCACAGACCTTTTACCAGACGTGGGTGCCTTTGTATCATCTGTAAAATGAGGCCAACCGTAAGTGAGCATCAGGTTGGCCTTGTGTCCCGACTATAAATCAAGACGAGGGCCTTATGAGTGTCCCACAGCCTTCAGAGAAGCTGCGTCAGACTGATGTCCGCTTGTGGACTTTATGAAGAATAAAGAGAACATGTGTGTGCGAACAGACACGTTGAGAAAGCAACTGAAATGACAACTTTTGCCGCTCAAAAGTGTGTAACAGTGGCCGTTACTCTATTCTAAGCAGGTCTGATCACTCTGCAGGGACTGTTGTGGGCAAAGACACAGTAAACAAAGACTGTGTGCACAGGCCCAAATCTTGAAAGTACACGACTCAGACAAAAAAGCGTATGGGTAAAAGAGAAAGGAGATGAAGTCCAAAATGTTTGAAATAGCACACGTCTGAGCGCAAGCTTGAGAAAATCTTTTTGGGCGAGTAGCTGGCTGTGAGGAAGAAAGGCTGTGTGTTTTAGCTTCTTTATGTCTCTCCACCACTCTCCATCTGTTGCTCTACCGATACAAAAGGAATACAGCGGAGAGTACACAAAAACCCATATTGCTTTGTGGAGAGGCAACACTATCCACCAAACTACATCGCAAACACAGATCGAAAAGCAAGACATCTCCCAGGCTCTGTACACACATCGGTGTTTACTGAAAAGATGATCCGTGCAAGTCAGAGAGACACACATGAATTCATGATGCCTCCTCATCCTCATCATGAATATTCCCAAAAAGGCTCTTCCCTGATCTGTGGGAGATTCTTTTCTCTTTGGTACAAGCGAGGACCCCCTTCCCTTATTCACAATCCCCCCTAAATCCACCCATTCACTGCCTATAGGCCCTGATCTCCACATGAAATGATACCCCTCTTTCTCCTCCACTCTCGCGCCTTTAAGCGCCCATATGCCAGGCAGCGAGGAGGCTGGGAAAGCCCATAATTGATCAGTAAGTCTTGGCTGAAAAAGTGTGACCAGGGTCAGCCCCCCACGAAGCACGCAAGAGTGACTTAATACACAGATTTATTGGGAAATGTAATGGGAGTTCTGCAGAGCAAACACAGGGATACCCGGAAACATTTTATTGAAATAAGAAAATAAGTACAAATATTACAATTTTAAAAAACATATTCCCTTGAGAAAAAAAATATGCTATTTTTTTACAGTAATTAAAGAGGAAATTTAGGCGACTAATTCTCATAGGTTTTCACATTTATTTCATTTTTAATCTTAGCTAGAAAAACATGTATACAACAGCTGTAAACAGTTTAAAATATGTAAAAATCAAAAGTTAAAATCAACTGTTATAAAATTGTCACAGCAGCAAATGTTTCATTGATTTGTTTTAATTCAATTGCTTTAATTAATTAATTAATCAATTAAAACATTATCTTAATGATGTTAAATGTTATTTTTCCTCACAAACATTTAATTTATAAAGAAAGTCCTACTTGGGAAAATGAACATAAAGATTTAACGACGCAAACACACACACGCACACACGCACACACACACACACACACACACACACACACACACACACACACCAACAGTAAAAACATTTTTTAAAAAGGGACACTGCAGGGAATTTCTGCTTCTCTCTTCCACAGGAAGAATTTCCGCTGAAGCGACTCTCAGACAGAAATGCAGCAGTAGAATATGTTCTGCCTTAGAAATTCAACAGTACCAGTTATGTTCATAAAATTGCAAAAGACACAAGTCTCCCGTGTTTCTTTGAATCCATGTGACCTAATGCTGTTTTACAACTTTTAGATTTTAGCAGCAGCAAATGTTAGTGGAAGACTGAATGTGTTTATTCACAGTGAAGAAGAAAGATTCGTCCAGTGATTTTAGGTCTTAAATGGACCTGACTGAGCAAAACAGCAGCTTAAAGGGATAGTTAGGATTTCTGAAGTGGAGCTGCATGAGGTACTTATCCATAGTCAGTGTATTACATACAGTAAACGGTGGTCGGCATGTTCCAATTTGGAGAATTGAACAGGAGTAGCACCACAGAAGCTAAGTGATGCACTGCTGTGGATGGAGGCTCGCAGCAAAACAGATTTTAGACACTTAAAAAAAAGTGTAAGTGGACACTATATCAAGAATATTTTTACCACTTTACCTTGCTGTCAGAAAGCCCCTGTCCTTCGGGACTATGTTTTCTAAACCTTGTGCAACTGTGCCATGTACTGTCTTATGCTGCAGGTCAGCGGTTTATGAAAGCTGCATTACTTTGTTCCAGCGACTTTGGCTCAGAGGTAGAGTGGGGCGTCAACTAATTGGAAGATCAGCGGCTCAATCCATGGCTCCTCCAGTCCACATGTTGAAGTACCCTTGGGCAAGATACTGAACCCCAAAGTGCTCCCGATGGCTGTTCTTTCAGTGTGAGTGAGTGTGAATGGTTACTGAGTAGCAGCTCTTTGAGTGGTCGGAAGACCAGGAAAGCGTTATACAAGTGCAGTCCATTTAACAGCCCGGAAAATCAAAAGCACACACCATTTTTGATATCCTGTAAAAAGGCAAAGTTTTGTTTCTGTCTGATTGCGGAACTTTCTGACCTGACATGCTGACCTGTAAGAAAGGGGTTCTCTAACAGCAAGGTTTAAGTTGGGAACATTTCTAATAGTGTACACTTACACAAATACACTTTACTGTCGCCCCATCCACAGCAGTACATTGCTTAGCTATTATACTCCTGCTTCTCCAAACTGTGGGCATGCAGACTGACTTCTACTGCAGGTAATACACTGACTATGGATAAGTACCTCATATAACCCCACTTTCCAAGATCTGAACTATCCCTTTAATACTGGATCTGTTTGATGTATCTGATCTGTCAGACTGAGACAAAAAATAATGGGTCAGCTAAAAGCCGTTTAAAACAATGCAAAGACTCATCTGACACTCATATACCTTTCTCAGTGTCCAGTGTTGTAGTTTGATTTTGTATGCCATTGGCAGGACAGTATAACACAGTTAGTAAGACATCCATCCATCATAAAGGAATAGTTTAAGATTTTGGGAAACATCTTGATGTGTTTTCAAGTCTGAAAGTTGGAAGAAAAGATCGATACCACTCTCATGCTACAGCGAATATTATCAGGTGGTTAGCTTAGCTTAGCTTAGCACAACTTAACAGCTAACCTGGAGTCTGGTCACCAGTGCAAGGTTGCCAGGCAACCAGCAGAGACTTTACCACCTGTAAAACATCAACATGTTGTTTTTACACTTTAAGTATGGGATAAACCAAATAAGACAAAATGTGATAATTATTGATCTTTAGAAAAACTTTACCTTTAAAAAAAGAGCAATGCTGGCTGTTTGTCATTTGTGCTAAGCTAAACTAAGCTAGCCTGTGGCCCTGTTAACATCTGGTATTATTGTCTTGGGTGATCCGATCACAAATGGACAGCTCTATGTCTGTTTACGCTTGGTGTCAGAATGCACTTCCACATGCGTCTCAACTGACCAAGTGTGATCAAATCTCACTTTATCGCTCCATATGCAAACAAACATCTAAATCATTTCCATTTGCAAAGACGAAATTGTTGTTTTTAGCTGGCACACCAAATTGATGGTCGGCCGTCGGTCAATGTTGGGCCATCGGTGAGCATCTGTGGCCCTCGATATACTATATTGTTATGTTGATATGTAATATTTCTGCTGATTCAGCAAATTGAATTGGCATTGCAGAGCCTGTCGGTGAGTGAAATCACTCTGATTGGCAGTTCACCTCAGCGCACAAGTAGAGAAACGGAACTGAAGAAATTAAACAAAGAGCTAAAGTCAAAGATGCACGGTAAATATGCTCTGTCCTTTCAACACTGGATTGCGCTGTTAATGTGCTAACTGGCTAACCAGCGTCATGACGGTCTTTTGGTTTCCCTTTTCATATGACGAATACAGATGGCCGCTATCTGCTGGTGTGGAGAGTTATAGCCTCTCGTGAAAGCACAGAACATACATATTGGTTGGCCATCAGCTGAAGTCTTTGTGGCGTGTTAATGTGCAGCTTTTAGCCGAGACACAGACGACGTGAGGTGACGCAGCAGGGGGATTTCGTTGATGCTAGTTCTCTGAAGTTGGATTGGTGTGTCTCGGTCTGTACGCACGCTTCAGCAGCAATTTATTAGTTTGCCTCAAGGAGACTATGGGAGCTTGTGGATGGCTTCAAGGTGAGATGGGGTTCCCCCAATGTTGAGGACCGATAGATGGCTCTTATATTCCCATCCCATCCAGCAATGCAAAGGATTACTTCAATCACAAAGAAAGTCATTCAGTCATCACATTAGTATCCTAAAGGTGCTGAGAGAATGTGGCCAGACCAACTCCAAATATATTCTGAGCAATACATTTGCATTCATACCTGTACTTATAGCTGACCACTAACAATCCAATCATCCAAGACATATGTTAATACCAGGTGTAAACAGAGCCTGTAACTGCTCAAGCAAATAAATGTACCATATTTCCCAAAATGTCTATAACAGAGGCCTCTGGCTCAAGTTTCAGCAGTGTGACAGCACAGTACAGCTAAAAAAGGTGCAAAGTGTTTGTCCATTCTGATGAGGTGAATCTAAATGGAATTTTATGTTTGCAGTTCACAGTGTCAGTCGGACATTGCAGCAGGAGGCGTCACCTTAATGAGGCTCCTGGATTGATCACTGGCATCCAGCAGGCTCCACATCCCAAACACATCTAAGCATCGATCACAACAAGGCTCGTTGGGGGTTTTAGGCTAAGTCTGTGCAGAAGTTTGCTCGTTGGTCACGTCGGTGTCAGAGGGGGGCAGAGATGTGGGATTGTGAATCACTGGCGTAGGTGACAGTGGAGGGTCTGGGGGGCCAGTCACCGTCCTCCTGCAGCTTCAGGGCCAGGTGCATGTAGCGCACCTTTGGGGGCTTGTTTTTCCGACAGAAGAGCCAGGAGAGGAAGGGTGCGCCCCAGCGGTCATTGGTCTCCTGGGAACACGTAAAGTATGAAAATCAGAAACTAGTCAGTGGCCGCACGCCTCATTCACTATGGAGGCGTGCGGCAAAAGTTTTCTTCACATATTCAAGATAACACAGGGTGAGAAATTGAAATACAAATGGTCATTTAGGGGGTGACGTATTCCATCAATATCAAGAGCTTTGCTATATTATTTTAATACAGATAGATCTATCTATCTATCTATCTATATTATTTTTTTGTCATATGAATTCTCAACACAAAGACCTTAATGAAATGTGGTGCAATAAAAAATGACATTTCAAATCATATCTGTTTTTAATACTTAGTTCTATCAGATTTAGTCTCTATGGTTATTTGTACAGCAGTCACGACATTTTAAAAAGCCATCAGAGGAAAAAGGAAGCAAAAAAAAAAAGAAAGTTAAGATCTAAGAATATGTAGAAGTGCTTTCCATAAAGTGAAGCCAGTCATAAACTCAAAAGCATCCCAACCTGAGGCGTGTCAGCAGAGGGCGGTTCTGTGGGGCGATTTACCCCCTGATTGCATCTGAAAACTAGCCTCTGCAAGATGATGTCAAGGATCAAAATCTACGGGAGATTTCATTGTGAAGAGGAGGAGAGGAAACTGGTCATAAAGATTGGGTTAAAGCCACAGAAATGCACAGAGAAATAACTCAAAATGAAACTTAAAAAACACGATTCATTGATTTCATTCATTAGGCAGTGTTGCAGTGATGCACTACTGAGCAACGATTCAGCACGCGGGGGGGGATCACTGCATGCAAATCACAGTTTTCTAATTGAAAAAAAAGGGAGAGATCAGTCACAGAGAGCTTGATGTCTCTAAAGCGTACCTCCAGCATGAAAGACACAGCCGCATTCACTATGACAATGATGACCAGTGTAACGCGCCAGTCATGAGGAACACACACGATCTGGGTGGAGGCAGAGCAGCAGGATGAGAGCACTCAGTGCAACACACACACACACACACACACACACACACACACACAAACACACTCCATCAACTTCATGCAGCTTCTCAGCCAGTGTTACACCTCTACTCTGCTTTCATGTTTCTACTTTTTTAATCTACAGCCAGGACATTTGTTTTTTTTTCCTTTTAGAGCAGCCAGTGCAACAACATTGAAAAAAATGTATAAAAATAAAGTTTACCTCCAGGAAGCTGTCTATGGCAGGAACAGGATACAGCATGATGAAGAGGAGGAAAGTATACAGGCCGATGCAGGACAGCATGAACGGCCCTGATAAAATTAAACCACAGAATTCAGTGACACCAGATTAAATGCTTATTTTAAACTTACAAAGACATAACACATATATGGACAGTGGTGGAATGTAATGGAGTACATTTACTCAAGTACTACTGAAGTATAATTTTAAAGTACCTGAGTTTTTCCATTTTATGCTACTTTCTACTGCTACTCAACGACTTCTCAGAGCCAAATCTTGTACTTTCCACTCCACTAAATTTATTTTAAAGCTTTAGTTACTTAATTTATTTACATTTTATTGCAAAAATCAAAAATTGCAAACAGGTTATATCAATATATCATTATGGTTAAGCCACCCAGCAGTTTATAGATTAATTTAAATTAGCCAAACCTTTACCTGCTGCAACATTAAAGTGATGAAGACATGAATGCATCAATTTATAATTCAATAAAATAATACATATAATTCTAAAATGGACCATTGTGCAAAATTAGGTGTCTATAGGTATCAGACATTTTGATTTAATGCTTTTTAAGACCTTTACAAGATAATTTTTAACCAAATTTAAAACACATTTTTGGACAAATAATCTTTTTCTTATTCAAATATCACAGGTAAGTTTAAAGGTGAGTAGTATATAAGTAGTTGCGTAGGTTTTATATAGGAATTTGGTCATTAGAGTGAGTTAGGTTAATCTACATTTTGCCAACAGATCAGTGCAAGTATAAAGTAAACATTTTTATCATCAGAAATGTGGGCTTTCAGTTACACAAGCTTGACTCATTTTAACAAAAATAAATTAAAAGATGGATAAATTAAATTACATTAAATGCTATGGCAATTAAAACCTCGCAAATTCAAATTTAGGTTATTAAATGACTTTTAAGGCCTAATATTTAAGACTTTTTAAGGACCTGCAGACATCCAGATATAGAGTACTTTTACTTTTTGTTTTTTTCAAAGTATATTCAGGTGCTTATACTTGTACTTTTACTTACCTAAGATTTTGAATGCATTTCTTTTACTTGTAATGAGTATTTCAACACTGTAATAATTATTGTACTCAAGATCTGATACTTCCTCAACACTGTATACGATGATTATTGCCAGCAGAGAATGTAATGTTATTTTTGTATGTCACACTCACTGAAGAGATTTAGAAAAGGAACTGATGCATTTGGGAAAATGAATTATAATTTGGAAAACTGATTTGGAAAATTACAGTTTAGAAAAAACGTCTCGAGGAATTTCATTTGCTTGTCTATCAATTTTCTATCCAATATCTCATTATATTAATTTTTATAGGCACAATAAATAATGTGCCTGGCAAATTTAAACTCAGTCTGTGCTGACAGTAATCTTTCTTCATACGCATCACCCTGACATTTAATCATCGCTCCAACAGGACTTAACGAGTCTTACAGTTCTTGTAGCTCGGTTGTCTGAAGGGCTTCCCCTTGGAGAAAACGATGGCCACAGCCAAGTACTGAAAGGAGGAGACGTAGAAGAGGGTGGTGTTCTCGTAGTTCCTGATGTTTTTGTGGTCGTGGGGGATGCTTACATTCACGCTGTGAGAGGTACTGGACACATTACAGGCACTACAGGGGAAGAGAGGAGGGAAGCAGACAGTTAATGCAAACCTCCCATCTTTTTGTCTACTGACCAGCTTACATTATATAAAATGCCTTACTGAATACAGCTACAAATTTACAGACAGATAATTGGCAGTATAAAACTCAGAGTTGTATTTTTAAACCAATTGGAGGGACAAACAATGGATTTGACAGAGATCAGCAGGGACAAAGCTGGAGCGCAAGCCGAGACAAAAGACTGTCTACAGTGGCATTTACATATATTTACCAACCAGTGATTTACTGATTATTCATTTAGCAGGAGCTTGTTTCAGACGTGTTACTCACTCTGACTGAGGCGTCCATATCTCATACCAGCTCTGCTGTCGTACTAAGAGGAAAGCCAGAACCTGGAAGACCAGGCAGGTGAGGATCTGGGTCAGAACTGAGCAGAGCAGCGGACCAGAGATCAGACTGGACGGAGGGCGGCGCCACACCAGCTCCTTCCATGCAGGGTTCAGACTCACTGAAAACAGAAGTTACTGTGAGTTAATGGAATACATTACCCAAAAAATGATAATTTGCTTGTCAATTAGTCAGCCCATGTTACGCTGAATTTGTGAAGAAGACTTTTTCTTGCATGTTTCAGTGGTAAATGAAGTTTATAAACAGATGTTTTGCTTATGCTAAACTTTTTACACCAATTCATCAAGAATTGGTCAATTTGTGATCAATTTGTGGGTGAAGTGTTCCTTTATTACTGTGAGTTATCATATTTGATTTCAAACTCAAACACTGATTAAAAGCATTTTATTCTTAGTGCTGCTCACTTGTGAAGGCGATGATGAGAATGATGGCGATGTCGATGAAGAGGAACTGGAAGTCTCCCAAATTGCTGAGAATCTACAATATCAGAGAAGTTAAAAATTAACAGTCACACAGAAACAGAGGAACGGATCAACAATCTATAAGACTCACTGACTTCAGCCCAAATGTAAATCAGTGTGATCACATTACGTCACAGTTCATGTATTTTACTATACTTCCCTTTTCCTGCCCATGAGCCCTCTGTATGTCGTGTAGGAACCGTACCAGTGTTTGTAACTCTGAGGCAAGCTAACAAATGCAAGACCTTAAATAATATGTCAAAAACATATTGCTTTGCCTCATAAAGTTTAAAATACCAAGGACATTAATAAAACACCATGAATAATGTCCATTGTGTTTTTGATGAAGCTCAAATAAAACGATTCTCAAAGGTAAAAAATAAACTGTTACACTAAAATATTTTTCTTTTCCCTTTTAAAGAGTTTTATTCAAGGTAAATCAAATAAGACAATGTTGTTTCTCACCAAGTGTTAAAAGAAAAATATTGGGACTGAACTGTGAAGTGTAACACTGAGAGACAGCAGGGTGTTTACCGAGTACAGCAGGGTGACACTGAGGTACTGGATGATGCTGTACAGAGCCATGAACTTGAACACGCAGAATGATGTGATGAGGGCAGCTCGGCCCTCCCTATGGAGGACAAGAAAATCAGAGATAATCAGAGAGCTCAGTAGGAAACCTTTAAAAGGATCAGTATTACTGTATAATTACGCCCCTGGTGGTGACAGACAGAACTGATGTGAAGAAGGTTTAAACAATTTGTAACAAATCTGAAATGTTAAATTCTCTGTTCTGGATGATTCTCTGTTCAGGAGTGAGGTGCTACCTGATGAGGTTGGGGACGCAGGAGATGTTGGAGGTGGAGGAGGTGAAGGGTGAAGCAACAGAAGCCTCCAGCTCAGACAGGGAGATCCCACTGTGAGCTCTCTTCAAAGCCTGAGACAGAGAGAGCACTCACTTAGTATGAGCTGGTGTGCTACATGTTTATTTCAGTAACTAGATTTTTTTCTATATTTTAGGTGGAAATATTTTACATCTTTGTAGGTCTCTACTAAATTTTGAAAAAGCTTGATTCAAAATTTATAATTAGCTATTTTTTTGTTCTGCATGTCTATTCATTGTGTTTAAATCTGGTATTTCAACACACACTAATATCACTGGAATTATATTATAAGTATTATACTATTTGTAGACTTAGATTCCAGTGTGAGCTGCGTAGAATTGTTTCCAGCTCATGTGATCCAAACATTTCCAATAACTCCAGAGTGTTGTTAAGTCCAGAAGTCAAAATTTATTTAAAAAAACAATAGATGTAATCATTTTTAAAAATCACAACATCTTTTAATGTGCTTGAATATTCTGTTTCAATCCAGATTTCAGTTCCAACGCACAAAGGGAGACATGCACTTGTAGTAACAGGGCTGTCTAGCAGTCATCTAACAGCATCATAAATAACATTTATTCATTAAAGAAAATCAATTTAACAGAATCACCTCAAGGGACCAAAATGTTTTGTCACAATGGGTAAGGTAATATTTTTTACACATTCTATCACTGCACTAAAGCTACTTTTTACAACTGGTTTGTTTACCTGTTATTTCTCTTAAAAAATACAATCTTGAAATACAAAGTCTGCTACATGGATATTATTGTAGCCGAACTTGTGCCAATCAGATACTGCCATGTAGGAGTATTTTACAAAGGCCACATCAGTCTCATATGAGATGGGATTAAGTGTGTTGTTATGTTATGTTTGTGCACATTAATTAAAAATAACCCAACACTTACTCCACAGTCATTTGCACCGTCACCACACATCCCGACAGTGTAGCTGGAAGGAAAACAAAGTGAGTGAAATTATTTGACGATGATGAAACTGTATAATCAGGTGAAATCCCACAGATTTAAATTAAGCTCATCATCAGATTTAATCAAATGAGAGACTCACTCGATGCCCTGCAGGACCTCCACCAGCTGAGTCTTCTGGTCTGGAGCCATGCGGGCAAACACTGTGGCTCTCAGCAAAAGCTGCAGCACCCCCGTGTGGAGAGACAAGGAATTACAGCAACTTCCAACATGATGCCAGCATATATTACAGGGACCTAAACTGCACCTATTTATCTGTAAAATAGCTTTAAATCTGATGCAAACTTTATATTCTGAATATGAAGATGTTTATGTGTGTGAAGATGAGCGTGTACCTTTTGGACAATTTGAGGGAAGTGCTCGGTGATAACAGCGAAGGCTCTGCCACTCACAGCAAAGTGATAGGTCAGCTCCTGCTGAGTCATGTGCTTGTCATATAACCCATCCTCCAGGTGTATCTCCACAGTCTGAAGGAAAAGGATCAATCAATATCACTACAGCACCAGAAAACTACCAACTTATGTATTTAAGCTCATGTTGGATGGGGAAGATGTTTCTACTCTTGTTTTAACCTTCTCCTCATTCACTTCAGTTCAATCCAATTTAATAAAAATGTATTTATACGGAAGGAAATACTTGTGTCAATATAAAATATTAAAAATATACAAGATATAAAGGGTTTAAGGAGCAAAAAGCAAAAACCAGTACCTAATAGAATAAAAATAGAAGTAAGATAAATATAAGAGCTACTAAAAATGAACTCAAGTGGTGGAAAAAGTCAGACTGAGCCTGATAACTCAGCTGATTTTTGTCAAAATCTAATCAATTCATTCTTGAATCCAAGTGGACGTGTGTGCCAAAATTTAAGAAATTCTCTAAAGGCATTCCTGAGGTATCACGCTCATGAGAACGAGACGAAAAGATGAATAACCCAAAAACATAGTGTCCTGGCCACAGCTGTCCCTGGGGCAGAGGCATCAAAACCCCCCACAGCCTATCATGATTAGCTAAAATTGTTTTTGGAGCAGTATCTGGAAGCTTTCCCAGGCTGACAAAATCTCTACCCCTGATAGAAAATACAAGCAGACCACCTATTGTGCTCTCAGGCTTTCTGTCTCACCTGACTGTCCTTGTCGGTCTGAGCAGGGTTTTCAGTGTAATGCCATGTGATACTAGCAGGGTGGGAATCCTTAGGAGGCGCCGCATCTGCAATGATGACCCTCTCATGTGAGCGGACCATCCCGCAATCCCGAGCCACCGATATCGCTGTCAACATGTTGTCACCTAACAGAGAATGAAAGAGCAAGAAAGTTGAAATTCACGACTGTATTCTTTACCAGGAGACACTGCAATGATGACACATTAAAACATGTGGAATACGTCATTAAAGTGATTTACCCGTGACCATCAAAGTGCGGATGTTAGCTTGGTGTAGTTCCTCTAAAACCCCGGCAGTCTCCTCTTTTATTTTGTTCTGCATGATGATCAAACCGAGGAACTCCATGTTGGTTTCTATCAGGTCCCTAAACGCAACAAATCAGACATTTTATCATCATAGACACCTTTTATTTGTTACTACTATCGTATAAAATTCACTTTATTGAATCAAAGACTAATTTGTTTTGTTGACAGCTAACCTTTCTTGCCTGCTTCTACAGAAGTTAAATACTCCCTACATTTATCAGAAAGATTGTAGAACCATCCACAAACAATCAGTTGGTCATGTGAGCTTGTTAAAGGAATAACTTGGATCTAGGCAGCAGTAGACCAGCAGCTCTCGTATTCAGTGAGCTAAATTTAATGTTTTTGTCAACGGAGTCTGGTGGCTTTGACTCGAGCACAGATGAGGAAGTGAAGTTGTTAATAGCTTCCTTGTGGGAAAGGGTTGTCTACATCAAGGTAAGGCAGTAAAAGTTTAGCGTACATTAAGTGATACTGCATGTTGACCGCCATTTACTGTAGATAACCCTCTTCAAAAGATCTAACCTGTCCCTTTAATCTAGCAAGATAACCAAACACTTAATTAATATTGGGCCAATTTCCTGATTGCAGTTAAGCCCTTTAACACAGATTGCACCACATCTTGTGGTTGTGCTGCATTCTGATAGGTTGAGGCTCATGTTGGTCAAAAAACTATCAATACTTCTTCTATGAAGTTGTTGTGCGTGCAAAACTACGAGTCCAGCAAACATCTTGCACTTTGATTATGAGATAACTGACACCATGGCACACATGTTTTAGAGAACTGGAACATTTTCTGCTTCTGTAGCAGCACTGTAAATATTTGGACATGATGGCATTTGATCCATGTTTGCCCAGCTATCAGTGGAGTGAAGTCCTACAGATATCATATGGGAAGTACAGGCTGATTTTCGACAGTTGCAGTATTTGAGAGTCTCTGTCAGTAGCTGCACAGTGTTATCTGTGGAGGGAGGGAGTACCTGCTGAGGTTCTGGACTTTGTGCCAGGAGAGTTTGGACTCCAGCTGTCGATGTGCCAGGGCAATAACCCTGAAGCCCTGTCTGGTGTAGGTCTCCAGAGTCTCTGTGAAGCTCTGTGGGACTGAAGAGAGGGACAGAGCTGTGTCAGTCTGGCCTTTTTAGAAGAGTGTGGTATTTGTTTAATGAACAGGAAAGAGATAAAGACGCTGTAGCAAAAGACACTGAAAGATCTTTTAAGATTTATTGTCCACCCACAACCTTTAACCCACAGGAGAAGTGTCAGACCTGTGTGCTGTTTGCAGAGGCTGGCCACAACCTCCGGTGCTCCTTTCAAGAAAGCGTTCATGTGTTTCTCCCCCAGCCTCCTGCCCACCACACTCATCCTCTGCAGGGCTGAGGAGAAGGGGAACTGACGCACGATACCAATCTCACAGGACTGAGGAGCAAAAGACACATGTTGCAGCGTAAAAAAAAACTTCAAATCAGTTGTTGTTTCACTTCAGGTTTTGAAGAATGGTTCAACATTTAAAAAAATACGCTCTTTTTCTTTCTTGTCGAGTCTCAGATGAGAGGATAGTTTTTGGGGATGGTTAGCTTATCTAAGCATAAAGGCTGGAAAAAAGGGGAAACAGCTAACCTGGCTGTATAAAACAATAACAGAATCTGGCAACCAGCACCTGGAGTATTTCATAACTTTAAGGTTGCTAGGCAACCAGCGGAGACTCCAGGAGGTCGCTGCTCCCGACTAAGAAAAAACAAAAGTGCATTCCCATGGCCTGGTAGTTCCCTGCAGAGTGGACTGCACAGGGAAATCAGCCCTGTTAAGTAAGAGTCCAAACCGTAGACAGGACACAATGCTCAGTTCAAATTTCTTTACAGCCAAAATCAAATATACTGATGACACAATAGTGAAGTGGAGAGTTACTGTACCATGTTCTGAGTTAGTGGATTGTTCTGATTGGCTTCAGGGAAGAAGTGCTTTGGAGGTCGCACAACTGTGGGCATTATGGGATCGTGGAGCGCAGTCTCTTTCTCCATGGGCTCCTCTAGGATCTGAACAAAAATTAGATCATGTAAAGTTTTACTGGTGTGACAAAAAAATCCACCTTAGCCCCAGCTCCCTCCTGAAAGGAAGAGGCATTTTCTGCTGTTCATGCTGGCGTATCCATGGCACCAGACTTTAACCATTCTAGCCAAGAAGAATTTGCTCTGCCAAGGCTGGGTGTAAACATTAAAAGTCTTTGCTTACCCAGCCTGTCGCGTTGAACATTTTGAGGTCTAAAGGGTCTCCAGAGAGCTCACCGTCTATCTTGGTGAGTGAGTGGCAGGTAGCCATGCAGGCCACAAACACAGTGTTCACCAGGGTTTCGTTAGCTGCATCAGACTCAGGGGGAGAAAAGCTGTAAGAGAAGAGAAAGTCATACACAGTTATGGGGTAGCTCGTGGACTCAAAGCACATTCAGGACAGCGACTCCCAGCCCTGTGCAGCTATATGGATGACATCACCACGCTTCTCCAGACAGCTGCATGCACTTCCAGGCTCCTGGAAAGGCTTGAGGAACTGCTTACCTGGGCCCGGTTAAGAATCAAACCAGCCAAGTCCCGAAGTCTCTCAACCCGGAAGGGGGTCAGAAATGACAACATCTCCTTCCTGGTAAATGGCGAGAAGATCCCTTTATCTGACAAGCACATGGTTGCCACGGTGACATCCCAGAAAGAGAGGTGGACAACTTGGGAGGCGGTGATAAAGCGATCCGTCACCTGGGCTGACATGTGGAGGATACCACAAGCACGCCTCAGCTTTATGATCAGGGCAACTTATGACACCCTTCCAAGGCCCCAGAACATCAACGTCTGGTACGGTACTGAGGAGAGCTGCCAGCTGTGCGGCTCCCAAAACCCATGTCTGCAGCACATCCTCTCCACCTGGAAGTCAGCGTTAATGCAGGGCCAGTATAGATGGCGCCACATCCTGGAAGCACGCAGGCTTGAGGTGAATAAGGACAGCACAGTGCCTTCAAAGAGACGCATCAGTTTTGTTAGACAGGGAGACCAGGGCCTGTCCAACACCACTAGGGCTTAGTCCCTCATGACTCCTGGAGTGGAGTGGAACCTAATGGCTGACCTCAACCAGCTGCTTAGGTTCCCTCAGGAGATTGCCCTAACCTCCTTGCAACCTGACATCATCATCTGGTCTTCCCTCACGACGGTCTTCATGATCGTTGTGTATAAATTTGCACACATTTTCTGAAAGTCAACTGAGAAATGGTTTATAGACAAAATAACTAGACAAGAATATCTGTTTTTGGCAGATCTAGCAAAGTAAATATCTGCCAAATCATCACATTCACACAAAAATCCCATAAAAATCCAACTCTGCCATAACTGATTAACTTCCCACACTGACCAAACTTAACCAGAGATGTTAAAGATATTGTTACGACAGCATAAACATAATGCCAAAGTCTCTGATGACTGATACATTTATATTGTCTCACTGATATATTGTCAAATTGCCCAACCTCAGGTCTTGACCTCTAATTGACTCTAATAATGACTTTGTCTACACTCTAAAGCACCTTTAAAAACAGTTTACTAAGTGTCTTGACAAATAAAGCAGGAAATTCAGGGGGCAATATGACAGAAAGCTAAACAGGAGCAAGACAAAATTACTTATAAAACAACAACAGCAATAAAAAAAACGATAGATGTAATAACAAGACGACAATAGAAAGAGATGGCGTCACATAAAAGCGAGTCTATAAAAATGTGTTTGACCTTTGAACGGCCAGAGAGTCCTCACCTGAGGATCTGAGGTTACGTTTCAGAATACTGAGGGGGAGAAAAACAGCGGGCTTTGCTATTAACAATTTAAGAGCCCTACAACAACATTTCGGAATTTTAGCTTTTTGTCTAGTTTGCGGTTTCTCTCAGGAAACTAATGCAAAGAGGATTACCTGCCATCTTCAGCTCTCTGAACACCCCACAGGTCCAAACCATCCTCAGTCAGGGTACCAGTCTGAGGGAAAACAAAACATTTACAGTTAACAAAGCACCAACGTGGATCTCAGAGCAGGAAATCAATTCAAATACCCCAAACTTCTCAGAGGTAAACCAAACAACATTCAAATGAAAATGATAAATGCTTGTTAAAGACATTGCATTTTACAGCAATGAAGCAGAAAACAAAAAACTGGCTTCAGAGATCATGTCCCTTACATCATATACATACATCAGATGGAAAATGAGGGGGAATCTGAAACTGAGTGGTGAAATTACGATCATATGGGGGAAAGATTAATGAATAGTGTGGTGGCGGAAAGGTCTAGAAATGTCTGACAGTTAGGACTCTGGGGTGAAGTCAAAGAGCAGAGTGACCTGGCAAACATTGTGATGGGGAAACAAGTTCCGGGAAACAAATCAGTACCCATCGCATTAACAAATTTAAAAGCATGATGCTTTGTGTTTCGGCCAAATGGCCTCACTGGATAAAGTTACAGCACTGCCTCAAGACACCACGAGTCATTTTAATTTGTGGTTTTAAAGGCCATATAGCTATGAAGTCATTCTCTTCTTGCATGAACTGGAAGTGGGTTTAGATGCCTCATTACTAATTTTCATGCACTCTGAGTCAGGCTCCGAGATATGATCGCTGGTGAACACAGACCTGAAATCCAGTGTTGTGCACGGACACACTACAAGAGACCGTTTATTGAATGTGCTTGACAGGAAGGTAATCCAGGCACTCAGAAGAGATACCAAAAACAAGGAAGGAAATATTAAAAAGCTCTACTGTAATGGCTTAATCATTAAATCGTTGCAGGTCTTCGTCGGGGCTTTCGTTCCTTAGGCTCACTTCCAGCTTATAAACTTAAACACAGGCATTGTTTACTCTCACAACATACAACACAACACTTTTACTGCTGAAGCCAATTCATGTGGATAATTGGAGGACTCAGGAAGTTACAGTTTCCAACAACCTCTCACTTTATGCTAATTGTGCCCACTGACGTCCCAACGTCAGCCACATTGACATTTAATTTGAAACCACACATCCAGTTGAAGCATCTGATCAGTCTTGGGATGACTGAAAGATGATCACAAGATTTTGTTTTATTTTATTTAAAAAAAAAAAAAAAATTGAGAGAGAAGACATGGAACCAAGCTGGTTCATTTTAATCTGTGTGAACGGAACTTTGAGTTAGCTCTTGTGAAGTGTGAACATGCACACTGCTAGATTCCACCATACAACCTGCATTCTCTGAATTCTTAACAAAAAATCACACTGCAAGAAATGCAAACTGAGGTTAGGACTACCTTGTCAAAGCAAACCAGGTTCAGTTGACCACACATGTTGATCCTCTGAGGACTGATGCAAAAGATGCCGACGCGCTTCAGACGACGCTGCGCGTACACAATACCAGCTGTCATGGCTGCGGGTAGGGCCGGGGGCACAGTGATGGTGATGATGTCCAGAGATTCAATGATGATGGTTTTAGCTGGAACCTGGATGAGATCGAGGAGGAACCATCAGTAACTGACATACAAGAGGATTTCTAGAGGATGACAGAATCCTAAAGGCTCTTGGAGAAGCTGCATACTTAGTAGGGTCGCCCCCTTATAGTCGACCAAACATTAGTCGACCAGAAAGGTCATTAGTCGGAGATTTCATTGGTCGCTTAGTGGGCGACTAGTCGACTTAATGGCCCTAAATGACGACTAGGAAAATTCTTAGTCGGGGGCAGCCCTAATCCTTAAAACATCAAATCTGATGTTCTCCGTTCATGACCCAGAAGAAAAAGACACCTTGTTCATGATGCTGAGGACGATGGTGTAGATGAAGCCGATCCCTGCCACGCCCACCAGACACAACAAGAACAGGTAAGCATCTCGGTACAGCTTGAAGTCTGTGGGTTTAGGATGGAGGATGGAGCGCACGAGTTGGCCTTTCTCTGTGCTGAAGCCTGTGGGGACACATGGCATTGGATTATGTTCTTGTCATCACTTGTAGTGTCTGAGTATGTGCAGCTCGAGGGGGGTCAGTCTGTGCCCTACACCTAAATCATCACAGCTATTTTCAACACCAAAGCTGCAAGCTGTTCTCTTCTCTGTCACCTGTTCGGACCACAACAGCCTGCACAAGTTCTCCAGCGTAGAAGCGGGTCTGGATGACACGAGTTCCACAGAACAGGGTGTGTCTCTTGTGCTCCTCAACATCGTAGCTCCCAGCCGCGTCCTCACCTGAACTGGGCAGACTTGTTTTGGTAACTGGCACGCTCTCTCCTGAAGATAGATGGACACCAAAATTCCACTGAATTCTGTTCATATTCATAAGACGTCACATGCAGCACACTGTCGTACAGAAGCAAACATCCAGGCCACTACAGTCTGAGTTTATGGTCTCTGACTGCTCAGACCTGAGGTCGCATTGCAAAATATCAGACTTGTTTCTTATCTACGACCACATATCACAGAGTCCCAAATCAGAATTAAAAGGATTGGATTCCATGTCATTTGTGCTGTTCACACTGATATGAAAAAAATAAATAATCTGAGCCAAATACGAGCAAAAAAATATCGGGTTTGGGACACTTGTACCTGCAGTCTGAAGTTAGTAGTTACATGTGTTGGATCATTATTTGTGATGCTGGCTATATCACTTCATGCAGTAATTATTATTAGTAGCAGCAGTGGAAGTACAAAGACACATTGGCTGGCTATATCAGTTATGAGCATTGGTCAATAGTACAGTGTGGGCGGAATATAATATTCATATAATATTTAATATGACCTGTCAGCATGCTCTCATTCACGATGCAGGCCCCGTGGATGAGCACGGCGTCACAGGGCATGATCATCCCATTTGCTGGAATAATGATGACATCACCGGGCACAAGATCTGTTGACATGGCCTCCTCAATATCTAGAAATAACATTAAGAAGAAAGGATACTGTGAGACATCAATAATGTGATTCATGTATTACAGATTAGCAGAAAAATAATATGTATTATACACAACATTAAAAAAAGTTTAAACACTATAACGTCATCAACATCAGTCATTCCTGAATGATGACGGACAGTTCTGTGACAGTAGTAAAGACAAAGTAAAACATGCCTTTATTTCCTCTGCACACTGACACACGGACCACGCTGTGTGCTGCCACCATGTCGTGCAGCATCACATATTGCTGGAATAAGAGAGACAGTGCATAAAAAAAATTGGGAAACATACTTCTGGAAACACACAAATGGACAGGATGCTGAGAACAGGCATCTCTGGAAAGATTATTAAGATTATTAGGTTGTGCTATAACTACATGACTCACCTTTTTAATGGTATACAGTGAGGTAGCTATTGAAATCACAGACATGAACACTATGGCTGTAGCGTAATAGTAGTAGTCCTCCGCGCTCCACAGAATGACACTGAAGAGCTGGAAGATGTAGAAAGGATTCAAAACCTGACGGAGACAGAAACATAAAAGATTAAAAGTGATGCTGTTAGTTTACTAAAAGAAGTGCCAGATGTGGTATTACTCAAAGAGCTCTAAACTCACTTCCTTTATGAGGAGCTTGAATAGAGATGGCACTCTTACAGCAATCTGATTCTCCCCGAAAAACAACCTCCTGATGAGAGAAGAGATTTGTAAGTTTAATATGATCACATGCCTGTGCCAACTTTTTTCTATATTAGAAAATGAGATGAGAGTCCAATCTGTAGGAAACATGAAATATGTGTATGTACCTGTAATCCTGCAGTGTTTTAGAAAGCCCAGAGCTGTGTTCAGAGTGGATGCTTGCACAGCTCACCTTCACATCCTCCAAGCCTCTAGAAAAGTTGCACACATTCATTTCTACTGTGCAGAGCAACAGATGTACATGTAAATGATTTAGTAACACCTGGTGGGAACCTGGTGGGATTTAGTTTATTTTAGGGACGCATGAAAATATCAGCATGTCATCGGCATCTGCTGATAAAGGCTTTAAAATAAAAACTGCCATCAGCCCGAAATGAACACGTGAATGACGTTTTAATTGATGCTGAATAATGGTCAGAAAAGCATTGTTGTAGAACATTATGGTAACTGACATTATGTCATCACTTCATCAAAATATCCTATGAGACATTTGTGTGAAATGTTGTCATAATAAGCTTATTAATTCTTGAGGTATGGCCTTTTTTTACATATACACATATTTATTTATTTTTTATACATTCTTTGTATAATTTTTTATTTTTTTTCATTTTTTTCTTACTTTCTTGTCTCTTAGATTTCCTTTGACTGTTCTGGCTTTCTCTGTTTGTTCCTGGATTGATCTTTTTGTCCTTACTAATCCTGCGTTTGTTTATAATACTCTGTACATCTTTATTGAATTACCAATAAAAATACCTTGTTTGAAAAAACAAAACAAAAAAAAGCAAGTGGATATTTGCTCCAGTTGTAATAAAATTCCCACCAGGTGTTACTGAGGTATCGCATTTATGAGAACGGGACAGACGGACGGATTTGACAGAAAAACATAATTCCTCCTGCCACAGCAAAATAAGACATGTTTTACATGTAATCTCAATTAAATTAGTTTTCTGGTTTGCTCAGTAAAATGTGCGCCGTTTTGAAAAGCATTGTATTCTACGTCTGCATTTGCCAGTGGGGCCATCATGGTAAGAGTAGCCATAACAATAATGTAAATCCCACTATTGTAGAGACTTGGACTAAGTGGAAAAATATGTGCATATATAAGTATCGGCGTCGGCAACTTGCCAAAGTGAGTAAAAAATGTAGAATATCGGAAAATATTGGATATCAGAAAAAAATTAAATATCATGCATCACTAGTTTATTAAGCAAAGAGATAATAAACAACACAATGTTTTTTAGTGGGACTCTTACTTATAAAATTCAAAGTTCTGTATGACATCATTCCAGTAGTATTTGGTGCTGTGGTGGGTGAAGTAGAGGATCTAAGAGAGAGGAGAGAGAAGGTCAGATATCGACTGTGTAACAACTATACAGTTTAAACCAGCCAATTAAAAGTGTGGACTCCAGACTTAAATATCTTAAAAACCAATCAATTACTCAAAAAGTGATTTATAATAGAAAAAAAATCTAGAATATAGCTGAGCAACAAATGATGACAAATAAGAAACAGTTTTCCTCTGATGTACCTGAGCGGGCTGTGTCTGGGCAAATTTCCCATGATGCTCCTTGTGCGCAGCACTAACGCCCTGGTCTCCATTTGGCAGCTGAGCCGTGGACTGCAGATCCAAGCTGTCAAAGGGTTTCTTCCCCGGCGCCGACATCACATGTACTTTGGCTCGAAACCACTGCCTGAACTCATCCTGTTTAATGATATAAAGAAGTGCATTTTCCCTTGGCTGTGAGATGACACTGAATTCATCATTTGCAGTGTAATTCAGTGTGTGTGTGCCAAAGAATGTAACATGTGTCAGGATGATTTATGATCAGCAGCAGAGGGAGCTCAAAAGCCTGTGATAGAGTAATAGATTCATACACATATAGAGGTACAGTAAATCTAATTTGTGTTTGTTTTAGCTGGGGAATACAGCGATTTCCTGATGAATTTACACGTGTCTCTTGCATCATATATTTCTCATATGAAAACAGCAAACTAGAAAAAAACTGCAATACAAATCCACAGGATAGAAAAAAGAAAGCCATTTCTGCTGTTCTCCTACCCTGGTCCTGAGCAGCAGTGTGTGTGCCTCCCTCAGCGAGGTGTGTGTGCAGGTGCCCTTGACGCCCCACTCAGGCAGCCAGTAGAGTAGGAGCAGCAGGAGACCCCCAGAGCACACAGCACCTACACCCACCAGGATCATCTTCCACAGACAGGGCTGGTAACCCCACACCTCCTGCACGGGCAGATACTCATATTAAAGAAGTATTTCACTGCTGGAAAGATCTTTGCATAAAACTGGGCTGTCCAAGCAGGAGAAAAGCACCAGTACTTTTGATGCTACATGACCAGAGAAAACAGAGACAATGTGTCTATGTGCACCTATCTAACATATGTGGTGTCTTTTCTTAAGTTTTTTGGGTCAATCTTGTCAACAAAGCGCTTTTTAAGATGATATTTTTATGTATTATACCTGTATTTGGGGTACGACTACCTCACACATATTCTTTTGCTTAAGTTTCCACTTACAGGAAAACTTAAGGTTTTTCTTGATGAAAATGAGGAAGTACAATGTGTAGTTCATGCACCTGCCCTAGAGCCAGCGAAAGCCCATCGGATGACGTGAAACACATCATTGAGAGGATCTGAGATAAGAGATGAGCAGGGAGATCTGGCTGCTGGTAAGATGGAGGGAAGTTTACCACGGATAATTTACACACACTACCCGCATTTTTATGATACAAAGCTGGTTGAAAATCTGCCAAGTCTTCCTTTACCAGAGCTTTTTAAAAGCAGACATTTTGATTTGTCACAGTAAAAATTCAAGTGTTCCAGTAAGCCATGGCAGTGTGACAGTGAGTCAGCATGGAGAGTACCAGGACCCTGAAATTGAAGCAGCTGAATGGAATTCAGCCATCTTTGCTTTTTATTTTAATCTACACGGATACAAATGACTTACATCCTCTAAAGGCAACATTAGGCAACTAGTTATGTTTTTTGATTGACATCCTCCATTTCCCTCCAAACACGTCAAAATCACACATCAAACTTTTACAACACAAAAGGTGAGCATTTGATGATACACTGTTCATTAGAAAAGACAATTATATGGTGAAAGAAGCATTAAAATTGGAAGCGATATTTACCATCTCATCCTCCAGACCCTGGTTTATAATCTTCCCCTCTCTCGTCTTCATTCTGTCAGAAGTGCAACAGCTGCAAAGAAAGAGAGATCAACTTCATTAACTTTACTTTACTTGGCTGGGGCTTTCTTATCATAGACGTCGCCGGCTCTGTCTGGTCAGCAAAGATGTTGCAACTTAAATCTCGGTCAATTCAGTTTTATGACTTCTGAGGCAAAAACAAAGCCCAAACGGGGAGAGGAAGTCAGTGATTCATTTACTTTGTATGGAGCAGGTGATTATTCCTCACTGGAGACGAACAGAAGAAGTGTAGCGTGTTTGTATAGCATTAGACATAAAGACTGAATTAGGGGAAAAAACATATCAACTTTGTAAATAATGAGCTGGAGAGAAAGAAGATCTCTTGCAAGTAACAACCTGAGTGAACCGCAACACCTACCTACCTTCAAGGCAGCCACATGAACAGGCACTGTGGTCAAAGCCTCTGGTGATAACAAGAAAACAGACTCAAAATGGAGACTGAAGTACGGCCTCATTTTGGCTCGACTGCATTGACTATATTCAGTGTATTCACATGTCCGATCTGTAGGATTTTAACTGAGTGCAACCTAACAACTCCATCTATCTGCAGAGAGTGAGAACAAGTCATTAAGGTGATATGGCGTTGTGTTAGGCAACGATCCAGCGCAGAAAGGCCGTCATGCATGAAAACCTTTGTACTGTGCTCACATGTTTTTGTTCAATAACTGTCACACCTTCAATAATGTTTGACTCACAGTCAGAGCGACCTGACTCCTCAATAAGCACCATCATGTATGAGGTAGTTTAGTAAAAAAACACTTCTTGGGCTTTTCTCTTTTTCCTCCCATCATATTAAAACCAGGAGCACCGTCCCCTCATGAGGGCTGACGGTGGTGGCAGCATCACGTAGTGCTGCTGATGTTTCTCCACCGCAGGTTCAAGGAAATAAGGCAGTAAAACAAATGCAGCAAAAATAAAGAGAAACCCCGTTTGAAGACTTGCTGCAGTCTGCACACCAACCGGGACTTTGGATAAGATTTATTTCCCAGGCAGACAAAGACCCCAAACATAAACCCAAAGCTACGCAGGGCTGGCTTCCAAACAACTATGTTAGAGTCCTAGAGCGGCCAAAGGAGAGTCCAGATTTCAATCCAGTCCTGAAATTAAGGCAGGGTCCCCATTACAAATCAGGAACATTTAAAGCTGTGGTGGAGAGGAAAAGGACAATGAACAAACTGTTATCCATGAGGCATAATCCTGTCCACCCTCTCCACCACCTACTGGACAGACACTGGAGTGCTTTCTCTTTCAGACTGGTTCAGCTTCAAAAGTAAAAAATAGCAAACTGCAGGAAGTTTGTGTAAAACGAGCAATTTGGATGAACTGGGGGCAAATTTACTGTGAGTATTATATTAGAGATGAGAGTTCCTGTTATTTTTAGTCACTTTAATACAATTTTCTGTCTGTATTATGTTATTTTACATATTTAATAAGCGTCTTTTATTGTTGTTATCATTTTATTGTTCTTTTAGCTCACGTACTCTAACGCAGGACGAAGCTGTTTAGCAGAGAGTGAAGGCTCTGTGATCATAGCTTGTGTTCTGGTCTTCATTGTGCCTTTATGCTGTGAGATTTTCTTACATTTTAAAGTTAAATAACGTCAGCACAGTGATGCAGTGGTTAGCATTGTTGCCTCGCAGCAAGAGGGTTCCTGGTTGTCTGTCTCTGTGTGTCAGCCCTGTGACAGTCTGGTGACAGGGTGTCCAGGGTGAACCCTCTTGCCTAGTGACAGGGTCCAGCTCCCCTGCAACCCCCAACAAGATAACCGGTTATGTAACACAAATGAACTTTAAAAAAATAGGAATTTCATTTAGTTTTCTTAACAGAAATGAAAGAAATTCTGAGATATCCCTTAAAGTCATGATGCCGTTGCCCCTGTGAACCTTTGCAACGCATGGTGGGGGTCAGGACTCCGAGGTTGGGAACCACTGTGCTGAGGATTTCTTTTCTATTGACACTGATAGATATATTAATACGTGTACTACTGTGTTTTTACTGCTCTGTTGCAATGCCTAAATAGTCTGCTGCTGTAACATAAGCCTTTCTCAGAGTTGTGTCAATAAAGTATGCCTACATCCGTCTGTCTATCTATTTCAACTGGACAGCACTTTATACCTAAGTTTACACATTACAGATTCCAGATGGACAAATTTATCTGCACAGACTCAACTGTAACTGCTGCAAAAGGTGCCTCCGCTACACACACTGCCTTCAGGGAGCCAGTACAACCACTGTTGTTTGTGCTTAAGGTTCAAGGTTCATTATATATTGTCACATTACAGCACAGGAGGACACAACGAACTGCAGTTATAGTCACTTTATGTAACACAAGTAAAGTGACACAGAATCCATACTGCACTCCTGTAGTGTGTTTGTGTATGTAAATTCAGATTAGAGTTGTCACACCTACAAATGTAAGTGTCTGCAAATCCCATTAAACCCTACGTAATCAGGGTGTCTACAAATATAACCAAGTTAAAGACTTTTATGACCTTTTTAATACCACTTTATATTAGATTTACGTCCAAACATATGTGTGTGTGTGTGACACGTGTAAGTTCTCTTTTCAATTAAGCAACAGTTGGGTGAGTTTAAGTATGATGTGCTTATAAAAATGCTATATCATATTGCAGTTCTTCAGTCTGTCCAGTGATTGTAAATCTGAATTCAACAATTTAAGACCTTTTATGTTAAGGAAAACTTAATTCAAGACATTCCAGGACTTTTTAAGGACCTGTAGACACCCTGGTGATTCAAAGTAGTGAGACAGTAAAACACAGAAGGTGGATACTTTTTAAAGACACTGATCAGCTGCTGTGCTGTTGGTATAATGTTGGTAAGGACACGCTTTAAACCCGAAAACCGTTAAGTTAGACGTGTCCCTGCACAGGACAACACAAACAATTGCACACAGTTACAACACTGGACCTGATCGCACCAAATAGTAACTGAGGATGAAGCGCAGTAACTCTCACATCACATGGAGTAACAATCTATACAAACACCGTGTCAATAACTCATGTGCATTAACTTACCGATGCCTCTCCGCTTCTCTGTCAATGCATGACACGTTACATAGTCAGTTGAGTGAAGCGTTGCTTTACCAGTTTGCCCGCGTGCCCTCTGCAGCCGTGCAACACTGTGGATCTTCACGTGTGTCTGAGGACACGCGCCGACACAACACAGATCCACGCTGCGCTGGCACCGGACCGTCCCAAACCGGTCCATTCAGAAGGAAGTGGGGAAAACAGGATGTGAGGTCACTAAAGGACACCGTGTTTGGGCCCCAGTTTCTGCACAAAACACTCGGGGAGCTGCAGCGACATGTGCAAGAAGCAGAGGAGAGACTATATTGTAGGCCTATCCTCCATTCTCCTCTTTACTGCCTCTCTGCCTAACAATGCAAGATTTAGTAATGAGCGCCCACTGGTTGGAGAGTATGGGATGTTTAGCTGTGGGACTGGTGTTATTTCAGGTCAGTGGCAGAGAAGAAATAGTGTGTGAGTTGGCTGAGATTTCATCAAGTCCTGGGATAACCTTTTGGGACTTTATCACAGATGTTACAACAAAACTCAAAAGACACAGCTGGTGTGGTTTAAAGTATTTTTATTTTCATATCAGGAATAAATCTAACCAGCAAGTCAGCGTTCTTTCGTGTGTTTTAATAAAAATCATGAAATTATTGATTTAAAGTACAAAATATGACAGATTAAATTACAAGGTGTCTCCTGTCCTACAATCAGTAGGACTAAGAGCACTGTACACATTTCACACACTTGCACACACCAAGTGAGACTTCACCAGGCCACTGGGATGTATTCAGGGCTTTGAAGCCATCTTTCTTTTTCTATTATTTTGTTAAAGATTATTTTCTGGGCTTTTTTTTTGCCTTTGAGGACAGAACAGTTTGAGGCATGAAGGGGGGAGAGAGAGAGGGGATGACATGCAGCAAGGACTGCATACTGAAAGTAAACCCGAAGCTGCTGCAGCAAGGACGCTGCCTTGGTGCATGGGGTGCCCGCTGTACCCACTGAGCTACTGGACGCCTAGAAGCCAATTTTCATAGCGGCCAAACAGTGGAATGACAACTTCTGGGTCCATCACTTGTTGCCATATGGCCCAAAAAGACTTTTTTCCCATTGACTTACATGGGGAAAGAGACGTCTGTAAATTATTGGATACATTTTTGAGTGTTACAACCACTGCAAAATAACTCATACATTCAGTCCAGTAAAATTTCGAAAGTCTGGAAGAGCCACACGATTGAATGATCTTATCTCCAATCACACTAATGGAGCAGTAAACTGGAGGTCGCTGGCTCAGTCAGCAGAATGCAGAACCAATGTGCCACTGAGTGACTTTCATAGGACTGAACTGGGCCCTGTCACCAACGCTGTATCCAGTTCTCTTTATACATCCACGATTTTCACAAGCATAAACTACTATCCCTATTTAATTTTTTTTTAGGCGGCTTCCTCTAGTGGCCATTATAATTAATACAGGGGCAAAGGAGGAGTCAGCAGATGAAGCATTGGACATAGCGTTAGAGGAGGAGCCTTGTTAATTTCTATGAAAGTACCTTAGTGCCACATGAAGCCAAAAAGTTCAATTTAAATTGCTCTGACCTCTGGGGTAAACAACATACACAGAATGGATCAAATCCTGATAGTGTAACGGTTCAAATTTGCAAGGGTTGTGACAAACTTCTTCTTGGGGGACCACCAGGAAATGCACAGGACTCTGAAGCTAATTTGACATAGTGGCCAAACGGTGTAACTACGATTTCAGGGCCATCGGGCCTGAAAAAACATTTTTCCCATAGACTAACATGGGGGAAGAGACATCTGAAAATGATAAACCGTTTTTTGAGTGTCATGATGCCACCAAAATGACTTGTTTTCACTATCACAATTTGATCCATTAGGTCCGATGAAGTCTACAGGAGCCATACAATTACATCATTTTCATCCCCGCTATGAGTCCAACAAGCACTTGACTTTCATCCAGGAGACTGGTCTTCATGTCCCGTGTGAAACCAAAAGTCAACATCGGGTTATTTTAACAACAGCATGTCAACGTATGTCATTCGATATATGTCACAATCTTATTTTAAGGCAAATCACAATGTTTTCTCGAAAACCTAACCACGCAGCTTTGGTGCAACTGCGACCGCTTCATAATGTCACCCACAGGTTTTAAACTGCAACCATTAACTGTCACACGAGCTACTTTGTCATCCAGTGGTAGCTGTGATCATTTAGGAAACACTCCTGTGGTTCATTTACAGAGGAATGAACGGAGGACATTCGGGAGTGGAGGACTTGTTATTTCCCAGCATTTTAACAGCTTTCTTTGGTATGCGAGCTGCAAGTCCTTTATCTGGAACAAAAAAAAGATTATTTTTACTCAAAATCCATCAAACCAAAACAGCCAAAAACCAAAGTCAGTTCAAAGGCATAGAGTAACAGTCTCGTGCTAAGATAAAAGGAAAAGAAAAACAATTCTCTGTGTTCATCAACATAACCAACCCTTTCACATCACTAGTGGTCATTTAATTGATTCTTAATATAAAATAATATACAATAATCAGTGCAGCGCAAAATCTACATTTATATCAGATTTTACTCCCCGCCAAACTATTTGGGAAATTACAATTACAATTAGACTTTGATACACAAGTTAGACTCAAAGAGTTACCTCCTCTGCCGTGTCCACCTTTGCCTCTGCTTTTCCGTTCACCTTTGCCAGCCGCCAGACCTAAGATCGGTCCACGACGTAGCTTGTTGGGGCGTCTTGTACGGTTTGCGCCAGGCATTTTTGCATAAGCAACAGTCACTTTGCTGCCGTCTATCTCACAGTCCTCCATGGCTTCTTTGACAGCTTTGCAAGTGTCTTCACTATCAAAGTCCACAAAACCGTACCTGGGAAACACGTAATGTAACACAAGTCAGTGTGAAGCAGGCTTCCAGAATAATAAAAAAACATTTAAGTCCCCCTCTAGACATGATTTAAAGTATGGGACACTACTCCGATATGATTAATATTTTGTTTAACTAGGTCTTTCAGCATAAAGTGGAGAAAAAAAAACAGTGATTGGCTTTTGTGTAAGTGATGTGCCTAATGAAGTTTGCCCAGGATACGTTTGAATCTCAGATTTTGGGGAAATGCACTGACATCACCCCTTTCAGTAGAGGAATGGGGGACCTTCAGCTCTTTATAACTATGACAATAAAAGGTTAACTTTGGGCTACCCACCTTTTTGAAACTCCTGTGTCTCTATCTACAGGGATTCTTGCACTCGCAGCGCCTTCAAAAACACTTTTAAGCGTCTCTGCGGTTGTCTTCTCAGAGAGGCCCATCACAGTCAGTGTCTTTAGGACTAAAGAGGGGGAGAAAACATTGTGATCATGACTTTAGAAACACTTGAGGTTATTTTGCGATCAAATATTAGATGACAGGGAAACCTACATGAATAATATGACACAAACAATCCCACATACCTTTTTCTGTCTCTGCTTTTGCTTTCATTGCAGCAAACTGTACCCTCATCAGCTTTTTGCCCATCTTTAACTTTTGGGTCGACTCCAAGGCCTTTTTAGCCTCTGCTAAATTTGCAAACGTGACAAATGCAAACCTGCAAAGGGTTACAGATATTTCTTGAGATTAGTCGAATACTTTCTTCATTGGGGAAAAAACAACAAGTAAGCCAGTGTACATGTACGTACCCCTTTGCATTGCCCTCGTGCTTAGGTAAGCTGATATTTGTGGCATTCTTAAAGACTTTATTGAGGGTTTTTTTTCTCACATCAGGAGGCAAATTATACACAAATAAGGATTTATTTGGAGGAGCTGCAGCTGTGAGAAAAAGGAGAAACCTTTTGTCAACGCATGTAATCTACAAATCTAGATTTAAAGAAACAGACGGAGTATTCATTTAGTTGACTGATGTTAAGATAAAAAAAGAGAGCAATTCAATAGCTATACTATCATATCAGGTATGGACAGTAAATGTCTAAACATCTAGTGATTTACCTTTAGTGACTGTTGCTCCAATACGGTCCACAGTCAAAATTCTGCCTTGGAGCTGGACTCCTTGTTTTCGCTTCCATAGTTTCCTAGCAGTAGTTTTATTCTGAAACTCCACAAAGGCAACACTGTTGAAAAAAGAGGACATTTCATTCAGTATGGATTACAAATATCAAACAAATGCATACTGCTATTTTTAACAATCCTCATACACATGGCATAACTAAATATAATTAATAAGGCTTGTTTTACATACATTTGAATATTTATGAAGGGAACCCCAAAGGGACAGTTCACCCCAAAATCTAATATACGTACATATTTTTTTTCTCTTACCTGTAGTGCTATTTATCAATCTAAATTGTTTTGGTGTGAGATGCTGAGTGTTGGATATCAGCTGTAGAGATGTCTGCCTTCCCTCCAGTATAATGGAACTAGATGTCACTCAGCTTGTGGTGCTCAATACGCCAAAAATGGCAATCTGAGCACCACAAGCCGAGTGCCATCTAGTTCCATTATATCGGACAGAAGGCAGACATCTCTACGGCTGATATCTCCAAACAATATGCATTTTTGATTTGGAGAACTGTCCGTTTGATGCAGGTTTTTAAAACTCTCACCCTTTCTCTGGACTCTCAGTTCCACCAAGAAACCTCACGTTGATGGCCTTGCGGAAGATATTGAGAATGTCGTCTTTTGTTGCCAAGTACGGGATGTTCTTCACAAGCAAACATTTTCCATCTTTGGCTTCTGAAATCAGGACAGTCCTCAAGTCAGATTTTCAATCTTTTTCAATCTCCTTGGACTTTGCAATGTTTAAAATTCTCAGATCATCTCATCATTAGTCCATTGTTTTAGCAGTTAATAAAGAAAAAAAAAGCTCAAATGCATATCAGCTTAAAAACAATGAATGCCCTCCTGTGGTTTAAACATACAAACACTGATGTTGCACTGGTATCTAAAATGGTGATGGAACACAGAACTTAAATAAATGTGTAATGAAACTGTTATATTAAGCTGAGTTACCCTTTCGGTCCTCTACTGAAGGTTTCACAATCTCCTTAGTTACGACCCTTGGTCTGGCGATCTCCATTGGCTTGCCATCCAGCATTTCTCCATTACACGCCAAGACTTTGGTCAAGTCCATCTCTGAGGCCAAATCTACATATGCAAATTTTCTACAAAAGCAAAACATTACCTTTGAGTTAATTTAGTATTTTACATAGCAGCAATATTCATTCTAAGTAAATGAGACAATCAATGTCAAGTGAACCGACTACATTTTTATGGACAAATTTTAGAAACTATTTCCATGACTTTTCAAGGACCCATTATAACATTTCATATATAACATTGACCAGCTGAGTTGCATGTGACACCATCATGCTTTTGTCTCGTCGCGAATCTTTGGTCTGATCCAGGCTTTAGTCTCTAGTCCCAAATCAACCCAGGCCAGTCACGAAATTAAGTCCCCACTCAATTCTGACAAGTACCAAGTCTTAAACTTTGAGTTTCAAGTCCCGAACAAGTCATAATGCACTCGTTGCCAAATGTAATGCCATTTTTACAAGATCTAAGTTGTTAAAACAACTTTATTGTAAGAGTTACTCAGTTGTCAACTGAATGTTAGCTACCTATTAGCTTACCGTGCTAACATTAGACAACACAAGAACTTGACTGGATGCTGTTCAAACAAAATGGATCTGAGGAATTAAGTGTCAACTTGTTGGGAATAAATAGTATTAATTTTTGTTGATTCAGGAAATGAATTTTAATCTTCGTATTTGTGGGAAGATATAAAGTATTTATTTAAGTCAAAAGTCCACCACTCATTGGTGTTAATGTCCAAGTCAAGTTGCAAGTCTTTTCTGATATTGTGAAGTCAAGTCTAAAGTCATGAAATTTGTGACTTGAATATGACTCGAGTCCATATCTTTGCATGACGGTACACCAGATGTCACCTGACAGCTACAGGAAAAAATTTCACATTTATGTTACATTACACGCTAACAATTTAGTTCCTCTAATTCCACGTCCTTTCCCGGGTTTCCATGACTGTGAGATGCATGCTCGTGTAGGATGTCCTGCCCAAAGCTCCCTCACAATAAAAAATAAGTTAAAGAACAAACTCACCTGGACGTATCTACTCTGATGCCATTGACCAGGACACTTTGTGTCATGAGGTACTCTGCTAACGAACCTTTGACTTCTGCACGTGTTTTGGATTTATCCAAGTTGCCAACAAAAAGACAAAAACCTGCAACGAAATAAGACAGTTAAATGCGTGAGGGCACAAATACATCAGGCACCTTACAGAACAAAGCATTTTGCTTTCTGTATTATTTTAGGTTCATACCTGTATTGATAAATTTCTTTTTTTCTGGTTGGGGGGTCTCAACAGCAGAGGGTTGCTTCTGTTTCCCTTTTACTGCAACTGAAAGAAAATTTTTTAACTATGTCATAAATACAAAACTCAAGTCAACTCAAATAGCAGACTGTGTGCAGGACATCTTGTCTCTCCTAACTTTTTTGGTCCTACACACCCATTGACAAACAGCATTCAAAGTGTCATACCTTTATTGACGGGCTTGGTTTTCTTGGATGGGGAGGTCTCAGCAGTCGAGTGTTTCTTCCGTTTCCCCTTTACTGCAACTGATAGAAAAGAAGTCAGTACAAATAGCAGACAGTGTGCAGGACATCTTGTCTCTCCTAACTCCTAGCACCCATCATTAAGACTTAATGCTGTTTTTCAAGACATGATACGTAATCTGCCTCATTGATCTTTGTCTTGAAAGCGTCATACCTTCACTGATGACCTTAGTTTTCTTCGATGCGGAGGTCTCAGCAGTAGAGCGTGCCTTCAGTTTCCTTTTTGCTGCAACCGAAAGAAAATGTTATAACTGAGTCGTAACTAAAATTAAGCACAAATGGCAGACAGAGTGTAGGGGTCTTGTCTCTCCTTGTTTTTTTAGTCCTACCAGCCCATCATTAAGATTCAGATGTAATTTACATTTATCTTTCACGTAGGGCGGCATGATTATGGCCAAAATGATAATCCGAATTATTTTGACCAAAACTGAGATCACGATTATTCATTGAATTTGGGTACAAAATATCTTTATTGCACTTGACATTTAAATAAACAGAGCGCTGCTTTCACTTCCATGTTGTACTACACTCCTGCTAATGTACAAGTTTTTGCTTCAGAGTAAGACTTAAAATAAGGTTCTTCTTCACCTGAATTCAGTGCATCGCCTCGAAGTAAGGTGTTTATTTTACACACATCTTTGGCTAAATGGAATGTGAGTGTTGTTATTTCAGACTGTCTTTGGGAGCTGGGCGGACAGGATGTTATGGATGTCTAAGTTGATGCTGGACAAGCATGAAGATTCTGTGCGGTAACAGTAGCAACATTAATCCTCTTGGTCTTGATGCATTCATCGTACTGCAGTTTGTGGTGTTTTTTCAGGTGTCTAAATGCTGTCTAAATCCAAAATACTAACAAACAACGTATAATGATCATACACTGTGTAAAATAATGGATGCAGCCTCGTGTTGTCACCCATTGGTTTGTGGCTAGAAGTGACTGTTTCTGGACAAGAGGGAGGATTTGACTCGCGGGCTGTGGTGACACCTCGCAGATAGTCATTCAAGCGACCCTACCCTTAAATATGTGTACATGTATAAAATG
Source organism: Epinephelus awoara (assembly GCA_035609425.1). Lineage (NCBI taxonomy): Eukaryota > Metazoa > Chordata > Actinopteri > Perciformes > Serranidae > Epinephelus > Epinephelus awoara. The sequence goes on along the minus strand of CM069306.1, from coordinate 15,207,355 downwards.
TAAACAGGTGAGTTATATAAAAAGTCACCCCCTGTATAGTTGTCATGAATGTTGAAATTAGCTATAGAGACCAAACCACTTTCTGTACCAGGGCTGTAAACATGTTTATTTTTGCTTTAAAGTTTGGCATTTTAACACAAACTTAGGTTCACCTGGGTACATCTAATTTTTGTTTTGCCTGTCTGCTCTCTGTTCTATATCAGTCTTCTACTCTGAACTGCAGCCACAATGTTCAGGAAAGTTTTTCAAGCGCTGCTGTTGCAGGGTGTGCACACAGCGACATGACAGCTGCCATTTAGCAAGTGCTTTCCAAGGACAATTTGGTAGAACATTAAAAGCCACAACACATACTGCCAATTTTAATAACAGTTTAGAGTTTAACATTTTGTGCATAGCGCAAGGTGCATTGCTACAGCGCCACAGGGAGGAGACACATCCCCATTACACATCTTTTGCTGCTGTGAAAAGTTGTGATGATTTTGTATGAGTAGGACAGAGACAGGAATAAATAACTACTTGACACACTTTGAAAATCCTTACCTGCTTTCTTTTCAACAATCATCTCTTCACCTCTGTTGGTTTCCTTTTCAACATCACTGTTCTCTCCCTCCTCATTCTCCTTTTCCAGGCTTTCAGTTACTCTGTCCGTACTTTCAGCGATGACGTCCATCTGAGATTCTAAAGAGAAAGCACTATCACTGGCACCGCTCAGATTTTCACTAAGACACTTTTCTGTGGTGTCATATTTGCAGTACCTCCAGATTCCTGAATCTCTTGCTTCATCTCTGTCTCTGCACTCTCAATGGGAGCGTCCTCTGTGGAGCCAACTGCATCAGCTGAAGAGATATTCTAAGTCATGACTCAATTTAAAGACTAAAAACCAGTAATGCCATTTTCTTTGCAGCCTCCACTCAAGCTTAAAGGTTAACTCAAGTGTTTTTTTAGCCTGTACTCTGTTTTTCCATGTTTTGCATCTCTCTCAGGACATTTGGCACTATCAATTTACGTCCACTTTAACTGCTTGTTTTTGCCACCAACTGACTCAGATTGTTATTCAAAGTGTCTGACAACATTATGGAAAGGCTCCCTAAAGAGTTAGACGTTTTTGTCAAAGAATAAGATACTTTTTTTGACCAGAAACGGCCCCGAAATCACTATCGCGGAACCCACCAGACTCCATTCAAATTAACAGTCATTTTAACGTGCATACAGCCAGCCTATTTTCACATCTAACTGGGTAAATTAATGGTTTGTTCCAATCAAACCAGAGTTAGTGGTTGGTAGAACAGTAGAAAGATGAACCAGACAGTTCTTGAGAATTTTATTTTGTTTCTGTCGACTTTGAACAAAGTGGGTTTTACAATGATAAAATTACTGTTAATTTAAATGTAGTCTGGTGGGTTTGGTGATAGTGATTTCTGGGCTGTTTCTGGTTAAACAAAAAAGGATATTGTTCTATGACAAAAAGGTCCATCTCTGTAAGGATCCTTCCATAATGTTTTCAGACACTGAGAATAACAATCTGAGTTTGTCAGTGGCACAAACAAGCACTTTTAGTGGATGTAAACTGTAAAATTCCTCATGTGGTGTAAACTGACTGCCAAGTTCCCCATGTGGTTACATTGCAACCTGTTTCATTGCAGCTGACCACAGCAGTCTTTCTCAATACACAAAAACGTGGGAAAATTGGGTCCTGGTTGAAAAATGCCAAAGTCACCCTTTAAGGAAATGGAGCATTACTTTAAAACTGAACAATGCGCAGCCACTTTTGGTCTCAACACACATATTTAAATACAGTCTAACATTACATCTTAAACTTAAATGACAAGAAACACATTTGATTAGGAACAAATGACAGCAAGTGTAATTCATACATGATTAAAGACATGTAATTTTGAAAATAGAAATAAGAAGAAGAATAATGAGATGCAACAGTGGGTTTTGATTCTTGTAAACATCCTTACCACAATCCATCATCTGATCACTTCCGTTGGTTTTCTTTGCCGTCTTCTGGTCCCAGGATACAGTCACAGTGGACACATTTCCTTTAACTTCGATGACAGTGTCCATCTGAGAATCTAAAGATACAACTTTGTTACCGGCACAGCTCAGACTCTCAATCAGACATCATGTGTATGTGTTTGCAATACCATCTTCATCTTGGTCCTCCTTGGGAGCATCCTCTTCAGTCCCAACTTGTTCTTGTCTTTGAAACACAGTCTCTGTCTGTCCTTCTGAAACAACCATGAATGATTTAACGTTGTCTTTATTACATCCAAACAGTCATGTTTAGTGTAGATTCCCAGTTGTTTAAAAGAAATGACTTACCAATTTTAGCGCTATCCTCTGCTTCTTCAACTTCATCTGCAACAGCTTTGCTTCGTCTTTTGCGTGCTTTAGCCTGAAAAAGACAAATACATTTGTCAAGTTAATGACGCTGTGTGACTGTGTGTTCGTGTGAGCAAGGCTGCAACCAAACATTATTTACAATATTAACTGAATTGTCTTTTTGTTTAAGATTTCTCATTAACATCGCTTAAAACACTGTAATATGCCCATAACCATTTCCCAGAGCCCAAGGTTATGTCTTCCAATCACTTGTGTTGTCTGACAAACCACCAAAATATTCAAATTATTAATGTAGTTAATACAAGATAAGATTATCCTTTATTCGTCCCACAGTGGGGAAATTTGCAGTTTATCCAAATACAGATATGGCACATGAGCAATGATTGAATGTCCATGGTTTTAGTATGTGTGGTCTACTGTTGGAGCAGTGTTGGTTGTAAAGTCTGACAACAGCAGGAAGGACCTGCAGTATCTCTCCTTCAAACACCACAGGTGACGCAGCCTGTCACTGAGGGAGCTGCCAAGTGCTGTCAAGAGTGTCCTGCATGGGGTGGGACATGTTGTCAATAAGGGATGATAGCTTGGCTATCTTGTTCTTTTCTTCCACCACCTCCACCGGGTCAAGGGAGCATCCAAGGACAAAGCTGGCCTTCTTTATCAGTCTGTTGAGTCTCTCCCTTCCAGCTGTCAAGATACTGCTGCCCAAGCAAACCACTCCATAGAAGATGGCTGATGCCACCAGAGTCATATAGAAGATCCTCAGGAGTGTCCCCTGTCTTTCAAAGGACCTGAGTCTCCTTAACAGGTAGAGGTATCTGGTATTATGCCTTGATAACTAAAAATTTCAACTGCTTATCAAAATTGATTTAAAGGTAACTTCTGTCAATCAACTAGTCAATCAGTCGACCAATAAATTAGCCCTACATGAGTGTACATATTTTACCTTTATTTAACCAGATAAGTCAACTGAGAACTATTTTATAATGACGAGTTACGTGTAATACCGTTACTATGAATGAGTACTCACATGCTAAGCAACGGTTAGCTTGTTAGTTTGCAGCTAATAAGACCAAACAGCAGTTAGCATGAAACAGTGCACGTTGGAGCCTGGTTTATTTAAATGTAAAATAACGTTGTCCTTACGTCTGTCTTTGCCATGGTTTGTGTTGCAGCACCCAAAAATTACAAGCAGATGTAGCTTCTTGTAGCCGGTGAATGTGAGCACACGTTTTTTCAGCTAAAAACATCCACATGCGGCTGTTTTACACTGCGCATGCGTACTGTACTACGGGGGCCGGCAGGGGTATGAGTTTATGCGATTCAGCGACAACAACTTACTTTCGGATTCTCCCAGCCGACGCTGCGGTGTATGGACTTGACTGCTATAAGCACAACTTCGGTAAATATGGGGCCGCAGCGGTTGATTTTAAGAGAGAAGAGGTATTATTGGGAGTTTTTTAAGCAAATAACGGCTCAAATTTCATTTTGTGACAGCTAGTTAGCTAAGTAGCCAATTAGCTTAACGTTAACTACACGGTTGAGTTGGTCAGCTCCCATTTAACTTTAACTGTTACAGTTGTGTTTCAGCTCTCCACCAGAGCCGACTTTAATCTCTGTAAATCTGACTTGAAGAGTAACTGAGCCTCGTCACGTTGTGTTTTTCCATATAGCACTGTGTTAACTCTTAGCTTCAGTTTTACGTGCGTAATTTTCATATTTTGTTCACATTAAGTCGCGTTGTTGAAGTGAACCTGAGACATGTCATTGCCAACGGCTGTTTCTATATAAGTGACATTTAAGCAGCTGACACTTGACTCAAACAGGTAGAACTGGAACTGGGGTTTGAAGAATTGGCGGTGCAAAGGTTGAGTTGCAGAATCAACGCGACGTTTCACCTGGTGCAGATAAGGCATTATCAGGTCAAGTCATCAATACAAGGTGTAAACAGCACCAATATGAGCTGACCATGGAGGATGTGGGACTGATTTGAGGAGTAGTAGGATAAACGGTTCTACAATGGGGAGTCAGAGGAACGGCTTCAAGAAGGAGACCTTCATTTTGTCGGTGGATGTGGGAACTACGTCAATCAGATGTCACGCCTATGATAAGAAGGCAACAATCAGAGGATCATGCACTACCAAGGTATGTTCCTCTCGCTGTCCTTTTGGTTTAAACATTTCTCAAGCGCACCAGCCACTTGCATCAGTCTATGTGTGACACAAACACAAACTTACTCAATTATTATGAGGCTGATTTTGCGCTCCTTCTTTTGGTTAAACTTTCTCCAGATTGTCCCCTTGTATCCAGAGGTTGGATACGTGGAGATGGATCCAGATGCGCTATGGAAAGGGTTTATTACTGTGGTCAAGGGAGCTGTGCAAGGTACAGTTGCGTAATTTCCTGTTGCAACATCGATCTACAGCCATTCCACGGAATTTGACTGGATGTGAGTCATTATTCATGAGAACAGGCACATCCTTTGACACATGCCTATTTGAGAAAATACTGTTAGTACTTTAATTCATGTTTAAATGCCCATTTTGTTTTTTCAAAGAGAACAAATACAACTTAAGACTGACAAACATATTCGGAGATGAGACTGATTTATTTACAACTGGCTACTGCTCAGTGAAATCAAATAGCAGCACTCCAATCACCCTTAATAGGCACACCATACTTGTCAGAAAGGTGTTGATATAAGTCATTGTTTATTTTCGAGGCTTCATCCTGTTTTGTGGTTTTAATGGATTACCTTATGGTGACATATGAAAGGCTGTTTTGTCCACACTACATTAGAAACCCCTGGTATAGAAAAAAATATCCTTGCATGTCATTCTTAATAGTTGACAAGGCTCAAGTTGTTATATCGCCATTGAATGTCTGTTCAACTCTGTCCTGGTTTTGTTAAGAAACTTATTAACTTGGGAAAGTTGTGTCTGTCCTCAAAAAGCATACAGTTAAGTGCTATGTTGGGGCTGCAACTTACTATTGTTTTCGTTGTTGATTCATTTGTTGATTATTTTCTCAATTAATCGTTTAGTTTTGTCTATAAAATGCCAAAAATGGTGAAGAACGACACGCAAGATGGCGTCCTCTAATGTCTTCTTTTGTCCACAACCCAAAGATATTCAGTTTATTGTCATAGAGAAGTAAAGGCAGCAGAAAATATTCACATTTAAGATTTACAATCATCAACTTAGTTCATGATTAATCGATTAGTTGACAACTAATCGATTAATTGTTGTAGCCCTGCCCTACGTATGAGTCTCCGTTTCAAAAATCTCCTCCTGTTCCTCACCACAACCATGTTAATGTGTGTGCCTTTGCTGCTCATGATGTAGATGCAGGGGTACAGATGCATCAGATAGAAGCCCTGGGCATTTCCACCCAACGAGGCACCTTCACAACATGGGACAGGTAAAATTGATTAATTATATTAATCAAGTTACCTCCAAAGAAGCCCACATGACTTGTAGGCAAACTTGAGAACTGCTGTAGCACACCCGTTTAACCTGCTTTCATGTAGTCTTTTTCTCCATCCTGTTTCCACCTCAGGTTCATTTTACTTCCTCTCTTTTATTTTGACAGGAGAACTGGGGTTCCTTTCCATAACTTCATCAGCTGGCAGGATCAGAGGTCTGCAGACCTGGTGAAGTCCTGGAACAGATCCTGCACAATGAAAGTGAGTCTTTGACTGCATCTCTGCCTGTCATGTAGTTTTAGTGAGTATGTTTGGAAGTTAAAGAAATACTTCACCATCATTACTCACCCTGTGTTATGTTAAATTTCTGAATGCCACCATGGGAAAAGTCTTGATGAATTGAAGTCATAGGCGACTACATTTAACAACAGCAAAACTGTATTCAAAGATCTGTTTACAAACTCTCACGCAACTCATTCACTGTAATCCATGTCTCGTTTATTCAGCTGTATGCTCAGTACTTCCCAGACAGACAGCCCTTTCAGACCGTGAACTAAACTAAAAGTGAAACTTATCCATGCTCTCTTCAAAGCCAGACTCCATTTCAAAAACAGGAATTTTACCTCGCTATAACAGAAGCTGCCAATCTACCACTGCCTCGACCAGTAGATTGTGTTATTGTCTGACTTTGGTGAATCTTAAATAAAGACTTGGCTTATACTGCATGAGTTGTGTGAGAGTTTGTAAAACCATATTTGCATACAGTTTAGGTGGTGTTAAACACTGACCCTTTTCACTTTGTGTGTGTGTGAGAAAAGTTTTAAAGTAATTGATATTTAAAAGACCTGTTTGTGGGTGACGTATTCCTTTAAGAGACAAGATGAAGGACTAGAACTTGTTACTTGAGTACAGTTTTGGTAAAAATTTAGTTCATCAACGAGCAGCTGTATCATGTCCCTTCATACAGACTGTCTTTTACTGTTTCTACAACAACCGTAGACAATCCATGGTGCGATGAAGGCGGTCTACTTCGTGACCAGAGAGAAGCGGTCACTTGCAGCAAGTCTTATTGTCTTCTCCACTCAACATGTCACCTTCCGCCTCATCTGGGTCCTAACACACTGCAAGCAGGTATGTGTGTGTGTGTGTGTGTGTGTGTGTGTGTGTGTGTGTGTGTGTGTGTGTGTGTGTGTGTGTGTGTGTGTGTGTGTGTGGCTGACATTTAAACCATTTCAACTCAAACCTAGATCAGGCCTCCCAGGTGGAAAAACCAAAGCATACCACTGTACCTAGATGGCAGAGTCTGTATCAGATTATCACCACATCCTTTCACCTTTACTTCTCTTTTCAGCCTTATAATCTTCATTCTTTCAGGTTCAACAAGCAGTAGCTGAGGGTAACTGCTGCTTTGGAACAATAGACACCTGGCTCCTGTTCAAACTCACAAAAGGTGTGTGTGGTATTTGTTATGTGAAGCTCAGGAATGTATCATTTGTCCAGTCGATTGCATTTTACACTGCCGGACTGCCTAACAGGATTATAAATTCTGGACAAAATGTTCTTTGTGTTTTTCAATCCTGCTGCATCACTGATTGGCTGAAATGTTTTAGCTAACCCCAGTGGGAGAGGAGGAGTTTGGGGGGGGGGACCGGGAGCTAATACAAAAGGGCTTTTTTTGTGGTTTTACATTTTCTGATTGTTTTTATTTATGTCACTGAACCTGTTTTAGGGAAAGTCCATGCCACAGACTACTCTAATGCCAGTTCAACAGGAATTTTCGACACCTATCAGGTATGGTGTGTGAACTGTTCATTTACTTTTTATTTCTGTTTTTGGTGTTTGTTTTGTTTTGTTTTGTTTTTTCATATCAATGTCATGTGACCTTTTTTCACAGATGTGCTGGAGTGGGTTTCTCTGCTCTCTAGTTTCGCTGCCTCTCTCTATTTTCCCTAAAGTAGAAGATACAGGGTGAGTAACCATTTCCTTCAAATTCCATGTGGCACGTGAGTCGTGTCTTAGCCAGTGAAAGTCTTTTAAAGGGATATTTCACCCCCAAATGATCATTTGTATACCAGTTGCTCACCCCACGTGACTTTGAATTCTGGAAAAAGTTTTGATGAGTTGAAGTCATAGGGAGTCATGTTTAACCACAGATACCACAAATAAACCACAAATAAATCAAATATCCTTTACATACATTTACAAATCTCACACAACTCGTACAAGTGGACAGCACTTTACAAACAACAACAATGGCACAACATGGCAATAAAAATCATTTCCTGTCGCTAATAGGCAAATTGTGATTTGTGATATTGGGCTTTATAAATAAAATTGATTGATTGATTGATTATATGGTGGCTGATCTCCTCCTCTGCCGGGAGGGTAAGGAGCTCCCGGGCCTCATTGTTTTCCAAGTTTGTGAACATTTTGAGCCACTATTCTTCTTCTTTGAGTTAGCTGCTAACTTCTAACAGCTACTTTTTAAATCTCCTGCGGTGGGTCGCACAAATAACACGTCATTAAAACGTCACACCCGTGCCTCCCATAATCCCGTCCTGCCAGCTGTCCCTTTCATACAAGGCGAGACAACTCTGTCCCCCCATTCTGTGATTGTACCGTTTATACAGAACAGCACGGTGGAATAAAGGCTTGAAATGCCCGCTTTGAACAGGAGTGAACAGGAGTTATCCAGTTATATCCTCAGTACTCCCCAAACACATGCATTTTTATTCTGAAACCTTACTATTTAAAACAAATCTGTGTGCGAGACTGTTCATGTAGAAGTATTTCAAATATTGTTTGGGAAGTACTGAGCATACAACTGGATAAATCAGACTTGGATTATACTGCACCAAACAGCTGTGTTGATATAGTTTTGCTGTTGTTAACTGTGGTTGCCTAAGACTTCAGTTCATGGATAATGTTTGCATTTTTTGGATTCTTTGTTCACTGTGGAGGCATGTAAGACAAACTAAATTTTCCTCACAAAGTCAACATAAGACAGGGTGAGTAATCGATATACAAATGATCGTTTGGAGGAGGAGTATTCCTTTGATGTAAAAGCATACATTTATTGCATTTGCCATAAGTGTACTTTTCATAGTATTCCACAATTGTTGACCTGTTACCCAGATGTCAGATGTAATATATCACTGAAAGTCAGTGTGTCTTAATCTGGGAGTCACCCATGTGATTGTGAGATTCATCCAAGCGGCTGCAAGATGATTTCTTGAGTCAGAAATGAGGAAAAAAAGTTTTTTTGTTTTTTTTTTGGTCATCCTTTGTTTTTTCTTGTACTTCCTCAAACCTCTAAAGCTGAATACATTTTCAGGTCAAAAGTGCTTTGTATTAAGGGGTCATAAGCAAAAAAAAGTCATGTGTCAGTCACATCATATGAATCACCAGTCTAAAGAGTTGCATTTTAAGCTGCTTTGAAAATGTCTGACTGGATACATCGTTTATTTGTCATTGAAAAAAAACAAACCAAAGCACATTTGTGTTTGCATGAGAGTAAAACAATTCACAGAAAAAAAAAAGACAAATGATGTAAGGCAAAATGCCAATCAGAGTGAATCTGGAGTTGGCTTTCACTTTCTCTGGCGATACTGTCTACAAACAGTTATGGACAATTCTGCCATAGTATACCTTTAACACAGTGTCAAAATTAATACATATGGCGAAGATTTCCACTCATGAGTGACATGATATTTGTAATCATTGCAATTATGTGATGTTGTGGATGAAGTGTGTGAGATGATGCATTGTTTCTGGTTTCTTCCTCACGATGCATCAGCCACGACTTTGGTTCCACAGACCCGTCCATCTTCGGAGTGTTCATTCCCATCATGTCAGTGGTAAGTAGTCAACAACACACTCTGTTATCTGTGTGATGATTTAAAAACATTGATAGCCACATTTATGCCGACGTGTCCAAGTCACTGTGACTCACACTGTGCTGTAAAAGGGAATGTAAGCCAAGTTCTGTAGTTAATCATCAGCAGGGAATGTGTGGCAGGACGAGAACATAACACAAAGTAGAATTCCTGGTGGAAAGATGCCTTGTTTGGATAGTGACACATTGAAGTTTTTTACTCACACAGGGTCTTCCTCTTAGTCAAACTTGGATTATTAGACACAGTAGGTGTTTCCAGTGCTGCTCAGATGAGACTAAACCTGTTCTACCATTTTGTTTTCACAACACATGCCCTCTGTCCCTCTGCTGTAGATGGCGGACCAGCAGGCAGCCATGTTTGGAGAGTGCTGCTTTGACGTTGGTGATGTCAAGATCACTATGGGAACAGGCACCTTTATGAACATCAACACCGGGAGCCAACCACATACATCCGTAGCAGGTGGGGCAAGATGCACAAGAATTTTAAGATTATTTTATCCAGATGTGTCCATACAGGCACATTACAAGTTTCCTCTCTGCAGGTCTCTATCCTCTGGTGGGCTGGAAGATCGGCTCAGAGGTCGTGTATCTGGCGGAGGGCAACGCAGCAGACACAGGCACTGCCATCAAATGGGCACAGGAGCTGGGTGAGCAATAAGTAGTGTACAGTCGCTCTGATGATAACATCTTTTTTATCTTATTCGCAAGAATTTTGGCAGGTAGGTAAAGGTTTTATGAGGTTGTATTGCATCAAAAACAAAATGCAGGAATCAAGTTATCCATGTTTAAAGTAGAACTCATCTTTACACTCTTCAAAGCCAGACTCCATTGACAAAAACAGTCATTTTAAGTCACTGAACGTGGGAGCTGCTGGTCTACCACTGCCTTGAACAGTTTATTTGTTCGTCTTATTGTGTCCTGGACCCCACTCTTTTCCAAGTTTGCGGACATTTTCAGCTCCTGTTCCTGTTCTTTGAGTTAGCTGCTAACTGCTATCAGCTACTTTTTTAATTTCTTGCTCTGCGTCATACAAATAACACGTCATTTAAACGTCACACCCCTGCCTCCCATGATCCCGTCCTGCCAGGAGTCCCTTTCATACAGACATAGTTTCGGACACTGTTACTACCTCCGATAATGTCTTAAAGGTGAGACAACTGTCCCCCCATTCTGTGATTGTACCGTTTATACAGAACAGCGTGGTGGCAGAACAACATGAAATTCCCACCTTGAACAAGAGTGTAAAAGTTTCCCTCTTTAAATATTGTTGTTTGGGAAGTATTGAGCATACGACTGAGAGTGAGACTTGGAGTATACTGCACAAGCTGTGTGAGTTTGTAAATAGATGTTTTGATATAAGTCACCCATGACTTCAATTCACCAAGAATATTCTCCATGATGCAATGTAACACGCGGTGAGTAAGAAGTATACAAAAGGTTATTTAGGGGATGTAATATTCTATGAAGTTGTCTGTGTGTAAGAAATAATCCTCTTTACTCTGAGCAGTTAGACTGACAGATTCAGAGGGAGTGTGTTAAACCTGCGTGTGTCGTTGCAGAGCTCTTCTCTGACGTCCAGGAGACCAGCGCCATGGCTTATAGTGTCAGCGACTCAGACGGAGTGTGCTTCGTTCCTTCCTTCAGCGGCCTGCAGGTAGATGTGTACAATGTGCATGTCAGTGTATCTGTGTCAAAGAAAAATGCATTTACTTTTCTATACAGACTCGCACACAACCATATTCACACTAGCATATGTAGCTTGTAATGAATGCGGGCATGGATTTACTTTTCATTTTCTCTGTGTAACATGGTTCTGTGTCTCTTTTTTTTCTCTGCTCTCCATTGTGATCTGGCCTTTGTAAGTGTGTCCTGAATGTTTAAGTTTATAAGCATGTGATTACAAATCTAATGTTTTCTAATGGTTGCACAATTAGGAGCTATATACAGTAACCACGTAAAAGCATAGCTGCACTCTTGCTGACCAGAGGCTGTTGAGTTTCACTTGAGAACCATTTTATACATTTTTTTTTAACCAGGTCTGTTTTTCACTTAGAAATTTGACACATTTATCTATTTATTTATTATGCAAAGGCTCCTCTGAATGATCCCAAAGCTTGTGCCTCACTCATGGGCCTCAAACCTTCGACCAATAAAAGTCATCTGGTGCGTGCCATTCTGGAGTCTGTCGCCTTCAGGTGAGTCACTTGGAAGAGCTGTCTGTTCAACCTTCCTTACCATCATTCTCTTACATGCACATATTGTAATATGATAAATAACATTCATTTTCATTAGCCACATAAACAGCTTCGTAGGACTGTTGTCTTTTTCAGAATAAGGGCAAAAACCAGAATATTTTGTGTGTGTAAACGTAGTCAGTGATATTGTGTCCTGTACTTATTCTTTTTAGGAACAAGCAGCTCTACGAGACGATGCTGAGAGAAACTGACATTCCCATCACCAAGATCAGGTGCGGTTTTCCTAATCCACTAAAGTGTATCTCATTGTAGTAATGTAAACTTGCTGCACACATGAAAAAGAGTCATGTAAGCATTTAGCTCACGTCGTCGTCTCCCAACTCTTTGATATCCCAGCTTACAGTGCAGTATCTGATTTGTAGGATTTTTGGATTTCAGCCAGCAAACTGGGCGTAACAGAGTGGACTCCTGTGTACCCTGCCTCCACTAATGCAGTTCAGCTTTTATTGGCAATGCATTACAGCTCTATATTTCTCTGATACTGTTACAGTAAAGTGAGTTTCCATGTAATTGAGTGTGCTATCTTTCTTTCATTCCGTCTCAGGGTGGATGGCGGTGTTTCCGCCAACGACTTCGTCATGCAGCTGACTGCAGACCTGTTTGGCAGGAAGGTAGCCAGACCCCAACACTTGGAAATGTCGTGTTTAGGGGCTGCTTTCGTCGCAGGGCTTGGAACGGGTACGCAGACACACGCTCGCACATGACGTGACATGCTTTTCAAATGCTCACCATTTTTGCAGTTCTTCTTGGCCAGTCGTTTGAAGCTGTGTGTCTTGGAGATGTTGCTCAGCACAAAGAAGAAGAGAAGCAGCTCTGTCAAGCAGTTAGACACAGACCAGACGCTTAAATGTTACTCTTTACTTTCAATATGATTCCTTGTTTTCCTCTAAAAATATCACAAATCCTTGTCCTGACAATGGGTTGCATTTGAAAAGTCATGATCAAAAGTCCTATTTTTATTCCTGGCACTGGCAGGAGAAGCAAACTGAAATGCTGCTCTTTTGTTATGTAACCTGTTTTCCATTTAATTATTCACATTATGTAATTAGATTATTATACATTAGTCAGTGTTTAATTAAATCAAACACAGACGATGAATTTGTGCGTGTTGTTTTATAACAGGACAGAAGCAGGTGGTGCTGATGACTGAATAATAATGTGAATCATGTGTTTGAGAACCATTAGTTCTTATTGGATCAGCAGCCGGTAGTGTTGGGTGATGTGAAAAAAATTCTGCAGCACTTTCAGCCATTGATTAGTGATGGGGGCATAGGCTCATTTGTATCACTCAGAGTGCCACATTCTGAATTTATAGCACTTCTTGTGTCACACAGGCATCTTTTTTTAAGGCTTGGCGTTTATGTTGCTTACCTGCTGTCCTCCACTGTTTCTGCAGGCTTCTGGAGGACCAAGGAAGAGCTGAAGAAGCTGCAGAACACAGACGAGGCATTCTTGCCCAAAGGAGTACCCCAGGGCGGTGCTTGCAGCCCAAGTCAGGAATACATTCCCGTCGTTCAGAGCTGGGAGAAAGCTCTCCGACGCTCCATGAATTGGTACAAGCCTTGACACTGGATGCACACACCAGGAGATCCAGGGTTTGACCGAAAGGGAAGATGGAGACATGGGTTTTGAGTCCTATATGACAGCAGATGGTCCTTATGAAACAAAATAACTGTTTTAAGATGACAACTATCAGCTGTGTCTCTGAACTATTTTAAGGGGAAATTTTTAAGTGATACAAACAAATTATTCGTACGTGATTTGGCATCTTTCAACCTTTTGTGTCTAAGTTTCTAATGGGAACAACAATGTTGTACAGTACTGAGTGACAGGGCTCCAGCTGATTGCCACATAATCACTTGGGGCATGTTTGCACGGTCAGTGTACGTCCACTAAAAGTGTTTGTTTTTGCCATTGACAAGCTCAACACTTCCAGTACATATATACCGAACTGATACGTACCCCATACGGACATATACTTAACCTTTTTTTTTCACCGCAGACAGTACTCTGCTGCTCCGTCCAGCTCTCGCTGTATTTCCTGTTCAGGAGTGATGGAGAGGAACATCTGCACCTCACTGATCGTCCATGTAACGGGGTTTCACACTGACATTTTTTTAAACAAAGGCTGGAGTGTTTCTCTGTCGCAACTGATGGGAAATTGAAAAATAGTGGCTGTGTTCATTGAGTCGAGAGAGGGGTTATGAAAAAACAGAACTAACAGATTTATTGGTAACACCCACAACTTTTGACACTGGAAATGCAAATGTAACATTTCTAATATGTAACCAACTGAACTACACCGGACTGCTTGATGGAAATGAGACAGTCAGACAACATTGTATAAAGTATCCCTACAGAGATAGACTTTTTTGTTAAAGAATAAAGTCCTTTTTGTTTAAACAGAAACAGCCCTGAAATCGCCATCACCTCACCCACCAGACTCCATTTAAATAAACAGTCATTTTAACGTGCATAGAGCCAGCATTGTTTCATGTCTAACTGGATGATTCAAGGGTTTATTTTAACAAAACCAGAGTGGATGGTTGTTTGAACAGTTTAAATACAAACTAAGACTGTTTTGTGAGTTATATTTTGTGTCTGCCAACTCTGAATGAAGTGTGTTTTACGATGATAAAATTACCATTTATTTAAATGGAGTCTGGTGGGTTTGGTGATATTGATTGCGCGGCTGTGTATGTTAAAACAAAAAGCATCTTATTCTTGAACCATAAATCTATTTCTGTACTAAGGCTTTCTATAATGGTGTCAGACACTTATAATAAAAATCCGAGCCTGTCAGTGGCAAAAACTTTAGTGGATGTAAATTGAGGAACATGCCCCGAGTTACATTGCAGCCTGTTTTGCTGCTGCTAACTGCTGCTGCTAACTGCTGCTAACTCCTCTCGTTTAATAGTGGACCAGTTTAAAAAATGTTGTCTCCATTAGAAACTCAGACTCAAAAACATGTGTAAACTGGGTCCACCTTTAAAAATATATATATATAAAGTTAAAGGAAATAACACAGTTTTCTTCTACTGAAAAGAAACACAGCTGAAGGTCATACTCTCTGACATCATGGTACAGCACTGATAACTATGGTTGAAAGCAGGGTTGTGGGAATGGTCCAGTACAGGTCTGATCAGGCCAGAGTGCCGTCAGCCTCCTTCACAACCTCGAGTTGTTGTCAACATACAGACGTTAGTGTACCTTTTACTTGATTTCTTCACACCATCGATACCTTATCCTGTATGCTTTCCACATCTCAAGCCACTGGTGCCTCTTCATGTCACTGGGATAATATTGGTACTGTTTCCCACATGGGGGCGCTAATGACTGCCTTTACAGCTCTTTAATTTATGAACGCCATAGCAACCACATGTCACATGATAATAAGGATTGAAATCAGTGATACCAGATTCACACATGATCCTCTGTGAGGAAGAAGAACAGCACTTGGCCCTTCTGTTTGTGACACCTCAAGATTTGTAGAGCTCTAAATAGAAAGCAGAATTTCAAGATGTTGTAAAATTGTGCCAGACTCTGAACAAACGCAGTTTAGTATTTGCCTTTTTGACTAACAGTTTCTTTTCGATTTTACAGTATTTTCTTGTTTTCTTTTCAAGGAAAAGTTAGTCCTGTAGAGAAAATCTCCAGTCACACAAGTTGGCATTTGGAAATCTGGAGCAGCTTTAATTTTCTAATGATAAATTCTGGCTGCACGCTTTACAAAGGACTTAAACTCACCTTCGATCTCAGTACAATAATTAAATGTGATTGAATGTGATGATGAAATGTTTTAAATATGACTGGAACAAAAACTAATTATATGTGCTTTTCTCTGTGTGAGAGAATCCTACTGGATTTTAGTATTTTAGCACCTTGTTGTCAGAAATGATTCTCGGCTTTTTGATGCATCTCACAACTCCGCTAGAAATGACTGTGGCTCTGTTTACACCTGGTATTGACATGCATCTTGGGTGATCGGATCACAAGCAGACATCACTAACTCACAGGTGTGAATGCACACAATGAGATCAGATCCATTCAGACTCAGACAACTTTATTCATTCGGAGGTGGTCTGGTCCGCATATGGCCGCGTTCTTTCAGCAGGGTGAGCGCTCATGTGTTCTGGGCCACATGATGGACTGCCTGCTCAGCTGACATCCTTGAGTATCAACTCCTCGCCAGTACATGCAGCGCTGAAGGACCGTCTGCTCTCCTGGCAAACGGTCAGTTAAACGTCTGCCCAGTTAGAAGCAGCTTTAAACAGAACCTACGAACTCACACAAACATCAAAATTGCTCTACTCTTTCTGAGCTGGGTAACAGCCGTGTGATCCTAACAGTTAGTCCTGTCACTGTGTGATTATGGGCATACCCTCCCACTTAGACACAATGACAATTTTGCAAACAAAATGATGTACGCATTAACTTCCACATAGAGGGGAAGACTGAGATCTAATTACAAGTGGTCAGTCGAGAGGCATGGGGAGAAGCATCCTAATGCCAGGCTAAAAAAAAGACTTTGAACTGGCTGCTTGTGGTCAGATTATCCAAGGTGCATGTTAATACCAGGTGTAAACAAGCTCCGAGAGGGGGATTTTTATAGGTATACATGGGGATTCCAACATTTAGCTTTGCAGCAATAGCCTTCATTAATCTCAATTTTTGCTATCAAACAGGTCGATCAGGGATCAGGGTTGATTTAAATATTAGCTGGACTGACCTAAAATGAATTAGGATACATAAAAATATGTATTTGAGTGTTATTTCTTATCCATGTTCTGTATACATCATTTCAGTTATTATTAGTTAGTGTTATTGTTGAATTGTTCCGTGGTGGACAGCCGTGTTGATGTCATATGATACTGTTTTGACTCAAGTCCTTTACCTGACCTGATGAACTCTGATGATGTAATCTGATCGTGTAATGATAAAAAACAAGTTACTAAGAAATGTAAACTATGAATCTAATTCTAAATATATTCTACTTGCTGGCTGTTGCTAAATGTTTTTGCCTTTCACAATACTGCAGTATCTTTTTTTTTCTTTTAAAGGTCTGTTATGCAAAGTGACACTATGCACAAAACGAACACCTCAGAGTGAAATGACATTTCATTTCCAGCACTTTATTCAGTTCTTGAATGGCAGATGTCATCCCAAGCTGCTGGGACATAACTAATTGTGTGATTATGAATTCTGTTACCAAATTGCATGAGGAATATCAGGAGCAAGTATTAAAAGTGTAAATAATCAGCAGTTGCTTGTGGTGATTTGAGTGTCTCGTGCCTCAGTGGGTGTCACCGACACGCTGAGTGAACAGATGCTGCCTAAAGGGTTTTACCTCCACATGGACTCAGGGGAAATGCTGTTATCTCATCCCTGGGGAATGATCAGAAACACAGGCTGTTGGATGAGTGTTGGGATTGTTTCCCATTGATGTGACCAACCTCGCTGTGAGGGTTGCTATGGTAGCTTGCGGATGGAGTGACTGAGAACAAACGGGGTGTGTTTTCCTGCTCATGGTGCTGGTATGGTGAAGGGGGCGCTAATTGAGTGCACGGAAAGGGGGTTTTCCTAAACAATGGGAGGATTGTGTGCCTGTCCCCCTCAGAGGAAGAGCAGAAGTTTGGTGGACATCACACAGATCTATACCCACCATATCTGCGATGCGTCAACTCCCTTCCTGCACCCAAACGCTTCCTGAAGTCGAGCTGTCAATCTCGGCTTTCTCACTCAAACATGGGTAGTTTTTTTGTGCCAGTGGGCTTGGCTTGCAGTGGGATGCCTTCACAGAGAAAAATGTGCTAGAGTGAGTGAGACAGACAGGACTAGCCCATGAATCAGTACTGCCGGCTCTCACACTAATCAGTAAAATGGGTGTGTGTGTGTGTGTTGTGGTATTGTGCCGCATTCTATGAGTTGTGGTGGACCCTGCCTTGCAACAAATTCAATCTGACAGCAGGAACTGGATGCAATGCGACCACTACTCCGGTCCCCCTCCCCCATACGAGCTGAACCCTGCATCAAGGGTCATTATATAACTCCCTCCTCTGTTTCCTCACTCTCAGTGACACACTGGGATTGTTCATTGGAGTGTCAGGGGGTTGGAAGTTAATCTCTTGTCCTTTTTTTTCTGTCAGTGTCTCAGCCTCTCCCCCGGCTGCCTCAACTCCGCTCTCACTTCAGTTAATTTCGGCACGACATGCATGCGTACAGACCGGCAGTGCAGAGGCTTGAAAGCATATTAGCTGTGCGGGTAAAGCGCATTTTATTGATATGACTGTAGAACAATGCTGGGATAAGATGGCATCCTTGCCTTATTTGCCAGGAAAAGAAAAAATGTTCTGTTAACTGTGACACATCTGTTTACAGTCATGCACTCTATGTACTCTCTCACTCTCACAGGCACGCACACACATTGGAGTTTCAGTGGTGCTCAATTGCCATAGCAACAAGGATTGGCAAATGCTCCAAATATCTATGCTCAACCAGTCAGTCACAAATAGCATCCTCATGGGCTTCAAATATTCTGATCACCGCCATCTTTGCACTTATATAGTACATATATGAGACTGAGTGTGTGTGTTATCTTTCTGCAGTGCATGCATTACTGTTGAAATACACACGAGCCCACAGGATTGGTAATTGGTTTGATGACTCAACGTACACGACTGGTACGCAGATGAGCTGTAGTGAACCTATAATAAACCTTGATGATATGATACCATTAAACAAGAGTGTAGGTTTCATTTTAATGTTGATAAGGGGAACAAATATGAAACAGGGTGCATTAGACACTTAAAGGAATAGTGTGTACGATTTAGGGGGATTTTGTGGCATCTAGCAGGGAGGACTGCAAACAGCTGAAACTGCTACTTGTTAGATTTCCTTCATTGTTCAGGAGGTTTTTATCGTGAGCCAATTTATCTGCAGAGGTCTCTTCCTCTCCAAAACAAACAGACCTCATGAATAAAACCAGTAAAAACTTTAAATGAAGCAGTTTCATGTTACAAATCAGTGTTACTCTAACGCTGTTTGACACATCAGAGTTGGTCTGCTTGTCCAGCACCTGTAAATGTGTGCTCACCTTATTTCTGATCCAGACGTTGAAGAGATTTTCGTGAGATGAATTATGTGCAAAGGTCTTTGCACATAACAAATCGATATTTCTCCAACGCTGTTTGGCATGATGGAGACGTACCACTAGCCTAGCGCCTGCTAATGTGTGCTCACTTAAGATCCTGGGGACAGCTGCACAAAGCACCTCAAGTTAAGATTTTTCCTAAAGCCCATAGGCTTCCTTAAAATAAAATCAGTTGCATTAAAGTCTTTTCCTTATGGTTTCCTTAAACTGTACTTAAGGACTCAAGTTCTCCTTATCTTGGTTTTATGCCTAAGGAATTGCGTAAGGTTTGTTAAACCCCTGCATAGTAACCAAAGTCAGGACAAAAACATAAAGTATCTCTGACTCCATCTTAACCGCAACATGGCTGGGCTTATGGAGATAAATGAGAAAAAAAAAGGCATTCTGAGAAGATTGTTCTGGGAACAGGAGAACCCGACGGACAAATTTGATGATGACCAATTGATTTTTCACTGTAAATTTGGCCACAAGTCAGTTTGTGATTGTGACCATCTGGGGTTGGTTCACTCAACTTTCTGTTCAGTTTTATGCAATGGGATCCTTTTAGTCAGTTATTGGCGAGGTATTTCATGTAAGTGTTATACTTAAGAAGCAAACTTAAGGAGCTTTGTGCAACTGGCCACAGACTTTTAGGAGGTTTTTACCTGGTGCTGAATTATCCACAGTAGTCTCTAAAACAAACAGACCAGGTGATTTAAACAGCTAAAAAAAAAACAAAACACCAAACTAAGCAGTTTCACGTTTCAAAGGTTTTTCCTGATGCTTTGTTCGTGGATGAGCTCCCAGATGGTGGTCGACACAAACATGCAATTGGCCCTATAAAGCCATTTTTTGTGGTTTGTCCGTTCTGGGCTACTGTAGAAACATGGCTGCGCAACATTACCCTGGAAATCCAGAATTCTCGCGAGAGCACAATTTGAATTTCCTCATTGCAAGATGGCTATGGTTGAACACCAGCTGTTTAAAACGGCTTTGGCCGCTACAATGAACGAGTTAGACTTGGCTTTTTTGTCTAAAAGAGGAACAGAAGACGACGCTCGAATCTTTCCTTTGCAAGAAGGAAGTTTTTGCTGTTTTGCCGACCGGATACGGCAAGAGTCTAATCTAGCAGTTAGCTCTGCTGGTAGCACTCTGGATACCTCACCCCGTGTATTATTCTGATTGGTCGTAGTGTTATCCAATTGCGTGCAGTGATATATTCAAATGCATGCTTGGTGCCGCCCCTCGAGTTGGGCCTTTTGCATTACTACATTACTCATAGCCAGACCCTATCTTTCTAGATTTGGGTCTGGGGTTACAGGCTAGGGCAACATGGCAGTTTCCATAGATAAGGACCCGCTTCCTATGTAGATAAAAAAAATAAAATATATGCTTTATGTTATATTCCATTTCGGCCAATATGTCCCCCTAGATCCTGCACACTGGACCTTTAATTTCTGCATTCTGGTGAATTTTATGCAACAATTTGTGCCATTCCTGCATCAGTTTGTGGTGTAAATGTCTTTAATGTGGTCAAAACCTTTCATGTGTTATGGTGGGGGTTGGCATGTTCTAAATATTAAGGATGGCGTCCCTCCCCCCTGAAATCTACACCCACACATGCCACTGAAGGCGAAAAATACCTTTAATCAGACCCATAGATTGCCTTGAGTTTGGTTTCACACCGAAAATGGGACATTTTATTGCGTGTTCTGGAGGATCCCGCAGCCTAATGTAAAATCTCATGCGGCCATTATAATATAAATGATGATAAGATGGATAAATGTGCGCTCTATTTATAATTTTTCTGCGCGTAACGGTGCGTCTCCGTGCGTCTCTCCGTCATTAGCCAATGTACATCCATCTGGTCGCACTGCATCAGCTGCCACGACGGGGCTTGTGTGGACGTCACTGATTTTTTTCTTGTTCTCTTTCCTCACCTTCCCCTTCTCGGCTTTTTTTTTTTTTTTTTTTTTTTTGTTCCACCAGAGCATCTCTCTCCTTCGGCTCTCCCTCTCTCTCTACACCGCCCACTCCACTCACCGCCGCCTCGCCGGCTTCTTCGCCTCATTACATCGCCCGCTGCCCTTTTCTGCAATTTTTTTAAAAGGTAGAAGACACCGCGCATTTTGGGAGCACACAAATATAATATAAATATCACCATGGCGAGCACCGAAGATAAACCGGCCAACAAGGAGAACACGTCAAGCTGGAAGGACTCCTTCTACAACCCGAGGACCGGGGAGGTGCTGGGTCGCACGGCCAGCAGCTGGGGTAAGGATCCCCGTTACACAGCAGTCAGTTAGGAGATGTGCGATGACATTCACGGGGCTTTCACCTCATCTGATGTCTCCCTCTTGTCATTTTCAAAGCATTTAAAGATGTGAATGTATAGCCTTTATATATATGTCTGTGCATGGATGATTTAAAATGACTGCCATATAGATATTGGATTAGCGGAGGAGCCATCATAGGCCTACATGAAGGTGTAAAGGAGAAGCCTGTACCAAGACGAATGATGCTATCAAAGGTGTGCATCACTCTCTGTTTGCTGCATAGGCAGAAATGGCCAATCAGCTGATAATCAATCATAATACCAGAGATTTTTTTTCATGTTTCATCTGCATTTATCAGGATTCACAGTGCAGACTCCAGCTGTTAAAAGCCCTCATTACCTAATCAGATCTGAGGAGTGAGCCACAGCATTCCTGAGCTGTATCCATAGCTGATCAGGCCATACATTTTATGTAATGATTCCCCAGTTATTTCCAGAGTGAGGTAGTAACACAGCACCCTCCCTCCAGCAGCCAGCTCCTATAGGCTAGCGCGGGCTGTCAGGCTGCCTGGGCCCCTGTGCTGCTGTGCAGTGGGATGCTCCATTGCAGTTGCATGGCCGCCCACATTAGCATGCCTGTCAAGGTCAAATGGGATTCCCTCTCTCCTCTTTCTCTCCCTTTCACGCACTAGGCAGGTGCATTGTGGGATACTGTTGGAGAGGAATGAGAGGAAGGGGGGATGTACGGCAGGAAGCTGAGGGGTCCATCCCTTTTTTTTCCTCTTGTCAACTTAGAGGGCATCTGTGCTGTGCAGGCTGGATGGTGGTGAACCATTTTGAGTCAGATGTTTCCATGAGCGTGCCTCCTTTTCTTCCCTCTGCATTGTGCTTAAATGAGATGCTCTCAGCACTGCAGCGTCATCCCTAAAGCCTGTGTGATTTGACACTGAGGGGTCTCCTGTGAAAAAATGGCCTCAGATTTGTTAGCAGCACATTCCCCCTGAATCCAAAATGGTTTCTCTCAAAGGGATTGCACACTATAAATGACAATTTCCTCTTCGGCACGCAGACAAAGAAACTCAGAAGGCATTTGTCCGTGTGTAGTTAAAGCTCCTAGTAAATTATGCATGACCCCTCTCTGTTGCTTTCTCTCATTATGTCTTCTTTCTTTTCTATTTCTGCTCCTCTAACTTCCTCCAGCCCTCATCCTGCTGTTCTACCTGGTTTTCTACTGTTTCTTGGCCGGTATGTTCGCCCTGACCATGTGGGTGATGCTGCTCACTCTGGACGACTATGTGCCGAAGTACCGGGACCGCGTTCCCTACCCAGGTTGGTGTCTCGCAGCAGCACAGTGGAGGAACGGGGCTTTCAGCAACTGTAACTGGCAGCATTTCTGTTTGGAGCATTCATTATTCATACTCGCACCAATGAGATGCTGTCACAATAATGTGCAACATTACAGCTGCTTTTTGTATCGATCTATTTTGAAGACTCTTCCTGTGTGATATCAGCCGTGGATCTTGTTTTAGAGAATACTCTCTGTCAGGCTGTAACTCGAGACAAACCTCGATGATGGCTGTGCATTAGTTTGTCCAGCTGGGGATCATTTACTCTGTTTACTTTATGCCTTTGTTGCAGGGTTGGTGATTCGTCCGAATTCATTGGATATAGCGTTCAACAAATCTGACCACACCAAGTACGAAAAGTACGTCAAACATCTGGAGTCCTTCCTGCAAAGTGAGTGCACTTCTCTCAAGAAATTAATATTAAACATATTGAACACTGGCTGTAATAAAACAAATTCCACTCTCCTCCGAGGCTTTTCCCTCTCATTCTTTCCATTTACCCTGACTCTATCTCCGTTGACTTCTCTCTCTCTCTCAGGATATAATGATACAGAGCAGGAGAAGAACGAGGACTGCCCCAAAGGAGAGTACTTCCTGCAGGACAACACCGAGGTCATGACGAAGAAAGCTTGCCGCTTCAAGAGGGGGGTTCTGAGTTTGTGCTCCGGCCTCTCTGACAGCAACTTTGGATATTCTGAGGGAAAACCCTGCGTGCTGCTGAAAATGAACAGGGTAACACCCGCTTTCACCGAGCTGAAAATCACTGGAAAAAATTGCTTCACTCTTTTTCAAATCTTTTTATCTCTGTCTGTCTTTCAACCTTTCCTTCCTTCTAATCTCCATTCGTTTACTCGCTTGCTGACAGTTCCCAAAATAAACGATTAATTTGATTAATTTCTAATTTTGGTGCCACACATGCAGCAGCCTAAACCTCTCCTGCTTCCCTCACCTCCTAGATCATTGGCCTGAAGCCTCGTGGGGATCCCTACATCAACTGCACAGTAAAAGTAAACGTCTCTCTCCACACTATACTATACATGTTCTACTTGCTTGTACTGTATGTCTATTTTTTTTATTTCTTTCATAAAAAAAGCCCTGATAACCATAACAGTGTCAATGTTTTCTTTCTGTTGATCTGTCATTTTTTTCCTTCTTTTTGTTTGTGTTTTGTGTCCGATTTCTTTCTGCATGCTGTCACTGACGGCTTTAGGGTAAGATAATATGTAAATTCTCAGGATAAGGCCAGTAACACATTTATGTTATGTAACGAGTCATTACGCAGGTGCCTCTAAACCCATCCTAGTGCCATTTCCAAGTCATTTTAATCTAATAGGCACAATTTTCAGCCACAAATGTCCTCTCGCAGATTAACGCAGAGCACATCGTGCCATTTAAATCTCTTCACTAACAAACAGGGGCCATTGCTTTTCCTTTTTTTCAAGTCCTGTCTCATGTGATCTTGGAAAAATGTCTCACTTGCTATTAATTTAACATAATAAGAAGCATTTCATTTAATGTGAAATTCACACTGACTAACACATGTTCTTCCATGCAGAGAGAAAGCGCAGTTCAAATGCAGTATTTCCCCAGTGAGGGGCGCATTGATAAGATGTATTTCCCCTACTACGGCAAGAAAGCCCATGTAAGTATTCATCATGGTCAGATGGCAGCCCAGGCGCCGGAGGGAAATCCTGGCACTGTACGTCTCTGCAAACCACAAATGCATTACAACACTGTTGGTGACCAACAAACCACTAGACTGGTTATTTTGTAGTGAGTCATCGCAGCATTTACAGCGGCTTTTGTCACCAATCAGGGGATTTTGTAGTGAACGTCCAGTGGCTTTATCAGCGTCCTGCAGCTGTCTGAGGTCTGCCAATCTGCAGAGCACCGCAGATCACATTTGAGACCAACAAACAAGACCTTTTTTTGTTTGTGAGTCACGACGGCGCTTACAGTGGCTTTTAAAGCATCCAACATTGGTGTTTTGTAGCGCCCGTCAATGTTTTCCTAGCTATTTTATTAGTGTCCTGTCGTGTTTTTTCCAGCTGTTTTTTGGCACAAGATTGCAGACCACAAACCTGAGACTGACAAATAAGGAGCCCTTTTTTTAGGGAGTCATGGCAGCATTTCTAGTTACTTTTTAGGCACCAAACATGGGTGTTTTGTAGTGACCCATTGCTGTTTTTCCAGCTGCTTTTTTAGCGTCCCGTCACAGTTAATTAAGTGTTTTTTTAGGCACGTGATCCCTGCCAAGCTGCAGACTACTGCAGACCTCGATTTGAGAGACTGTTGGGTTTTTTGGTGGGTCATGGCAGCATTCCTACACCAGACACCAGACACTAAATGTGGGTGTTATGTAGCAACCTGTCACTGTTCCTACAGTGGTATTTTAAGCGACCTGTCGCGGTTTTTCCAGCAGCTTTTCAGGCATGAGATGCCTGCCAAGCTGCAGACCACTATTCGAGACAACCAAACAAGACCAGTTGTTTTTTAGCAAGTCACCACAGCATTTTTCAGTGGGTGTTTTGTGGCAAACGTTGCTGTTTATCCAATGGCTTTTTTAGTATCTTGTCGTAGTTTTTTGGGTACAAGATGTCTGCTAAGCTGCAAACCACTCTTCAAGACCAAAAAATAACAAAATAATGTTTTTAGTGACCCTTTGCTGCTTTTCCTGATTGTGCCCCCCAAATGAGTATTTTAATCCAAAACCTGATATTTGCCTAACCATAACCAAGTGGTTTTTGTGCCCAAAGATCACACACTGACCACAGCGTTGGTGAAACAAAGTGACACATCTGTGATTTGCAGAAACGTACAATGGCAACATTGATTCTGGGGCCTGGGTTGTAGATCATGTCGGCTTACATCCTCACCTCGATGTATTATTGACAGCCGGCTGTCTCTTTCCTGATGCAGGAGACTTATGTGCAACCCCTCGTGGCTGTGAAGCTGCTGCTCACCAAGGAGGACTACAACAAGGAGCTGCAGGTGGAGTGCAGAGTAGACGGCTCCGACCTCCGCAACAATGACGAAAGGGATAAGTTCCTGGGCCGCGTCACCTTCAGGATCAAGGTGGTCGAGTAAAGGAGAAGACGGTCGGTAAAAAGGAAACCAGATGCAGAGGCTGCCCACATTTGCTAAGGATTTATGTTTCAGTATTTTTTTTTTTTTTTTTTTTTGTTATTGTAAAGGAAGGAAGTGTCAAATACGTCACAAAGACAGGATTTTGGGGATGGGGCCCAACAGTTTGATGCAGATATGAAAGCCAGTCACAGATATTGAATGTTTTGCTTTGCTGACACTACTGACCCTTCTTTCCTTCATGATCTCCTCAAAGATCAAAGACGCAGGCTCTGCTCCTGACCCCGTCCATCATTTCATTCACCTGTTGCACTGCTCATCCTTCACTCAGTTGTTTATGATTTTTATTTTTTTAGTTTCGATGTGATTAGATAACTTATAGCCATTGCAACCAAGCCATGTGGAGCTGTTGTGTAATTGCTGATTTTTTTTTTCAAAGATGTTTTTTAGATCTTTCTGCTTTCAGGAAGAGAGTGTTGTTCTCATCTCTCCAAACTGTATGAACGACTGTAATATCGCTGGTAACGAGAGAATTTTTATCTTGCTGTGTAGTATATCTGAGAAAGTAGAACATTGCCAGACACATCCAGAGTATTTCACATTATCACATCACAAAGACTTCATAGGAACGTACCTTGATAATCAAGTATAGCCACTGTATCCCTGTATATGAAATGCCAATTCCCTTTCTACATATAAATACATTGTGAACCTTACCATATTTAGGGAATTATAGATAGATCTTTGTGTTGTGGTCCGCGTAGCCACAACCCAGTCTTGTGCCGTCTGTCTGTCTGTCTGCATGTATGTCTGTCTGTCTGTCCGTCTTCCTGTTTACTCACCTCGCCACTGCAATAGCCAACAAGTGGGTGAGCTGTCCAGGACTTAGATAAGTTGCCTCGCTCCACCTCGCGGGGGTGCTGCGTAGTGATGGTGGCTAAGGCGACACACACACAGGAAGGTACAGTGTAAAAAAAAAAATTAGATTTAAAGGCGGAGGGGCGCTGGGAAAGCGTCTGAAAAATAAAAAGTCCACTGTAACTATGTACTGTATATCTCTACGTGATCTGTATATCTATCTGGGTCTCAAAGATTGTTTGTTAGTTTTTCTCTCTTCTTCAGCCTGTCTGATCTGATTGTCTGCCAATCTATTACTCTTCAATGTATATATATATACACTATCTACCATATTTACTTAATTCACACTGTATTTTTGTCACACAACACAATGTCTGTGCACTGTAAAGAAATAATTTAAGCAAAGATTTACAGGAAATTATCTTATTCAAAGCTATGTTTACACAGTCTTAAAAGGAACCCACATTTGAAAGACCAACTTGTAACATCTCTTCAGGGTGCCTTAAGACCTGATGAAATAAATTGTGGAATAAAAGTGATTTTGAAGATAAAAAAATATACTTCTGTGTGTTTCTTTTAGTTAGTATTATTCAGCTCCTTTTACGTAAAGGAACAGTTCATCCCAATGCCACAAGAGGGCATTTATCATTGAGTTAATAAGGCTTTATTAGCTGCTTGTATAATGAATTTATGATGTCATGGTCTGGGAATTTAAACATTACAAAGTCCAAGGAGATTTATAGGCTGGAAGTTGAATGTCTGACTTGGGGACACAGATGGCTTTTTTGAAGAACATCCTGCACAACACAAACTATATATTTTTCCTTTTTTCCCCCTCTAAGTATTTTTATTGAGTCAAAAATGAAACTACATATATATCATGAAACATATGTGTACTAAATGTGCATTAAGTAAAAAAAAAGGGAATCTAAGTCCAGATACAGGACTTCCCTATTCCCCTTGTCTCACTGAGAATGGAATATTGTAGAAGAGCAGGTTACAACTCAGGAACTGTACTTTGTGCAAGGTGTGATATGAGAGGTTGCCAGATTGTGATATATTGTGGAGTTATGATATGTAGCATGTGAAATAGGGTATGGTGAATGTGCTAGGAATGGTAGTATCGGCACAGTCACTACCTGGAGCTCGCATAGACGGAGCCTGGGTTTGTTGAAGGTGGCAGTGCTGTTTGGGCTGAGAAAACCTGCGAGTTAAGCTTCTCTATCTCCCTTAACTTTAGCTTATATTGGAGTTATGCTGTGTAGTGTGTGAAATAGGGTATGGTGAATGTGCTAGGAAAGGTAGTATCAGCACGGTCACTACCTGGAGCTCACATAAACAGAGCCATGTATAAGTAAGGTAAAGGAGGTTGTTGGGGGGTTGGTGCGGGGAGCAGTGAGAGCTGGCATTAGGGGAGTGTCTCTGGGACACCAGAGATCACTGTCTAGCCCCCTGGAGGTGTCGTGGGACCAACTAGATGAAACACTGGTGAAAGAAGGTTTCCACCTGATGACCCCAAAGACGTGTTAGTTATCACTGCCCACTGGTCTGTATAGTTAAGCCTTGCCATAATAGCTTATCATAGGGCTTAGGAGGTTATTCACTGAGCGCTGATCCTTTTCTAGAGCACACATTTCTTGTGTTTATTTGAACTGGGAGTCTGCCGTTTAGGACGTATCTTATCCTTTCCAAGTGTAGTGTGTTGGTTTTCCATGACATTACTGATAGCTTTTTTGCCATAATGATGCAGTAGGAGAGACATTTTTTTGGGGCAACGAAGAATTGTCTTAATGCTTCAGATACACCCAGAATGATAAATATAGGTTCTGCCTCTAGTCAAATATTAATTATCTCTGAGATGCTGTTGACATCGGACAAAATGATGCAACTTTAGGGCACAAGACAAAGCTGTGATAAAAGGTTTGCTTCTGAGGTTTGACATTTATCACACATTGGTGACACATTTGGATATATGTTGTGTATTTTGGAGTCTGAATAGTGTTTTATATTGTATGAGACAGTGTCTGGCGTTGTTTGAGTGTCATCTGATATTTCTTTTTCCCAGTTGGCTTTGTAACTTTAAGACGATGAAGGGACTTATGATAATAGGGTGTCATATTTTTCCTCTTACCTGTAGTGCTGTTTATCAGTCTGGATTGTTTTGGTGTGAGCTGCAGAGTGTTGGAGATATCAGCAGTAGAGATGTCTGCCCTCTCTCCAACAAAACAGAGCTAGATGGCACCCAGCTCATGGTGCTCAAAGTGATAAAAAAATACATTTGATGAACTCGACAGTAATGTCTCTTTCCAGAGATCATAACCCAGTTACTCGAGATACGCTACAGTTTCATCTTTCTTTCTTTCATTGAATTACACCCATCTGTCATGTATCAGTTCAGAAAAGGACCCAAATGCAAAAAAATCATTCAGGGCTGGAGCCCCAGAGGTAGCACAACATTGTAGCACTAATCTGCAGCCACAGGAGGGAGCCAGAAACAAGACAGGCAGAACAAGCTGTCAGTGGAACATGGTGCTGCCAGAAGGAGACAAACTGAGGGGTTATCAAGGCTTTTAATTCCCTTTAATGCAGTATGTGGTTTTCCTGCCCACACAAATTGATGTAGACAAATCCACATAATTAACTGTGCCACTGGTTACAGCAATATCAGATGACAGCCACGGAGAAATGAGCTCAGTAGGTAGATGCTGAGATTTGTTTTGTCCTTTTCACCTGGCTCAGGTACACTGACTCAGTTGTAATTATTTAGATGCTTACTTAAACTCAGACTATATCCTCATCATTGTGTGAGTAGCTGTACCTGTAACTGAACCCCCCAAAAGACACCATAAGCTGTATAGGTCAGTGTAAAAGAAACGTCTGATCACACCTGTCTGCTCGGATTTCACAGCACCTCCATCCATCCAGCTCCCACAGCACCCTGAAGCAGCAGCAGCCGCTCTGTCCTTCACTGTCAACAGCAGTCTGGATCCGAGTCCTGCTACATGTGAGATAATCTCTCGGGGTTTAGCTGCAGCACGAATCCACCTTGGTGTCTCCTTAACTCTTACTGTCCTTGAGTTAGACGGCTGTAAACACGGAGTGGCAAACAGATATTTTCATGTGTCTGTTTGTTAGACTGAGAGGCAAAGAAAATAAATTGGGAGATGTTGTAAATGTTGAAACTACTTAGGCATGAAAGTCTGAAAAGATCTCTTGTAGTCTGTGTTTTATGTGTTTGTATGTTTCCACTATTTTGCAAAGATTTGCTAAAAAAAAAGAAAAAAGAAAGAAACATCAGTAGGCTCACTTTTCCCCTTTTCAGCACTCACATCAATTGGATTTTTGGATTGAACTTTAATTCATGCATTTTCTTTCTCAAAAAAATAAAAAAAATTAAAATGTGGTATAATAACATTTCTCAGGTCAGCACTGCAGCTCTTCTTTATACCCGTCGCTTAACACTGAGATGCTTCAGGGGATTTGAAGCTGATTTAAGCAAAGAAGGCGCAAGGATAACACTGGTTATCGCCTTATCAGCTAAGAGTTGAACTTGTCAATTTGCGGCTGCCTGGAGCACAGCCTGGCTGTAGTCAGCATCCTGAAAGGGATTCATGCAGCTGATATTTTTAGGTTTTACTCCAGAGCCCTCAGCAGCACTTTCTCTGTGGTTATAAATAGCACAGAGAACAAGCAGTAACATGGCACTGTTTGGTACATGTGCTCTTAAGCCTCGAGACTACAACAAACATATTGAGACAAACACGTTTTAAAAGACATATTTTAATTCATTCAAATGATTCAAGATTCAAAGAAATTTCTGCTTTATATCTGACATTTCTACAGTAGCAATTCCTTTCATCTTATATTTACAAGTACATGTATTATATATATATATTTATATCTTATTAACATTAACGTAAAAACTCAACTCTGTCCAAGATCTGAAAATTCAAAAAATTAAGCATTAATTACCCTGAGACACGTAAACAAGAATAACAAGGATTCTCTTTTGAACTAACCCAAGTCTCTCTACTCAGCTTAACGACCACAACAGTGGAATGTGTTTCAGGTCTAGTTTGAGTGATTCACACTCATCTCAAACTAAGAGAACAGCCCTGAAGTGCCACCGCCTTTCATGGCCGTGGACGGGGCAACCTGCATGTTCCTGGTCCAGGAATTTATTGTCCAGCCCCTCTAAAGTTTTCTTCCTTCATATGCAGCGATTAACTTCCTGACTCATCTTTCTCCCAGCATCCCAGGACTAAACCGTATCCATTTCTCACTAAGTTGAGCCTCATAGCACCAACAGTAGAGGGACTCAGTGAACTGTATCATTTTCTTTAAAATAATTCCTAAATTTTAGATGACTTACATCTTAGCCTTTCTCTCATTGTGCATATATATAGATATACTTCGTTATTTACAATACATACAATCGCTTTTTATAGTTTTTATAAAACTAATGTGTTGGGGCAGAAGGAAAACCACCTGGATGTAAATGCAGTGATCATCCTTACTGATGAAATTTAGGATCATAACGTAATATTAGACACTAGATCTATCTCTGCCACAATTGCACTGTCGAAACACTGTGACTGTATGATGGCATCAATAAAGGGCATAGTAATGCTGTATCTTTTACATAATCCACTATAAGATACTAAAAGGTATTTCCACGTGTTTTTGTTCCAATTTGTTTAAAGCTCAATGTTGAATGCAGCAGGTAATACTACTGCAAACACGGTCAGAAACAGTTTCTTTATTAAGTAATATAGTAATCATGGCACAAAGGCCTTTGACTAACTAATCTAACTGTAGTATCTTCAATGAGAAGGTTGTATAAATTACTCCTAGCTGTAGCTGCAAGTCTACATTGTTAGATATTTGCAAAAGAAGCTGCGAACCAGAGAGATGATGCTCAAATTTCATCATCACATCCTCCATATTTTACCAAACCTTGCCTCCAAAGCTGTGCATCTCTAAACCTTGGGCCTTGGGATACATGTTTCTCAACAAGACGCTGATGCTCGCCTCTTTCCTGATTCATCTTTTACATCAAGGATCAGTCTGACTGAAACAAATCATGGAGTGTTATCACTGGTATATCAAACGTGTGGCTTCTCACAGTAAAATGCACGTGCCGGATTTCTTCTCGTCGTCAGGATCTCCGCCGCCCTCTTTCCTGTTGGGATCGTTGAGCTCGTCGAACAGTCCAGTGTCAATCATCTCGTGCTGCCACTGAATGGGCACGGCGCCCGTGCTAAACTCCTTGAAGAATTTATTGTCATTGGCGTCAAACTCGATGCCCTTGATCTCGGAAAATTCGGCGATATCATCGGTGTCCTTGGCGTAGACGACATTGGGCTTGGGCACCCATGGAGGATCCACCAGCCCGGCCTCCAGACGGGGGAAGTTGATGGTCTTGAACCATTCGTGCTTCCTGGGATCCTCCATGTTGTTTCTAAAGAGAAGGTAAAAAAATAATAGGCTACTTTCAAAACAAGAAGTGCCTACATGGTTACTCTAATCTCAGTTTCCTAACATCCAATACACCAGAATGTCACAGTAAATATCTACCAATTAAAGTATTTGAATCCCAAATTATAACTAATTTCAGATGTCATTTTGAAGAATATACTATTACATAAAAACCCATGTGACACAGAATGTTGCAGAGAAAATCAGATTCACTAAGCCACTGTGTTTGTATGTGGGTTGCTTGTGGCTTAAAAGAGTAGTAAACCTCTTACTTCATGCCCAGGCGCTCTTCAATTTTCTTCTTCAGGAACTGCTGGATGATGTCCTTGGTGGCAGCATCAAAGCACCTGTGCTCCCACTTAGGTTCCTCGTTGAGAATGCGGCGCTGCACCTCTTCCTTCTCCACCTTCTCCTTCTTGCTCTCGGGGCCTTTGAAAGGCGTGTAACCGGCCACCATCTCGTAGATACTGCAGCCCAGGGCCCACCAGTCCACTGATGTCCTGTACGGAGTTTTGCTCAGGAGCTCAGGGGCCATGTATGCTCCAGTACCAGCCTGGAGGAGAGAGAGGTGGGTAGATTTTCAGTTTTCACATTCACAAAAAGAAAAGGAAGGGACACAGAGAACAGAGAGAGATGTTTTGTGGAAGATGACATCACTTAAAAACTGGGAGACATAAGCACCCCCACTGACAAAGTCTTACACAGAACAGCTGCCTGGGTTACTTAAAGTTTTCTCTTTCTGGCTTTTTACTCCATATAACTTTCACCTTTCCTTCTGTTACCCTACCCCCCCCCCCCCCCCCCCCGTCTTGTATGACCTCACCTCCAGCCCTAATCCTAATGCTAAGCCTACTACCTGTCAAGAGTCATGTGTGTCTACACACTGACAGAGTTGTCCAGCCTCTTATATAAAGGCTGGCCATTTCTGGATGCTACAGCCACCAGCGGAAGTACGTAAGATCCAGACAGCACATCACCATGCCTCTAATGTATAATTAATGCACAGACACAGCAAACTGGCACCGAGCCAAGAGCTCGCCCTTTACTACTGTAAGCAAATCCTATAGGAACCCTGCTGCAGAAACCTTTCTTAGGAGATCCACAGCTCACACATGAAGTGTGGTGTTGGTATTATGAGTACAGTGAGCTTTGTTTAACAAGCTCTTAAAACTTTATTTTCTTATTGCATGACAGATGGTACAGGTGGTACTTCAATAGCTGAACTTTAACATGGGACAAGACATGAACCCTCTGACTGATTAGTGAGGGCATGTTACTCCAACTCCATTGACTAAATTTAAGCAGGTTTGCATCCAAAACTTTTATGTCCCAATACTTTCATGTCCCTGAACATGCAAATCTTTAGATCTTTATTATTTTCAGCTTTTCCTGGTGGTTTTTTGCAACTATGTTCTGTTCAGCTGAAATGTGTTGATGAATAAAGACCCTACACCCTCTGGTCAATCAAAAGGGGTAAATCTCTTCCAGGTATGATCGTACACGTTACAGAAACATCACCCAAATTAATCTGATCTTAGTTTCAAGGATCAGATTCCTTCTTTTGTTTTTTAAGCCTGGTTAAAGTTAACCTGTTGCAAACTGACATGTCTAAACATATTCAGCATAGCTTTTTACCTGGATCTGTCAATCTAATCAGGGACAGACTTGTGTAATGCCCACTAAGAAGATTAGGGGACCAAGCCAGCCCAGTCACTTTGGCTGGCTGAGGAGCATCAGAGTACTGGATAATGAGCTTACTGGGCTTTCATAGAGCTGAGGGCTTACTCTCTGCTACCCCAAGTAAGTCCTGTAGAAACCTGCTAAATTCTCCATCTTTTTTCAGGTCATCCTTAGGTGAGTGCAGGTGAGGTGTAATATACTGGAGGTATTATCAGACAAAAATGGAAAATAAATTGAAAATAATAATGTTGTGGTCATTCTTAGATTCTTCTATCAGTAATCAGTAACTTTATTAGCTTGTGATCATGCCCCATCAGTATATTAAGTTTATATAATCTATTTAATATGTTTCTACATAAAACATTTCTGTCAGCAGCTGATTTTAAAGCTCAGTGATTTATCTGACAGGCCATCGGGGTGTTCTGTCAATGATAACTTTCTTTGTATATCATCGAGTGATTCTCACACAATTACTAGAACCCCTGCAAGAACTCATCGATGATATGTTATCTGTGTTAGTCTTTCTCGTGGCAAGAAGACCCACAAGGCTATAGGCTTTGTAAAGTGTCATGGGGACACACTACAGCACAACCAAGGCAACTCTCTGAAGGTAACGCCTTCACAGGAATAACTAAATCTCTGCAACCAAGTGGCTGAGGGGAAACCCTCTTATATTTATTTGACTGCTACTTTAACAAGTGCTGGACCTCCAAGGTCTCTGACACAGCCCCTAAACAAAATGGTGGCCTATAAATGGCCAGGCTATAATCCGGCTGCTAAAGGATCAAATGAGTTATATAATGGATTCAAAGACTCATTGCACAGATCTTTAAGCAATCCAGTAATCCCTGTCCGGATTTAAAGTGAAAACCCCACCAGGACAGACAGCCTGTCCAAGCCTGGTACAGTTTTTAGCTCCGGCCTCATCCTCACACAAGTCAACACAGACAGGGTGGAGATGAGGTGATCTCTCTTTCTTTGTATTTTTTTTCTGTTGCAGTTTGTGTGAGAGTAAATTTAGTCAAACCATGTAGATGATGACCTGACTAAATGTTTGTTGATTTAAAGATCAGAATCAGGAGAGAGTCCTCGTCCGCCCTTTGTTGTGTGCAACTTAAAAGACTTTGAATAATAGATGAAATGGCCCTTTAAGGTAGACATCTTTCGCCATGACGTAAAATCTTAATATTATTCTCATTATCATTGCTGACATCATCCAGCTAAGTCATCTCATGTTAACAGCATCCTAATGGCTTTGAGAGTGCAACATGGGATGGTATCGCTGTTGTGTGTACATCTACTCACCATCTGGGTGACGGTTTTCCCTGCAGGAAGCTCTATGGCCAGACCCAAATCTGAAAGTCGGCATTGGCCCTGGCTATCCAGCAACACATTCTCTGGCTTCATGTCACGGTATACGATATCCATCTCATGCAGATGCAGAATGCCAGTGGTGATCTGCGCCGTGTAGTGGATGATGCGCTTCATCTCAATGCCCTTGTCCACGCCCTTGCCATCGTAGCCCATGTTGTAAATGTGGTACCTGAGGTCTCCTCCATTCATCAGGGTCATGACAAGGCACAGGTGGGTCTTGGTGTCATAAGCGTAACCCAAGTTGACCAGAAACAAGCTGTTAACCTTCTCCAAGATCTTCTTCTCCAGCAGGGCCATCTTCTCTCCACCCTTCTTCTTCAGTCGCTTTTTACACAACTTCTTGCAGGCGTACATCTGCCCTGTGTTCTTCACCTGAACAGCGCACACCTGGAGAAAGACAGATTTGTTAAAAAATAGGACTTCTTTATTACCGATGTTCAACAAGTTCTCTGAAATTAATTAGAATCCATTTTACATGGAAACAAAGATTGGTCTACGGGTATCAAGCTAAATATGAATGCTGCTTGTCCTCTGTCTGATAGTGTCATGGGAAGGAAAGCTCCTATTGGGAAAACTGTGACTGTGATAAAAATGATATCTGCTTTAGTATAAATTAAAAAAAACAGATTTGACTGATACTTTATATCATCAGTCTTGCCCCATAACAACAATATAGAATCACTATTGGGACTAAAGGCAAGAAAATTGGTTCAAGAAGTCAGTCAAGCATGACCCTTTCCAGCTGTGTCTTGGCACCCTATTTGCCACCACATCTTTAACTAAACATTTACTTGTTAAACTTTTTCCACCTCTTATTTTTTCTTTTGAATATAACTTAATTTTTCATTCTGCCCCCTTCTATTTCCTGTATTGTCTTTTCCTTGCATTGTCATATATTTTTATTGTATAACTGTATTTTCTTTGCATTTTTGATTATTGCTCAGCAACTTGTATTGCAAATTTGCACAAAAGGTGCTGTATCAATAAATAAAGTTTAAGTTCTGGTATCATTCATTCCCTGTGGACAGATGATCAGGTTCATCCACTGTATGGCACTGCTTGGTAGATGACATTAGCAGTTTAAAAATGATTGCCCAGTATCAAAGCTATTTGTCGAGTGAAGGTTTTTTTTGGCTGCTTTGAAAGAAAACAGTATTTCAAAGTTACAGCAGATTTACACAGGCAATAGTAGCAGCCTTCGTTGTCATTTTAACTAACAATATACTGTTACAAACATTACTGTAATATTTTTTTATGTCTAAACTGCTTTCTTAACACAGCACTCATCTTAGTAAGTTGCCTTATTTTAGGTTGTATTCTTAAGCTTGTTGCTACAGTAAGAGCTCAACTAAGAAATGAGGTTCCTCAAGGCTTAGTTGTGGGTCCACGGTATGTGCCATGAGGAGATAACAATTTGCTTCTGATGTTTGTCAGGTATCTCTTATCAATGTCAAGTCTTTAAGATGACTATTACTAAAAACTCATACTATTTTTCATCCGTTTTACACAGTTACTGCTCGTTGATATATTTACACTGCAGTTTCTCGTTCAAAACAGACAACATTGAAACAATGCTCTATTTAAGGATTTTACATTCTTAGTTGCTGACATGTTTTTTTTTTTTATCTAGTGTCGTGCTTACGTCTGAATTAAAAAAAGAGATCTTGATCTCAACAAGACAAGAAGATCTTCTACAGTATTAGTCAGTATTTGAGTGATTGTAGCACATAGCTAGTTCTATCAACACAAGCCCACTACTTCCTGCATTCTGAATTTGTATTTGTTACTGTATGAAACAGAAGCCATGATTTTCTAAAATTCATGAGGTAGGCCTTCATGTCACGTATCTTCATGGTCACTTTGAGACAAGGAGAATCCTCATGATTATGTAAGGTATGATCTCTTGCCCTACAATATCCTTTTTTATGCTTCATAAGACTGAAATGACACTGTGTCCTCCACCATCATTACCATACCAAAAATGTTGAATGCGTTTTTTTTTTAAATATATTTTTTTGGTTAATTTTTTGCACATATTATACAAAATCTAATGAAAATAAATATTTTTTTTAAATTGATAACATATCGTATTGAAGGAGTCCTGCAACTAAAAGTGTTAAGAGATAAACATATTTCAAAAGACTTCTATAAAACTGTATGTAGATGTGTGTGTCTGTGCGCTTACCTCTCCGAATCCTCCTTTGCCAAGAGTTCTAAACTCATAGAAGTATTTGTCACTGATAGGCTGTTTCTCATACTCTTTCCACTGGAGGAATTTATCAAAGTTAGGGCTGGCCTGGTAATCTGTGAAGGGTTTGCCTTGAAGAAATTCTCTTACACCGTCCTGGACTTTGCCTTTCATCACCTCCGAAAAGTTGGCATCTGTCACAGACTTGAGTTTTTCAGCCGGCTCTCCAGCGAGAAAGGTCAGGAAGCTCTTGGAGTCGGCTTTGCAATATGTTGTCATCATGTGTTTGCGTGCCTTGTCTTTTGCTGCATTTTCAGCCAGATCCCAGTCCAACAGGTCATCCAGGAAATCAGCGGCAAGCTTAAACTGAGGAGTATTTGCCAGGAAGTCACGGAAAAACCTTTTGCCAATAGGCTGCTTTTCACAAAGCGACGTAAAGTCCTTGTCAATGGATGCTCGTACTGAAGCACATTGCTCCGGCTTGGGGAGAGACAAGCTTCGACGGCGCTTTTTCATCTCCTTGTCATCTCCGCCCTGGGCTTTTAGGTAGGCCGTGTTGGCCACCAGGTTATCCAGTCCCCCCATGTCACACATCTTGGCGCCTGTATGTGCTCTGTCCCCCCTAAGTGACTGGGTTCTTCAGTGGCTCCCCACGGATACCCTCAGCGTCTTTCAGAATGAGTGTGTCTGTGTGAGAGTGCAATTCGCTCCAAAGCCAGCGCACAAATGAGCTCCTTCACCCAACCTACCTGCAAACCTAAGACACACTGACACACCCAGTAATTACTAATTTAGAATTAAATACCAGGGAGGGATTTTGGCTTAAGGATCTTTGTGTGGACTATTCAGGGATGCTGTGCACGGAAAGGGAATCGTAAGCGGGCTCTGTCCTAAGAGGCTTTGTAGACCTCTATATTTATTCATGGTGTTCTGTAGTCTCTAACAGTGGACTAATGGGTTCTTTGACTGTGCATTAAATGGAAAGACACAGCAAAAGACTCAAAAGAAAGCAGAAAATGTTCTGCAAAGAGTAAGACACCTTTAACAAACTGTCATAGTAGTTAATGGAGGTTCCTCTAATAAGCGTTGTGAGAAAATGGAGAACAAAGACCTGTTTGGTTCGGCATTTACATGTGTTTTTTGTAGCATGTGAATAGATAATAAGATTGCATTTGGAGCCTTGAGCAGAATACTGATTAATATTTTCACTGAGGCAGTCCATATAATAAACCATGGGATCTAACATCCCCATCTTCTCTTTTTCCTCCCAGTCTCAACAGAGCAGGTATTTCAGAGAGCTTACTCCTAATCTGTCTGCTCTTTCATTCTCAGCGTTTACCTTCATTCATCACTGACCACCAACTTACAATAACAACTATGAACATTTCAGATATTCTTTTTTTTTTTTTTTTTTTTTTTTAAGATATTTTTTTGGCATTTTTTGCCTTTAATGGACAGGACAGTTAAGTGTGAAAGGGGGGGAGAGAGAGAGAGGGGATGACATGCAGCAAAGGGCCAAAGGCTGGACTCGAACCCAGGCCGCTGCAGCAACAGCTTTGTACATGGGGTGCCTCCTCTACCACTAAGCCACCGATGCCCCAAACATTTCAGATATTCTAACATTATTGCTATGTCCCATTAAAATGCACATATGACGTAAAGGCCATCACTACAAGGTAAGCTGCGAGCATATACTAATTTGGATGCATACAGACGCCAGATTTGGCTGACTTAAAGACTACAATACATAGTAACGTTTGCTCAACTTGTTTCTCTGATAACTTAAGATCCAGATGTCCAATGACTTGAAATCCTTTATCTGGTTAACATATATATAGTTAAAATGACCAATATCTAAAAAGTACATCCTAAAATGTGGCTTAAAAGTAGATAAAAAGTCTGTTTATGACAGCTTCTTACAGGCAGCCACAACCCTGTCCCATGTGCAAAGGGGGTATGATGCCACTGACAGGCAATGGAGATCAAATGACACAGACCATTTCAAATTACAGATTTCTCTCAGTTTGAACATTGTTGGAAACATTTGGAATAATGGAAGTACACAATTAAATCATTGGTCTAGCTGTTTTTAGACATTTTAATGTGGAAAAGTTACATCGTATATTTAACCCTTTGAAAGCTGGAGTGACATAACTTTTCCTGTGATGCTTTCAGATGCCTTTCGCAAGTATTTAACCTTTGATCCCTGAGCAAATTGGTGCAATTTCTTTCAAAAACATGGGAAAAGAAGGCAATGAGCAACTTGGTAAGAAATATCAGGAAAACAGGGAAAACAGAAATAAAAGCTAAGGAAACACTATATTTGTAATTATTATTATTAGATTTAAATTTATGGTATTATTTTTTAAATGATTTTTACGCAATTTCCCCACGGCATCTCCTTGTTTATTTTTAATTTGCTCTTTTTACTAATTTCTTGCAATTTTGGGAGGTTATTTCTTCTTCCGTTGCTTAATGCCTTATTCCCATGTTCTTGTAGAAAATCAAGCCAATTTGCTCAGGTTTCAAAGGGTTAAAGAGCTTATTTTCCTAGGTATTTGCAAAATGACCTACTTAGTAAATGGACTTGCACCTACATAGCACCTTTCTAGTCTTCCGA
Organism: Epinephelus awoara; assembly: GCA_035609425.1. Lineage (NCBI taxonomy): Eukaryota > Metazoa > Chordata > Actinopteri > Perciformes > Serranidae > Epinephelus > Epinephelus awoara. The sequence goes on along the minus strand of CM069306.1, from coordinate 15,167,403 downwards.
CTACTCAAAGCGCTTTTACACTACTTGTCACTTTCACCCATTAACACACTAATTGCCCAGGCTACTGTACCAGGTGTCACCTGCTACTCAGTTAAACATTCACACACCGAGTAATCCAAAATGCTATTTTACACATCACTGAATTGAGTGATTTCACAATAAGCCGCTGTGTAACAGATATGTGAATTAGTGTTACTGAAGAGTAATGCATTTATTCTTTAAGCATTTTTCAAAAAGATTATTTGCTATATGAGAGCTATATATACAAAAGGACATTAAAAGCATTGGCAAACCATATATGGTAGATCATTTATGTTATTTCTTTTGAGAACTGGGCAGGCAACAAAATATATTTTTTCTTCTCACTGCTCCTTTTTGGTCACGTATGTTTCAGATTCTAGCATATATTTAGCATTATATTTGGTTTTTTTTTAGTTTTTTAGCATGATTTTTAACAGTAAAATGTTGTGTTGGAACTGTATAATGTGTGAAGTGTAAAAAATAATGAAATAAATAATGACATGAAATTAGTAACATTAGGTGTTCAGTGGGATGTAGTAGGTGACATGACAAGTAACTGATGCAGTGCTCAGTGGTTACATGACCACACTAACTAGTTTCCCCACCATCTACCTACCAAGTACAGGTAATCTGCTTCTTTCAGCAATTGAACTGCATAAAACTGACTTAAGAATACCATAAAAACTGGAAGTTGATAATGTTCTTTTTCACTGGTGTTGTTAAAATCAAGAGTTAACACAGACTTGGAGGTTCAGATCAATGGTGGCACCAGAGCTTCTTTCTACTAGTCAGTTTATAAAAAGCCTAAGGAATTAACCTCAGTCATGTGACAGAAGTGAGGTTAAACTAAGAACCAGTGATACACCTGATACCTAACAGTGATACTACACTACACACAGGAGAGGAAAGCCAAAAGATTCCAGGCAAACAGGTATGTTTCTGATTGAGCTTGAACATACATTAGCTTTCTACATCAATCTCTAGTCTCATCGTATCACAAGTCTGATATCAGACTGCATAAATATATACATATACTGTATTGTACTGTATACACTATATACATTAAGTTAACATTTGCATTTCACTGTTGCAGCTCTGCACTCATATCAGACAAGTGGTCTTAGCTTTTGAAACAAAACCGTTTCTTTCCTTTGTTTGTGTTGGTAGTAAGCACTTCAGTACGATAAACCTCAGATAATATTAGCTCATCCTTTCTCAAATGGTCTCAAGCTGTCAGTGCCCCGCACAAGATCAAGGGCTTTGCTTGCCGTCAGTGAGCTCTGAGCTCAAGACCTTTTGACTTCAATAGCAGGAAGACACCAACATCTAGCGACCGGTGTGGAAGTGGGTAATTGTTTTTGGAAATTTAAAAAAAAACACAGCAATCAATGAAATTAAATCATTATTGGTTGGATTTGCCCCAAAAGGAAAAAAAATACTGACGGGTTACATTTAGGAAGGACAAACTATATTGTAACTTCCATTATTTGAATAATGTTCCACCAAATTACAATACAAGATTTAACTGGGGTTTTTTTTGAGGAGAGAGGCACCTTGCCATTTAGAGACGTGCCATATTAAATATGTCAAATGTCAGTCATGTTGTAAATGGATCACAGTGCTAGTAAAGCACTTAAGCCTCTTGAGTGGATGAAAAGAGGCCATAGGTTTCATCTTTTACCAGGTCAGGGAAAGCCAAGGGTGCTACGGTGAGAGCTCACACGTCACTCTGTGGGTTTTCCTGTTTCCTCAATGGAGGATCCCAGCTGAGCCATGTAACTGTCATTGAAGGCCCATCAAAAATTAATGAAGTCATTCAAGAAATGTGTTTGGCACCAGCCTTACTGTTGTAAAATTAAATATGTGATTAAGTGGTATGGTGGCAACCAGGGAGATTGAGAGAGTTATTGAGAAATTAAGCAGAAGCACATACTGTACAGACATGAGAGGCATTTCAGTGACTCTTCTTTTCCACTCTTGACCCTTTCTGGTTTGGACGGTTGCTTTTTAAAGCAGCCTGCTGCTCTAACCTTGGGAGGATTAGCCTGGCCTGAGGAGGGAGTAAAGGTTAAGATGGGCAGAGCATACTCATCCTATCTTCCACATGGTTCACTACATGGTCTTTACGTGGTCTGGCTCCATCCTCTTATGGCCTCTCTCAAGCTTTCCAGAAAAAGAGGCAATGGATGAGGAGTATTCCCAGCAGAGCAGGAAGGTTTGAATACAATAAACAGGGATTTTTCTAGGTGTGCTTATCAATCAAGTGCACAGAACCAACCAAAACAGGTGTGTGAGGTACCCACACAACTGCAGTGTCTCTCAAGGTTCCTGTTCTCTCTTAATCAGTATCAAGAGAGGTATGTGGTTATGTCACTTTAAACGAGGTTAAGGAGGAAAGGAAATAAATGTAAAAAAAAAAAACCAGCATGAAAAGACACAGTAGTTGGATGCAAAGACACTACAAGCAAGAACACTAATATCCTACTGTGCAGTAGCAATACATTTTCTTCAAGCAGCAAACTCCGGGGCAGAAAAATTAAGCCAACGCTAAGTGCCAAAAACTGCAGTTCCCTGAATGGCCACTTGAGGCTGGCTCCAAAAGTGAGTCAATCCCCATGGACCCTCCTGTTGAAATGCTCAGCTTCACAGCAGAATAAACAGCCTGGTACACAAGATTGTGTTCATCACTATAGCTTTTGTCTTCAGTCATGATAACCCTTTTATTCATTTTATCAAGGCTTTAATTTGATTAGCACTTAAAGTTATGCATGAATAAGGGTGGGGCAGCTTTGAGTGACATACTGTCTGCGAGGAGTCACCACAGTCTATATGTCAGATCCAACCCCCTCCTCCACAGTTCCAGCATCTCATCCATATATATTGTCACTTCTGGCACCGAAAATCGAAGGCAACGACCAAAATGCCAAACTCAAGGCTTCAAAACGGGGGTCCACAAACCAGTGGGTGACATCACACAGGCTACGTTTAATATTTTTACACAGTCTGTGATTTTCCTACAGATCTGAAAATACAGGACACAGGCCAAAAACAGAATGTGGGACCTCCACCTTGTTGTCTCATTCATGCAAGATGAAGGGTTTCGATTGGTTGTAGAGCTCAAGGGCTGCTGCAGGTGTGTAAGCAGAATTAGAATTTAGGGTTAGCCTCTCTGCAGTTGTACAAGGGGAGAGGAAGCAGCCAGATATGGAATTACTTCCCAGATAAAAAGGTCTCCTTGGTGTGCCAGCTTCTAATAGAGAGGGAGACTGACTGACTGTTGATTGCTCATTATAGCGAAGCAGGTCAGGTGTTAAGGACGGCTCGGCCTGGTGGCTTCACGGTGACACTGGAAGACTTCGACCCTTACTCTACAAAGGACTAGAGTAGCTAGAGGGGTGTGATTTGAGCTACTCGCCTCCCTGATCTGACATTCAGTGGTGAGTCTGTCAAAGGTCAGTGATTGCCTTTGTAGCTTTGTCATCAGATCTGAGGTCACATGCTCTAGACCCTCAAGGAAATGAGCTCACCTACAGATAACCATCTGGCAGTGAGCAGGATCAGATAGCAGGTGAGGTTCCTACATAGAGCAGCAACCAGACGTGGAGAGAGATACCTCATTAATAGGGCATTGTCCATGATTTCAACCATCATGTCACAAGAAATTGGCAAAGATTTGTGGACTTTGACTCAGGTGGGATCTTGTTCAAAACTTTGTGTAACATCCCTCCAGACTCAGTAGGTGGGTGCAGACATGCCAGAAAATCATTGACTAAAGTAGTTGCAGATATGAAAGCTTGGGTATGGAAAGAGGAAGTTGACTTCTAGGTGGCCATATTGAAGATTCATCCTCCTGGCAGAGCCTAGCTATTTTAAAAAAGAGTGGTGAACTGCTCCCCGTAGCTGGGGATATTATTCAGAGACTTTGAGACATGCTCTCTGGACACAAGGCAGAGCTGAGAGAATCACGGGAGTTGCCAACACAGACTACATACAATCACAATTAGTTTAAAGAGATACAGTAGAGGCCAGGAGCACAGGTGGCCGCCACTCACATCTGTCTAATCCCTGCTCACACTGACTCAAGCTCACAGTTTTCTGGCTATCAACATCGAAGCTTTAGACATAAGTACAGTAAAAAATCCCAGTTAATTATTGGATATTTCTGGGGAAACTGTCTGAATCCAGTTTTGGTTATGTCTTTAATCAATGCTTTTCAAGCATTTCAAAATTTGCCCTCTAATGTAACACTTTGTTTTCGATGTAACTGAAATTCAAATCAAGAACAGAAAATTGTCACTTCAACGCAGCATATTTGCCAACGCAAGCAAAGCAAGACACAGACAGGCAGAGGAGAGGACACTGATGATGTCAATATGAGCTGAGCACAGGATGGACCATGAACATTAGCAGCTTGTGCCCCCTAGGGGACAGTTTTTTCTGTTTGCACAGATATTATGTATGTTTTGTCTGAATCCAGATCATGAGGTAATTGTAACAGACCTGACAGTATGCAAGGTGATAGATATCACATTTCTGCATTTTAATTTTTTTGGCATATTTTCTTTTTTCTGCCTTGGAGACACTTTTTGTGCCAGTTCAGAACACTGAGTTTATGTGAACTTCATATTGTTTAAGTTTAAACAATTAAAAACCAAAGAGTAGCTTTTTCTGTGTTAAAGTAACTCCTCTACTAAAAGATGAATGAGCTTGGGTACCTGGTAAGGATGACGGAAACCTCCCTTCTGCAGTGTTGTGGGCACTGGTTGACAGGAGGGAGCAACATCTCCTGACTCGACTCATAACATGTCGCAATCTCTCAGGAGCTGGAGCAGCTCCTCCTTGTTAAGAATACAAAACTGACCTGGTTCAAAAATGGAAATATGTATAAGTAAAAGGGTCAAAGTTAATAATAACAAAACAAAGCATGCATTATCTCATAAATACTTCACCATTACTTACCATGTTTGTGTCCCTTAAGTACAGCTGAGTCTCATTGTTAAGCGGCCAGTAGTTACTGACTCAGAATTACTTCATGAATGGTGCCACGGACAGCACAACTGCATATTGTTTATTAAATGTATATTAAATCTGCAATTTACAATATTTTAAAATATGTCTGAATGATTAATATGATTTACAATGTCCTGTTTGTATTTTTGTTGTTGTTATTAAGATGTGCTTAGTCAGAAAAGTCATGGCACAATCACATACAAATGAAAACATCCCCAAATATCCTAAGATATTTTAGGATTATCAACAAAGGTTAAAAAAAAAAAAAAAATAGATTTGACATTCTTCAGATAATCAATATATAACTCCTTGCAGGCTGAGGAATGTATAAATGGCATATCAATACAACATTAAGCCTGAAACACAGGCACAAGGGTTAATTTAGTGTCTTGTCTGGCTCTGCACAGAAGTCTCATCTACTACTACCCACTGCATCGTCCTGCACCAGTGTTGCCACAGCACACTTCTTCCTGTCCTCGATCAGTTGGCAAGGTACAAGCACACTGGAATCAGTGCCAGCCTGTGGTTCAGGGTTAGGGCCAGGGTCAACATCACAGGAAGAGCTAGTGTCAAAGCCAGCAACAGGATCAGTGCCATGGCTTAGAGGGGGGATAATGCCATGGTGAGATTCCTCCTCAGAAACAGATGTCTGGTCTGTCTCTGAGCTTTCATCAGGAGATACTTCAATCTTTGCACATGGCTCAGAGAGCTGTCTTTCTTGTTGCTCCTTGGTCTTCAGCCTCCTGCGGCTGATCAGCTTCTGCAGCTGCAGCTTGCTGGTGAAGAACATGCTGCACCAGCCCACCTCAAGTGCCAGAGATGCTTCCTCAGCCGACACTGTGCAGCAGCGCTGCCGCACTGCCTGCTCCCAAAACTCCTGTGAACCACACAGCTGAGGAGCAGAAGTGGTAAATATAATGCATTTAACAATAAGGGCTGATTTTAATGTTCAATCAATTAAAACAATGTAAGAATAGAATATTACTTTAGATTTAGTCACTGATTATTTATAATGATGTGTTCGCATAAGAGCAGATGTACAATGGTGAAATCTTTCAATAATAGAGTTAATGTTTCTTATCGCTGGATACAGCTTATCTTTTGCAGCATCTCTCTTTGTGTGTCTCTGGAACTCACCTGTCTGAACCTGCGTGACGTTCGTCCAAGCTGGCCTACATCCTCTAGTTCCAGATAATTTATTATCCGCAGAAGTACTGAGTCAGGCAGGCGCTCCAGATAGTCATAATGGCCTTGGCACAAAGCCTTGGTGTACTGCAAGATTCCACGACCAAAAACCATACTGATCTCACCTGGGAAGAAGCCCATTATTGTACCTGTCATCCATATTGAAACAATCAATTTGCTCTCACATACAATATTCATAAGACTCTATATGAAAATAAAGGGATAAACACCCACAGTACTGTGTAATGCATTGCTCACTGGCATGTGAGCAAGCATGTAGAAGCATGATGACCAGCAGCATGCAATATGTGCTCACAGTCCTAAATATGAAGCCCTTACTCTGCAGCCAAGCATCATCCAACAAGTCCTGGTGAGACTCCTTCACCTCCCCAGGCCTGGAGTTCCTGTCCACAGCTCTCGGAGATATCTTCCACCATCTCCATATCACCTGGTAATGGCCATTCAAAGGATCACTGGTGTTAGATATTTTATCAGCAAGCTAAGGAAACTCATAGCTTTCTTTTTTGGTGCATTTTTGTTAAACTCTCAACACCATAGCAATTATTTATATTTTAACCAAGAAAAGATTAAGCATGAAACTGTCTAGTGCAGACATCCTCCACAGTGACCAATGAGTTATGACTCTCGTGTACAATGAACAAAAATGTAAACACTTTTGTTTTTGCTCCCATTTTTTGCAAGTTTAAGTTACAGATCTAATACTTTTTATGCACTCAATAGATATATGTCTCTCAAATTTTGATCGCAAATGTATTAAAATCCATGTTACTGAGCACTTCTTTTCCAAGATAATGCATTTACCCTACAGGTGTGGCATATCAAGAAGCTGATTAAACAGCATGATTACTACATGGCTGGGCCTTGTGATGGTAACAATGAAAGGCCGCTCTAAAACTTGCAATCTGTGGATGTCCGGCTCAGTTGCATTGGTGTGTGGGTATCTCCTCTGCCATCCTTTCTTGTCTATTGTACCGACATACCCAAGACAAACTTTTTTGTTGCCCCAAGTAGGTGCAGTACAGTAGCCCTAAGAGATTCATTTGGCAGTCCATCCAAACTGCGTCACAACTGCAGACCATGTTGAGCCACACCAGCTCAGGACCTCCACATCAAACATTTTCACCTGCAAGATCCCGAGACCAGCCATCTGCAACAATTTGTTTATACAGCCAAAGAATATCTGCACAAACTGTCAGAAACCTTCTCAGGGAAGCTCATCTGCATGCTCATCTTCCTCACCTAGCTGCAGTTCATTTTTGTAACCAACTTGTGTGGTTGTGAGGACAATTGGATGCACTTCCAAATTCAGGGAAACAACACTGGAGATGTCTTATGGTAGTAAAATGAACCTTCAATTTACAGACAACAAGGCCCCTCACGTCTGCTAGTCTGGGTCTTCTAACTGTTCCAGTGTCCAGGGTAAAGACAAAGGGTGATCGAGCCTTTTCAGTTAATGCTTCTCCTTTGGAGCAGCCTCCCACTGAACATCAGATCTCTTTAAGTTTCATCTGAAAACTTCCTTTTACAGATTGGCCTCTCCTGAAAGTTGATATGACTTAATGTGTGTATGTGAGTGTATGTATGTATGCAACCATGTGTACATGAATGCATGCTTACAAGTATATAAGTGTTGAAGTTAGTGAAGTATATAAGTGTTGAAGTTAGTGTAGGCATATGTACATGCTTATGTTTTATTGCCACTTTTGTATTTTCTTCACCTTTAGGTGCTCTACAAATTAAGTTAAAATTGTGCTGTGTGATCTTTTTTTTTCTCATTGTGACCATCTCAAGGAGATAATGGTAATGATGCTGTTTAAATAAGCATCTTGATATGCCACACCTGTCAGGTGGGTGGATTATCTTGGGAAGTGCTCACTAACACGGATTTTAACAAATTTGTGATCAAAATTTGAGAGTGAGTGTATTCACAATGAACACCACACTGATTTAGCTAGGCTGGCGCTACATTAGTTTAGCGGTATTTGTTCAGTTACTTTTAATAGTTTATTTGGTGTACTTTTACTTATTCTGTTCACACTGCTATTTAACTTATCCTCTAACATTCATAGCAATAACAAAACATATCTAAGTTAACTAGCTAGCAGCAAACACAAGTTGTATTAGAGTGTCCGTTAACTAACTTTAACTACAGCGGTTTAGCTAGCTAACGTTACCGTTAATTAACGTTAGGTAATTTAAGCTAGCACCGCCCGTAGACATTGTGACAACTCGCCCTCAACCTGCTTGTTACATAGCAAAAACTTGTAACGTTAGTTTTAAACCCAAAGTAATCACAGGTCGAAAATATTACAAAAATACTTACAGCTGTCTTGGTGATAGCAAAATGATAATAATTCCTGTTGGGTGGAGGAGCGTTTCCAGATACCTCAAACAACGGGTCTGTTAAAAGGGACGCCATGTCAAAGTTTCTGTGTTGTCACGGCAACGGAGGTTTTTCAAGCGGAGAAGACGATTTGAGGTTCACGTGGCTACACGGGAAGAAACATTAATGTTAAACCACTTTTAACCACATGGAGATTACACAAAAAAAACTGTATGCAATATAATGGTGAACAGGGCATGAAATTATAAGAGCTATATATACTGGCAGGGCCGTAATCATCTATTTAATATTGGGAGGACCATTTTTAGTCTGACTGCAGGCAGACCAGTGTGATACCCACACTCTTAAACAATGAAGCCACGTTTGTGGATGCCGTCTAGATGGGAGCATGTTTCTCCAGAACCTGTACGTACCTTTCAGCATTCATGGTGCCTTTACAGATGTTCAAGTTAGCCATGAGCAATGGGCTCTAACACTCCCCCATACCATCACATATGCTGGCTTTTTAACTTTGAGCTGTTAACAATCTAGATGGCCTTTTTCCTCTTTAGCCCAGAGGACACAACATCCATTATTTGGAAAACAAAATGAAACATGGACTTGTCAGCCCACAGCACTAGTGTACTCAAAGTCACCTCTCTGTCGGGATAATCAAAAGATATATATACACACACATCGTAAATGTAGTTAAAAATCTTTTAATTTATTTATACATATATTTATATATGTACACAGTTACTTACCTATTCTTGTAAAGACAAGAAACACATTGTCAAATTCATTGTTAGTCATTGGTGGCACAATTGAGACACTAGTTCTCCAGAGTCCCAGGCTGAACCGGTAATGTAATAATCCCTAAATTAATCTGTTCTGTCCCTCGCCTTACTCTAAAGCAAACTGAAGGGAGACCAATTATTTCTCCTCACCCTACTCTTCACTCCATAAGCTTTTAAAATCAGAAGGCAAAGAGGAAGACAGACATCAAGGGAGTGTAGTGAATATAACATAACTAACATTTCATAAATATTTTTGCTTTAAAATGTACTTTTTTTTGTCTAGGCAGGGTATGGTAAACCTGTCGTTGCCCGTCAAGAGGACAAGTCACCTGCAACCATGTGAACAACTTCACTTGTTTTGAGGCAACCCAATTTGGGTCACACCCACAACCCTGAAGCGTTCTTAACGGTCTTTCCTTTTGTCTTTACCATATTCATAAAATACAGTGAATATCTGAAAGCAGGAGAGGTTACTTAGAGTATATTAAACCATTTTACCAATATGTATAGATTAGGTAGGGCCACAGGACATAGAAATACACATCTTAAAGCCTGCACTTCTGGTCTCTTTCCTACATTTGTGCTCTAGTAGACATGTCTGTCCCTTCACCTGGTGAGCTGAAACATCTGCTGGCCTCATATTCAGGGAGCTGCCCTTCGTTTCAACCCAAATTTAGCTCCCACCCTTTCTTTACACCATTTCACAGATATTGGCAATATTAATAAAAGGTTGAGAAACAGTCCAGGACCAACGCCATATCCCATCCACCTGCTTGGGATGTCACTCTGATTTAAAAAGACGTGGGTTTGGTTGCTCGGGGTTATAGGCAACTTGTAAGTTAATAAATGACATTTTGCACCTTGGTGCCAGTATAGTTGCAATTATGCTAACAGAACAAAAAGAAATCCCTTTTGAGAATGAAATACCTGCATCATCATGGTTGCTTCAAACCACAGGAATGGATTTGGATGGAACCCTGTTTATATTCTTAAAGTCTATACCCTTACCTATGTAGATAGTTTGTAGTGGGGTTTTTTCCCACAAGGTATGTATATACTCACCTTTGTTAACTCAGTCCTTGTTATACATAACATGTACTTAATTGTGATTACAAATGATGATATGCACAGAGCTTACAGTCATAAACAAAAAATAAAAAGCATATAATGTATATAGTCCAAACAGTATATTTCCCCCTATAACAGTCCCTTAGTCTTCAATGTAGTCCTTTGTACTCCTCCATAGTGTTGTAAACTTCTTTTATGAAAAAACAAAACAAAAGTCTTTTTAAAAAAAAAAAAAAAAAAGTACTGCCACTAATTGCATGACGGAACTGTTGCGTTGACTATGTGCTGCATGCTGCCCTCTGCTGGCAAGGAGTGGGAGTTGTGCTACAGGAAAGGGTTGGTTGAACCACCTGAAGGGAATGACCCGGCTGGAGCTCCCGCCTGAAATAAGAGAGAGTCATAATTAAGACACCAACAGATAACAGTCTGAGATAATTATCCCTTTAAATCAAATGTTATTAAATACAATGTTTTCAACGAAATCAATCGGTATAATTGTTTTCTTGAATGGAAAGTTTTCCCCTCATTAAAAAATACATATTTTTACTCTTACCTGTAGAGCTTTCTGTCACACTAGATTGTTTGGTGTGAGTTGCAGAGTGTTGGAGATATCAGCCGTAGAGATGTCAACCTTCTCTCTAATATAATGAAACTAGATGGCACTCAGCTTGTGGTTCTAAAAGTGCCAAAAGATCACATTTGGAAAACTAAACAGCAATGTCTCTTTCCAGAAATCATGACCTGGTTACTCAAGATAATCCACAGACCTTGTCAGCAGTTTCATGTAGGAACTATTCTCTTTCTACCGAACTACACCCGCCAACTATATCGCCGCAGAGAAGGAAGTGTGCATTTACTCAGGGACAAAAGGGTCCTGCTTATTGACTGCCCGAGATGTAAACATTTATGGTGTCCTCCTCAGTTGAGCTGTAACGTTCGCTAGCTCAGTGGTGCTAGGTGAGCTAGCAGAAGATACATGCTTCCTTCTGCGCAGTGATACATTTGGCAGGCGTAGTTTAGTAGAACATAAATAGTTCCTAAATGAAGCTGCTCACAACAAGGTCTGTGGTCTATCTTGAGTAACCAGGTCATGATTTCAGCAAAAAGACATTGCTGTTGAGTTTTTTAAATTTATTTTTTGCACTTTGAGCATCAAGCTGAGTGCCATCTAGTTCCATCATATTTAATAGACGGCAGACATCTCTACAGCCGATATCTAGATTGATAAATAGCACTACAGGTAAGAGGAAAACTACGTATTTTTGATTTTGGGCAAATTGTCCCTTTAAACTGGGAAAGCCCCCATACTTCATCCTTTATTTCCTCCACAAAGTTGGGGAAAACAAAAGACAACGCATGCTCACCATGAATGGGTTATTGGATATGCCGGGGCCAGCCATGGGCTGCCCAAAGGGCGTCATGGAGGGCTTGTTCTGACCGTAGACTGGGAAAGCAGGGCCTAGGGGTGATACAGGGTAAGGGATTTACAACAGGTCGAGTCTGCTCTCTCCAGCAGTTAGGCAATGTGTAATAATAATATTTCATTGCAACTGTTATATCAACAAGCCATAAAGAGCAGGCTATAAAGAGTCAAAGATAAACAGTTGTTTTCCACTGAACTACATTATGAGTTAATTTTTAAAAGCTCTAGGGATCTAAGACTGTAAAGAGGAGGAAAAAAATCAACGAGAGCCAAGCCCAGCGTGTCAGATTGCATTCAGGCATGAACAGAGCCTTATGAGTGATGTCAGATTTGTTGATTGTGTTTCTGGTCCAGAGCTTTGCACGGAGCAGAACCCTAAAGCTTTGTAACCTAAATGCAACCTTAAATCAATGTACAGTAGCTGCCATGGACAAGTCACACTTAATTTGCTGCAGCAAAACTTACACACAATTCCAAATGCAGATGGCCAACATGTAGATAAAGATAACAAAATCATGCTGAGCGTGACCTAAATCACTGACAGGTACTGCACAGGTGGACCAGGGTGAGAGGACAGAGGGATGTGGGAGGCCACTAACCATTAGACTGAGGGTGGTAGGCCCCAGGTTGAGAGTAAGGGATGGGAGCCTGGCCAGGGAATTGCTGCTGGAAGTTTCCGCTGAAACTGGTCGGGAGGCAGTAGGAAGACGCATTCCCAAAGCCGGCGGGCATGCTCATAGAGCCAGTGCCAAAAGAGGCTACGAGACACACACAGCATGTGTGTACACGAATGTACACGCACACCCACAACACATACAAGGAGGAGTAAATTCTACATACTTTGGCAAATCACAGAGCTACTTGGCAATGTAACTGGGTTACATCAAAGTAACACAAATACCTAAGATGAAAATGTGTCTCATTAAATACACTAAATTTTAAATACACACAGACACACACCTGCAGCTGGAGCTCTGCCATTGGTCTGGAAAGGGTTGGTAGCCATCTCCGGGGCAACGGCTGCAGCAACGAAGGGATTTGTGGATGGGACAGCTGGAAGAAATTCAGGAGGCAGTTGCAAAATGAGTCTTCAAGCTATGTGTGAAAATGTACAGCTCTGAAAATGGATTTCCATTCTGCATGCATCACTGTAGTAGTAATCACTATTAGCACCTCCAAAGCCAGGCTGCATGCTGGGTAACACAGGCTGATTCTGGGCTGGTGATGAACCAAGCACAGGTCCAAATAAGTTCCTGTAAAGGAAATGTTCAGATTAAATATTTTTACATGTGTTTAACACATGCACTACACATGGCAGGCTTTAATTAACTGTTCGAGCTGATTTACTGACACTGTGAACATTTTGTTGGCTATTTTTTAAAGCAGTTTAGCTGTGAGATAAATTCTTAACATTCCCTCTGGGATTTGGCAAGCTTGTTCTGGGATTGCTGCGATCTAAAAAAAAAAAAAACCTGATTTCATGGCACGGCATGTTGTTTTTTCTAAACACTGTAATGCATGACTCTAAGCCTACACATTAAATTTACCTCATCTTTCTCTCAGCAAGTGCAATAGATGTGGCTGCAACAGCCTCTGTCATTCTTATTTATCTTGTTTGTTGACTACACATTTCAGCCATTGTCCGGCTGTGTGTTGCAGCAGAAGAGTGTTTGTCAACTGATGTTGTTTTAGTTCCACCACAATGTGCCACACAGTGTAAAACAGTTCATCCTCCCTTTCGTGTAGAAGACCAGTAAAATGCCTGACAGTGTCTTTAGCAGTAATTTTTGTTGGTAACTGAGATGTCCATGTCACAAATGCCTATATCTTCACAACCAGAAACAAGGAAGTAAGTTTGGTTTGTGACTACGAAACGTTCCAGTGGTAGGAAAAAATTGCAAGGTCGTGAATTCACAGGGATCGGTTGTATTTGCATTATTTGTTGCGATCACCCCATCGCATCATCCTGGAGGGGCTGTCTTATGGACTTTTCCAAGTGGAAAATAACTAGATTTGAAGATTTTAGTTGGGATTTAAATTCAAAATTCAAGATTCAAGAGACTTTATTGTCTCACTAACTTAATCAAATTCATGTAGTATCTGTCCAGGCTATCCAGGTGTGCAGAGGCACCCTTCATAGACAGTTAAATGTTTGTGGTGAATATTTATTAGCAGTGTTTGTGTGTGTGTCTCTCACCCTGGCACATTGCTGGCCGTGGTGGCAGAGGAGCTGAGCTCGTTGTCCAACTCAGCCAGAGCAGCATAGCGATCCTCTCTGCTGCTCCCTGGCTGGGACTGGGCGGGGACGGCACTAGACATTGACGGAATTGGCACACCTCCCCCTTTTGACAAATTTTGGGGAAGAAAAAGATACTCAAAGACCAAGTGCCACATTTATACACACAGATACTCAAAAATAATAGACAAAGAATTAACTAAATGATTGAAGGAAAAGCGTGGTGTATTGTAACAGGTTTAGGGCTAAATGTCCACTGGGTGTCTCCCTTCAAAGCACTTCTGTAATAATGTATTGGTGTGTTTGAAACATGGCTTACAACTTAGCATGTCTTAAATTGAAAAATCTTTAAATTTTATCCAAGAGAAAAAAGGCTTGCCCAGTGGACACATTGGGTAAAAAATGAACGAGTGAAATACTGAGATGAGGGTGAGTGTGTGGACAGGGTGGAAGAATGAAAATGGTGCAGAGTGGGGTACCTGATGAAAAGGACTGTGAGGGGGGTGACGTGCTCAGATGGGATGGAATTGCAGTGTTTCCAAATGCCTCAAAGTTGGCAAAGTTGGTATCTGAATTACCCTGAGGTGCTGCAGCCATACACAAGGAAAAAATGAATACAAAGATGAATGAATGTGGAAATAAAAACAATGGCAGGGCAATGCATGGGGTGATGACAAACCAAATCTGTGCTGAGTGTCTGAGTGAAATGTTTGACCTTCTGGTTCCTTTGAGAGAAAGCGTTCTTACCCGACTGGCTGGGAAAATGTGCAAAGTTGGCAAAGTTGGTGGAGCTGGAAGTTTGAGTGGGTGGAGCAGCAAAAATGTCTCCTCCCAGGTCAGAGAGCAAGTCAAACTTCTTCTCCTGAGCAGCGCTGTGAGCCTGGGAACGACCAAGTGCTGGAGACTAGGCAGTAACCAAAAAAGGACAAGTTAAAACTTTTTGTCCAGCAGAATTCCAAATGATGAGCACTCACAGGCTCAGTGTCTATTTCTGCTACCTGGCGGAGTGGGGTCTTGTTGAGCTGTAGTGTCTTGAGGGGTTGGACTTCTGGGGTACTACCGGTGCTGCTGGCCGAGGAGCCAGAAACAGAGGCCTGGACACTTGCTACTGCCCTTGCCTGGTCTGGAGGAACATACCTAAATATCCAGGAAAGATCACCAACACAAATGTAGAGATATTTTAACAACAAAAAAAAAGAGAAAAAAAAAACAGAAGCAGCTTTTTGTAACTGTGACCCATCTAAGCACCATATGAATACAATAAATTTATTTAATATTATCAAATGGAAACTTGCTTCATAAAGCACAGTTGCACCCTTTCCAATGACAATGAACCAAGAGAGTAAAGTGACACATAGACAAAGAAAGTCCAAGACAATGACTGGCATGCTGTCAACCTAAAACACATGGTTAACCAAATCCATAACTGCCAAATGTGTTTTTTTTTGGCAGAGGCAGCACTTAACTCTTAGCAGTCTAGACTTTTTAGCACTCAGTTTAGCATTTCACTGCCTTTCCAAATAGAAAGCTGTATGCACACAAATGGTTAAAGTAAACTATGCAGGAATTGTCAGCTACTGTATGTAAACAGTATCAGCAGCAAAAGTGAGAGCCAATCCCAGATTCACTTTCATTTTAGAAATGAGCTTTGTTTGCTTGGAGTTTTGCCTCGCTATATTTGCATTTTTTCAGCGCGGTGTTCACCTTAAAACGCTGTTGACCCTGTTTTAGTTTGAAAACTACAGGGTTGTGATTTAGTCTGGATGAGTGAGATTTTGGAAATTACTGCACAGGCACAAGTGTTTGCTTCCCAATGGGTCTTATCAGTTACAGCCTGTAAAGTCAAAACATTATAGCTAGCTCTATGTACTTCTTTTTCCATTGCAGTGGCTTTCTCGGGCAATGGATAATGCTCCTGGTGCCACTCCGATATGTCACTGTATTTGCTTTAAAATGGACTCCCAGTCTATTTCCCACTGCCTTGACTGCCTTATACTCATCATGTTACTTTCAGTAACAGTTCCACCTCACCGTTGGTCGAAGCAAAGAAATCTCGTCTTACTTTATGCTGTTTCTGTAGTATCTTCTGTAACCAAACAACCAATCAAAAATATACAATCTTCCCTTGAACCACCAGCACATGCATGCTCAGTGTATGTATAGGGTCATGTGACAGACGAAGATTACTTCTGAAACTCTGCTATAACATCTGTGAGTACAGAGATCGTTTTTGTTTCAAAACACCCTTTTAAATCAAGTGTTTGTGTGGATGTGTCCTTAGAGGGATTACTTTAGCAGGAGTATATACATTGTTTTGTTTTCTGCATAGTATACCTTTAATGCATTTATACAATGTGCATCCAAAGGGTGAACAGCTGAAATGAGAATGGCCATGTAAGTTGGTTTATGATCTTTTAACAGATTTTACTCTTTCCATAACAAAGAAAAAAAGAAATCAGAAGTTAATATTACCATCTTTTCTTTTCGTATTTTTCCTGAAGGAACTCTTTTACTTTCTGTGGTTCTCGGAAATCTGGAACAACTAATGTCCTGTCGTCATAGAGGCCCAACCAGATGTGTTTACAGACCTACAGGGGGGGCAGAGGAATGAGGAGAGTGGGAGGTAAGGAGGAGAACGGGGTGGGGGTGGGGTGGTGGCAAAGCCCGGAGAGAGGTGAGGAGTAAAGGGAAGGGGGAGGGGATGACAAGAAATGGGAGAAAAAAGTGGGGAGAAAGGAATGCCAATAAAGTTGACTGTGCAAGGTTCAGAAAAATGCCAAGATGCTTCTGACTCACAGACAAAACCACTGTAAAAACAGTGTTTAACAATGTGAAATATGGTGCTGACTCCTTTGTTGTAAAGTGCACACGATACCTCGTTGCTGTGTTTCTGTAGGAACTCAATTTCCTGATGCGTGAATGTGGTCATAGAGATGGACTTCACTCTGTGTGGGGGGTTCAGTCCTCGCCTATGGGTGGAGGAGGTATATGTTGGCATAAGAACAAGAGAAGCAGGATGCAACCCAGTGTTGTTCACGTGACATGAGATGAGCAAACAACAATCACACGTGCACTGATATATTTTTTGTGCACGTGTAAGAACATTTGACAGACATTTAGCAGCAAACATGAGCATTTACTGCTGGTTAAACATTTTCAAGACTATAGACTGACCGGTTTTTGGGTTAAATCCCAAGGAATGTCACAGTAAATATGAATTCCCAAACATCAAAATAGAAGGCACAAGTTAAAGGGATAGTTCAGATCTTTTGAAGTGAGGCTATATGGAGGTACTTATCCATGGTCAGTGTATTACACACAGCAGATGTCTGTTGGCATGTCCCCAGTTTAGAGAAGCAGGCTGGAGTCCAACACAGAAGCTAAGCAATGTACTGCTGTAGTTTTCACTGCTTTACGTTAACATCAAACAGCAATTTCTGATGGGGAAATTAAGCCATTGTATCGCTCTCGTCAAAGCCAGGTTCCATTGAGAAATACAGTGATTTAACATCCCTGAACACAGGAGCTGCTGGTCTACCACTGCCACAATCAGATCATTTGTTTGTATTATCGTGTAAATCTGGTGTTTTAAAGGGGTTACCTCAGATTCACCGAAGTCATACAATACCACAAACTAACTAACTGATCAAGGCAGAAGTAAACCAGCAGCTCCTGTGTTCAGCAAGCCAAAATTGCTGTTTCTTGTCAATGTAGTCTGGTGGCTTTGACAAGAGCACAGATGGGGATGTTAACTCTAAGATGCTTTTAGATGAGACCATTTTTAGATGGCTAAAATACATTTTGTGGCTGCCCCGTCTACATCGTAACATTGCTTAACTTCCGTATCAGCACTCAAGTCACTTCCAGAAAGTGGAGGCATGCCGACAGACATTTACTGTATGTAATACACTGATGATGAATAAGTACCTCATACAACCCCACATCAAAAAAATCCAAACTATCCCTTTAAATCAGAAATATTTCTGAGTGTTTCTTTGTTCCGAAATGACCAAGACCTATTGTGAGATTGTGGTCACTGTTATAGATGCCATAACTATGTTTACAGCATCAGTAAAGCTGTAAACTCAAATACATTTATTCATGTTTTATTGCTTCAAAACATAAAATCACAGTGAATTTTGAAATGAATTCACAGAAAACATACGTGAGTACATGAGTATTAAAGTTAAACGGATCTCCACAAACTGGCCAAGCACAATTACACAAACTACTTAAGCGTATAAGTATTTGCAGTTTGTGACGTATTAGATTCACATTGTAACAGCAGCCAGCTGTTTTTAAACACCACATAATGAACCACACTGAAATCAGCTGTGTGTAATCAAGGTGTGACAAGTGACACAAGGGTAAATACACTTTAAATAGGTAGAAGGTGCGACAGGTAGTTGGGCGGTTTTCTGGCAAAAGCTTAATTGTGAAGACACAGGACCTTAACAGACAAATCTGTGACAAGATTACTGAAGGACTGCTTGTTCTTATTGAACAGAAGCACATGTTTTTGCCTTTAACCTTACAGTCTCAACATTGAAAAGAAAAAAAAATTACACAAACACTTCTGAGTATAGTTAGGTCAATCATAAAATCTTTTTTTAAATGGCTGGAAAATTGCCTGGAGCTAGCAGCAGTTCTCAACGTACGAGGGTATGTGCAGGAGGGATAACAGCGAGAAGGGGCACCACGGGGCCTTAGACAACCCCAGATGAGCTGTGCGAAAACAACTGTTGCTTCACCAGCTGCAGCTTTGTGGCAGGTTGGCAAATACAAAACCGCTGTTAAAAATAAAATAAAAAAATCACTTGACATCCTGGGCTAGTGTTTGCCACAGGGGATGTGGGCTCTATGGTTTAATGAGACCAAAACACATCCTACCATCACCACCACAAATCTTGTGATGGCAGCATCATGCTCTGGGGATGCTGCCGCAGGCTGTGGAGGGCTTGTGGGGGTTGAGGATAAAATGATGTCAGACACTCAAGACACATCCTGGAGGAAAACAATGCAGTCTGTAACAGGAGTGGCTGAAAACCAAGAACCAAACCAGAATTCTATGGCTGGATTTGAAAATTGCTGTTCACTGCAACTTGATGGGAGGTTTACCCGTTGTGCAAAGGAGAATGAAGACAAAAGGCAGTGCTCAAATGTGCAAAGTTGACACAGACCCGTCCACATCGACTCAAGGTTTTAACTGCTGCCACAGACGCCTTTACTAACTCTGATTTCAAGAGAGTCAATACTTGGGAAGTTCATCAGTTATGTTTAAATTTGTACTTAAATGTCAAACTCCTACCATATCAACTAAATTAAGTGTCACTTATTATGAAAAATAAGGGTGTTTACATGCATTAGAAACTCAAATGTTATGCTTATTAAGATTTTTCAAGATTATTTTAACCAAAATTGGACAAATCATCTTTTTTCATTCAAGCACTGCAGGTAAGTAGCATAGATGTGAGGAGTGAGATTCCTAACATTACAAATATGAACTTTCTCATGTGGAAAAGCTTGACTCATTTCGACAAGAAGAAATTAAAATATGGATAAATTAAATTAGATAAATTGTTCACAAATTCGGTCCAGTGTGAAGGACTTAGGGGCATCTATCAGCAGAAATGAAATATCATTTTCATAACTTTGTCTTCATTAGTGTATTATCACTTAAAATTAAGAACTGTTGTGCTTTTGTACCCTACAACAAGGCATTTATATCTACATATAGAGCAAGTCCTCCTTCAAACCAAGCCAAACACTGGCTTTAGTTAGTGATATTTGCATTTTTACTTTGGCCACTGTAGTTCTCCTACACGCTTGGCACACGGGAGTAGTTTAGTTCTGCAAACCCATCGCTACATGCCACTAACTTTTAGACGCTGGACCTTTAAAACTATTTAATTACTTTACTGGCAGAAACAAAATACAATAAGTATGTTTTCTTTAGTGTATAATCACCTGGGAATAAGAATAATTGTGTTTTGTTTTTTTTACCATGACATGAGCTGTTTATATGTACACAGGGAATGGGTCCCTGTTTATGGAGATCGTCATGTTTACCGCCATATTTCAGTAGCCCAGAACGCACAAACCAAACACTGGCTCTTGATTGGGCCATTCGCGTAGTTAGGAGCCTATCTGCAACAAGCAGCATTAGAACAACACTGATTTGTAACATGAAGCTGCTTTATTCTGTGTTTCTACAAGTTTAAATCACCGGGTCCATTTGTTTTGGAGAGGAAGAGACCTCTGAATAATTCAGCTCCCGGTAAAACTCCCCTGAACGTCTAGATCTCAAGCTATCAGAGAATAAAGGTGAGCACACATGAAGATGAGGTGGGCAAACCACTAGTCTTTGACATGCCAAACAGCATGGGAGAAATACTGATTTGTAAGATGAAAATGCTTTATTCACTGTTTTTACTGGTCTAAATCAACAGTCCCATTATTTCAAAGAGCAGGAGACCTCTGTGGATGATTCGGCTCCCAGTAAAAACCTACTGAACGTCTGAATCAGTAAAAAAGATGAGCACTTTAAGTTATCAGAAATGGTGGGTGAGTCGTCAGTCTCCGACATGCCAAACAGCGTAGGAGAAACACTGATTTGTAATGTAAACCTTATCAAATGCTTTTTCTGGTTTCAATCACTTGGTCTGTTTATTTTGGAGATGAGGAGACCACTGTGGATAATTCAGCTCCCAGTAAAACCCTCTGCAATAAACAATGTTGAAATTCTACCAAGGAGAAGTTTCAGCTGGTTGCAATGAGCAGTCCTCACCGACATGTGCCACTAAATCCCCCTAAATCTTACACACTGGACCTTTAAGGCCTAAATATTATTACATATTTTAAGACTTTTGAAGGACCTGCAGACACCCTGATACTGTCCATGCATTAGTCCATACAGTTAGTTACAGTAATTTCCCCAATTTCACTTTTGCTAACTGATGTGCTACTCTGTGCAGGATGATTATTAGGGATGCACGATACAGTGGTTTTTTTGCAAATATATGAAAAGTTATTTGACTGGTAACTGACACCCATATATCCACTTCTTCCCCCACCTAATTTTAGTGATCATCAAGTCTCTTCTGTAGTGTAATTAACATCATATTATGCATGCATACTCTTACTGTGATGGCCCACCTACAGATGGAGAAATGAGATACAATGCTTTTCAGTGTATGTGACACACTACATGATCATCATCATTTCAGATTAAATATTGATTACGTTATATGCATACTATTACATAATACAATACACACACAGCTAGCTCACAATAAAGGGGTAAATATTGTACTATAATGCGCTGCAACACCTTACTGACAAGGAAAACACTTAATAAACTGACAGCAAGATAAGCAGATGTGTTTGCCTCCCTAAAAGGGAGTGGACACTAATAGATATTGCATGAATCAGATTCATTGCCTAAATACCGGTTAGGATTTCATAAGACTTCTTCTTGAGGAAAAAGATGTTTCATCAGTCAGCAGCTAAGGACGACCCACTGCCCCACTTCTGCTTTCAACTACTTCCCAAGTTGAGAGACCCACCCTGCTCCTGCTTATCTGGAGGTGTGTGTGTGTGTGTGTGTGTGTGTGTTTGCGACATGTCGGAGGTCCAGCTAAAGTTCAACCAGAGGAGGCTCCCCTGTGACGTGTTTTCAAACAAGGTGGTCAAATATTTAACTGAGGTATATATGTATATATGAAGCTTTAGGCGTGCTAACCTTGACCACACGGGCAGTAATAAAGCAGTGAGACCCGCACACACTCAGCCGACATGTGAACCAAAGCTGGAAGCGAACCAAACCGCCGCCACTAACCGGCCCAGCCCAACGGCCGCGGGCGGAACCGACGTTACCTGTCCTGACTTCAACGCTAGCTAACAAGCTAACGGTTCCGCCGAGTCAGTTATGGACCGGGCATGTCCGTGACCGACAGCGGTGTCTTGTCTTCACCTGGTGGAGGCTGTAAACAATACAAATGGCTCTTTAGGGTCAAAAGGAAACTCACAAGATGCCGGAGCAGGTGGTGCAGACGAAGGAGCCCACTGTCATGTTGACATAGGTCGGGCCGCGCTGGTCGCAGTCGAAGCATTTCCTATTCGCGGGCAGGCTAGTCATTTCCCGGAGCATCTTCAGATGAGTCTCCTCCTGCTTTCGCTTCGCACTCGTCGCCATGGCCGAAAACAGCGGGTCGGTATCACCGGGGAGGAAGTTTGGTCAGGGGACCCGGGACAGGGCGGGTGTCTTCGGGGTAGACTCGTCGCGTGTGACGGTGGCGGCCGGGTAGACACCTTTCTCCGGTCTAGCGGGGAGACTGGGCGACTGACAAACTACTTCTTCTACAGGGAGCAAGTGTGAGACAGAGCGGCCTCACACGCACAGGCGCCATCTGTTGGTTTGGAATGGTGCCTCGTGTTTTCACTGAAAGTAACACTCTTCATTTGGGAGTATTTCACACAGAAAGATGCTGTGAAAACACAACACTTGCACAGTTTGCAGTGTTTGACCCAACCACACTTTAATAAGAACATCACACAAATAAACTTTAACATTATTTTATTTAAAAACACCAACAACATGTGTGTATAAAATAAAAATATAAAACAAAGTGCCTGTGCTTACAATAATTTTCTCTTCTTAATAAACATCTCAGTGTCTCTTTCAGACATGACACCACTTTACTGCATGTTTTAAAATTCAAGTCTTTGGTCCCTGCCTTGGCACCCTTCACACAACAGGTGCTCATTGAATATCTAGTGATGAGACATCCCCTGTCTCCAGTTTTGGCCTGGTGTAAGGCCTCCCTGACAGTGATCACACTGTTCTCTTTCATAGCCATCCACCGCCTGCTCCGCTTTTCTTGGTGGCTTTGCAGGAAACTGCTGGACACGCTGAGGAACTGCTCAGTGAACTGCATTGTTGCAGACACTGCTGTTAAAACAGGATCAGATTATTGTATTGTCAGTGGGGGGTAGTGCTCCCATGTAGAGACAAATGATTTGAAGTCAGTGTCTTGCAAGGCGCTTGTTTTGGCTTCTTCTGAATTTGGCGGTGGAATAAAAGTAGAAGGCACTTGGAAAAGCACAGTCTCCTCCCAATGTGAAACCATGATCCAACAAAAACTGGTGAAGTCTGTTGATTGTTAGCGCTACAGAAGGTAAAATCAAAATACTCGGAACATCATTTAGTCACTGAAATGGAGTCTCCCATCAAAACAGGAATGAAGCATTAGAGCTTGAAACTCAAGAACCAAATCACAGATTTGTTTGTTAACGTCGTTTCATAATTGTTTGAGATATCTGGACTGTGTTGAAAACAGCTTCCAACTTCAGTGGTGGAGGCAGCAAGCAGGAGATGGTGGCAGCCTTATTTTGACTTTGGTCTTTTCCTGTTGCTGCTTAAAGGGTCTGCAACTTCCACGGGCTGGAGGAAGAAAGACAGAACTGTTCAGACAAATCAACACACCACATTTGGAGCTACTGAAAATTAAAAGTGATTGTTTTCGTCAGGTCATAACTGACTGCTTGACTGGAGTAGAAATCATGATTGATCCAGACATTTCAAAGGTAGCTATAATTCGTTTTTAAAGGAATAGTTCGCCCTCAAAATGTTATGTAGAACTTGTAAAGAAAACTGTTTTTCTCACATGCCTCCTCCGTGAAAGAAGAATCCAAAAATGGAGAAACTTCATGTAAAGGAAGTAAGTTAAAGGAGGCTCAAAATAAATCAAAATATCTGTATACAAACTCTCACACAACTCATACAGTATAATCCAAGTCTCATTTATCCAGTCGTATGCTCAGTATCTCCCAAACAGACAGTCTTTTCCGACGGGGAACTGAATGAAGTGTAACTTATCTATGGTCTCTTCAAAGCCAGACTCCATTGACAAAAACAGTAATTTAACCTCTTTATTTTTTATTCAGATCCCCATTAGCTTCCACAAGGTAGCTGCTAGTCTTCCTGGGGTCCACTCACAAAACAACATTAAATATAAATGAATTTGAAATCAAAATTACTGTTTTTGTCAGTGGAGTCTGGCTTTGAAGAGAGTATTGATTCGTTTCATTTTAAGTTCAGTTCCCCGTCAGTTGTTTGGGAAGTACTGATCATACAACTGGATAAATGAGACTTGGCTTGCACTGCATGAGTTGTGTAAGACTTCTTGAACAAATATTTTGACAGACCCTTATCATTTCAATTTTTCAAGAATTGTCTCAGTTTTTTGATTCTTGGTTCACATTAGGTGAGAAAACTGACATTTTCTTTATGAATTCAACGAAACACAGGGTGAGTTATTGCTATACAAATGATCATTATTGCTTTCCTCTAATTAATCGAGTTCTTAATCATTGTAATAAGCTTTAAATATACCATAAACTGAAATATATTTTTGTGGATGATTGTGTTGTGCTCACCTGCTCCCTCTTTCTAGTAACTCTAAAGAAGTCCTCCATGCGAGTCTGCCTGCTGCGTCCTGCTGCTCTCTCCTTTTCCCTCTCCTCTCGTTTACCTTCCCGCATCTGCCGGAACTTCTCCATCCGACGACGGATTCTTTCCTCCCTAAAACCATATCAGCATGTACACAGTTAAAACTGTCTTTGAAAGAGACAGAGGAGCATGTGAAATGAAAGCTGGGCTTAAGCAAAAACGACGTACTTAACGTATGTGGCGCGACAGAAGAACCCAACCAGGGCTTCCTCATCTGGCTCAGTCCAGGTGAGTTCAGGAGCCACTGTCTGCGGTGCATCCAAGAATATCGTCCGTGCTTCTTTGTACTTCCAGAAATGTGGCACAGGGTGAGTCTGAGGGGCAGCAGATACGAGGGTGTTATCAGATCTTACACTTTTTTGTAAAGCAACGTACAGAATGAAGACCAAAGACCACTGGCTGTCCATCTAGTACCTCTCTGTTGACATGCAGAACCACGTTCTCAATAGTGCGATGCTTCTGGATCAGTGTCAGAGCTCTCTTAGGACCCAAACCGACTATCTTGTCACAGTAGTCACAGCCCAGCAAAATACACAGGTCGACAAACTGGGGGAAGGCAATTCCAAAAGAAGGAAAGTTCGAGATATTATTTGCGCAAAGTGATATCACAAATACCAACCGAAATATTCAGTACTTTCAAAGACAATGTTAAAGTTTCAGTCTCACCTCCTTGTGACTAATTTGGAGCTTTTCCAACAGCTTGGGTAACGAATATTCAATGACTTCACTGTGAAAAAAAAGAGATTGTATCAGTTCACAAATCTTCCAGTCCCTTCAGTTAAAGTGATCATTTGGATTGTTGTAAATAAAGCAACATGAGGAAATTACTGGTAGTTGTATCAGTGCAACTTGACTTGAGGCTACAAATCCTGTAACTGGAGATCTGTCAGCCAGCCAGTTGCTTGTCAGACAGGAATTAGCAGCCACAGAAACATTTTATACAACAGCATAACATGAAAAAAGATGCCACTATCCACAACAGGAGAAAACATGTTTGTGTATTTCCAGTTTTTGACCTCACTCCAGGTGAAGCTCGTTTGCAAAGTGATTTCCCTGGTAACATAAAATGGCCTGCATGCAGCTAATTTCTGTCCAATAGGTCACTGCTGTTGTGACCTGCTGGATATAATAAGAGGCTTATGGTTAGTCTTCTTTTGAGAGTTTACTGTGGCTTAAATTATCTCTGTCAGCTCGGCCCAGTTTGCTGCTGCTCATTTTTATCTGGAGAGTCACCAGCTGACAGGATGATGTTTGACCACAGATTTCACAGCCTCGGGTGATGCCAATGCATCAGTATTATCACAGATGAGCAACTTAAAGGGACAGTTCACCCCTATATCACTGCTCAGAGGAGAGGCTCGTGACAGTGTGAGATGTAAACATTAATGGCATCCTTCTCTGCCAAGCTGTAACATTAGCTAGCTCAGTGGTGCTAGGTGAGCTAGCAGCAGATGCACGCTTCCTTCTGCGCAGTGAGACAGTTGGCGAGTGTAGTTCAGTAGAGAGAAAATAGTTCCCACTTGGACCTGCTCATAACAAGGTCTGTGGATTATCTCAAGTAACCAGGTCTTGATTCTTGGAAAGAGACATTGCTGTTGAGTTTATCAAATGTGTTTTTGGTGCTTTGAGCACCACAAGCTGAGTGACATGTAGTTCCATCATACTGGAGAGAAGGCAGACATCTCTACTATTTAAATGCACCAGCCCCAGAAAACTATAGAAGAAGAGAGTAAAACATAACATAAGAAAACTCCAGCAAAATCCTTCCAGCAACACATAAATTGCATTATTCTTACCTGTCCTTCTTGGCGTTCAGCTGGCGAATGAGAGTACTGGCTCCAAACGGCAGTGTGTCCATGTCCTCTGATGCCACGGCGTCCACAGTCCCCTCTCTCACCAGCTGGGCGCACATTGCCTCAGCATCCCCTGGAGCCTGAAGCATAAGACAGAGAGAAAGAAAGGGGGATCAAAATGAAAATGCAGGAAGTGAATGTTCGATATGAACAAAAAACAAACGTATATATTCTATTTTGAGCAGGTCGTACCTGGATGACAGGTACACCCAGAAGCTTCAGGAGCTGAAGACAATCTTTGGTCTGGGATGATGCTGCAAGGAGCACAAAAGAGTTCACTTCAGAAGACTTGACGTCCAAATATTTCTCCTGAATGTATAACTTCAAAACCTGGGCCTGTGGTTATCAATCTGTGTAGATGTACCTGTGCCTGTGCGGTTGTGAGACTTCCAACCAGCTGCCTCAGCTCGCTTCTCAAGCTGTAGGTAAAACAGGAGCTTCAGTTAGCATGTGTGGGAGTCATCTGCATCACACTACAAGTGTTAGATGTCTTTATCGTATTCCACTGGCTCATTGAATTCCCTTCCACGTCCTTGTTTAAGATATTTCCTTCAGTCAACACATGTAAGGACAGCAGTCCTACCACCGTTAAGAACACATGGGGGAAGCAATTAGATAAGTCTCCCTGACCTGTGACTGTCGTACACACACCAGGAGGGTATGTTCGGTGTCAAGTTGAGTCAAAAGATACAAAGGTGTCACTTACAACAGCTGTCTTTTCCCCAGGAGGCTTCCCGTCAAACACAAAGACAGGCTTAATGTCATGTTCCAGGAAGGTGAGCGTGCGGAAGAAGAGACCTGTCAGGGGGCTGCGGAGAAGAAATAAAGGACATTACACACAAAGACTCCGGCCAAAGGATTGAAACCCCTGTAAACATATCATTTGTAACTGAACTTTATGGCTGTAGTGGGTGTAGTGACTGTAATATTTTTGCTCATATGCAAATAAGATGATAAAGATATTAGAAACACTGTCAAAGTCAAAGTCCACCCTCATTAGTCAACACACAAACAACTAAACACTAAGGTGAGCATTTGAGGCAAAGTTATTGCAGGTTATTAAATTGAACTGCCGCATTTTACTGGTGTTCCTTATTTTCTGGACATTGACTGAACAGGGTTGTAAATGGGGAATCAATATATGTAATACGCTAGTCAGAAAAAAAGAGGAGCACATGAGAAAAAAAATCTACTGTTGCTCTACTTCAGCGAGACAGATTGGGTCATCAGTCATTGAGCTCACCTTAGTGAAGGCGTCGCTGCACGGAACTGGTTCACAACAATAGAGGTATCCAGTGCGATCACTTTTCCTGTGGGGTGTAACAGAGCACCGGCATCATCAGCACCATATAATACAGTTTCCATGTAGATGATTTTTTTTGTTGTAAAAGTAATAAAATAAAATAAAAATAGTCAATAGCATCTATAACAAAACTGTGCATTTATTCTAGAACTTTAAGTCAATTATTATATAACTATAAGTGTTAAATTAAATTAAATTAAATTAATGATTTAGTATATGGACATTGGGTTAAGGATGTTATGCATTATTTAACACTGGAGAAAATCTGTTGTTTTATTAAAGGATCAACTACACGCTTCTTTCTCACGTGGCAACCATTTTTAAGCTGAAAAATTGAAATGAAATACACTACATTGCCCTACTTGTATCACACAAGTTAATTTATTTGTCATTTTTCCTTCCATTTTTCCAATTTGTTTATTTCTTGTTCTTATGTATTGGATTTACTTTCGCTGGTCTGGCTTTCTTTGTTTTTTCCTGGGTTTGTAGGTGGGTGGGGCTAATGTTTTATTTTAATGTATTTCTCTTGTAAAGCACACTGAATTGCCTTGTGTATGAATGGTGCAATATAAATAAATTT
Organism: Epinephelus awoara; assembly: GCA_035609425.1. NCBI lineage: Eukaryota > Metazoa > Chordata > Actinopteri > Perciformes > Serranidae > Epinephelus > Epinephelus awoara. Next base: position 15,139,073 of record CM069306.1, on the reverse strand, counting down.
GCCTTGCCTTGCTTTTTATTTTGTACTTTCTGGTTCTATGTTCGTTTGTTGATGCTCTGTGCATCTTAATGACATATTAATAAAAATACCTTGTTGATGATTGGTGGGTAATATGTATGTTGATATCATACACTGTCTAGTCTCTGATCATGTGACGAGATGATATGTGCACGATAGCCTGCACTAGGGTGAAGAAATTCTCTGAAAGCCTTAGTGACTGTTTCATTAGAGCTTCGATGGTCATGCCTGGTGCTTTGAGTCCTTTCATTTGACTCCTTTAACCCTTTGACACCTGAGCAAACAGCAAATTGGCTTAATTTCTCTTAAAAACATGGAAAGAATACAATGAGCAACGAAAGAAAAAAAATGACACATAGCAAAAAATATTAGTTAAAAAAAATAAAGAAAGTAAAAAATAATGGATGAAATAAAGTTAAAATGACCCATAAAGAGTGCTGAAAATTCTAATAAAAAATATTATCAAAATAATAGAAAATATAATAATAATAATAACATTATTATACATAGAAATATATATAGAGAATATTTATAAAATTATAATAAATCTGTAAAATAATTTTTAAATCTAATAATAATAATAATTATTATTATTATTAAAAGTTTCTTCCCTAGCTTTTTCCTTTTTTCCCATAGTTTTTAATAATAATTTTCTTTATTTTTCTTTCTTTGCAATTCTGCAATTTGCAAATACTATGTACACAATAAGCATGGTCAGGAAAAACAGTAGTAAAGTACTCATTATGTAGAATGGCTTTTATCAATATCTTAATATTATTTTAAAAATCTGACTGAATTATTTCAGCAAACGTTAGTGTTACTTTTAAAGAGGCTTTGACATGTAGTGTTAGAAACAGCTGACATCAAAGTTAGCTGAGCTAACTAGCAGTCAGGTGACTGTATGCTAACGTTAGCTGTTAGCATTCGCTGTTTAATATGACACAGATTGACCGTGCTCGTGAAACAAATAGATTGATGGAGAGATGTTATTACCTGTGTAGTCACTGATGTCCTTATGAGAAATAGCACCAGGAGCATCGAGTCGGATCAGATCTGCCAGTTTGGTGATCCCCATTGTGTCACCAGCAGGTTTCCAGCACCGCTCCTCCTCTGTTTACTTCCGGTATTAGACGAGCCACAAACTACTCCAGTCTGCTTTGATCCAAATTAGCGGTAATTGACATTTGTTGAGGATCTCTGGTAGTGCAACTGGACTTGAGCTGTAGTTAAATGATATCGCTCTATGATGATGACCAGTTAAAATTCCTGAAACATCTTCCTGCTGCTGCACACCTGCTAACACACCAGCAGGGGTCAGCATTGCACACAAACAGCCTGGCTCTGGAGGAAATTCACATCCGTCATTTATTACAGCAAAAATTATTAACAAACAATGAATGTATTCATATATTACAAAGAAATTAAGATATATTAACTTAAAACTCCAGTTTTAAGAATTAAGTTCAGTGCTTAACAGAAAAAATGGTAACTGCAACATGTTGATGCCTCAGTGACGTGATGAATACACCTCCATTAATTACATTATTTAAAATAATGACATCAATATTTTATATACATATCCATCTATTATGATCATACAGATAGTAGCTCTAGGATGTATAGCACACAGCATGATGAATAAAAGCACACAGTCCATGCTTTTAGTCTTGTAGGTAGCTTAGTGGAAAAACACGAGTGGTCAGATTCTCTGGAAAAATGAGCAAACTGTAGAAACAGCATGGGAAACATTATCACTGCACAGATTATACCCATAGCAGCCTACCCTTAGTTTTGGTGACACTTCATCCAGCTTTTAACATAATCAATAGGCATGTGACTGCCAAAGAGGTAAACAAAAACATGAAGGACAAACTACAACTTTTACAACAATAGGCTATTCAAGTACCGTATACAAATGTTTTGGGGTAACGCTCAAAGAAAAACAGGGCATTCAGGGTAAATGTTATGGCATCTCTAGATTTAGTCATCTTACTTTGACACTTTAAGAATGGTGGTTTTTGACAAAACTGATGAACCTCAATGTCAAACAGACAAGTCGGTTCTGAGGCTTGGTCCTGTAACAATAGTCCCAGCTCGGGGTTTGGTTCCCAAAACATTTGTTGCATAAGTAAATCCTTGTTTCCCCTCAAATCAGTGTTCTCCTAAAGCTAAGAAGTCACATTTACAAATCTTGTTTACCCTCATAAAGATGAATAAGCATCAGTGTAACATCTGTTGTTGCTGTGCAATGGATTTATCAAGCGTTAAAGGTGCAATCAGTAATATTTTCCAATATAACCAGAGTATATCTCTTGCCAGTTTCACATTATCTGTGTCACGTTCAGTTTCTCCTGAACATAGGTGAACATCAGTGCAGCATTAGAGACGTGGAGAAAGCCTCAGACTCAAACTTAAAGGTTAAGTGTGTAATATTTAAGGGGATTTAGTGGCATCTTGCAGTGAGGATTGCAGATTGCAACCAGCTTAAACTTCTCCCATTCCTTTAGTGTTCATTGTTCAGAAGGCTTTTTACTACAAGCCAAATTATCTGAAGAGGTCTCTTCCTCTACAAAACAAATGGACCCAGTGATTTAAACCAGTAAAAACACAGAATAAAGCAGTTTCACATTACAAATCAAGACATAGCTGACACTGTTTTTTTCTGATCCAGATATTCAGGTCATTTTAAACAGAAGCCAAATTATCCGCAGAGGCCTGCTCTTCTCCAAATCAAATGGGCCAAGGATCTCATTTATAAGACCACACAAGGATCCACACTAAAAATGTATGTGTAAACAAAAGTCAAGGATGGTGTGCGCCAAAAAGTATTCAACAATTCATACTGTAAGGCTTCCACCTCATCATCTGCATCGACAATTTCCCATCTCCAAAATGTTTGTAAGCATGGGTCAAAGGTTCTCCCCTCAAGTCTGTTACTATAGATCAGAACGTTTGCGTGGGAATTGGCGTACGCTTGTTTCAGGCCTCTTTGTGCGCACACAATGTTTATAAATGAGACCCCTGGTGATTTTAAACCGGTAAAAACACTGAATAAAATAAAACACTGAATCTTTCTCCATTAGAAGAGATTGTATGCAGCCACACCCAGTGTCGTCTTTCAGAGCGCTCTGACTTTTTTGTGCAGCCACTCCAAGCACCTCTAGTGGAAAATCTCTGACCTTTTCAAAAAGGCGCTGGTGACATGACTCTGCTGCTTCTTTAGCTAGGCTGCTGTTGCCTACTGCCACAAGACTGGCGGACTCTTAATGTTGCTGGTGAGCATTGTGCTTTTATCACCGTTTGCTTTGTAAGCTCTTTGTTGATTGTGTGGTCAATCCTGTTAATGTAGCATTATGCTAGCTAATGTTAGTGTCAAGATATTGCTGTAATAAAAACATACCAATACAAATCGCTCCCCAGAAACCTGCCACTGCTTTTCTGCTAAGGACAAACACTACGTGGACAGACGCCCTAAAGCAGTTTCATGTTACCCAAAAGGGTCATTCTATGGTAATGAAAACCCGAGGTGATTATACACTAAAGAAAACATATTATATTCCATTTCTGCCACAATATCCCCCTAAATCGTACACACTAGACCTTTAAACACTAACGTAGAGTTGACACTCTTTTTGTTGGACAGCAGCCTCTGTTGTAGCTAGTTTTACCTAAATGAGTTAACTACTGTTACTATTCACCTTTGGAGTCATTGTGCTTTGTCTTGCTAGTTGTTGAATGGAACACACAGATGAATCTTTAATTGTGAGATACTCTAACTTTCTAGTGGTGTTGTACCCCACCAAAGCAAGTTTATGGTCAGATTTTAAGGTGTGAATACCAGCCAGTGTGAAATTTATCAACATTTAGTTGCTTCAAGTTTTATCTCTACAGTGCTTAGTTTGAAATTGTATGTCTAATCCCACTGCAGGATTTGCTATAGAAACTCAGCTCTGTGGTGGACATTTGCCAGTGCTGTTGTTGTTTTCTGTGGCTGCAAAGACTTGTATTGTATTTTAATGGTTGCACCTTTAACAAGGACTTGCTTTGGCTTCCAGTGTTTTGGGAGACGCTTGTCAAATCTTAGCGACGGAACCAGATCCAGGTGTTAATAAGCCAGAATGCCACCGTAGCAGAGTACAGGATCACCTCTCGCTTGGAACGTTCTTTGTTTTCCTCCTCCAGCAGCTGCAGGCGCCGGTTCAACTTCACAATCTGAATGATCACAAAAACATTTTCTCTCAACTTTCAAAAAGGTGAGAACACAAATTGTGTTGAGGCTAGATAAGATTTGCCACAGTATGTATAGTAGGATTACCACTATCTGGTTTTACATTTTTTTGACGATGCAAGACAATGTCAAAAGCAGCTGTACATTTCTTAACTTCCATGGTGGCACTCCTGCCTGCTTCTCCAAACTGGGGGCATGCCAACAGTGTACAACAAGTGTCTGTAGCTTACTGTGGATGAGTATCTCATACAACCCCTCTTCAAAAGAACCTAACTTTCCCTTCAAGAGACCATATACAACCATATACAATTAACAACAGACACACATTTGTTTTTGTTTGTTTACAGCGAAGTATCTCAAAATGCCAGTTGCATCTAATCACTGGCTGCGTGCTGCTCTGCCAGCATCCTTTGTAAACAGCCTGATATGTGATACATAAGCTTGTTGTGTCAGCATGCCTTCGCTGCATCCTGTCAGCTGAAAACTGTAAACCTACAAACAGGAGAAAACACTCGCAACAGGCACAGTATGCACACCACAGCAGCGGAGAAGAATTAGAATCACTTTTCAGGGACACAGGTGTGTGAGGCATATTACCTGTCGTCGTAGTGATGAGGCGTCCACCAAGCCAGACTCATCAGGGTTCATTTCCAGGGCCAGGTCCAGGTGTGTCCTGTGAACATCAACACATCTCAATTTAGAGAAATGACAACAGTGCTGAAAACCAGTCCAGCTCAAAGACTGTCTGCATAGCTACAGAAAGCGGTCCTGACAGGAAGCGCATTTACAAGCAAACTAGGATTTGGACAAGAGCGTAATGCTGATGACAAAGACATGTGTCCCCTTCATAAACCTGACAACTTTAGATACCGCCACTAAAACAGAGTTTCCTGCTCATATAGAGCACTGGGGGAATGATGTAAGACGAGGCTGTGAAACAACATTACTTACTATTGACGAGAAAAATGAAAACAAAAGTCCTACTTTCACAAGTTTTCTAAGAAATTCACCACCATTTCTTTGTTCTGAGAAACTGTGTGAATTGAGTAACTTCCAAGAAATACAGGGACAAAGAAAAGAGACATCACCTGCGGTGGCTTTCGTCCAGTACATCGAGGACCTGCTGGTATGCCCGCCGTGTTGTCGACTGAATATAAGAGAGGAACCCCGCAGCTGTAAACAGGTTGATGTTCGCATCCTCAGGGGAACAGAGGGGTGGGCACAACCGGACTGGGGGGGCAGAAGGGGAAGGGGTTACACTGGCAGAGAGGCAAGTGGAGAGAAACAGTGAAGAAATGAGATTTTTTAAAACAAACCAAGAGTGAAATAAGAAAAGTAGATAACATTCAGAATGAAAATACAACAGTAGTGAAACAGTGTTGTAACAAATAGGTCAACTGTGGATGTGTGCTTACCTAACATCACCTCTGACAATCTGACTGCTGTGGCGGCCAGATATGTTCTCACTCGCACTGCGTTCCCTTCGAGACCGACCGTGAAAGTGGCCCTATGAATGATACAAGAATTTGAAATAATAATCTTCAAATCATCTGCTTCCCACTCCAATTTCACAGCCTTACACCTTTCTCCACCTAATCTAATAAATGCCCAAAATGTTATTGCATCAACAAACTTACAGCTGTAACTATGAGCGATAGACATAAATAAGTGCCATGTTATTTTGACATGTGTTTAACTCAAGGCTGCTATCTTTATATTACTTTACAATGCACTGGATATCATAATAGCGCACCACTATTAGGATCAGTTTCATGTTCTGTAAAAAATCAATTAATTTTCATGAGAAATAAAAAGGGACACAGAGTAGAAATCTTGATATGACTCTTACCACCTGGCTGGGATTGCTCTGTGATGTGGTAGTCTGTTCAGTTTCAAGGGAATCCAGTGGCTGATCTGAGAGTGTGAGGACACGCGGTGGGGCCTTCATGTTCAGGAGGTCCACAGGAGGGACGGACTGAATCAGGTCCAAGTCTCGGGGACGAGAAAATTGAGCGTCTCCATCATCACCTGTGCAGGAAGTAAGGAGATGGACAGTTAAATAAATTGTGCACCTGCCTTCAGTTCAGCTTTCCATGCACTGTTTTGTGTGTGTGCACCTTGTTACTGATGCCCTGTCTGCTGCCCTCACCTGCTACAATAATCCTCTCCGGCACATGCATCAGAGTTGCGTGAATGGGCAGGGGTTGCTGAAGTGGCAGAGATCCCATTTGGTTTCCTGAAGCCACCTTAAGGGTCTCTGGGATCCGCATGCGCTGGCTGATGCCCTCTGTGTACTCCAAGTCATAATGGATGCGGTTCATCTCAGCCACCTCTGCAGAGGGGGAGGTGAAAGTTGGCCCACTCATCCAGCCTGTAGACACGCCAAATGGAAGGAAATGGAAACACACTTAAAATACACAACAGATATTTAAGCCACACTTCAGATATCACAGACATGGATGTGACACACATGGATGGATAAGTGAACAGGCCTACTGGGCACAGGACCAGGGGCCCAAAGTGTCAGTGGGTCCCCTGGCCTTCCCTTGCAAAATGTCAAATTGAACAAGATAAACCAGGGGCATAAATACAGACAGTGCAGGCAGTGCTGTTGCACTGGAGTCCGTTAGGTGGAGGGGCCCGATTGCCACCTGGAAATACGTCCGTGTTCAAAGAAGAACTAACCCTTAAAAAGGCAAACCCAGCTCCATCATGGTTTTCTGTTTTTGTAAAATAGTATCCATCTATAAACACATGATATGCTTATTCTACATAAACTATACAAAAAAACTATGAAGTCAAACTAACAATTTTCTTTGGTAGTGTTTGTCATACACAAATAATTATGACTGCTAGGTAATATGTATGTTGATGTTGTCCAATACCAAGTCTCTGTTTAATCATGTAACGAGACCATATGATTTACAGCAGGTAGTTTAGGTACAAAATCATTCAAGACTGAAAAGCTGGGCACATCTGCAAGCAGCTATAACATAAAAGCGGCACGAAGACACACTGTTAGTTAAAAATATTTATGTGTCTGAAACTCTGTGTGAGTGTGTGTGTGTGTGTGTGCTTCATAACTAGGGCATACTAGGACCCATCATAACTACCTTACGCCACTGTGATGAACACATTGACACGTACCAACCAGGAAGAGACTGTAATGTAAATGACCACAAAGAGACACAAAACAACCACAAGGAGACACAAATGGCCACAAGGAGACACAAAGTGACCACAAGGAGATGCAAAGTGACCACAAGGAGACACAAAGTGACCACAAGGAGACACATAGTGACCACATGGAGACACAAAGTGACCACAAAGAGATGCAAAACCACCGCAAATTTGTGTGTTGCTTCTGTTTCGGAGAGGTGGTGGGGCCCTTTGCATGTCTGTGCCCAGGAGCCCACTGTCTTATAATCTGCCCATGGGGACACAGCTTCAACATTCACAACCACACTCATATCTGTTGCCCTGGATGTTTGCCATCTCTTTAATGTGAGTGCCAGTGGGCTGCCTGCGATGCCATCCTAGTTTTCTGATATTACCTTAAAATGGTATGAATAAACCTCATTTCAAATTATAAAAATTGAGAAATTAGTCCTTCTTAATTGGATAAATTGTGAGGAGTACTGGCTAAAACATGTCCTGTAGCCCGTGTTAACGGGCATGTCCCGTAGAGGGACCCACCGCCATGGTGGAGGGAAGGGGGTGTATCAGCCAAAGCTACTAAATAATAAATTAAAGATAACATTTCACGTTGTGTTGCGTGAAATTACATAACGCTGACATGAGGTGTAGCTGTTGCCGACACATGGTTTCAATGTCACTGAATGAAAATCCACGTAAGACGCCATGTCTAGCATGTAGCTAATAACTAGCTAATGTCACTTGCATGTTTAGCATTAGCTAATGTTATCTTTATCACAACACGCAGCGCGTCACAGCCGTTGACAGTCCGCAGTAACAGGCTGGCTAACCACAAATATTCATTACTTCAATTAGCTTTAGCTTCTCTGACAACTTACCGTTATGGTTTTAGCACCAGGGTTAAAATGTCATGTGTCAAAACGCTGTTCGCTGAGTAATATTAACAGCATCCACCGGGACCGACGACGAGAGAAACCAACAGACACTAGCCAGTGTGTGGAGCCGCCAATGACACACCGAGTGTGTCCGCCGGGGCGGGGCCTATGACTTTACAGCGTCACTGGAAGCGAGTCGCAGCAGCAGGCGGCACCCGGATCAGAAAACGAGCGCACACAATTATCACACTCAAATTAGTTGGTTCACATACAATGTTTATGTAATTGGCCTAATTAATACAAAACCATACAGTTCAATTATTTAGATTTGTCTGCCACTAACACAGATGTTAATTAGTGTATTCCAGCTTTTAAGTCAATAAACCCATCATTACTCTTTTCCTGATATTTAGTCACACACAATTTCATAACACACAATGAAATCAAGAATGATCGGAAAATACTCATTTTTTGTCATATAAAGTTGTTGTTTTTTTAACAAAATGGGACATAGCTCTATGTCTATAAACAAACAAAAATGGCTTTAGTAATCTAAAGGTTCACTTAAGGAAATGGTAACAAAATTGGGCTTGCTTCAGCCCCATTTAAAGTTCTGTGAATACAATTTACAATCATCAGTGTTTGATTGGCTAATGTCATGGTGTGGGGGAAAAAAAAGGTAAGAAAAAAGAAACACAGATGCAACATAAGATGTAGCCTACAGTAAAAGGATCGTTCACAGTTTAAACAATGTGCACACACATTAATCCCCACCTGTACATTTATTGACAGCCAGAGTAAGAGGACATCTGCTGAACCTGTGCTGAAATTTAACCTTTTGCGTTTTTTTGGATGATGACAGTGACTTTAGGTTTGTATGAGTGACAGTAACTGCAGCCTCTAGAAGGTCTTTGTGCTTTGTTTTCTGACCACTGTTTCTGGGATCTGTTGAAACAGCAAGATGCACAGACCTCTGGTACATGTGCAGCCTACAAGCAGACGTGTATATGGGTCATCAGCACTTTGCAATATCCAATGTGCATTGTGCATGTGCTTAAATCGATGCTATTATGGCAGTGGCTCTTAACCGTTTTCACATCAAAGTCCCTTAAACTGATGTCAAAGACCCACATTTTATAAGATTTTGAAACAGAGACCTCCATCTGAAAAGATTTGTGTTGTTAGATATGATTGAGACCAGAATTCTGTCATTGTCAACTACAGCTGAGGAGATGACTTTGGAGGAAGTGAAACCTATGATCAGAATAGTGAAAATAAACTATTACTCTTTTTTTTCCTGGGGACCCCCTGGGTCTCCATCGAGGACCCCTGGGGGTCCCCGGACTGTAGTTCAGAACCACCTGTAGAGAGGGTATTTGCAGTCTATTATGGGATGAGACTTGAATAAAGAAAAAAAGGGAAAGGTATGTCAATTTTTTAAGCATTTGGGAGGGTCTTATGTTTTTTGTTTTGGGTTAGGGGAGGGGCATACAAATTTATATGGTTGTATTTTGTATTTATTGTGTGGCAGATTTTTAAAGACAACCCCACTGGTTTGAAAGGCACAGTTTCTTTAAAAATCACCCAAAATTACACCACTTATCATAGCCAGAGACTTTGATAACAGCAATTATCATTGGCATTTTAAATTTGTGACGGTTCTTGGATAGATCATGTGCAATGAACACTTCTGTCATTATAAAAATAAGAAATAAAAAAAACATAACCAAACCTGAGCTTAAAGCAGTGGTATTTCATCAAAATCACTTTATTCAACATCTCATTTAAAATTTGGCCAAAAGTAAACCGTTTGCACTACCTAACCAGCATGCACGACAATAGCAAAAAAAAAAAAAACAAGGCTTTTTTCAACTCCAGGATTTCAACTTCAACTTCTAACTTTCAAACATAAAAAGGTAAGTTTCAAAAACCTAATAACTGATTTATGGTTCGATTTAATTAAACACAAATGTCTTAAGAAATATTCAGTGTTGAAAGAAATTAAAGGGCCTTAAAACTCGACATTGACACTTTATATGTGACACACGACAATGAGCTCAAATGTCGGTATATGTATTTTTATAACGTTTCTGAGCTTCGAAATACAACTCCCACAATTCCACCGCCTTCAAACCCACTGCGCATGCGTCCTCCGGCTGGGCCATTATTTTGTCCTCCTCAAGCTTCAAATGAACAACAGGCTAAGCGTTCCTTGAAATGAATTAAATATTAATAGACGGACGGAGCATTTTATCTTCGTGTTCATCACCGCCGACACAGATGGAGTCGCTCGGTCAGTAGCTCGGTGTGTCGCCGGTCTCTTCAGTCCTCCGTTGGACTTGGAGGCCGAAAACAGAGCGCGGAGTGACAGCCCCGTTAAAGCCAGCAGATTGGGTGTTTATCTAGTTGGCTAGCCACCTAGCTAGCTTCCTAGACAGCTAAGAGGGGAGGAAAAAAACCCGAAAGGACCATTTGATAACCTCGGAAAGAGAGAGCTGTGGCTGTCCCTGTCCTTTCCCAGCGGCAGAGGGAATGGCACACCTTCGAGACATGCAAAACCAGGTACAGAAATCATCTTTTCACCACCAACTGTCACCTCCCCTCCTCTTGTCCAAGACAAGGCGAACCCCCATGACTGTCAGGCTTTCTATGAATAGGTGGGTGGGGGTCTGAGCCATCAGTGCAACGCCATAAAACCTACATGCACACATTTCTATACAGTTATTTTCAATTTCGTTGTCATTGTCACCAGCAAAAGCTGATAGAACATGTAATCAGAAACTCTAGATTTCATGACAGTATACAACAAAGTCTCCATTAATCTTAAACATCATCACACATCACATTTTTTTAATTTATAACTTCTCAACGTGCTTCCTACTCAATTCATCACTTATTTCCTGCTGTTATGGAGAGACACAGCCACTGAACTTTCAAGTGTCATGCCTCTTGAATTACACACTGGCACAAAGTTCAATCTAGAGTCCAGGTAATTATATGAGCCGTGACTGAATAGATAGGTATTGACACAGATAAGAAAGGTTAATCATCCATCATCTTTTTTATATATCACAGCAGTGCATGAGGACAGTATATGTGCCAACAGATAGATGTAACTCCTCCTGTCACGTCCAATTAACCTTTGCAACAGAGCATTCGTATGTGAAACAAGTTGTTAGCTTTGTGCTTCAAGGGCTTGGCAAGAGTGGCACACACACACTCCTATGCACATTAATAAGCCTCTACCATGGATAATTCAATGCTGTCTTTGCTGTCACTGGAACAGAATACCCGGTTGGACCCCGAGGAGTACTTCACCAAGCAGGAGCGGATTGGGAAGGGTTCCTTCGGAGAGGTCTACAAAGGCATCAACAACCGCACAAAGGAGGTGGTGGCGATTAAGATTATAGATTTGGAGGAGGCAGAGGACGAGATCGAAGACATTCAGCAGGAGATCACAGTGCTGAGCCAGTGTGACAGCCCTTTTGTTACCAAGTATTATGGATCATACCTGAAGGTGAGATGATGACACAGATAATGAGGCAAAACATAGGCAGATTAATTCCAGTCATCAACGTGAAGATGCTTAGAGACACAGACACACAGTGCCATATAGGCAAAGTCAGTCGCTAGAAGAAGAGTTGGCATTGTACTTTCCTGCAAACCATGGATACATATGGATACATAACATATCAAAGTTTCTAAAGTGACACAGTTGTGATCGTATGTATGTTAGCTACGTCTGTCACCGAGAGGTGGAGAGGATGGGTGAATGGCATGACAGCTAGGTGACATGGCTGCCAAACTGCAGAACAATGCAGACCACTGTTAGAGACAGACAAACGATGAAACTGTGTGTGTTTTTAGCAAGATATAGGTGGCATTTCCAGCTGTGATTGTGCCACCAAAACTAGCTGGGTTTTTTTAGCAAGGCATCTGCAGCATTTCCAGTGGCAATTGAGCAACCAAAGCTGGGTGTTTTTAGCGAGACATAGGTGGCATTTCCAGCAATGATTGTGCCACCAAAATGGTGTGTTTTTACTGAGACATTTATGGTATTTTCTGCCGTGATTGTGCCTCAAACACTGGGTGTCTATTAGCGAGACATCAGCAGCATATCCAGTTGCAAGTAAGACATTGGTGGCATTTTCAGTGGCCTTTCAGAGCCACCAAAACTAGGTGTTTTTTGTGAGATCGGCAGCATTTCCAGCAGCCATTGAGACACCAAAACTGGGTGGTTTTTTTAGCAAGACAGTGGTGGCATTCCAGTAGCGATTGGGCCACCAAATTGATGTGTTTTTAATCAAGACATATGCAATATTTCCAGCCATGATTAAGCCACTGAAATGGGGTGTTTAGAAGTGAGGCATCAGCAGCATTTCCAGCAGCAATTGAGCCACCCAAACTGTTTTGTTTTTTTCTTGTGGTGATTGAGCCAGCAGAACTGGGTGTTGTTTAGCGAGACAGTGGTGGTATTTCAAGCCTTGGTTGTGCCACCAAAACTATTGTCTTTTTTTTTATCCAGGGTGACATGGGTGGCATTTTCAGCAGCGATTGAGCTACCTAAATGGAGTGTTTTTTTAGTGAGACATTTGCAGCATATCCAGCAGGAATTGGGCCACCAAAACTGTTTTTTAGTAAGACATTGGCGGTATTCCCAGTAGTGACTGAGCCACCAGAACTGGGTGTTCTTCAGTGAAACATTGGCGATATGTCAAGCTGTGATTGTGCCACCAAAACTATTGTCTTTTCATTATTTAGCTGGACATTGGTGGCATTTCCAGCGGCAATTGAGCCACCAAAACTAGTTCTTTTTAGTGAGACATCAGCGGCATTTCCGGTGGCAGTTGAGCCTCCAAAGCTGTGTGTTTTCTTGACGGCATTTCCAGCTGTGATTGTGGCACAAAAAACATGTATTTTAAGCCAAAACATGATAATCAATTGATTCCTGTGCCTAAACATAACCACAGTGTTGTTAAAATGTAAAGAAGCATGAAGCTTCGACATATCCACTACACAATAAGGTATAAGTGGTACACTGTGGTTTGCCATCAACATACAGTGCCAGCATTTATTCTGGTAAAAGGATTGTTTTTAAAGCTTAAACTTGAAACATCTTTCATAAAGCGTTTTTTCCTCTCAGGGGACCAAGCTGTGGATTATCATGGAGTATTTAGGTGGAGGATCTGCTCTGGATCTGGTAAGAAGATTTATATTTTTGTACGGCTTACAAAGTTTTACACAGATCTTAAGAAGTGGCACTTTTTATACATGAGAAGCAAAACTTGACCCATTCTTGGCCCTCTCTCCCAACTCACACCTTTTTCTGATTTATTTCGTTCCTCCTCTCAGCTCCGTCCAGGGCCTCTTGAAGAGACTTACATTGCTACTATACTGAGGGAAATACTGAAGGGGCTGGAGTATCTGCACTCTGAAAGGAAGATCCACAGAGATATCAAAGGTAATAAGCTCTCTCTTCATACACTGGAGAAACAAAGTCCCTCTTTTTCATTCAGCCTCTTATAGATACAGCTTCATATCATTCCACCGTGTTGTCCTGGTACAAAGCCAGATATCATACTCATAATTCAGAGCTACTTCGCAGCACAGTGGTGTATTGTTTAAAGAGACTATAAAATACTTTGATAAGGGAGCTGCCAGGTAACAACATGTATATCCAGTCTCAACCAGATGCTGGACAGAATAAGTCCACACACTGAAATATGTCACCAAGCTGCATAAATGCATTAATACCATCTGTGAAATTTCACAACATACTGAAGGTGCTAAATTTATATCTGTGCATGGAGCACTTTTTTTTCCTCCTGCAGCTGATGTTGTGCTTTTACATTTTGGGGAAGTACTAGAGGTTCAAAACAACAGCAACACCAAGATGAGTAATTAAAGCGTCACTTCAATATTTTTTGACCTTGTTTTTGCATCTAAGTCACTAATGGGAACATCGGTTTTTTAAAGTGGGCCAGTGTTAAGTGAGAGGGCTGCAACCAGCAGCCGCATATAATTGTGGTAATCAAGCACCATCAATGTACGTCCACTAAAAGTGCTTGTTTTTGCCACCAACAGGCTCAGATTGTTATTATCAGTGTCTGACAACATTATGGAAAGGACTGGCCCTAAATCAGATGCTCCAACACTGCAGTTCTCATTATATCTCAAATGAGACCCAATTGTTCAGGTTGATGACATGTTTACCGACTCCTTGTATTTAGCATTACTTGTTTTTGTATTTTCACCGTCATTCTTCTTCTGTCTCTTTCCTCTAGCTGCCAACGTGCTCTTGTCGGAGCAAGGGGACGTGAAGCTTGCAGATTTCGGGGTGGCGGGACAGCTGACAGACACCCAGATTAAGAGGAACACATTTGTCGGCACACCTTTCTGGATGGCTCCAGAGGTTATCAAACAGTCCGCCTACGACTTCAAGGTGAGGCCAGAGTTTGTGGACCGGACAAGAGACACGCTGTGTTACTGCTTTGAGTGAACGCTGTCTTTAGGTTTGTTTGCTTGTTTTATTTTTCTCACTTTTGGGTGAAAGGTGTTTCACTTTTGGTAGAACATCGAGCTCATAGAGAGATAATGTTCTGTTATTGGTGGAGGCACTGATAAGTAGACACTACATGACATTTTTAGCATGGGAAAAATCATTTGATCCATATCATTTTACTTAAGGGACTATTTCTCCCTTAAACATTTTCCAGTGTCTGTATATGTAGTCAACACGCCTTACTAACACATGTCACTTTCCCCCTTAGGCTGATATTTGGTCCCTGGGAATCACTGCCATTGAGTTGGCTAAAGGGGAACCTCCCAACTCTGACCTCCACCCCATGAGGGTCCTTTTCCTCATCCCGAAAAACACTCCACCCACACTTGAGGGACCCTACAGCAAGCCCTTCAAAGAGTTTGTGGAGGCTTGTCTAAATAAAGACCCTCGTTTTGTAAGTAATACACCTGCAGCATCCATCAGCGTTGGAGCAGACCTCAGATGGGATCAGACGTGCTTGTTTGTGGCTGAATAGGATCGGAAATTTGGAAAAGAATTCCAGATTGGCACTGCTGCTCTGAGCGTCAGACTTTGATCACTTATCCTAACAAATATGTTTTGATTGGATTAGCACGTCGTGTCCTTAATAGGAATTATAATTGGTGCTGTGCTTTCTGAAATATTCACACCCAATCCAAATCACACTTTTGTTATGCACCAAAAAAAACAAAGTAATTAACTGATGGAGTCGATACTGACACTTTTAGCTTTTTAACTTTTAGCATATTATAGCTAGACAACTGATCTCACCTGATACAGAGTCAGTAAATGCTGAAGGGCCTGTATGGAACATTCATTAATATAACAGTAAACAACTATTTGCTATGTAAAGATATAATGGAGTAGCAGCGTTCTGAGCAGCAAATGAAGTCACACTACCTCTGTATGTGCTGTAATCGGAGTTTCTCTGTTCTTTGTTGTGGTCGACAGTCCAGCCTCACGTGTCTGCTAGTGCACATGAGACCCTATGTGTCTATACCACTGGATAGCTTACTGCTGCCACTCTGTACTGTGCTTATACAGTGGTTACTGCTGATAGGGGGACAGCATTGTCACGGAAGTGTCAATGCTCTGGTTTTACGCCAGGTTAACTATGTAAGCTCTGTCTGCATTTGCCATTGTTAGCACTGCTTTATGAGTTAGCATCATTAGCTTCTAGCTGCTGGTTCAGCCACATCCATGTTGAGAACCATGTACAGACTATCCCACCCCGGACTAAATCATGAGGTGCATTTCCAGCTATCTATTTTTATGCACATTTTCAATTACGCCACAGGAAAACCCGAGTGGAAACTGCCACAATTTGATATACATTGCGAATATATTGCAAATAAAGTTTTACACTTTCAGGTGGGTGGAAGAGTTGGTGTATCGATAACTCACTGTCATTTTATGGGCCACTACAAGTTCTTTTTCCTTCTCTGGATGGCCTTTAACACACTTACGTACACAGAGCTGTTACCAGAGCTGTTCCAAGAGCACATAGCTGTAATACCAGTTGTTCAAACTCTCGATTTCCATTGGCCTGTGTGTTCTCTTCATTATTATACAGCCACTGTTTCCTTCATTTGAGGTTTGACTGGCGCTCTTTTAATCAAGTCATCTTGTTGCACTGTCTTCTTCTTCTCCTCCTACTGTTTATCTCAATGAACCAACTCTCAAAATTAGCGTAACAGAAGTGGATGGAAAAGAAAAAATTTGCGTTTTCTTTTGCTGATTTTCTGAAAATGTGGGTAAAAATTTGTGCTACATCTGGATGGAAACACGACTATAAAAATGCTTTGAATGTCACATACAGCTCCTTTAATAGATTTTCTGCTTCTCTCTCTTTTGTTTGCACAGAGGCCAACAGCCAAAGAGCTCCTAAAGCACAAGTTCATCACACGCTACACCAAGAAGACGGCCTATCTGACAGAGCTGATTGACCGCTACCGCCGCTGGAAGTCAGAGGGCCACGGGGAGGAATCCAGCTCTGACGACTCAGATATGTGAGTCTCAAGAATACACATTCATACATTAAAGGATTTACATTTTCCAAAGGATTTATTCACATTATTCACATTTTTAAACATCTCTTTCTCTCCTCTTATTTTTTGTTCCTTAACTCTTCTCTCTCTGTCCACCCTTCAGGGACGCTGATGGTGATGTGGACACGTTACCCACGTGGACCTTCCCCACAGTCAGACCCACCTCCATGACCAAGTTACAGAAGGGCTACACACACACAGATTCAGAGGTGAGACACAGGCAGCACACAGACACAGAGTCAGATCTTCAGGGTTTTTGTTTTTTTCTATGACACCATTTTGTCTCTTCGCAGTCAGGAGATTCGGTGAAAAGGCAACCCAAGTCACAATGCTTGTCTGCTTTAGTAACACCCATCTTCAGAGAGGTAGGTTGAACTGTTGGGGAAGGGGATTTTATAACTTAGAGCACAGCACAACAAGAGCACATCTTAATCCAGAGTCCTTAATACTGTCTGAAGAGTGGCTTTTTAACACATCTTCAGTTTGGAACAGATACTTTTTGACTGTTAAGCCCTAGACAGTATGGGTCCATTACATTCCCTAAAAACCTGGTATTTTACCGAGAGGCAGTTCCTTATGTCCTGCATCACACAGAACATTGTTCTAATGCACGTTCATGTCGATGGCTTTGGGTCGTCTTGTCATTGTTTGGAAAAGCTAGCAAAGCCTTAACCTAATCCTTGCCTTAACCTCAAAATTAAACCCACAGGGAATCTATGCCTAACTGCAACCCCAGAGTCGACTTAGAGTGCTTTCACACCTGCCCTGTTTGGTTCAGTTCAATCGAACTCAAGTTTGTTTGCCTACTAAGTGCGGTTCGTTTGTGCAGGTGTGAACACAGCGATCACACTCAGGTGTGCACCGAAACAACCGGACCGAGACCTTCTTGAAGAGGTGGTCTCGGCCCGGTTACAAACGAACTCTGGTGCGGTTCGTTTGTGGTGAGAACGTGTTCCGACCTGGATCTGAACCAACTGCAGTCACATGACACATTGTTTGGGTTAAACATGAGCATGTTCCAGTCCTGGAGGATTATTAATGTGCACCTCCTCCTGTACTGCCTTAATATGCACATTCAGCACATCCAATGCATCAAAACATTGTTTTCTAGTCGGAGCCGCGCCTCCTTTTCAAACTGTATGGTTTGACTAAAATGACCAATGACAGCAAGATAGTCCACGATGAGCAGCGCTAAAATCAACCTGCGTAGTTGTCCCTCCTTTGTGACATTAGAAAGTGTCACGTTTATCTTGCAAGTGTACTCTCCTTCAATGTTTTGTTTACTTCCTGGATTTTTCCCACATGGAAATTCTGACCAATTAAGAGCAGTTTTCACTTTTCAGGCATTTGATCTGATCCGCTTGTAAATGCTGTTTGAGAACACGAACCAACTCTAGACAATTATGCAGCTTTGGAACAAAATTAGTTCCTGATTCAGTCCAAAGCAAGACAACTCTAGGTCTGAAAGCACCCTTAGTCTTGGGCCTATAAAGCAGACTATCAGTTTCCAACTATACAAATTTTAGGAAAACATGGGTAATGTATTCTGCATGCTGCCATACTCGTGTTATTCAATTCACTCAACTCAAATGTTTTTATAATGCACACACAAGTGTACAAAAGGAATAGGATGCTAAAAACGCATTTAAGAGAGGCAACATAACTGCCAGGTGCACAGCTCATACATTCAAAGACAGAACACACACAGGCACACATCACAGGAAGCCACAGTCTAGTTTGCCTAATTTTCTAAGTTTTAGAAATGAAAACAGCCCACACTTTGCCACTCAGTCCAACTTCTCATTTTCATCGAACCAAATATATTTAGGATTGTTGTTCTACATTCTTACAGAATTGCATGAAGGTTATCATATATGGTATGAACATGCAGTCACAGGCTGAGATTGTCACAGTGCTCATTGAAGCATTTACTGCTGCATCCTGCAAAACCGCGCCCATCTGGGTGAAATACCAAGTGTTTGGGGAGTCCCTTGTGCACATAGCACTGTCATGAGGTTGTTATAGGGCACCACTGAACCAACAAAAGCACTGTAGCGACTACTATCAATGAAAAAAGCCGCCAAGAGGCTGAGCAGGCTTTTTACTGTGACTTGTTCAGTAGAGTCCATGCTGAAGTCCAAAGTTGTCTTTTTATGATGATTAATGATGATTGCTGAAAGCAAAATGAGATGAAACAAAATATGACTGTGTGTCTCTCTATGTGTGATTTCATAATTGCCTTGTGTGATAGTGGTCAATGGAACATATTGGAGCCGTACTTATTGTTGCTGTGAGTAACAGTATGATGTCAGTATGTCCACAAGTTGAAATATCGAGAGTATCACATTGTGAATTTTTCATATGATATTAAAAAACCTGAGTAATCTGCTTATTGTAACGTGATAAACTGTGAACAGTAGAGTTGAAATTAGGCTTGAGCAGTCTTCCTCTCTGGTTGAAGCCTCACATTGTATATTGGTATTTTCAGTTGAAGGAGAAACGGCGGGCGAGCGGCGGGGGCGTAGGAGCCATTGAGGAGCTGGAAAATGCCTTCAACCTGGCTGAGGAGTCCTGTCCGGGCATCTCTGACCGCCTTGTCACACACATGATGGAGCGAGTGTGCAGGTGATACACCAGCCCAGTATCACAACTTCATTATGCAGCAGAAATCATTCATTGTTCTGAATTAATCTATTTCATGTCCTTCTTCCAGGTTTTCTTTAAATGGTAACACAACCCCGTCTTCGCGGTGAAACCCCAGCTGGATGTAACTTCACCCTGCTCCCTTTTCTGTCTCCCAGATCCCACCCAACGCCTCAGATAAGGACCACAGAGACCCCCCCTGCCCCCCCTCCTCACCACCACCCCTCGTATCTTTGCCCCCTTCTAGTCCTGTCCCCCAAGAGATCTTTTAATTAGTTATAATTAAATATTTTTACAGTTTTTCTTTAAGAGCGGAGAGTATTTAAAACAAAAAAGCCATGACATTTAGAGCGTTGTGTATACCTGTTAGATTGAGAAGAAAAAAAACTATAATAAAGTCTATGGAAAATGTCTCTTTGTCTTCAGTGTCTTGTTTGACGTTCATCTGCTCGATGCTCAGACTGTTTATCTGTTCAGACATGTTACAGCTCAGTCTAGGCAGGGACATTATACTGTGAAATGCACTGGTCAGTAGTGGAGCATTCATCTCTACGGCCGATTTCTCCAACACTTGGCATCTCACACCAAAATAATTTAAACTGATAATAGCACCACAGGTAAGAGGAAAAATAACTATTTTTTACTTTGGGGTGAACTGTCCGTTTATTTACTTTGTTGATGAACTATTACTCATGTTCTTGTTTCTACAAAAAAAAAGATAGTAAGCACATGGGTTTTGGTAATTAACCTCCATAGACTGCGCTGTAATTACTGAGGTCCTGTTAGTGAGGGCAAGTTCATAGTGGTTTTGTCAGAGGCAATTAATCTCACTGAGGTGAAATGCAAAGAGAGCAGAAAGCATCGCTGAGGAGAAGCTTCAGGCTGTAACTCAGCAGGGTGTGACTGGACAAAGTAGATAACAATAAATAAATAAGAGGCTGAAACCACATTAGAGATTAATAAAGTTTAATAAAACTTTTATTACAATATACGCATCAAGAACAATATTTGGTGCTTTAATATTGGATAAAAACAGCACAAAGAGGAATGTCAAGAACTCACATCTTGGCTGGTGAGGGAAACGTTGGCTACACTGACCTCATCGGGTCACTTTTAATCTCCGTGGTCATGGAAACCACAAAGTACTCAGCAGTTGGGATAGGTAACGGTTTATACCTCTTAAATCTCACTGCGTCAATGAAAACAAAGAACACTTAACGCTCCCTGGCACATGACTTCACTTCACTTCACAGAGTAATTACTTCTAGTTGACTGAAAGCACCAAACAGAGGTGTCGCACCTCATCTGCACGTCCTTCATTTGTCAGGTCTGTAGGAAGACTGTAAGAAGTCGAGGGTCACAGTTTATTTACTTGATATCAAACTCAAAAGGAGCTTAACAACACTCGAATGCCGTTGCACTGAAAGACACTGATCTGAGAACAGCACCAATTTGGACAGGAGAGGAAAGACGCTGACCCCAGCATAGCACTAAAGGGACAATTCACCTGAAAATTTGACCAGACAGGGTCGAGAGTTGCATGCACGTAGTATGATTAACACTGAGCAGGGTGGACCCTATTTAATGGAACGCTTATATGGTCATTTCTTAATCAGAGGGAAACATGATTTCTCTTGACAAAAAGAATATTAATGGCATATCAATGGCGAAAACAAAGCTACTTATGCTACTAGTTTCCACCACAGTTGACTCTGTTCGATTGAGCGAAGGTTAGCGCGTGCTTTGAGAGATGTTTAAGAACTAAAAGCACTTAATACAAGCAGCAGTACTTTGGTTTTCTAAAGAGCAAATTAAAAAAAGTAAGGGAACAAAAAAAATGGAAAACTAACAGTCTGTATCAAAGATATATGCCACCATTTTAAAGATGGGTCGCATGACTTCATTTGAGTAACTGACAAAATAAAAAATGAAGAAATAGAACCGTGTGAAAATATATAAACATAACACTGTCTGAATATACTTGACTGGATGTATAAAAAAAAAAATGACTCCAGATCCCGTGTAGGATAGGGATAAAAATAGTGGCAAGCAGATAGCCTTTACACGTTCTCTGCTATCATCCGTCTCTCTAGTCAAGCTCGAGCAGTGGCTCAAATACCTGCGGAGGAAAAGAAAAGATAACATAAAAGACCAGCAGCTGCAGATAACAAAGCATCATGTAGGTATTAAGTTACAAAGGATGAGGAAATACAGAGTGGCGTCTGCAGTGTGTCTGCATTAGACTGAGTGTTGTGTGTATCCTTGGGTTTTCCTCCTACCAAAGACTTTTCACGCATGGGGGCCCCCTTCTTCGTCTCCCTGCTTCTGCATCTGGGCCTGCATCTTGGCGATCATCTCCTGCATTCGCCTCAACTGTGTGACACAGAACATGGGCATGTAAGACAGGGAAACAGCCGCATGTAAAACAAAGCTCATTCACTCATACCTTCTTCCCATTGAGTAATTTGATTCGACTCAGTTTTGGTACCAGGTCCAAATTGATACCGTTGGCTGTTCCCTTGCTGTGCGTGTAAATGGTTACCGAGCACCGCCACGTATGGCAGCCTTAGCCATCAGTGTGTGAATGGGTCAATGTGATATGCAATGAAGACTAGAAAGGCACTGTACAAGTGCAGTGCATTTCCATTTACCCCCTCAGTGGAGTTGTGATTCTCATAGTAACTGCCATGACATAATCTACAGTGCAACACTCGCTTAATCCCTTCATTGGCAACCAAACAGAGAAATGCTCTTGGTCAATTGTACGGCGTGTATGGACGAGTTTTTGACGGCTACATTTTTTACTATTGACAGTAGCATGGCTATTTAAAAATGGCAGGTTGGTGCCATAAAGAGAACTGGAAACAGCGTTGGAGGAAAGTTGTTTAGTGGCACATGGGGCGAAAAAAGTTGGACATGGGCCCACAGAGCAGACAGACTAGAGACTTTTACCAGCAGCTAACTTCTGGTTTAGCCCCCCGCTAACTGGAATGAGGATAAAATGATTAAAGGTGTAGCTCTTCTAAACATCCAAATATGTGTCAGACCCAATGGATCAAATCCTGATAGTGAAAAGAGTCATCAGGTTGTAACGCTAGCAAAATGTATCCACTGACTTACAGACATCTCTTTCACAATGTAGGTCTATGTGGCAAAAGCTTGTGGGACCAATGGCATCACGTGACTGACCCGGAAGTTGTAATCGCACAATTCGGCCCCTATGTCAAATTGATTTCAAGGCCCAGCGCTGTTCCTGGGGGCCTGGTTAATGCAGACTGTCCCATGTCATGCTTGTGAAGATCTTCTCTGACTAATAAGTGGTCAGCAATGTTTTAACTCCACTTTCTATTATCAGCTCAGCTTGCTTGAAACATCACTCGAGGTGATACCAATAAATGCACCTGGTACCATGCACAACTTTTGGGTCGAGTTTCATAGAACTGTGTTATATCATGCCGTGGAAATGCAACAATAGACAGTAGGGATTCTGAGCTGTCTCGCTAAATGTATTATCATCAATATCTTCATGCCTGTTATAAATAATTAACTAGTAACAACTGCTCCCACATGGAAAACTTCAACAGAAACCAACTGTGAACATGAATCATTTAACAGTTTAATACTTGTGTTAAAGATTAAAATACTAAAGAGACAATAGCTCTAACACTTTGCTTGTTCCCAGCTTCAAAGGAATAGTTCAGCAATTTTGGTATTAACCCCATACCGGCTGTCTTGCCAAGAGGTAGATAAGTCGATCAATACCACTCTTCTGTCTGTTTCCTAAATATACAAAGTATATAAAGCTACATCCAGCAGACAATTAGCTTAGCTTAGTTTAGCACAAAGACTGGGGACAGGGGGAAACAGCTAGCCTGGCTCTGTCCACAGTCTAAAGCTCCCAAAAAAATAGTCCCCCCTGCTTCCAGTGTTGATGCTAGGCTAACTGCCTGCTGGCTCTCGCCTCACATTTAGTGTATAGATATGAGTGGTGTCAATGTTCTAAAGGAAGCGTCTTTCCCAAAATGTCAAACTATTCCTGAAAGATACCTGGATAATCAAGGAGGATGATCCGCGATTAAACAAGCCCAAAGTAGCGTAGTTACTGAAATATCTTACCTCAGCCTCCTTCTCCTGCAGGATCATATCCTTGTCCATTTCCTCCGGCTCCGGTCCCTTTCTGCATCAACACAGCTACAGTTACTTTGGATGTCACACACTACAGAGCCAAGTTATAATATTGCTGCAGAATGTATGCCAATTAACAAAGCAATAGTAAGTTAACTGCACAGTCAGAGAGGTTATGAATGTAAAATCACTTAGAGTGATGATTCATATAAAGCATTATATTAAGTCAGCAGAAAGGTTTGTGTCTGTGTGCATGCCTGAAAGTGCACATTGAACCATTTTAAGTAGCATGAGTCAAAACTGACAAAAGCAACACTGAGAAGGTGAAGAAGGGGTCAGTGGGTTAGTTTGTCTTTGCAGAAGAGAAAAGTGGGCACCTACAACAAGTAACTACAAAGAGAAGAGAGCAGGAAGATTCAAGGGAGAAGCAGAGAGTGCAAGAGTCAGGGGAACAGCGTTACCTCCCCCAAATGATAAAAAAAAAGGGGTACCTCCAACAGTTCACTCATGGGATTGGACAAATCAAGACCAGACAGCCATCATTGGACAGATGGCGAGGCAATGTGAAGACAGTAAAACCACTGCCTTATCCTGGGCTGGCTTTAGAGGAGAGTCTAAAAGAATCTTTGTGGTCTATGTTGAGGGTTAAATGAGTATATGTCCACACTATGTTAAATGACACACACAGTAATCCTGTTTATTACCTCTACAGATACTCAGACTACACATGCCATTTAGCTACCAACTAGCCATGTAAACCACAACCCGCTACAGCCCACAGCATTAAATTCACTTCTGCCTTGTGACCACGGCCTAACTGATGTAATGGACATGCAAAATGATGAGTTAGAGCTACTGTGGTACAGAATGATACCAGTTTAACAACATTATACAGTATGAATCAGCAACAGAAGAATAACTGGAGGTACAGGACCTATTATACAGAAATTAATCTAGTAACTCTGCTTCTATATACATGGCTCTGGATGTTTCTGCTGGGTTTTATTACTGAACATGTGTGGTGTCTGTTGTGTGCCCGACTATGGCATTTCTGTTGTTTAATTTATATATGTATAATCAATGGTTTTGCTGTTTGAGGTGGGGGAGGTGCAGAAAAGCAAGCTGACAGACAAGTACGTACGCAGGAGACAGAGGCAGAACGTAACCATGGGAGGACAACCTGCCACCCCGTTTGAGGCGGTCCGAGCGGAAGTTCTCGTAGTGAAGGTCCTGGGTCACTTCCTGAAGATCCTGCATGTGGGTTCTGTGGATGTGGGAAAGTCACCAAACAATAAATATTCCAGCACAGACATTTTTTGAAAACTGCAGATGCTGACTTCACTGGTTGCTCACGCTCCTGTCCGCTCATATTTATCCACATAAATCCAATTAGTAGTCTACACACACATTATCACTAATATTTTAAAGGAAAAGGAAAAGAAGAGGGTTTTAGCTTCCTTCACCACTCACATCAGCATAATCCGCAGCTTGAGGAAATCGTTGTGCTCTGGATTCTCCACCTCCACTACTCCCCAGGGGTACAGGCGCCCCCTCACCTTCTTTCCTTTGGCCTCAATCTGCTGGTTGGATCCCACAACTGCGAATGGGATGCTGGCCTGGAAGAGAGGAGTAGTTCATGTGTCTGTAGTCGTGGTTCAGTAAGATGAGTAAGATGATTTGAACTCATGCTCACTTATTGCTTCATATTCATTCAGGGATGAGAAGCTTTGCAGAGAGCGGAGAGTTTACCTTGAGGATTCTTGTCTGCTCTTTGAAGTCCTCGTCCTCATCTGACTCAGCATCAGGAAGGTGGTAAATCTTGATGCCATGTTCATCGATCTCATCCAGAATCTTAACAAGAAGACAAAACGGTAAGTATCATGTTTTATTAACTGCTATGTACTTTATGTGATGTAAAGCAGCCGCTATTCCCTCTTTAGTCAGGACGATAGGAAGACAACATTTTTGCAACTCAAAATCCACTGTAACTAGTCTGCCTCTCACTGTCTATCTTTTGGTTTTAGACACTGTTTCTATAGGTACAAACTGAACTTCATACACTGGATGGCTGCAGCAGTGATAATGAGCACATGATAGCTTGTGTTTATTTCAGGAACTGGAAAAGATCCCGAACAATGGGTGACTGTGTTGTCCTCACCCTGCGCTTGAGCCTCTCCCTCTCTCTGAGGGTGAGCGTGTCTGCCTTGGCGATGACGGGAACCACGTTGACCTTATTGTGAATGGCCTTCATAAACTGAACATCCAGGGGTTTCAGGCTGGCAGGACAGGAAACAGAGGGCACGGGGTCAAAGGGAGACAAAAGAATTCAAGTATTCATGAAAAGTATAGAGTGAAGAGAGGATAAAAATATGGCTAGCAAAATAGAAAAGAACTTTTGCTGAGTGAAAAGCCCTGTGAGTGTGCAAGTATGTACTCACCCGTGGCCAAGCGGGGAGATGAAATAGAAGCAGCAGTGAACTCTATTGTCAACGATGTGTCTACGATTTAGACCGCTCTCGTCATGGAGGTAGCGCTCAAACTGGTCATCAATGTAGCTGATGATGGTGCTGAAACTGGATAAAAAAACATTATGTATCACTGTTACATAAGGACTCATCTTTACTGGTAGCACACACACTAAACCCTAATATTATAACATATAATATAATATATAAGGACTGATAATGGAAATTACCAGACTACTAGACCTAAAAAAAACCTCATCTCCTCATCAGAGTATGCCCCAAAAAGATGTCTTACCAGTCTTGGCTGTTGATGGCATCTCCATATCCTGGTGTGTCTACCACAGTGAGACGGAGCTTCACTCCTCGTTCCTCAATTTCTACCGTCGACGCCTCAATTTGAACCGTCCTTTCTATCTTTTCTGTTAGAGGGGAGAAAAAAGTGCAACTCATTACAACTTGTAACGACAAAGTTGTGTGTTTTTAATACACACAGTGCTTTAAAACAAGGATCATTAGGTGCACGTGTGTTTAACCTGCTGCTCCAGGGATGACTCTCTCAGGGTAAAGATCAGTGAGGAACAGGCTGTTGATCAAGGTGGATTTTCCAAGTCCGGATTCACCTTTTGACAACAAAGAAAAATGAAACAATCAATCAACAAAAATCAAAACGAGAAAGTAAATAAAAAATTACACAATTACTGAAAATGACTAAAGCACAGTCAGGTTCAGTTTCAGTAATAGAACCAAGGAGATCCTCACTGTGCTGCAGGAAACAAGACATCTGTCTGTGACGCTCAAGAGGCCGCGCACCACACGGAAATACATGGTACTAAATCTGACTTCAGCATTAATCTTTCCCAGAACAGTGTCAGGTGGCTGATTAAACAACCCTAGTGCTCTGGAAAGAGTGGAAGTGTTTATAAGCAGTCAGCAGCACGAGTCAGGAAGAAGACCACTGGATAGTTTCACTCTCACAAATATTAGCAGCAAGAACTATGAACCTGGACATCCTCTTTTAGCTCGACTCTGAATCTCTAGAATCTAAACTGTACATTGATGACTATTTTTATTTTTATGTCTCTGCTGACATCACCTGATTAAGAATAAACTAAACCATAAATGAGACAAAATCTCAACTGGCTATTTCTGAAACTGGCTCCGTGTACCAACAATGGGTCTTTGGCTGCTGTAAGCATAACACAGTTAAACAGACAATTAAACATCCACAGTTTGAGTGATGAAGTTTAAAAATAAAAGCTAATGGCTTGATTCCAAGACAAGGACTAATCCTTGTGCCAGACTAAAAATATCTTGCCACTGATTTTTTGCAGACTCACTGAGCACTGTTTTAGTTGAGCAGACAGTGTGCCTAATTTCTGTCTGAGATATCCATAAAACTACAGTGTACTATACTCCATCATAACACAATACTGAAGCAGCAGTTTGGCTTAAGGCTACAGTTCATAACTTTTCTAAAAATAACTTTTTATCATATTTGCTGACACAGTCACTACAGTCTACCACTACTGTCCTGAGAGAAGCAGATGAGATGGATAATCTGTGGGGGGAAAAAATCATGTTCCTTTGCCTCCGCATTGTGCTTCTAATGTCGTTTGCTTGAGTCCAGTGTGACTGTTGGAAAACAACCAGTCAGAGCAGAGGAGTCTCTAACGCAGCTGTCAGTCATGTTAATCACTGCTTGTGAGCCGTCATCAAACTGTCAAACTAGGCAGCACTGATCAAATATGAATCAAGTTTTTGTTACTGCATTGCTTATATCTCACCTCAGATGTTTTCAAAAACATATTCTAGTGTACCGCTGGAACTTGAAAAAGTTTGTGACATAGCCATGATCATGTTGGAAACAGTCTACTCAAAACCAAGCACTGCCCACAGATTGGAGCAAACTTTTCTTATACTTTATACTTTTATTAACATATTTTTGTGTACTGTTTAGCTGTAAAATAAGAAAGTATACTCCAGCCAGTGGACGGTGCTTGGTTTTGAGTAGACTGTTTCCAACATTTTTCAAGTTACAGCTAAACAGTACACTATTCATGTCATATTCAACTGCATGGATATAGTGACAGTTTCAGCAAATATGAAAAAGGTTCTCTTATTCAAGTTACTAACTACAGCTTTAGGCAACAGCAGTGAACCAAATGTAAGAAACTATACGTTAGAAATGTAAGAAAGTCTGTTCCTTACATTTCATGGTCACAGATGCTGCCTGAGACATAAACAACCTAAAGCTTGTGTGCTTTACCCAGGAATGCTGCTACTGTGATTCCCACAAGAGCCATGATGAAAAAAATTACACAAGTCTTCATTACATCCTGACAATTTTCCATTAAGTCTTGTATGGAAAACCCAAATTGACATATGCATTACATACACTATAGTTTAAGGGGCATGCGGAAGAGGAACTTTAGAGGGAAAAATTGCCCGTGTTTTACTGTAAGCAATAAAATGTGATGAACACTAAGTAGAAATGATGAATTTCCATGGTAAGCATATTTTTTCTATCTGTGGGGGAGAACTGCAGCCATCTACAAGTACAGGAAAACACTGATTTATTTAAGAGCCAAAGTCACACAGAAGGTTAAATAAGCACTCAATGAGTATTCTTGCACTAGAGGGACCAACAGGCCCTGTCCACTGTGTGAATCAATCCCTCGAGGCCCGCTGGCTGCATTCCTCTCTGGTTTATTTTAAAGCAAAAGGATGAGCAGCGTTCAGGGGAGCATCTACCCTCCCCCCTTACCAACAAGCAGGGAGGTTCACACAGTCACAGTGTTCACATCAAGAGTTTACACTGCCAGTGACGCCAGCTGAGCAACTACACTGATGTGACATCTGCCATTTTGTTCAGACCAAGAGCATTCATGCACACTGACAGACACCTAAGCATTACTGACGACAAAACAACTTGCTTACTCTCAGCATACAAACTAAAGGAACTGCAGGGGTGAAAGAGCAAAACGCTTATGTGGGGAGGCCATTATGAGAAGATAGCATATGACAGAAACAACTTCATATTGCGCAGGCTAACCGCCAAGATCCCATCATAAATTTATCACAAAAACAACCTCATATAAGCCAAAACACATTCCTCAAATGTCCATGTTTACTCTAGCTGTCTTGAGTGAACCCTGTTATCACTGAGATACACTATCATTTTCCAAACTAAATAAAACCAGCGTTGCATGATGAGAAGAAGGAAAGGACAAAACGAGAAAAGGCCTGAAAAGCAGAGACAACACACTCACCTACGACCATCAATGTAAACTCAAATCCTTTTTTTACAGACTTGCGATGAACCTGATTAGGCAGGTTGGCAAATCCAACGTACCCCGGGGTCTCAGGGTTGTTGAACTGGCCCTGCTGTGGAACAAAAGCAAAGACAGGAGAGTCATCATCTTAAGAAAAACTTATGATGAAAGAATGTAGCTTTGCACATAAAAAAACTCACTTCAGTTGAAACAAATGCTTGTCACAAATCAGGTTTAACTTTGACATGCTTTGGCTATCATTATAGTGATAACAAGACAGCAGATTATAAGTGCTTGAGCAGAAACCGCAGAGGAGACATCTGTTCCCAAACAGCCAGGATATTTAGGAGCCCTCTGCAGTCTATTTGCAAAAGACCTTTCACTCATCATTCCAGAGTTTACAGCCCTTTACTACACAGAGCTAGTCAGACCAACAAGAAGTAGGTCAGACGCAACAATTCTTCACAGTGACAATGTCAAATCGAACACAAAAAGGTACATGTTCCCTTTTTAGCTTGCTCATTTTGGCCACACGGTCTTGCAATATTTATGAGCCCTCCCTTCTCCATGCTTTCAGCAAAGGTCACGACAGATAAGCCTGATAAGCAGTATATTCTGGCTCTGCCTTCTGGCCTTTCAGCACGCATAAAGCTACATCAGTGAGTCACAAGGATGGCAGGCAGCACACTGAGCATATGTCTGAGTGACCCACCCAGCATCCAAAGGGTGATATTTGTGCTTTGAACAACTACAAAGTGCAGAAAATAATGTGAGAGAAAGTGGCGAGGCACAAAATGTTCCACTGAAATGACACATGTGACTGCTCAGCAAAAAAAAAGGTCTGGATTGAGTTATGTCCTTAATGTTTGTATTCACAACACAACCAAACCACCTAGGATAAGGTTTTAAGGGCACATTACTCATAGCTTATTTTCATATCATGATTACTGCTCAGACATTAATCTAAGAGGACAGTCACTGAAGCAGAAGCAGGAATCTGGTATCCTGCATACTGTGGCGGCGCAGATGTGTTATCTTGGTTTCTGTTTTCTGAGACTCACCTTCATTTTGTCAGCTTGAGACATTTTTGCTCCTTGTTCAACCTGAAAGAAAGGACAGACCGTATCACATAATGAGAAACTTACAAGAACAACTGAAACACTCTCAAACTTTCAATAATTCTTCTGGCTTCTATGGAGCTTATTCATATGCATACTCACAGGCCTGACTGTGAGAGTGTGTGAGAGACAGGAAGTCTGATTCGTGCTCAGAAAGGTTTGTGAGAGCACTGTGTCTCACCACAAAAAAACTGCAGTTCCTGCTATGATAGCAGCATTACAGCTGCGTCCCACTACAACACTATGATCTGAGGATTAAGCCACACTTATGTTATTAATCCCAACTGGTGTCATATGTTTACTACTTGGATGCTAGTTATTGTGTTGTAGCTAAGTCAGTGTGCTATATTAAAAACTCTAAATGAGATGAAATGGTCCAAAATGGGCACTCAGTGAATGGAAACGACTCTCTGTCACCGAGTCAATACAAACTCACATTTAACCGGCAGATGAGACAAAAGTCTGTGTCCAAGCTAGTTTGAGCTAATTTAAGAAGCTCTGACTAATTAGATTTACCATAGAAATATCTAAAGCTAGCTACAACTACATTATCAATTGATTTCCCAGGCATGTAACGTTAGCTAGCATAGTTAGCTACCGTCATTAGAATACGTTGGTTAATTAGCAACGGCTATCATAACGGTTACAACCAAGTGGGTGTGACTGATGCCGAAATCTGCCGTTAAAGCACATATTTTAACGGTAATTCTTGTCTTGTAAACGTGTCAAAAATCAAAGCTAGTTACCAAGCTAGCCGCCCCTGCTAGCCGCTCATTAAAGTGGTGTAAGACGAGCTTAGTGTAACGTTAAAACTACTAACTAACGTTAGCCGAGTAGCTTCTCCTCCCGCAGGATGTTAACTTTAGCTAATGTTAGCGTCGTCGGTTTGACCGCGACACCGTTAACACAGCACGGACACAACTTAGTGATGAATAAGAGATGAATTAGAGGAGTAAGCGGTGTTACCTTACAGTCTGTCCGCTGAGTTTCACAGTGCAGATAGAGAGACGAGCCGACGATGAACGGTAGACTTGGCGGACACCTCAAATTCTTCAGATTCCGGTGCAGCAGCTTCCTTTAGCACACAGACCACAATGCACTGGGCGAGAGGAGGAGAGGAGAGGAGAGGAGACAGCAGGCCAACACCACACATCAACACTCTCACACTGAGCCTGCTTACACACTGTACTTATAATATAAGCTCTTATCAGCTATTTAAAATAAAAACTAATTACTCTCTGTAGGAACAAAATTTGTCATTACCATATATAGACATGTAATATTCCCCTTCCTGTCAGTGTGTAGGGCTTCTGTACCTGAAATGAACTGAGTCCTTGGAGAGTTTCATTTGTGTGTGAGAAACTTGCTTTGTAGCTGTTCCCATGACAGTTATCAATAAACTGGAGGCCTTGTATTTGCTGTCTCTATTCCATGTTTTAATTACATCATGTGACTGAATCTGTTTGTCTTTGTCAGACCTATAGAGGCCACTCCAGGTGTCGGAGCTCTGACCTTTCAGCTGAAATAAGATTGACTCTGTTATAAGTGTTATTATTCTGTTTCATCACTTTATGAAATACAGAAGACAACTTGATCGTTTCACTCTTTATTTGTTCACTTCTGCCACCACACTATCAAGCGTCATGGCTGTGTCTGCGTGACAATAAAATAGGAATAGATATAATGACCTCCTGAGACCTGAACTTCTGTTTGGTATGCATTTTTAATTTCTTCTCTTTATGTGGGACTAGTAGGACCTAAACATCGTCAATGATACTGAAGTCCAAATGTCCTCAAATAAGAAGATAATAAAGTCCCAATGTCCTTCAACAAGCTGATGATAAATGTCCTCAAATGAATACTTTCAAAATAACAGCACCTTATCTTGTTACTGTTGCTAAAATTGGTCAAATTTGTTGCCATATCAAACTAAAAACATCATTAATCCTAGATAAACAAGTTTCAACCACAAAATGTGACCAGGTGTTGAATCTTGTCCACTTTTGTTTCAGGATTAGCTGCAGACTGACTTGGCAGAGATGGCTGCCATCATGTTTTTACATGGATTACTGTATTGTGCTCTCACCAGAGGTGGGTAGTGTAGCCAAAATTGTACTCAAGTAAGAGTACTGATACTTTAGAACAATATTACTCAAGTAAAAGTAAAAAGTAGTCATCCAAATAATTACTTGAGTAAGAGTAAAAGAGTATTTGGTGAAAAAACTACTCAAATACTGAGTAACTGTTGAGTAATGTCTGATTTGTTTTTTAAATAACTTTTCTTCTCTATAAAAATGTTTACATGCAATGACGCAGGAAATGTTTAGGAAGTGCTTTTCCATTTGAAGTTATTGGCAGGTTATCAGATTTGAATTAGCATTAGCAACAGGTGGTCGAAGGAGGGCGCCAATGCGTCCTTATTAGGGCTGGAGTACTAACCATAGGTAGTAACTTACAGTAACAACAAGCAAGCCTTTTCACCTTTAACTTTAAAGCCTTTTGTTTAAACTAACATTATGTAGCTAAATATAGCATGTTAGCTCAACGACTAGCTTATAGAGTGTGAGCGTGAAGTTCAAGTGAGTGCAGCTTCTTGTGTTTTTACCGTTAACCATCAGTGAGGGGACGTTAATTTATGTGACGTGAAGAAGAAACTCAGATACTCAGTGTTAGCTACTAATTTGAACATACTGTGTTTTAATAACCGATCTGACAGCTACTCTACATGGACAAAAAAGACAGGTAAGCCGGTTTACTTCGGCTGACAAGTCTAGTTATTGTTTCTCAAAGGGATATTTTCCAATTTAAGCTCATTTGAAAGCGGTCGGGAACTTTTTTCGGGTGCAGAGTCAACGTTAGCTAGAAGCTAAGTGCTAACTGGTTACTAGCTAGGTTAGCTTGCTAACTGGCTGTAACTGTTAGCTAGCGATAGCCCCGGTTCTCCTGGCTAGTTTGTCGGGGTTTTGTACAGTTTCATTAACACGTTTCAACATGCGCCTGAAGGTGAGAATATAAACTGTGCATTTTTCATGTGTAAGTGTGGCTCGTTGGTCTAGGGGTATGATTCTCGCTTTGGGTGCGAGAGGTCCCGGGTTCAAATCCCGGACGAGCCCATCTTTTGCTAAGTGTATCTACGACAGTATGAAATGATTTTCTGCAGTCTTGTCGTGCGGTTACATTTGTTTTGTTGAAACATAGTTGTACTAAACGTGATAGCTTAAATCGTTATGAAATATAGAGCATTGTTTTACTGGTCTCTAGTGGACTTTGGCAGTACTACAGTAAGGAGTTAGTATTGTTCCTTTATTCATATGTAGATCTACATCAGCTGTGTGTGTTATTTTCTGTACGTGGTGTCTTTTCATCTACATGAAACAGGCAATTCAGTCTCATAAGATCAAATTTTAGCTCCAGTATGGACGCCCATATTGTCATACAACAGATATATAGCTCACTGGCCACTTTATGAGGCACATGTTCAAGAAACCAGTTTCAGATGATTTGAGCTTTGTGACACGGTGCGTTATCCTGCTGGAAGTAGCCATCAAAAGATGGGTGCACTGTGGTCATAAAGGGATGGATACGGTCAGCATCAATACTCAGGTAGGCTGTGGTGTTTAAACCATGCTCAGTTGGTACTAAGGGGCCCAAAGTGTGCCAAGAAAATATCCCACACACCATTACACCACCACCACCACCAGCCTGAACCGTTGATACAAGGCAGGATGAATCCATGCTTTCATGTTGTTTACACCAAATTCTGACCCTACCATCTGAATGTTGTAGCAGAAATCCAGACTCATCAGACCAGGCAACGTTTTTCCAATCTTCTATTGTCCAGTTTTGGTGAGCCTGTGTGAACTGTAGCGTCAGTTTCCTGTTGGTAGCTGACAGGAGTGGCACCTGGTGTGGTCTTCTGCTGCTGTAGCCCATCTGCTTCAAGGTTCAACATGTTGTTGGTTCAGAGATGGTCTTCTGCACACCTTGGTTGTAACCAGTGGTTATTTGAGTTACTGTTGCCTTTCTATCATCTTGAACCAGTCTGGCTATTCTCCTTTGACCTCTGGCATCAACAAAGGCATTTTCACCCAGAGAACTGGGACCATCCTCTGTAAACCATGGAGATGGTTGTGTATGAAATCCCAGTAGATCAGCAGTTCCTGAAATACTCAGACCAGCCGGTCTGGCACCAACAACCTTGCCACGTTCAAAGTCACTTAAATCACCTTTTTTCTCCATTCTGATGCTCAGTTTGAACTTCAGCAGGTCGTCTTGACCATGTCTACATGCCTAAATGTACTGAGTTGCTGTGAATGGCTGATTAGGTATTTGTGCTACCACGCTGTTAAACAGGTGTACCTAATAAAGTGGCTGGTGATGAGATGAGACAAGATGTTAGCTGTTTAGATACAGGATGGATGAAAAAGGAGTGCATGCACAGATGCTCTTTGGCTTCTTTCAGTTCCTCTTTCTCTAGACTCTACATCACCTGTGTAATGACGTTTAGGGGAGACTCATAATCAGATTTCCAAGAGCTAAAAAAACACGTGCTTACAAATGAACACAGTCAAATGATCTGGGTCTATATCACCTGCCTTTACCCATTCTGTGAACAGTCCCACTCCAGCATTGCAGGAGGAGCATCAGACAACTCACAGATATGCTCACTTAATGCCTTTCTGTCTTCACCCAGTTGGGGCTTATCTGAGCTTGCTGTTGCGACAGCATCTCTGCTCGCCTCCCTCTAGCCTGGCTCAGGACAGCCACTGCTCTGCTTAACACGAGTCCAGGAGATATCTCGGTAAATACCAGTCTCTTTCCCTTTCTGTTACAGCAAGCATATCATCGCCACGGGGGCTACACTATTTCCATTATTTCCATAAGCCTCTTAGTGGCGCCATGCTCTGTCATTTGCAGAGTGGCTTCGTACTATGAAGTGTGTGAGTTTTTATAGACGTTCCTCTTTCCTGTACCCGCCCTGTTATATGGCAAAGGGTTTCTGTTCTGCTGTGAATAAGAATGGAAGTTGCTGATAATTCACAGTTTTTTAAATGGATACTGTAATCCCATTCCTTAGGGAAAAGAAGCAATAGATTAAAGTAAAGGACCATACCAGTGTCTCTGCACGTCTTTTCAGGAGCTGTGTTGTTCCCACTTTCTCGGCAGCCACAAGTTTCCTTTCATTTTTTAAAGCTGCATTATAAAATCAAGGGCGAGAAACTTGCCGACAACATACTCTGCTTTTATTTTCTCCTTCTTCTTCGTCTTATTATTATTATTACATATTTGATGTAAATGTAGAGTTAGTAATGGTTTAATAAAAAGAAAAATGGCAGAAGATAACTTGTGAGTGCTCCTCCTGTTATGTGAATTAAATGGACTAGCTTTTGGCTTAATGCACTGTAAAGGACTTTAAGAGATCCAATAAAAGGCACAGGTTAAACCCGTCCCCATTACTTCCTGTTTTACAACAATATGGTCACACAAAAAGAAGAGATGTGATTGGATTAGGATACCTGTCCAGAAAATTTCTAGTGCTATGCAGAAAATTGGAAACAACATATTCTCACTAAAGTATAAGGAAAACATTCTGATAAGTAAATATTATAGTATGCTTTGAAAAATACATGAAATTTAGTAAAAATCCCACAAGTACAAAACACTGTTATGATCCTTCAAGAATGAGAAGAGAATAGAATGATTGTTATATTATTGTTTTTTAAACATTTACGACCTCACCACCTTACACAAGGCTAAACTCAAAGGTTTGTGGTGTCACTAAATGCTTCACTAATGTTTTACAAAACATGTATTGTAGACCAGTAGTTCTAGTGTGGAGGTGTCACTTTGAGCTGTGGGTAATTATGACGGTATAGCTCACCATTTTATGAATTTTTACGAACTAAAAAATCAATCAAATAATGGAGAAACTTATCATTATATGAGTAATAATAATCTTATGATATAATATTTAATAGTATAACATTTTTCTGCATTGAGTAATTCTTACTTTTAAGTACATTTTCCTGATTGTACTTATGTACTTTACTTAAGTAACATTTTCATTGCAGGACTTAAGCTTGCAACAGAGAATTTTTAGTACTTTTACTTAAGCAAAGGATCTAAATACTTCCTCCAGCACTGATTGTAGATCCATGATAATAATAATACTTGAGTATTGACTTGAGTTAGCCGGGCATCATTGGCTACCACTCAAGTAACTTTTTATGAAATAGTTAAGTAATTTAAAAGGCAAAGCAGGCAGACAATACACGCCCAAACAAATTGATTCTTCACTTTAATTACTCTAATCTTCAAGTCATCCTCTAAATACCTGAAGGTATCATTAGATTTTTTCTCAGTGTCTCACTGAATCACAGCAAATAACCTCTCCCCAGTGATCAAGCAAAGACTGAGTTTCTCTCCTCCCTAATTATTGGCCTCAGGTTGCCTCTTTTAACGAGATAATTAATCCAAATACCTACTTTAAATGGCATTCTCCTCTGAGCTTCACAGGTGTCAAATCACTTTAATTTGATGGTCTGCCGTAGTTCAATGCAGAGCGCTGTTAGTTGTATTGTGTAGAAACAACAAAGAGATATGATTATGTATATAGATCATGTTCAATCCAAATATTAGTCATGACTTCAGAGATATTTCAGTCTCCTCATGCAACATATTTACATTTTTAAAAAATGCTTTAGAGCTGTAAAAAGAAATTCTAGCCCCTGGTTCAGTTTCTTCCTCCCTCCATCACCACACCATCATCACCCCCTTAACCAGTCTGTCATTTAAAGTAAGCAGCCGCCTGCTTAGCCGGCACCTTTCACTTTTCAAGCAGGACTTAATTTACTGCAGGACATTTTAAATCTCCTCCCTCTGTGGCTCTGAGTCGCTGACAAATGCCTGGTTGCAAATGTATCTCATTGACTGCTGACTCGGTTGTATTACAAGCCGGCTGATAGGGGCTGCCACAGTAATGTGGCCCCCAGGTTTATCCTCAGATGTTGGAGGAAGTGTATTAATTTAGTTTAGATGGGGCCTTATGAAAAGTGTACTGGCAGGCAGAGACGAGCAGATCTCCCCCTCCCCACTCTCTCTCCCAACCTCTCGGGATTGAAGCTATCTACTACAGAGCCAAAGCATATTCCGCCATCAATGTGTCAGGGGGAAAGCTATTAAAACCGCTTTACTTTTCCTAAGTATCATGAGAATAAGCACAAGATTTAGTGAAATCCCCCCCAGAGCACTGGAAATCTTGGGGATTTTCCCCCTGAAATGTTTCCTAATGGGCTGCTCAGAAGTGTCAGAAACTCTTGTTAGACTTCAATGTAGTTTTGGGATTTCAGTGTATTTATTTGGAGCTGAAGTGACAAAATTTGAAGTATGAGTGCATCTGAACTTTCCCCATAATCAGACAGAAACCAATTCACCAGTTCACTATTATATAATAGGAACAGTATATAATAATAATTCCAGTGTACACTTTACGTTTTTCCTTCATCTTCTTATTTCAGAATAATGTACAATAATCAGCAAGCACCAGTGAGTCAACATACAAACATAAGAGTACACTGAGTATTACCATACAGACAAACAAACGGGAAAAAAAATTCAAAAGTGACAACAAAGCTGTAAATAATAATGCCATAATATGTTCTTAATTTACGGTGTACCTATATTCATAAAGGCTAATGGCCAGAAATTAAATCCATGACTGATCACCTCTTGAGGATTTCCAAGCAAGAAAATAACGAAAACCACAGGTATGTAACTGGTCCAGGAACAGCCTAAACATTGTAAGACATTCATTTTTCCAAAGTGGAAGTATGTGTTTCTTATGAAAATATGTAAAAGTAATTAATAGTCTGCATACTTTTTTTAATCATATTGAAAATCAGGCACATCATTTAATGAATAGAAACAACTGATTCAGTAATGAATTAGTTAATTAATTGATTTCCAGAAACCTTTCACTCCATTCAAATGACTGATTTTCATGAAATGAAACTGTGTATTTATAATGAGAACATTTTAAAATAAGTCACGCTGAGGTCTACTATGATGAGCAGCAAAGCACAGCAAACTCATCTGGTGAACCAAACAGGATTTAGACATGAGCTGTGAAAGTAATTATAATGTTTACAGTGATATAGGACTGCAACTAACAATCACTTTAATGCCAGTTAAAATTTGATTACTTTTTCAATTAATTGATTTATTATTTGGGCCATAAAATGTCCAAAAATGGAGAAAAATGCAGTGGTGAAAAAAGTATTGTGTTGTGTCATGGTGATTTGGCCCTGTCCTTGTGTTCACTGTCACTCACCACTAATGAGTGGCGTCTGTTTCCTGGTATAAGGAGTGTAAATAAATAAATCCATTGTAGGACAGCGGAGACTAACGAGTGTTTTTCATTCACCAAAATATAGACTGACCTGGAAGTACAATTTTTATTCATCAAATGCCCGTTACAGTTTTTTGAAGCCCACGGTGACATCTTTATATTGTTTATTTTGTTTAACTGCCAGTTTAAATCCTGAACATACAGTTTACTACCACAAAAGATAAAGGAAAGTGGCAAATCTTAACAGTTGAGAAGCTGGACCCAGGTATTATCCGGCTTTAAAAGATGTGATTAAATGGTCATAATATGATCATATTCTTCTGATGAACGTATGTCAAAAATTACATGTCCTGCCAACCCACTCACCAGAAAAAAAACGTGTCTGCAAACCATGGATATGTAACATTTTGTACATTATTATGTAGCGGATATGTTGAAACTTCACATTTATTAATGTTTCAGTAACACTGTGGTTAACACATTATGTTTAGGCACAAAAACACTTGGTCATGGTCGGAAAAGATCTTTTTTTTTTTTTTTTTGGATCAAATTTTTATGTAGTTTCTTTGCAAAGTCCTAATTATAAATCACATACATGGCCGCATTTTATCCATATGTGTCCATGTATTTTACAAATTTTGCAGTCGTTAAAAATAAAAATTCGTAAAAATTCGTTTTAAAAATTGACCATTTGTCTAACCCTTCTCACCAAGGTTGGCTTAGGATGACCTGTGATGGTGACAAGAGAAGGAAAAAAAAATACATAAAGGGAAAAGTAAGACAAAAAAATGAGTCACTATAATAGTAGTAGGACGATCACTAATAACTACCACTTGCACACAAATACTGTATATGTAGAAACTAGTCTATATAAAGCATACACAGTTCCATCAATACATGTGTACACATATTACCACATTCAGCATAGCGGGCCACAGAATAATGACCAACCTGATTCATATAGGTAAATTATGTCTGACCCTCTCCATTGCCTTGGTCAGAGCTTTGATGTTATTTACCATGGCCCTATTTGACCAGGCAATAGAGGGTTACAAACATTAGGAAAAGATCATGTTTGGGCTTAAAATACGTGGTTCTGGTGACACAGTCATGGCTGGAAATGCTGCCGATTTCTCACTAAAGAACACCCAGTTTTGTTGCTGGTCTCAAACAATGGTCTGCAGCTTGGCAGCCATCACACCATCCCCTCCACCTCCAGTGTCAAAGTCAGCTCATATACGTGCAA
Source organism: Epinephelus awoara (assembly GCA_035609425.1). Lineage (NCBI taxonomy): Eukaryota > Metazoa > Chordata > Actinopteri > Perciformes > Serranidae > Epinephelus > Epinephelus awoara. The sequence continues at coordinate 15,098,991 of CM069306.1, read as the reverse complement.
TCTGAACTACGTCACTTTAGAAACAGTAATATGATAGGTATGAAATGTACATAATGTATGCGTGGTTTGCAGAAATGTACAATGCCAATGTTTTATTCTGGCGACTGGGCTCGTCCTGCAGCAGCTTCTCCTTCAATGCTTACAGCAGCTTATGTGAAGTAGGGCCTTTTGTTCAGGCCTTTTTCAACAATGGAAGATGATATGCATATGAAATATATCCAGAATGACATCAACTTAATAGAATTATTGGACTCTGCTGAGGAGCTGCCATTAAACCCAATATAACCCAAGTCAGATAATGCAGAAGCATCAGTGAACAATACAGTTGTCAAGCACTTAAGCCATTCAGAGAAAGAAAGAAAATTAATTTCACAAGATACAAAATACGCAATCATCTCTTCCAGTAATTATTCAGTTGATCAATACAGTAAATTAGTAGGAAACATCAGTGGGTTTTTTCTCTGGCATGGCCTCGGCTTGATAGATTCTTTTCTTGTCAGGCGTTGGCACACTCCCCCGGCTGGAGCGCCCGGCCTGCCTCTCTGTGTCCTCTTTCATTTCCTTTTCACCCCCAGGTCTTTCTGTACCTGTCAATTTCTTTCTACAGTGTGACTCTTTAATCCACCTGAGTGCATGGAGGACAGTTTTGACATAAGAAGAAAAGATAGACTCCTAAGGAGAGGACCAGTATCTTTAGAGCCCGGGGGATAACCGGATTACGACAGCCATTTTGTGCTGCTGGCAGTTTTACTTATTACCCTTTTTTTTCTCCCCCTCATCTCTCCAGAGTTGAAATGCTGCCCTTTCTTAGAAGTCACACCAAACACTGACTAGTACACAAAAACACACTCTTTGTGTTTTTTCCCAACTGAAGCAGCTGAAAGCTTTGAGGAGTGTAAAACTAAATCTCGACAGATGATAGTAACAGTTTGAAAGAGACAGATTTCTCCATACTGCCCTTCAGGTACTCTCATGTTGACAGGTTTTCTTCTCACTGTCGAAAACTCTCTAAACATGGTTCCACTGTGGAAGTAATCATTGTCTCTGTGTGGCGGTGGGTGCCTCCTGTGTGTGAAGGCCTGAACCTACAGCACAGTAGATAACAGCACAGCCATGAGGAGACAGATCAACTGTCTGACCCCTGCTGCCAATCACTTTATCCCTCCAGCCCGGCTGCTCCGAGGAAACCCGGAGAAAAAAAACACTCTCTGAAAACGTCTTATCAACTCCACCACCGATGCGGTGTGCACCACTGGATCTTTTATGTCCATTTATTTTGCCTTTGAAGAGGCCTGCGGTGCCTTTGATTGTGGGAGGTAAATGAAATAAAGGCCTCCTCCTCGCTGGTACCCTGATATCTAATTTTATCACTGCTACCAAAACCTAAACCCAGAGCCTCAACCCACCACCACAGGTCTGTCTACGGGGAAACACATCATGCTTCTGTCATGGTAATAATCCTTTTTTGCAGAAGCCATTTTGGGTGCCTCTGAGACGACCTGGAAGCTTCCACTTAGACACCCAGAAAGATGGTATTGAATGGTATTCAATCCTGAGCATATACCTTATACAGTAATCCCCCCCGTTGTTACCTATAAGCTCCTCCATCTTCTTCTGAGAAGCAGTGTACATGTACACTGAATATAATTTATAGGTAAAGGGACAGTTCACCCCAAAATGAAAGTACATATTTTCCTCTTACTTGTACTGCTATTTATTAATCTGGATTGTTTTGGTGTGAGTTGCTGAGTGTTGGAGATATCAGCTGTAAAGATGTCTGCCTTCTTTCCAATATAATGGAACTAGATGGCATGACGTGGTTGCTCAAAAGAATCCACAGACCTTGTTGAGAGTGGTTTCATATAGAAACTATTTTCTGTCTACCAAATTACACCTGCCAGCTATCACTGAGCAGAAGGAAGTGTGCATGTACTGCTAGCTCACCAAGAACCACTGAGCTAGCTAATGCTACTGCTCAGCCGAGAACGCCATTAACATTTACATCTTGCACTGTCACAAGCACCAGCCTCTCATCTGTGAGTAGATGCACGCTTCCTTCTGTGTGTTACTATGGATGGTGTGTAGTTTGGTAGAAAGAAACTAGTTCTTACATGAAACTTCTTCAATGCTAGAAATTTAGTAGTCCAAATTCCACGATCTTTGATATATAATTTGATACCACGGCAAAAAACTAAAACAAATCAATAACTGCCATGCATTTAAAAGATACACTGCTTTATTTTTTTTTTACATTTTACTGTTAAGTACAAGTCTATGTAGGTTCATGAGATTTTGGGGGCAAGGAAAGATATGTTAACATATAGCCTGTAAAGTACATTAACATATTTCTTCTCCATTGTTATTGTTGAATGTTTTTCAACTCTTGGCAACCAGAACAAAATGGCATGTGTGCAGCGCTCAGCACAGAATAGATGCTTAGCGCCTTTTCAAGCTGCTGGCACCTGTAGCACAGTGTAAAAACACAGCGATCCCATTGCAAAGAATTAACTAAATATACCTCAAGAAAAAAAAACAAGTTTTCTTTTCAGCAAGTTGGGGCGGAGCTGCTGCAGCTGCACCTGTTGCCATTTTCCTTGTGTTGCTGTTCTTCTTCCGTTCTTCTTTCTGTGGAAGTTAATGGCAGACTAGAACGCTTGTTGGTGTATATGTTACATCATCAGGTCCAGAAGAATTCTATCTCCAGTACCATCATGTTTTCAGAAATTTGGCATCAACTTATTAACAAAGTATTAGTCCTCTTGACATCCCCATTTAAGAGAAGGCAGACATCTCTACAACCAGTATCTCCAACACTCGGCAACTCACATTAGGAACATTTAGACTGTTTAATAGCACCACAGGTAGGAAAAATATGTATTTCTGATTTTGGCATGAACTGTCCCTTTAAGTTATTGCCCAGACTTTTCTCTATCAATGTCATTTCAATAACAGAGGAGACGGCTAAAGCGTCTATCTGATAAGATAAGGTATAGTAATTATGAAAACTGTAACAACCATCGGAGTCACTCAGGGCCAGTGAATTATGGCGGTGATTAATATTGATTTTGTAGAGTATGGAGGAGGGAGAGGTGAGCCGCTTGTACACATATTGATATATAAGAAACCTGCATGGCATCATAGGAAAGAATTTAAATGAGGAATTGTGTCAGTTTTGAGGACAGGATTTTAAAAAGTAAGAGTACAAATTGGTAGTGGTTTTGCAACAAAGATGGAGGCAAATTTGGAGTAGAGTCTTCATGCACTCACTTATGGCCGATTTCTTTTAATTTGGATTAATGCAGGGCCATATGTAGGGTCATTGGAAGTGTATTCTGTGGGTAATTTGGCAACTTTGGTGTAGTTAAATTCTGCAGTGAAAAAATTATACAATTCTTAGTCTGATCCACTGAGTTTCCACCAGGATTCAGTATTTCTCCCCATTCAAGTTATTTGTGGCAGAAAGCAACATTTAGGGTTCTGTTTAAATGATTTAAAGTGCATGGCACAAGGCCGTTTAGGACATGTAGACCACTTTTGCTGGTTAAATGGTGCATCACCTTAGTGCAGAGTAAGGTGCAAGGGACAGAGGATTAAGTCCCTTAATTAATTACAGGTGTAATCTGGGTGTGACATGAATCTAACCAGTTAGAGTGTCATCTCCCATTCCCTTTAAAAGCCAATACACCTGCACCTGGCAGATTTACATGGCAGTATGCAGTAAGAGCAGTAATATCACCGTAGCAAATATTGTGGGACATTTAAGCAGCAAAACTAAAAACCGTTGTTGTAAACGTGACAGAGGAAATAGCACTAAACTTTTAGCTTCTGAAATAATCAATGAAGTTACTCAGCTCCTCGTGTGTAAATGCACACAGCGTCTCTCTTAATGGGGAGTCAGACAGCAGCTCTGCTCTCTGCCATGTTCACATTTTAGAGAATGTAATTAATATTTTCCTCTGTAATGAGGTATTATTTCAACCCCCTGCAACCCATCCGCACTTCCCTGTGTGTGAGACATGCAGAGTGTACACACATTGTGAGTACACCTATGTAGACGCATCTTACTATCTGAATAATGCACCCTTTAAATAGCAGAAAAATACTGTGTCATTCTGGCTTTAGAGCAGGGTTTTGATGGTGAATGGTACGTTCCCTTTCTGCTGTATCAAAATAGCAGTGCACCAACAATGTGTCTGACCACACCTCATGTTAAGACCTGCACACCCATGGGTGCGCGCACGTGTGTGTCTGAAAGTAGCAATGACAGTTGTGTTGCGCTGTGCGCCGCTTTGTGCCGGGTGTAGGCTAGAGCCCTTAGACTAGTAGCCTCCTTATTTTGCTGATTTGTTATTGCCTAATCACTTAGTTGAAAGTTTTTTGGAAAGGATCCTGCAACCCAACCAATTAGTGGTCATCACTATATATGGTAGGAACTTTTGTTTGTCTGGTCAGGTGTTCCACCTCAAAAGAAAAACAGTTTCTGACTACTGAAGCAGCTTGTTGCTGCTTGAGTTACACATGTGGATGTTTTTGAGTATTATTGGAAACATGTTCGAGTTTAATGGACACTAATAAGTTTGCGATGGAATCTCAGGATGGAGTTTTTGTTGAAAGAATGGCTGCGTTACAATAAATCTTGGAGTAAATTCACCACGAGAAATCCAAGTAATAACCAAATGTATGGACTTTGGTTCAGGGGGTGTGAGGGGTGTTTGGGGGCCACTGACCCATGGCCTTGGTATTTCTAAAGTTCTGGCTACACCCCTGGTTTTATAAGATGGTTTCTCATGACTTTGAGGAGTATACAGCAACTTTCTTTAAGATCTTCTGAAAAAGAAATTCATCACCGAGCAAATGAGCAACAGGCAATGAGGAACTTAAATATTTTACTTCCATAGCTCGTACAAAACCCTCTAATTTCTAGCTTTCTGCATGTGTCATGCAGCAGATTACTCTCCTCACTGGTCCCCTGCCTGCCTGCACTTGTCTCTGTAGACATTTGGAGAGACTAAACTGTTGGAGAGGGGGAAGGAGGGAGTCCCTCAGAAATGTTGTACAGTCACTTTTTGTGAAGGGATTACAGTGCTCTCTCTCATTCTCATTGGCTTGGTCCGCCGTGACAGTAGCGTGGTGATGAGCGGTTGACATGCCCAGCATCATCCATAACAAGCTTCCAACTTGGTCCCGTGTGACTCCCATTCATGCGCCCAGGCTTTGCGCTTTATGTACTTTTCTGTTTCACTTTGTGCAAATGCTTCAGTCAATTTGGAGTTACGGTTTCTAGTCTTTTCTTACCAAAGAGAGAGGGATAATATTTCTTAGCAGACCACTTTTCCTTTTACGCACGAGAGGAGCATGAGCTTCTTGGAGAGGTGACTTGATTTACAGTAGGGGTAATTAAGGTGTCAGCGTCTGAGATGGCAAAACCTTTAGATCACATCAAAAGACCCATGAATGCTTTCATGGTGTGGTCCAGAGGCCAGAGGAGAAAAATGGCCCAGGAAAACCCAAAGATGCACAACTCTGAAATCAGCAAGAGACTCGGCGCCGAGTGGAAGCTGCTCTCCGACTCTGAGAAACGTCCGTACATCGACGAGGCCAAGAGGCTGCGGGCTCAGCACATGAAGGAGCACCCGGACTACAAGTACAGACCCCGGCGCAAGCCCAAGAGTCTCCTGAAGAGGGACCGTTTCGTTTTCCCGCTGCCGTCTTTACTCGGGGACGCAGCGGAGCATTTGAAGGGATTTTCCATGGACTCCTTTCTCGTTCCCGGGGATAAAGCCAGAGCTCTCCTCGCTCCTGTCACCTCCTCCTCTTCCTCCTTCTCGCTGCTGGAACCGGTGGCGCAGTTCAGCACCGGAGCTGTCCAGCGCATGGCGGAGATCCCGCACGCACTGGCCGCCGGCGCTCTTCCCTACAGCGCGCACACGTTTGGATACCAGACTGGAGGGATGGGGGGTCTGGCTTGCCACGGACAGCACACCCACACCCACACTCACCCGTCACCCTCCGGGCCTGGGTACGTGGTGCCGTGTAACTGTAGCGCCTGGTCCGCTGCCACTTTACAGCCTCAGGTAGCTTATATTCTGTTCCCTGGAGGGATGACGAAGAACGGCGTGGACTCGTACACTTCAGCCAGCTCCAGTGTGTGACGGACCGGATACACCCAAGACGCGCGGTCATTACGGGAAAACTTTGCGCACAGGACCTCCCCATGTAATATGACACAAGGCTAAAAAATGGGCAACACTACATGTCCTCATCCTACATATATCACAGCAAACCTGATTATTAAAGGCTGTGTTTTTGCAGATTTTAAAAACATTTTACGCACCAAAAACGCACTACAAGTCCCTTTATTACTCGTTATCACATGTAAATGCAGAGTAAAGATTTGGGGCATAATGTGAAGATGTTATTTTGTTACTCTTTTGTCAAAAACATAAAAATAAATGCAGGAGGTCCACGCCCAACTTTTCTAAATAACTGATAAAACTCAACAGGCGAACTGACCTTTGAGTCCACATTACTGCCAGTCAGATAATCATAAAGCTCCTGTGGTTTTGAGAGGGCAGAGAAAGTCTGCAAGAGCTAGTGTTTGTTTATGACACGATTATTTACACAGGCCCAAAAACACTTAAAATCAAATTATTAACTTTGGATTCATAATTTTTAGGGTGAAGTCATGTAATCTGGCACATCAGGTAAAATTGGACAGGCAAGGTTTTACATCTTGGGCTCTTTAGATATTAGCTGCCAGTCACCAAAGATGTTTTTGTTGCTACAAATGTGCTTTACATGAAACAATGATTTTGACTGGTCTGAGATAACTACAGTGGGCAGGGCAAAAAAAATTAGGCAAGCCATGCAGCATGTTGATTTTTTTTCTTGGTTATAACAATACTGCAGCTAAATCCATGAGGGCATAACACCAAAAATAGTCACAGGATGTTGCATTTTATGCGCATTTTATGAACTGTTTGACATAAAAACATTTTCAAAACACACTTAACCTTGTATGGGAAAGGATTTTGAGTGAGTATTTAATGTTTCAGGTAAAATAGGACAAAAAATAAGCTAAAATGGGACATTTTTCTGAAGTGAAATCAGCATGTTTGTAAGCTACCAGGTGCCATAAAACATGAGTTACTGTGCTATGCTGTTACATCATAACTTTGTCACTTGAAAATGATTTTTTTTAAATGAAATGTTTGGTTTAATTGCAGATTTGATAAAGTAATGACTGAAATGACAAATTGATTTAACCATTTAAAAAACAAACCAACATCACTGTCGTGTTGGTGAAGATTCTCAGTCATTCATGTCATGGTAATCTCAGATGCTATATTGTAGGCGAGTGGACTTGCTTGAGTTTCTTGAGGATGTTTCACCTCTCATCTAGGCTTCTGTGGTTCAGAACTGAGAGGTGAAACGTCTTCAAGAAACTCAACTCAAGCAAGTCCACTTGCCTACGATATAGCACTTAGGATTACCTTAAAAGACATTTCATTTTACCTGAACATGTCATCTGAATGAGGTGGGGTTGTTGATATGTTTAAAGGTGCAATCCTACTTAAGTATTTTACTTGGCAACATATTTTCTTACTAGACATATAGCAGATAACCATAACAAGTTCTACAATTAATGTAATCTTCTGAATTTAAAGTGGTTTTGTCGGTAATCTGCCAAATAGTGTCCCACATTACCTGACTTCACCTACAGTTTGACAGTTTGTCCCCCAGTATATCTGTCTCAATATGCAGGCCTGGTTTTTGATTTGAAGTGGAAATATTAATTGTTTCCAACAAGTATTGTCTAATAAGTTGATTTTTTTTTTATTTGGGGTCCGTTGCTTTTAGAAAAATGTGTAAAGAATGTCTAACTATTTTATATAAGTAGCTACATCCATTTTGGATAATAAGTCAGTTGCTGTTCAGTGAACAATGTTGATGTGAAGTTGAATCATTTTATTGATAATATAGTTTGGGATGATCCACACCACCACCATTTGTCTTGAATATTTTTTTAATGTCTGCTGATTATCAGTGTGTCATTCCTAAATGTTTTTTGTTAGATGTTATTTTATGTCAGACGTCAGTTGTAATAATAATAACTGGGGAAAGTACAGTAAGTGTTCATGTTCCTGACCACCTGAGCGCTCTTATCTCAACAAGCTGACCGATAAGGTGTCCAACAAAGGCTCATGCAAAAGACAAATAAATATGAATATAATGCAAAATAAAAAGCAGAAGTCCGTTGAACTGAGGAACAAAACAAAATTAAAGTCCCATCATGTTTGGTGACTCCTGTATGAGTTTCGTTGTGTGTTTGTGCGAGGGAGCGAGAGCAAGGCTCGTGATAAGAGAAGAATAGAAACTTCTCTCCTCCCCAGGTGTTGACAAAGTGATAAGGTGATAAGCTGAATCATGGAAATCGTATGAGGCACCATTTGTTTCAGAGTTAGTAAGAGGGAATGAGTCCTCACACTGAAACCACTGAGTCTCCACGTATGACGACTCATAACACTCGTCCTGTATCTATGATGTGAGTTTATTAAACAGGAAGGAGCTGCATCAGGATTTCTGAGTCATGGCCTTTTGCCTTTATTAGATAGTAGAAACAAAACAAATGTATTTAGCTGGACATGAATCAGGGACGTTGTTATTACATGGTCAGCAAACCCTTCACCAACAGGGCACATGATGTGTGTGGAGGGTTTTCACTTGACACCCTGGGCGGCACAGGAGAAGAGAAAAGTTCTTGGATGAAGCACCAGATTTAAAGATTTTGCTGTAGCGTCCTCGAGCCCAATTAATTCAGAGGTCCAGTGATGCAGCTCTGTAGCCGAGCTTGACCTGTGGCCTCCCTGTGGATGTGGAAAATGCTTCACGTAACTGGTTTCTTTTGTCATTTTAAAGGAATACATCACATTATTTGTCCTGTTTTATGATGAATTTGTGAAGAAATCTTTGTTTTTCTTGCATGTCTCCATGGTGAACAGAGAATTTTTTTAAAAAGCGAACATTCTTTATGAATAGAAGTAATCATGGTCTGCATTTAAAGGTCCAGTGTGTAAGATTTAGATGTATATATTATGGTGTATTATCACCTAAAAACAAGAATCGTATATCTGCGACCATAGAATGAGCCATTTAAAGCTACATTAGGGGTGCGTTCCAATGCACATACTTTTTCTTTTTACTTTTAGTACATACTGCAGCTGCCCTTAAAAAGTACGTACTGTTGCATGCAGTATGCACACAATCGGGACATACTACTGTCTTCTAACATCACGCCCTGAACCATGACCCTCTTGCTGTAACATCCGTTATCATGGAGATAAAACAAACAGCACTTACCATATTCGAAAACATCTGCAGTTGTCCGTCATTGTTATTTTATAGTTATGTCCTGTTGTTGATTGTAATATTTATGATTAATTTGTTCACTTAAACAATTCATATTTCCCTTATTACTGTTCGATTGGCCATTAGTTAATTGAATGCCCTGTCATCTGTCATTGTGGCTTCTGACAGCTGTCGATCTGTTCGTCTCATCTCTTTGTGGCTCAGTTGATATTCAGCTGATTATGGGTCAGAACAGCCTGAAAATCTAACTGAATGTAGTAGAACATCCTAGTATTTTGGGCATACTGCATGCATATGTGTTTGGGAAGTACTGAGCATACGACTGCACAAATGAGACTTGGATTGTACTGCATGATTTGTGGGTGAGTTTGTAAACAGGATGTTTTGATTACAGTTTTGCTGTTGTTATAAGTGGTCCCAGTTTACCTCAATTCATGAAGAATCTCTGCCTTTTTTCGAATCTCCATTCACCGTGGAGGACAACAAAGTTTTGTCTGGAAATCAACATAACATGGTGAGGTACTGACATACAGAAATGGTAATTTTGTGTGTAAGTAACACCTGAGGCCTGATTTGAACTCACATTCTGACCTTGTCATAATTGAGATTCTCTGCTTGTCATGTGTGTTATTTCCTTCTGTTTGTCTTGCGTCCTCCCCAGTGTTCCTTTGTGCTGTATCTGATTGAGTTACTCTCTCAGCTCTGCCTCATCTCTGTGTGTCTGAATGTTTGTCTTTCTGCAGTGCTGCATAATGTTTCAGTGTGTCAGGGTGTTGGCATTGCAAATGACTGCATAATTCAGTCTCTGACCAACTGTCGGCGGTTTACCTGAAGCCCTGTGGAGTCGGTGATTCAGTTTCCCGTATTTACATTTAAACAGTTAGTTCTCATTTAGGTGCCAGGTGTGCCTATCACCACTGTGTCCACACCTCTCAGCACAAGGCAGCCCAACCCATGCTGCTGTATCACCCACTGGACGAAACCCAACCGCCTCCGCCCATCGCCACCATCACTACAAAGTGCCAGTCTGCCCATTTTCATACTCTGCCAGCGCTCCACACACCTGCTCACCTTTGGCACCTTTGCTTGAACCAGCAACATATGCAGCTAAACTTCAAGTATTAGCCTCTGTCTTATTATACTGGGAACAAACCATCCTGCGCACATCTCCCTCTATATTTCCTAACTTCTGACGGAGGAAACAGCAATGGCGCCTTCAGTTCTGCAGAATGGTGGATTCATTTTGGGGCTGATCGGTGCAGCAGCCCTCATCGCAGCTACTGCCATGAATAATTGGAGTGTCAAGGACAGGCAGGGGGACGTGGTAACGTCTGTTTACACCTACAAGGGCCTGTGGCAGGACTGTGAGACCGCTTCATCAGGATTCACAGAGTGTCGCCCGCTCTACGGCCTCCTGGGCTTCTCAGGTAGGAAAAGACTCTCCTATATTTGAATGTGCAGAGCTTCCCCAGTAACTGCTTACATCCAAACTAGTTTCAATCCATCACTTTTCTCATTATCAAACACAAACTGTGCAGGCTCACCTATTTCTTCTCTTAAAGGATATACCAAGCTTTCTCTGATTACGAGAACAAAGATGCAGTGAACAACAAAGTTCAAGGAAGTTGTTCAGTACTCCAGTTAGCAGGAAGTTGTCTCACTACTTTTAAAGATCCAAGAGGGCCTAACTAGTTCTTCTCAAATGACAGGGCAGGAGGTTTTTGAGGTACAGAGATAAGTCTTATTCAGTTTCACAAGGTTCAGGATGACGTGTAAGCAAATCTGTGAATTATGTAAAACAAAAAGGATGATGACAGGAGCAGACAGTGCCTACCAATAACCATTTCTACTCTAAAAAAAGGTACAAGATTCCTTATAAGTAAAAAATAAAAAACAAAACTGGGATGGTCCGTGGTCCTTAAAAGTGTATAAATATGACATTGTCATACAGCATAGAAATATGTCTTTTTTACTTTAAATTAAAATCAAATTAAGGAGAATTTTTGAAGGTAAAATGAGGATTTTAAAGGGTTAATAAAAGAGATTAAAACACTTTGATTTTGTGGGGAAAAAAGAAATGTGTGATGACTTCCTCGCTATTGAAAGGATACATCAGATAATTTAACAACAGGAAACCAAAAGCAAAAAGCTTCTCCTTCTAACTATGTAGGTAAGTTTTATTTTTAAACAGGCGATGATTTAAAATCACTTTCCCCCCCTTTATTTCTGCCGTCCTCATACTAACTCTTGTTCCGGCATCGAGCCCACTCCTATCAGTATTTGCATTAGCAGCAGTGCATTCTGGTCACTATAATGGACATGCAGGCCGAGACTTAGTCAACACAGTTATCAGAAACAGAACAAACAACAAGCAAAGGGCAGGTTCCTAAAATACAACTAGAATACAGGTCCCATTATCTGATCAAATACATCTGCTAACATCATCTTGTTTGAACATTATTAAAATTTAAGTCCAAAGGCAAAATATGAGTGTTATTGTCAGAGTGATGACTTATGTCACTTGTGATGCAGATTATAATTCAATGTAGAGTTTCTTGGTAGAGTGAGACACATTATAAAATGTCAGATTCAGTATAATATATCTGTGAGTATGTGTTTTCTGTCCACCAGGCACCTTCCAGGCTGTGCGAGCCCTGATGATAGTGAGCGTGGTGCTCGGTGTCATCGGGACGCTTATATCAGTTTTCTCCCTGACCTGCCTCACAATGAACAGCATGGCAGACACCACCAAGGCCAAGATGAGCCTCGCTGCCGGCATCATGTTCGTCATCGCCGGTATGGTCACAAATAACAAAAATATGAGTTGTTTTTTTTACTTCGACGTCTCTGATTCTTAAAGGGACAGTTCACTCCAAAATCCAAGGTACATATTTTTTCCTCTTATCTGCAGTGATTGTTTTGGTGTGAGTTTCAGAGTGTTTCCGAACTGTTTTCTGTCGAACTACACCCAACAACCATATCACAGCACAGGAGGAAGTGTGCATCTACTGCTAGCTCACTTAGCACCACAGAGCTAACTGAAGTTACACCTCAGCTGACGAGGACGCCATGAATGTCAACATCTCGCACCATCACCAGCAGAAGCCTCTCATCCATGAGTAGATGCACACTTCCTTCTCCACGTTGATTCGGTTGGCGGGTGTAGTTCAGTAGGAAAAAAAGAGCACACAACAAGGTCTGTGGATTATCTTGATTAACCGGGTCATGATTTCTGGAAAGAGACATTGCTGTTGAGTTTTGCAAATTTATTTTTTGCCGCTTTGAGCACCATAAGCTGAGTAAGCTACTCCCATTAAAATGGAAAGCAGGCAGATATTTTTCGGCTGATATCTCCAACACTCTGCAACTCACACCAAAACAATCTAGACTGATAAACAGCGCTACAGCTAAAAGGAAAAGTATGTTTTTTAAATTTTGGGGTGAACTCTCCCTGTAAGGAGTTGCACATATTCTCTCTATAAAGTAAATATATCACTACGTTCCTGTCCGTACTCTTCCCTCAGGTTTGTGTGGCATCGCAGGAGCTTCTATCTACGCCAATCAGATCGTGACCACTTTCAGGATGTCCACCTACAACAACTATGGAGGAGGATACAACAACATGGGTGGAGGGATGGGAGGAGGAATGGGCGGAGGGATGGGAGGAATGGGAGGAGGAATTCCCAGGTAGGTTAGCAAGATGATTGTTCTGCTTGTGTTCTTATATTCTCCGTGTTGTTGCTACGCTGGATCTACATCATGTGTTGTTTGTCTTTACAGATACACGTTCGGCCCTGCGCTGTTTGTGGCCTGGATTGGAGGCGGCGTCCTGCTTATTGGTGGCATCCTGAAGTCACTGGCTTTCAGGGAAATGGCGAAAGATGAAAAACCACAGTGAGTACACTAGTAGATTTATAGTGATAAACATAAACATATTAAAGTCTGAATAACTGACATTTTAACTGGCATTCTGCTCATACACTGATAGTTGTGGAGTTGTTTTGGAAGATACACCATCCCAGTAGAGATGCCTTTACACCATGTCTTTCCTCTTGCTTTTCAGTTATCCTGGAGTCGCCTACAAACCTCAGCCCCGCACCAAATCTGAGCTCAGCGATCACCACTCAGAGGGCAAGAAAACCCATGATTATGTGTAACTTCAATAACAACCTAAGCACTATAAGTTTTTGTTTGTGTATGCTTGTAGCTGTTCACATGCAGCAGGCTTTGTGGGATGTTTTTTGTTTTTCAGTTGCCTCATATATGCACTAAATACTATGTCTTTACTTTATGTAAACATCAGACAAACAACAGAAACAGCAGTCCAACAGGTGTAATAAGAAATGAGTTGTGGCTAAATATGTAGTTTTCACACACATCTCCGTGGTTACTGGATATTTATAAGTGCTGTATGTAATTGAAGTCTTTTTTACTTGAGTTTTGTGAAATCATTTAGTTTTTATTTTAATAAAACACTGATTTGTGAAATGTGTGTTTGAATACTCTGCTGTGGGCTGGAATCAAACCTGCGACCGCTGTGGCAAGGACACAGCCTTTGTACATGGGGCACCTGCTCTACCAGGTGAGCTAGTGGGCACTCCTGGTATCTTGCTCAAGGATACTCATACATGCGTAATGACCTGCTGTATTCTAACAACTTCCAAATGCATGATTCCTGTCAACATGCAGAGTAACATCAGACGTTGCACTGCTGCCCTTTGTTTATAAAACTGATAGCTGTGTGATAAAACAACAGGAGAAACTAGAGGCCACTGCGCCTGTTCAAATGATACATTATACACAGTAATCCTGTAATCTATCCTGCAATATCTTCCTGCACTGGAAATGGACAATGAGACAGATTCTGGTTCCTCTCCCTTTCAGCAGTACACATACTGAAGTACAAATCTGTGTACTTTACTTTCCATTTTATGCAACTTTACTCTTCTACTCCACTGCATCTCAGAGGTGAATATTGAACTTTTCTCTCAACTACACTTAGCTGATAATACTTTCATACTTACTTAAATAAGGTTTTAATTAAGTAAAGGATCCAAATACGTCTTCTACCACTGCCTTTCAGCAAATACCTGATAAGGAAACATAGGGACAGCAAAGTGTGGACTGTAATTAAGTGAGGAAATTGTAAAAGTGGTGAGCATAAATAAATAAATATAGTTTTTACCACTGAAAAGGGAAAAGTGTTTCACCCACAAATATAGATATTGGCATCCTATATAAGCTCTAGAGGTATAGTTTAAGGTACGTTTTGGCAATACACTTTAGAGTTACATTACAAGTTCGATTGGCCAGACTTACTAGTCCTGTTTTCTTACTCCTTTTGTACACCAACAGACAAGAGCCTTTTCTCATTTCACAGACTCCTTTCCTCTCCTCCTCTCCTCACATCTTAGTCCCTCCCACCTGAGACGCAAGCAGAGGAGGCCAGGGAGAGCCACAAGAAAAGAGGAGGCAACAGGTATTTAACAAAACTAGACATCTGTGCTTTGGAGTCGTTTTAAAGTGATGATTTATATTAAATATGGCATGTGACACACAGCTGCACCTTCAGCTGTCTGTCACACTTGTGTTGCATGCCACGGTTGCTGAAAAGACTCCCGCAGAGGACACCTGTGCATCCTCACTCACAGCTCCACCAGCAAGCCTACTCTTTCTGTGGGATGCATTTTAGGAATTGAGACATCATTATAGATGGAGCCCTGAGATAGATTTTGAGGGTGTATTTCATCATGCTAGCATGTCTCCTTGCTTCCCTTTCTGGCTTCTTTTCCTGGCATCTTAGTCCCACCCAAGGGGGGAAGCAAGCAAGGGAGGTGAGATGTGAGGACGGAGGAGCAAAAGTTGCCAAATGAGAAATCCTCAGTTCCATATTATCAGTTACTTATGACATGCTGCTCTAGTGCAAAACTTGTCGGACCGAAAACTCCTATATGTGACACTATAAGTTACACGCTGTGAGACTAAACTGTGCAAATATGAAATCATGTCGTGGTGTCGACTTTATACATCCCCAAATGCAAAAGAAAATATCTCGCCATGACCCTTGGGTGGCTCAGTAGTCACGTCACTTATAAAAAGACTTACAGATAGAATGCACCTGTGTTTCCGCTCTCTAAGCTCCTCCAGAAGCCTCCTCTCTCCTCATGTCCTCAAGGTGCCTTTAGAGGAAGGAGGATCCTCCATCATGGCAGAGGGGGAACAATTTGTGGGTCACAGGAAGAGAGAGGAGGTGACGAAACACAAGTTAACATGATGAAAAGCACCCTAAGTCACAGGCAGGAGAAAAGAGGAGAGAGGAGATGAGTAGCACAGGGTGTCCACCTGTCGCAGCTCTGAGCTGCAATGCCGTTTCACACCAGTAGATGTCAACATATTGATGTATGTGGTTTCAAATCAGTATGAGCTCAGCCTGAGATCATCTGCAGCACAGCAACAAAGATGATTTCACACACATTGATTTTCCATTAGACCCCCCCAAAAAAAGCTATTGACAGAAAAAACCATCAGAGTTTGTTTATTGTTGCATATTTAAACTGTCACCTCACTCGCTC
Source organism: Epinephelus awoara (assembly GCA_035609425.1). Lineage (NCBI taxonomy): Eukaryota > Metazoa > Chordata > Actinopteri > Perciformes > Serranidae > Epinephelus > Epinephelus awoara. Next base: position 15,083,050 of record CM069306.1, on the reverse strand, counting down.
GAAAACAATCATCCAAAATAAATCCACTTTCTCCTCAAAGCAGACGATACCGAAACACACAGATTTACATCAGACGTCACATCCCAGCATTGGTTTACTGTGACGTCTTCACTGACGTGTGCTCCAGCAAAGACATCTGTATCTGGAGAGAAACTTGGATTCACTCTTACTACAAACCCCATCAGTCACAATGTTGAGCATTATAAAAAAATAATAATCATACAAGAATATCCGACAGACAAGAGGGGGAACGTTAACTCCCACAGGTAGACAACAAAACAGTTCTTGATGTGCATTATTGTTTTTCAAACCCAATGGATCCACTCTGAGCCACAATTATCTGTAATGTTCATCGTTATATCAGCTGTGCTGCCCGTCTGGGCTCTGTGATTATGTCTTCTCACACTCTCACATAAGTTATTTGGTAAAATCCAGACAGGAAATTGATTTTTCAGATACAAAAACAGTCATATAGTGATTTAACAACCATGTATCAAGGCCAAGTCGTGTACAAATTGGTAAAGAACTAAGAGAGTCGGTCCATCCAAATTATAAAAAATCATTTTCTCAGCAGACCCCTGTGGTTCGTAGCCGTGCAGATAGTTTTTGTTTAATTGGCTCAAGTTTTTAAAAGACCTTCACGAGGTCTCTTTGGATTTCTGTCGCAGCCTAAATACAACAGAGGTGTTTTTGCTTGTGGTGCTCAAATTTGATTTACAGCTACCTCTTGCAAACCGTTGACAGTGACAACATTTACATGCACATTTATATTCCACTATTATTCTGAATATGACTTGAATTGAATTTGATGCAGGTCATGTGAACACCATATTCTGTTTAGATTTTCTGAATTTAGCATTTTCCGATTAAGACGCGTGGGATATCTTTGGACATGTATACAGTGCGTTCAGAATCTTGGTCTCATTTGAGCTTTTTACCGCAGTTAACGTCACACGGCCTCTTGCCTGTTTACGCTCAGCTCTGTGCGTTGTCAGGGATATGCTGTACACAAACCAACTTGCCAACAGTTTGCAAGGCTGTGGAGTAGAGATGCATGCCTAAAAGAAAAGCCCACATTGCTGGTCAGACGGAGAAAAACACCTACTTTTAAACGGTCTGAAAGACATGGATATCAACAGGTTGTCATATACACGCAAAAATCACAATGTCGACCTTAAAGAACGTAGTTGAAGGAATGAAAGAAGCAGGATGTGTTTGCACGTCTGCAATCAGTGAAAAGCCGTTCCACTTTTCCATTTTTTGACATGATAATTGACGTGTTAGGGCATGTTAATCGGACTACATGTTAACTGGAATACTAGTAGAATATTCATTTTCATTAGCCATGTAAACAGCTTAGTAGGAATATATTGGGGTTTTCTTGGAATAAGTGGAAATCCGAAATTTTTTGTGCATGTAACGTAGTCAGTGTGTTAATCTACAGAGACTAGGACACAGTTGCTGTTGACTTCTTTAAATGTCATGTATCAGTGCTGCGAGCGCCACAAACAAAACTCCATTAACCTGCAGGTGGACGCAGAAATCTCAGGCACATAAAACACAAAGTATCTGCATGGCGACACACCACCAGAGGTATCGTAATTTGGGTGAGCAGACCCTTCAACTAAAGACTAAAAACAAAAACATACACATTGTCTATATCCGGTCTAATTTCTCACTCAGGAACTCCTCCACGCTGTCTGTGTTCCACTTGAGGATGCTGAGTTCTTCAGCGATGTTCCCGTTATCGTCCAAAAGCTTTAGTACAGGATCTGAGCCTCTCACGTACTGCAGTGTGGGAGGGGGTGAGTGGGAACGAGAGAAAAAGAGGAGGAGTGTTAGGAAGACAGGTTTGCCCTCGGTAAAGATATTCAGAGAAATGTTTGTGAGTCATCTGATTGACATAAGCTGATATTTTTGAAGCTTAATGTGTCTAATTATGAGATCAAATCAGCCGTCACGCTGGCACACAGTTCATCGTGCCCACCTTGATCTGAAGACCCTTGAACATCTTCGGCTTTTCGCTCCTGACAAAAGCTGAGGAGATAAAACAGCAGTGAGAGAAATGTCTGGTAATGAATCAGTCAATTAGCCTTTCTATTTTCGTACGGAGGTCTGTAATTACTGACAACTGCAAAGCCTCCTGGGAATGCAGTGTTAACAGCAGCGGAGACAGTTGCAAACACAGGACAGCTACAGCTGAAGTAAACAAACGGCAGCCATATGGCGCAAACAGGGCTCCAGACGTCTACCCCCACACCGAGGCGAGCTGCAGTAACTCCATCAACGTAACCTGACTCTGAATTAACCAAATGTTACACCGAGCAGAGATGGGAGGTCCATTCCCAAGACACAAAGGATAAAAAAACTTCAAAAGCTTGTTTGAAAATCAGCCCTCAGGCATTTTAGACCACCTACTGCAGAAAGTGATTTCAGGTGGATATATTTCATACATTAACACTGACCAATACACAAAGCACAAGTTCAGCTGCTGGACAGAGCAAAAACAGGGCAATAAATAAGAGTAGGGCTGAACAATATGGCCTATAAATAATATTGTGATATTTTTAGGTCATAACGCAATACACAGTATATTTCTCAATATTTTGAAATCTCATCTAAACTACTGTTGACCACTAAAATTCGAAACTACTAAATAAACTACTGTTATAATTAAATTTAAACAATGTACAGTTATAAAAAATTAAAATGAGCTATTGTTATAAAGTACAGTTACATTAAATTTGAACAAAGTATTGTTTAACAAAGAAAAGTAAAAAAAAAAGTTGAGTAAAGTAGGCACTGTTTAAATAAAGTTAAATTGCTGTTTTAGTGAAGTTAAATGATGTACTGTTAGTTAAATAAAAGTTATAAGAAATTTAAATAAAGAAAGGTTATAATAAATTAGTATGAGTTATTGTTATAAAGTACAGTTGTTTAACAAATTTAAACAAAATCTTGGATATCAAAATATAATAAAATTAAATCAAGTACTGTTATAATTAAGTTAAACAAAATACTGTAATAATAATGTTAAGTATTGTTATAATAAAGCCAAATGAAGTACAGTTATAATAAAGTTAAAGTACTGTCATAATAATGTTATGAAGATAAAAAAGATAATAAAGTCAATTATTATCATAATGTAATAATTAATCAAAGTAAAAACCACTGGGGCTTTAACGTTGAAGTGTTGATGTTTTTGCTGTGAACTTGAAGCTTCTAGGCAACAGCTAGCTGTTAGCAGAAAGTTAAACCGTTACAGCCGCCTTAAACATGAGAATTTATTCTCTGGGAGATTGAAACAAATTAACAGCTCTCCAGTTCATATATTGATAATATTTGTATTTGCAAAAATCAGCTAAATGGTCGCGGTATGGAGCCCTGCAGATACAAATAAACACCCCTCAGCTAAGTACAATAAGAGAGTAGTCTAGATAGAAATGGAGTGTGTGACATATTATGTTTGACTATTTCTTTTTTCATTTTTCTGAGTCTGATGTCAGTGGCTTAAAAAAAAAAGGCATGACAATTTAAGCTTAATATTTGCAATATAGTCGTTTTATATATCCCACATGGAGCAAGCCGCGCAACACTGAGTAAAACTGATTTATGGCCCTGCCATATCAGAGTAAAATGTCATAGCAGAGAACTCACCTTGGACTTGAGGGAACCTCCCCAGTTTTCATCCACACACCTCGAGGATGGCTCCAGCATAGAGCTGTGTGCAGAGAGAGACACAATGTAAGGCAGTCCATCCACGAGGAGTTTTTTTTCCCCACACACATCAATGCCCACACACAGAGACAGAACAAGCTCTGGCCCTGCTGGTGGTAGGACGCGTGGCCTGGAGGAGTAATTTGATTCAGGCAGACTGATTCATAAACGTGTCCAGGCGACTCCTTGGGGGTCATTAAACTGTGATGCTGTGCATATGGAGCAGGGCTGATGGATGATGGTTTGTGCAGGGCTCACTTGTAATCAAACCTCCAGCACCAATATACAATAAGTTAGAGGAAATTGGAGTGTCACAGCAGTATTTCAAGACCACGCTCTGCTCACCGTTTCAGGGAGGAGAGTGGTAAATGGCCTGGTTGGCTGGTTCACACGGCAAATTAAATTACGCATGCAAAGCTAAGATCTTCTCCTCTTCCTCCCTTTGGCCTGTCTTTCTGTAAACAATCCAGCGCAGCTGAAATTAAATTTCTGCGCTTTTCATTTTACCACACATGGCAGATCAGAGACGAGTCACGACTCTGTTGAGAGCAGGAAACTAAGACACAAATGATAGGCCGCTCTAACTGGACTCATTGGAGCATCTTAGCATTTCAAAATGCTGTCAGCCTCTATCAGGGGCTTCAAAAGCGAAAGCAAGCGTGAAAAATAATACTTTATCAATTACTCTCCATGTTCTCTCTTTATCTTACTTCCAAGTACTCGAACAACCCGTCAAGCAGAGACACAATATGCTTACTGTAGCCTAAAAATTAAAATCATGATGATTTTTATACACGATGACGGACAAAAGCCAAAAATGACGTGCGCCAATAAATTATTTAACAATTGCTACAATCAGGCTTCTACCTCACCATCTGCGTCACCAATTTCCCGTCTCCAAAATGTTCGTAAGCATGGGTCAAAGTCTCTCCTATCAAGTCTGTTTTTATAGATCACAAGTTTTCCGTGGGAAGTGGGGCACACCTCTTTCGGGCCTGGCTTTGTGGGTACTCAATGTTTATAAATGAGACCCAAAAATATCTATCTTTGATCTAGGTGTGAACTGTCCCTTTAAGTTTGACTAGAATATGTGACATATAAAACCAAAGAGAAGATGACAACATTAAAAGATGTCGGTTTGCTCTTCCTTAATTGGGGATTATTCTGGATGATTTGACAGCAAGTTCTTCAAAAAGACCACGTAATTACTCTGTAAGCCTCCCAACTCGTAAAACAACAATTTTGGTGCGAGTCACTATGAAAGGATAAGGCTGGCGATATTACATTTTCTCTTATTGTTGACATGAAAACATCGCATTGACATCAAACAAAGGCTCTCAGCACCAAACCAACTGGTTCCTACTAAAGATGCAAATCTGAAAGAAAAAAAAAAACAGGCCACAAATAAAGAGTTTCATCTTTTAAACAAGGCTAAAAAAGCAGGGCACTGTAGCTTTCAGTAAACGTTGCTACCCTGCCAGGAGCAGGGTGTCTGCAGGTATCAGACACTTTACGACCTTTTTAGAGACCCATTTAAAGTAATTTGTAGCCAAAGCTAAGACTTATTTTTTAGATAAATCATCTTTTTCTTATTCAGGCACTGCCTTTATGTGGTCACCTGCAGAGATAGGTTTCAGAAGGGAATATGGTTATTAGAGTGAGTCAGATTAATCTACATTTTGCTGACAGGTAAGTGCAAATATAAAGAAAAAGACAGTATTAGGTTCAGTGGTAGATTCAAAGATTTGTAACACCAGAAATGTGGACTTTTACCCCGAAAAGCTTGACTCATTTTGACAAAAAGACATCAAAAGAAATTCAGAATTAAGAATATTTAATGACCTTTACAGCCTAATATTTTCAAAAGTTTAATTGAAGACATTAAGACACCCTGCAGGAGGAACTAGTGCATTTGCTGGGGACCATTTTCAGCCACGGAGCTCTTGTGCCAGGCCACACAGGCAATTCTTGCAAGTAGGATAAGTTTATTGTCAGTTTCGGACTTTTCACATGATTTATTAACAATGAGAAAAATATAGTGTCGCCAAATCCATCCGTTTAAGCTTGAAAGGCCTGAAATCAAGGCCTCTTGTGTTTTTTCTATCTGTACTAGCCTGAGAGACTCTCAGGAAGGTTTTCTTGCTCTACAGAGATATACTGTGAAGTGGCACCCAGGGGAGCTGAGGCGCTGCTATGCACGGGGTGCTCTGCAGAGGAGCACACATTTGAAAATGAGTAACTGAAATGCCCTCCATGCGCAGTGAATCTTACTAATCGACAAGGCTGCGCAATAAGCCATTTCTCAGAGGGTTTAATGACACGGCACTGATGTCAATTGCGAGACTGAAAGAATTCTTAAGGCAGATAATTGTTACTGTCTGAGGAGAAAATGTGCTTAGTGACACTGTCGTTTCTGCCGGTACCCTCAGTGCGGCTGGAGACAGCCGATTGCTCTTCTAAGTGACATTTTCACTCAAATCGTGAGGAGGAAGAGGACTAATCTTTCCTCTAAGTGTCTGTCTGAAACAGAGTTATCATCAAGAGGTGTAATGAGGTGTGCACTATACTTTCCCAAGGTGCTGTTGCTAGGATACCACACACGCTCTAGGGGCTTTGCTTAATCAAAGAAGAATTACATTGTTTTTCCACCATCACTTGACTCAGTGTTTATCCGTCAGAGCCCAGCAGGGACTCCTTTTGAATTTGCTGTAATCACCGGAGCAATGAGCGCACAGTAACACCTCCTCGCTGGTTACTGAGAGGCTGTTACTGCAAAACTTGATATTTCCACCCCATGGGGAGTGTCAGGCTGGGGTTAAGAAGCCTCAACTCTGAAAATCAGAGGGAAACACTTGAGACAGACAGCTACTGACAGGGTATGTGTGTGGCAGCTCAGATCTGATGCACAGCTGCAAACAGTGTCAACAGACCCAGTGATAGGGAGGCTAAAACTAGGCCGTTTTTAGTAGCAGGTCAAAAGCTGGAGGTTGTGATCCTGTCAATAAATGTGACACACTCTGACAAGCAGTGCTACTACTGAGGAGCCTGACATCTGTGAAGCCCAGTAAATGACTGGTAACAGCATACAGATCAGCTCAAGACCCCACATTAAATACACTATCTGTCATGCATCATCAGCTTTGTCATGACTCAGTCGTACAGCTCAAATGAACAATGAGTACCTTCCATTTGACCATTTTACTGCATGCACACTTGTTAACCTTGTTTCTAGTTACACTTCATTCTCATTGCGGTCTTTGTAACACCCTCCTCGCTGTGACTGAATCCAGACAGGCAATTACTTTCTGTTTGCCTGTTCCCTGGAGCTCTGTTGTTCCCTTTACCTTGCGCGCTTCCATCTGGGCCTCCTGCTGGCAGCACTGCCGGCAATCGGGCTGGAGCTTGGTGAGGCTGAACTCCCCGAGCAGGTCACAGGAGCTGCACAGCAGGTTGCTGGAGAAGCCCAGCTCCCTGCATGCCTCAGACGACAGATCGGCACCGTATGCCGACAGCTGGAAAAAGGAAGAAGGGAGATGAGAGTCACAGTGAGAGGAAAAAATAAAAGGCAAAGTAAATTGCATGTGCAGATGTGTGAGGATAAAAAAGCATTATGTTGCTGATAAAAAGGTCTGAGATTGTCAAATAAAATCCTGAAACAAAGACAGATGAGAACCATGTGACTTGTATGTAATGCTGGGAATAATTCTAAACTGAAGTCAATCAGGACAGCACTCCAATTTGAATTTTTTTTATTGACACACGGACGTGTCAGGCAAGACACCCTTCTTTCTAGTGTATTCTGGCAATGTCATTGCTTTACTACATAAAGGATTCAGCACCCAGTCTTAAAGGTGTAGTCGTGAGTGAGCATGTTGTGTCTTATTTTTAATAATTGTAAATAAGAAAGACAACCTCAGTGTATTGCAGAACCAATTATCCTTTTTCTGCCTACAGGACATCAGTGCTAAACTGCAATATCATCATCTGTGATGTGTACTGAATTAATCATAAATATAATCCCTCAGTAACAGCGTAAGAGTACTTAAGTGGGACCGACAGACAAAAAGGACAAAGTATTAATTTGATTTGTGATGAGGACAGGAACTGTAATCAACAAATGTTTTTGCATTTTCATTTTGATTTAATAAAGTTATTTATTAAATAAGAAGAAGAGACTCAGTTAACCTGCTGAGTGACTTGTCATCCATCATTATAACTAATTTCAGCAGTTTATTGGTACAAGAGATTTGATCGTCTGGCAGGAATGTGGATAAACAGGCAGGCTAATTAATAAGATGTCCATCCTCTTTGCTGCTTGAATATAAGAGCAGAACTGTAGTAAAAATGCTCCAGTGTCATTATGAATAAGAGAGGACTTTGATTTTTTTGTCAGATTTCCCTTGACAAACAAAAGACTACCTGACAGGCTTTAGAAATCTGCTTTCGCTTTCAGCAGCCACGTAACCAGCTTCCTCTCAGGTTTGATTTCACCATGAAAAGGTCCCATATTTGGCTTTACTTGTGGAAACATCCACTCTCTCCTTGTCAATACGTTTACCCTGTGATTTAAGCTTGAAATAAAGCGGTTACAGGCGTTTGGGTGTCATTTTACTGAGCAGGGAACAGATTCTGACAGGAAAAGGCAGATACAGGACACCGGAAGTCTTAATTTATAATTGCTTTTCTCTTCCGAAACACACGGTTCGACATACCAACTGGTTAATAAATAGTAAAATACAATGAAGTAACTAAAAGACAGTGAGGATGCTTCACTTCCCCATCAAGGCTCATAGGTTTTGAGGATAAGCCACGTCATTTTGGAGCTCCGGGCTCAGCAGGATGCGGCTCATAAAACTGAACATGACACCTGACAGCTTCGCCAACCGTTTATATTAACTATATAGCTCTACTACAAGCGGCGATTAATGCTAATTTTCATTGTTAATAAACTCACCGTTTGTATAAGCGAGAGAAGCCACAGGAGATACACCTCTCCCGACATTTTAGAGCCTGCTTTGTTAGCGCAAACTACTCTGAGGACCCCTTTATTTACTTGAGGGCTGCCCCGTTGCGCCTGACTGTTAAACTTCATAACTTGAAATTTTCGTTTTTTTTAATTCGTCGACGCTTACTCACACAACATCGTTAATAGAAGTTATATTAATATGTCTAAAATTATTCGAGTAGTTTATGAGGATTTAATCGTATCTTGTGTTTCTTACGTTAAGGCAAATTCCGCGGTCGACTCAAAATGTCTTCTTCGCCTCTGATTTTATCGCGGTCCTAAAACAACTGCGCCATCTTTCGTCCAAGTTCAGGCATTTTGTGAAAATTGTCCAATCCGGTTTGAAGAGACTGAGATTTCCGACGAATAGAAAGCGTTAGCCGTGTGGTGGACTGTTGATACGTCCAATGGTCTGAGTGGTAGTAATATACTGTCCGTGGTGCGGTGGTGGACACACACTGGATGGGACAGGACAGCGCTACATGGGGGACGCAGGCGACAGCGGCTGGTACCTCCGCTCATACACCCCGGAGAGAGCAATTCACACTCTGGAGAAATCTCTAGAGCTTTACGACGCTCCGCTATTGGGAACTGAGTTGATGAAATAACCCAGCCGAGCATGAACACATCGCATTTGAGGTAACCAGAGGATTTGAACACTGGGAGATATCCACACACACACACATAGAGGGAGAGAGGGCCATGCTCAGACACTCAGCCGCTTTGTAACCACCGTCGTCGCTCTCTGTGTGTGTTTTCAGTGTCTCCTCCTCTGAGCATGGACTGACCAAATCCCTCTCTGGATGATTTGATGGGGCTGCTCAGAGTCATGATGCCGCCCAAGTTGCAGCTTCTGGCGCTGCTGGCGTTCGCAGTGGCCATGTTCTTCCTGGAGAACCAGATCCAGAAGCTGGAGGAGTCCCGGGGGAAGCTCGGTAAGTTCAAGGGGCTGCAGCCCGATCCCAATCCCGTCACAACACCCCGGGAAACACTGCAGGCTGGGTGTGAGGTCTCTCATGGGTCACTGTGGATCTGTGCATTTGGGTCAGTGTGCAGGGAGAGCAGCACTTCATCATGTTCACACAATGGCACACAGTCATGCAATCCTTTATTATCTGGGAGCTGATCTACTGAACTTTGCATGCTCAGTGTGAATATTTGCATGATTTTAATCCCTACAAATAGCGTCTACCTTTCATCCTAATGAGTGCAATGCTTTTTGAGACTGAGGAGGTGCTGCTAACTTCAGCCTGTTGCCCCTGTGACAGTGAGTGAGTGTGTGATTGTATACTTCATACGTTCAGAACAGTTGTTTTCCTTATTGTTAAGTCTGACAGTTATTTTCTGGATGCAGTGCAATGTCAGAAAATATTTAAAATTGCCTATCAAGAGTTTTCTAAATCCCAAGATGATGTGTTTGTCTTTGCAACCAGCAGCAAATCCTTACATCTGAGAAGCTGGAATTGAAGCATGCTTGTCATTTCTGCTTGAAAACTATGCAAAATAGTTGCATAGTTGCACAGCTAATTTGGAAATATAGGACATGCAATATTGGAGCTGGTGATTCTCGAGTCAGACTGAAAGGTGGGACGGGCAGTGATGAACACACAGTGTACTGCAAGGCTCTTAGAACTAACAGGAATCCTCTTTTAGTCTCTTTTAGCTCAAAGCAAGTATAAGTGATATTCTGCATGCACGGGGACGCCACCACCCTGCTGCAAATCCTCTGCTGCCCCTTTCCCAAACTCTCTCCTCTGATTGAAACGTGGCCGGCGCTGCGTTCAAAATCTCATTGCGGCTCCCATCAGGGGCTCACTCCCAATAAAGATCTGGGACATTGCAGGATTATCTCTCTGGTGCCTCCACTGTGGGGATTTTTTTTAAGGAACAGCAGAGCGGTGCAGACAATCCGAGGGTGCAGCCAGAGTATCTCAGGGGTTCAAACACCACCTCTCGTATGGTTTGAGAGTGGGAGCCTGGCACCGAAGAGAGGCAGCTAATGTTTTCGCGGCAGACATTTTGACACAGGAAAAGCACAGGTGTGATCAATAATGTTAAAAATGGCTGCAGCGAATTCCATTTAGGTGAGGCACTTCCAGGGTCCTCGTGTTGTGCATGCTGGTTCATTCAAATGGCTTACAGGGACACTTAATGGGGCAAAGACATGGTTACTTTTATTAGTAACACCTGTGCTATGACAAGTGGGAACGTCTGCTGTGGAAAGGCCTATTACATTTTAACTAGTGCTTGTTTTAAAAAAGCCCTGCACACCCACACAAGTGTCATTCTGGCAAATGACACCTCTGCTCAGGGTGATGTTCAGTGTTTCCAATATGAGTTCAATAAGGTCTATATATTTATAAGGGTGATAAAGGTGCAGGAGAATCGGGGAGCTGCCAGGCGAGCACAGTCTGTACAGACCCACACGGTTATGAGAAGAGGTCTAATTAGCCAGATAAGTGAAAATACCTGCGTGTGTGAATCATGTCTGTAACTAGTGATTGTTGATTATTGATCCATATGTTGAGTCTTTGTTAGTCAGAGCTTTCCCAGAGAGTCTTTAGGTAGCTTTATTTTTCCCCAACCAGCTATCTAAAACCCAAATTAAATAGATTAAGTTAGTTGATTAATCGATCGGCAACTACTCTGATCAGTGATTTAATTAAGTTTATTTTCAACCTAAATGCCCATTATTTGATCATCCCAATGTTTCAAATGGGAAAATGTGCTATTTTTTCTTTTATTGATAGTGCTAACTATTGAATAGTAAACTGTCAGTCAAATTAAACATGACATTTGATGAGGATGGTTTGCAGAGCTAACAATTAATTAAGGAAATAATCAGCAGAATGATCTGTAAGGAAAGTAATCATTATTCGCATCCTTGATTAGCCCTTGGTGCCATAAAACATATAAAAATACAATGTTGATGGTCAAAATGGTTCCATATTACAGTCAATCAACCTGGGGATGGCTAGCTACTGGGGAAGACAAAAAATGCTATCCTCTTCCTGTCTTGATTGCTCAGTAGTTATGTCATGCTATCATTTTCTCTGTGGCAGACAGAATTGCGTTGTGAAAATGTTAGGGAACCAGTCTAAATGCTGACGGTGTCATTTTTGTATAGCTGATACATTGTGCAATCAACATTTACTTTATAATGATGAGTTATTATATAATCTTGTGTATTTCCACTTTGATTTTAGTCATTTTTCAAGCTAAAATCAACAGTTCCCTTGTTCAAGCTTCTCTAATGTGGATATTTGCTGCTCTTATTTGTCTTCCAAGTTTGTTTTCCTGGGGATTGTAGGTAGGCGAGGAGACAGACTTTGTCAGATGAGTCAAAGATGAGGCTGTGTTGGGAAGTTTCCAGACCAGGCTGTGAATAAAACAGTCAAAGGAATGCTTCACCCTGCAAATGACCAATTGTGTACACCCTGTGCAGCCAAGGAGAAGAGAAAGTTCTAGGATGGAGTGCCAGACTTAAAGATTTCATCTTGGTGAAGCGTCCTCTTGCAAAACACAGCAAGAGGGTTCCTGGTTCGAAACCAGGATAGGGAAGCCCTTCTGTGCAGAGTTTGCATGTTTTCCCCGTGACAGTGTGATTTTTTTTCTGGGTACTCCAGCTTCCTCCCACAGTCCAAAGACATGCAGGTTAATTTGTGACTCTAAATTGTCCGTATGTGTAAATGTGAGTGTGAATGGTTGTGTGTCTTTAGTGTCAGCCCTGTGATAGTCTGATGACCTGTCCAGGGTGTACCCCGCCTCTTGCCCAATGTCAGCTGGGATAGGCTCCAGCCCCCCCGCTAACCCTAACAGGATAAGCGATTACAGAAAATGAATTAATGAATGAATTTCCAGTACTTCACCCGCAAAATGACAATTTTCATATTAATTACTCACCCCTTGTTATGTTGAATTAGGCAAGAAAATTGTTGTTTTTCTCAAGTCTTCACGGTGAACAAAAATTTCTTGATGAATTGAACTAAAGTGGGGCCACGTTAAACAACAGCAAAACTATATCAAAACGTCCATTCACAGGCACAACTTGGCAGTATAATCTAAGTCTCATTTATCCAGTCGTATCCTCAGTACTTCCCAAACATGAATTTTTGCTAAGACATTACTGTTTAAAACACTTCTGCATAAACAGCCTCACTCCCAGATGAGTAGTGCACCTGTGCTATTTTGTGGAAAAGTGTTTGAAATCGTAAAGATGTAATGAAAATGCATGTGTTTGGGAAGTACTTAGCATACGACTGGATAAATGAGATTTGAATTATACAGCAAGAGTTGTTTGAGAGTTTGTAAACTGATGGGTTGATATGGTTTTGCCATTTTTAAATGCGATCCCCCATGACTTCAATTCGTCAAGAGTTTTCTCCGTTTTAGGTTCTTCGCTCACAGCAGAGGCATGCCAGAAAAACAAACTATTTCCTTCCTGCATTCAATGTAACACAGGGTGAGTAATTGATATACAAATAAGCCATTTGGCGGGTGAAGTAATCCTTTAACAATCACTTAAGTGGATAAAGTATCCCAGCAGAGTTTTCACATGTTGGAACAATCAGGAGTGCTGGTGGTATGGATGGCTATATCGGCCTGTGACATGGTTTACTGCTGCTGTAAAGGGCTATACTTTACACCCAGTGAAAATCCAAACTCTCCCGGGCTGCACGCACACACACACACACAGAAATACACACACTCTCCCGATGCTGAAACAGAACCTGAGAGGCCTTTCCCCCGACTGCCCACTGCCACGAGAATCTGTTGACTCGGCAAAAAGCGCTCTGATGGATGACTGGACTGAGCAGACGTCTGTATACTGGAGCTCTGAATTATGTGCTGCATAGCCAAATAGTTGTGACTGAGGCTTTCAGAGGCACGATGCTGACAGACAGCCGCAGGGCCGGTCATATTACCAGGTATGCCTGCTGCAGGTCCGTCTGTGCAACAATTAAAACCAGCCTAACGACCACAACAAAGACAGGTGGTGTCCACACCCAAATCACACCTCCTCAAATGACTCTTGCGTGATAAAAACACAAGAACCTCTACATGTCACCTTCCTGCATCATGTTTTCACATGTTCACAATTAACTTCATGCAGGTAGAAATGACCAGCGCCCTCTCCTCGCAGCGTGGGATCCTATTGCCTGACATGCAGGTTGAATCATTTCCCCCATTAGACACCTCCCGCAGGGTAGACAAGCTGTGATTTGCTTCCAAGCTAATCGTCGTCCCAAGGTTTCCCTGAGAAGTCTCCTGCATTACAATCATGCCGCGATGCAGCTGTGTGTCCTGCTGTGGGCCTAATCCATTATCCTGACGGTGTTTCTCTCCGGCTGCTCACCAGCAATGCTGCCGGCTGGGTCAACAGTAACGCAGACTTACTGAGCAGGCATGGATGGATGGAAATAATAAAGTTTCTTTAATAAAGAGCCACGCGCAGGGATTCAGGGCTGCTTTCCCTGTCAGGGATGCCATTAAGTCCCTCTCAGTTCAGGCAATTTCAGATGCTCACCTTGGAGAATTTCACAGTATTATTCTGAAGTCTGAGACGGACATTTCAGCGTTATGTTTCATTGATGTCAAACAGGAGAGGAGTGCCTGAATTTGATTCAGATGTGATTAAATCTTCTCCAGCGGTGGAAAATTTGATCAGTCAGTGTGCACTTTATAAACAGCACCTTGAAGGCCCTAACCAGGAGATAACCTGGTTCTTAAAAAGTCCTGAAAAGAATTGTCGCATCAAAGTAAAAGTATGAAAATGTCCTTGTTGAATAATTTGCATTTGCCAAAAAAGTAAATGTCTTAATGCAGGGGATCATGTGGCAGCCCAGTCACCAGAATAAAAGGTTGGTTATGTATTTTTTTGCAAACCATAGATAGCTATGTTACATTTGTATGTTTCATACGCATCATATCAACATTTTTAAAGTAAAATAGTTCAACTTATATGTGTATAAGCTCAGTTTCTCATCTGGAGGAGGAGGAAATGGTGAATTGCATGAGACCTTGGGGTATTTTTAACAACACATTGGGACATTTTCAGCTGTGTTTTTTGGGACTAAACCAGGTGGGGTTTTTTTGTGTGTGTATGTGTGTGTTTTTTTTAGGAAACAGCTCGCTATTTTTTATAGAACAGCTAGAGAGAAATAGGAAAGGGGTGGTAAAAGAATGGGGATGACACACAGCAAAGGATTCAAATCTAGGACTCAGCATATATGGGGTGCACACTCAACCTGTGAGCTAGAGGTTGTCCCTAACAAGAGTTTGAGACATTTCCAGCTGTGTTTGCTCATATAAAACCAGGTATTTTTAACAACAGGACATTTCCAGCCATATCTTTGGTGACAGAATTAGGTTGTTTAATGAGATGCCGGGACATTTCCAGCCATATCTTTAGTGATAGAATTAGGTTTTTTAATAAGATGTTGGGACTCTTCCAGCTGTGTTTTTGGTGACAAAATTGGGTGTTTTTATTGAGATATTGGAACATTTCCAACTCTGTTTGTAGTGACAAAATCGGGTGTTTTTAATGAGATGTCAGGACATTTCCAGCCCTGTTTGTGGCAACAAAATTGGGTATTTTTAATGAGATGCTGGGACATTTGCAGCTGTGTTTTTGGTGACAAAACTGTGTGTTTTTTACAAGTTGTCAGGACATTTTCTGCTGTCTTTTTTGTGACCAAACTGGGTATTTTAAGCCAAAACATGATGTTTTCCTAACAGTATTCAAGTGGTTTTGTGCCTAAACCTAACCCCATGTTAACCACAGAGTTGTCACAACATTAAATTGAAAATTGAAGTGTAAAGAAGTTTCAACATGTTCGCTTGTTACTGAAACGTGCAAATTTAACCTATGGGGGGTTTGCAGAGTATACAGTGCCAACATTTATTCTGATGATTGGGTTGCATGAGGACAGCTGCATGACTTTTCTTGTGAAATTCATATGTTAATATAGTACTTTGTGTGTACAGATTAATTCGCCACTGATCGATTTTTAACTGCAAAGCTGACATTTGTGATGAAGCCAAACTCAGGACTGTAAGATGAAAAGATCTCTTCACAATAAGTTCAGTAAAGCCAATAATACAAAACCAGTGAGGCATATTGTGGGTAATATTTTGATAACAGCGCCATGAATTTCAGTAGGGGTTTTGAAACAACATCTTTGTAATGATTCCCTTGTTTTCTGGCTGAAAGCATGTTCATTACGCAGTTGAGTGCATCATTATTTGTGTAACATCTGTCTCTGCTACCTGCTTTTATAGATTCAAGCCATGCTGAACTTATTTCCTCAGGGAGAATATTCATAAACACGAAGGAAACCTCAGTTTTCATTCTAGGAATCCCAGCTTTTTGGCAGCATGTCTGCCCCTTTTTGATGCTTAAAAATCAGTTGAAAACAAAATTTGTAGCCGTAGGTGGCAGGTTAATTCAAGAGGGCATCTATGGTATGTTGAGAGCAGCCTAAATAGAAGCGTTGTGTATAAAACTGTCACCTCATGGCCCTTGTAACTGAAGCAAACCACCTCTTCACCTCTGTGCCCTGCAGGCCATGTGAGGGTCGGGAGAGATATTTAGAGACTTTTTGTCCCCCCTCAGCATCATCGCATTTTAATCTGCTGGCCGTTATTCAGCCTGATTAAAGGAATTCAATTTCCATCTGTTGCGTGGTGATATTTAGTTCCAGACACAAGCGGCTCTGTGATGAGCTCTGAGAGAGAAGAGAGATGCTGTTGAATGCAGAAGAAGGAAGGAGATGCATGCCTTCATTGTCAAAGTGTTTGCAAAGCTGACGCAAGACTTTTAAGCATTCATTTGTCGCCGCAGCCCGTCGCTCCCGGGCTGGGGTTTGAATTTGACTTTGATTGTCATGCCAGGCACTCGCAGCCTCCAGCCCACCCTCACACCCCACCACTGCAGGACCTGGGGATCTGGTCAGAAATTTGCTCTTGAAAGGACGCTGGTCAGG
This sequence comes from Epinephelus awoara, assembly GCA_035609425.1. Taxonomy (NCBI): domain Eukaryota; kingdom Metazoa; phylum Chordata; class Actinopteri; order Perciformes; family Serranidae; genus Epinephelus; species Epinephelus awoara. The sequence continues at coordinate 15,066,343 of CM069306.1, read as the reverse complement.
CATCACTGGTCTGTCCTCATGCACACGCGGCATAGACTTTGATTGGACGACTTTATACCTCCAAGCTGCCCTGCTGCTGCCCAGACCCCGCTGTTGCACATCATTCATCCTGTCACCGATAAGACCTCGAGCCGCTGTTTGAAATTTTACTTTATTGATGATCCAAGCATCTACCTGACTCCTTTCACTCCCACACATTCGTCAAGTGTGTGTCAACTGTGACTCACTCAAAGGGCCGCAACACCAAACGGTGGCTTCCTTTTTGAAGCTAATTGGTGACACGTCGGTAGCACTTAACGAGAGCCCCGTGTCTTCTCTCCAACTGCAGGTGCAAACCTCAAGCTCCTAAATTTGTAACCTTCCACATGTCTTTCTCTTGTTGTTCTCTTATCCTTCCTGTGGACACGGCACTCAGATTCCCTTTGAACTCTTCCTGACACCCCACATCTCTGTTTTTAGCTTCCCTGAGGGTTATAAAGGGTGCATGAGTCATTTGCTTTCACTCTGCACGTTGGCATCTGCTACCATAAGCAGCCGGTAGCGTCTATCGCCTGGACCTGCCTGCTCAGTCACTCTCTGAAACATGCCATTTGAGCGGCTAATGGAGGGGAGCCCACAGCGGAGATGGGCGTAGGTGTTAGGGATGGATCTGCTGTGGGAGGAAGGGAGGCTGAGTGCTAATGGTCATACTGGGCTCTTGCTGTATTGTTAGAAGCAGGCTTTGATTGGGGCCGAGGATTTATGGCCCCTGGCGCGCACTTTGTCTGACAGGGAATGTGTTCCCTGCAAAGTGGCGCGCGCGGCAGCAACCGGAGCCAGCACGGCGCTCGCTGCTGTAGCAGGATGACAGACAGGCTAAACGGGGCGTTATGGACGGTTTCACACCCTGGATGTAATTGGAGGCCGTTCTAGAAGAACACCCCGCTCCAACACCCACCCATCACTCCCCTCAGCTGGCCTCTCACCAATTCCCTCCACACCCACCACTCAACCTCTTCACACAGACACACTTTCTCCTCCTCACAGTCCCGTCCGTCTTCATTTCTCCCCGTGTCACTGTTGGGCAGAGGTGTCAGTTCACTCAACTCGAAGAAATGGCCTTCAAATATCATGTGGCACCAAAGCCCTCTGGCCAGAGTAGATTGACTGAACTCAAGGGGGCAAGTGGAGCTCTGACTGATGGCTGATGAGTTATTATTTAGTTGTAATAAATCAGACACGGGTCAGCAAACAGTCCTGCAGAGATGCTCAGAGTGAACATCGATCCTGAGTGCTGTGCTGGTGTGACTTTTACTTCAGAAATAATCTGTTCAATAATCATTCACCGCATTCTATTTTAATGATGATAAAAGCTACAAGATCAAATTTAGGCTCACACCTCGCCATACCTAGTGAAAACCTGTGGGATTTTTGGACATATAACGGAGTCTGTGGTTGTAAACGTGACAGCAAGTGTCAGTTTCCTCTCTGCTGCAGATTGTTTCAGTTCCTCTTCTGACAGAAGAAACGGCGAACGCCTAATTAACCTCTCGCGTGATTATAACTTATAATGACAGTACTCTCATACAGCTCCTCCTGGATCAATAGTTGTAAACAACTTCTTTATTTGCGTGCTGAGTCGCCTTTGTGATATTCAAATCCCCCTTGTGTTTTACTAACCCCATTGGATGAACGCCTGAAAGGAGAATATCCGCCGCTGGCTTCGGAAATAAGGTGCTATCAAAGGAGGAGGAAGTATGGAGGGTGGAAGGATGGGGGGGGGGTGGAATGAAAGAGATGATTTAATTTTCATTGCGACACAGAAATATTTAAAGCCCTGGCTTGTGAAATTATAAGCCCCGACACAAAAAAAGGAGGAACGAAGAAAGCACGCCTGCAGCATTTTTACAACCAATTTCATCAGAGCATAGAGGGATAAAGCAGGAAGGAAGGTGGTCGAGCGGCGCTGCCCTTCTTCTTCCTCAGCCCATGGTTCAACTTTGCTCCTATTAGTTTTAGAGTTGGTTTAAAGCTGCCTTTATCTTGTTTTCCTGTTACACCAGGCGTCCTCAGGGACCAATATGGTGCTACTACACCGCTTCCCCTCCTCGCCAGACTTCTTCAGCTCTTCTACCTGTCTGCTCCTCCCCTTCTCTCTTTCCTTCCATTGTCTCCATCTTTTTCTTGTCTCTTCGCATGTGTCTCTCCTCGCTGGGCTGAATGGTGTGGGGAGCATTGCCAAACAGCCTGAAATTCAACTTGAAGTTCATTAGACAGAATACAAATAAGCACGGCAAACAGCTGTGTTGTGTGTGTGAGCAAGACCTTATTAATGGAATATCTGGGTCACTGAATATTCAGCTCGTTCACTTCGACCGTCCCCTGCTGAGTGAGGATCAGTAGATTTATGTGTGTCTACATCTCTGTCTCTTTCTCTGTGGTGTTCATATTTTTTCTTTCACTAATGCTGCACACAAAGTTGATTGATTAACCACTTTTTTATTAGACTAGTGCCTGTATCCATCCCGCCCTGCCTCTCACTAATATTAATGGTGTGCCAGTCCCATATACTGGATTAGTATTGCTGCAGATTCTGACCTTATTAAACAGATTGGGCTTCAGTCAGACATGATTTATTGAACAATAAATACTGTCTCTTTGTTGGTCTTGTTAAAAAATGTAAATAGAGTTTTATAAACCTTCTAGAACAACATAATTAAAATTTGCACAAGCATCAAGATAATGTTTCTGTATTAATGTCTTTTCTCATTAGGTTTGCAACAAACAATTATTTTCATCATTGATTAGTCTCCCAATTACTTTGGGGATGAATCATTAATCTTTTACCCCATTAAATGTTAGAAAATAGTGAAAATACCTTCCACAGTTTGCAAGAGCCCATGGTAATGTCTTTTCAGTTTAAAGTGATTGAGTGCTATATCTTTTCATCATTTATATCAACCCTAATGAAACAGGTCTGTTATATAATTTTATATAACAAAGATTATTATTGTAGAAACTGACTTTTCCTCCTCACATTTTCAAGTGGTATTACTGTTGGTGCCGCTGTCACAAACACAACCAGGTTGCTTTCCATTTTCCTCAGAGCCTAGCATCTACCAACAACACAGAACACACTGCATTTTTTTTCTCCATGGTTACTTCAGTTGTTCCATCGTCCGCCATTTCCGTTACTGGAGATATGAACTACACAACACTTACATTGATACTTTCTGGTAACTGGGGATGGCTACCATTAGCTACCAAGGAAAACAAGAGTACTATCTTCTTCCTGTTTGGTTGTGCAATGGTTGACGCACTTCCTTTGTGCCACAAATCGAGTCCTAATTTCCGTGTCAGGGGCACACAGAATTGCATGGTGAAAGTGAGGCTTACAGGGTACCATTGTAAATGCCAATGGTGTCATTATTTTTTAGTGATTACATTGTGCAATCCACATATACTTCAAAACTCATCCATCTCCATTTTAATATTGTAATATAATCACCAAATATCTGTTATAATCTCAGCAACACTTCACTTTGATATTGTAGCATTTTATTAAATTGATAAAAATGCACATTTTTGCCAAGCAGCATCCTCCGGAGCTGAAAAATGAAGTCTACATGGAGGTGGCAAAAAACTGCAGTTCACTGAATGCCCACTTGAGGCTGGCTCCAGAAGCCAATCAGTCCCAATAAACCTCCATGTTAAAATGCCCCAACTTCACAGCAGAAATAAGCATGTTTACAGCCTGGTACAAAATACAGTTTTGGTCTCTAAAGCTAATTTCCCCCTTCATGACCACTGTACAGGGAGTGGATTTTTATATAACTCACCCATTTACATTATATTAAGGCTTAAAGTTACACATAATTAAGGCTGTCTGCCGATAGTGTCCTTGGCTTCTCAGTCAGATCTACCCCTCGCTCCCCAAATACGTCACTTCTGGCTCCAAAAAACCAAGATGGTGATGGCTGAAATGCCGAACAGGCTTCAAAATGGGAGTCCGCAAGCCATTGGGTGACGTCATGGTAGCTACGTCCATTATTTTACAGTCTGACTCTACCCATAGTTTGGAATATAAATTAATGATTATTTTTCCAAAAAAAAGAAAATAAACCTACTAATCACAGGTTGGGCTGCCTCCATGTGGCGGTCTTTATACCAAAACCTTCCTCCCATGTTACCCACTATGCAGCTAGTAGACCAGCAACAGTTAGTTCAGAGATTCAGGTGTGTTACGCTTGTAGTGGCTAATGTAGCCTTAAGTTGCTAGCCTCAAGCAGAGATGAGGAGCGGGCTCCGACGAACATCTGATGGGCTCACTTCTTTCTAACTCCATCTACTGATTTTTTTTGTAGTTAGTCGTTATCAAACCCAGCTGACTCTGACTCCTGTGACATTTCTTCTTCTTTGCAAAACTTTTTACATAGACAGCAGGGCTCAACACTTATGGCTGAGCATGGCTGCCATTTTTAGTCACCTTAGATTAGAAGATACTATGCAGTGAAATTTGTGACATACAAGAATGTTTTAAAAGTTTTATGACATTAATTAACCAAAATATGTAGTTTGTGTTTCATTTAATACTGTTACAGAATTTTAATCCTAAGTGTTAACAGTTTACGTATTCACCTGCAATTCCAGCTATAGAAAATATTTTGTGTACCCCCATTGATCTGTAGGATGTGCTACTTTGAACTTTAGAACTTGATGTGTCGCGTATCGAGATGTATGTTTGCATTTTTATTTTCCATCCAGCTCAAAGATGCTGGGATACCTCGCCTCCCAAGACTTAAAAAATTTCCTTTTTGTTTTTCATTCTGGCTCATCGGGTTCTTTGTCATTTGAATCAATTTGCACATCAGTTTGTGATGTTGACGGGTGAGTCGAACTTTTTACCCCGCAGTTAACTTAATTAGCTTCGCCATTATCTCTAAAACAGATGCCTGTCCACGCGCAAGTAAATGCACCGCACACATCAGCATTGTCTGGTTTGTTCAGACGTAAACAGCAATATTTAAGTATCACCAATGTAACAAGTATTAAAAATTAATTTATTTTAAGGTGGAAGTCCTCTTTTAATATTGATGTGAAAACATCATATAAAACTTTTTTTTAATCATTTGGAGCTTTCCCCATCTGAGTGCAGTGGTCAGACAGTAGAAGAGGTGTTAGTGAGTGAAAAAATCTAACTGAAACAAAAAGATTTTGAAAAGTGAAGGGGATCATTTTAGCACCACTTGAAGATGTAATGTGTATTTAGAGCCATGTGTGACTACACACACAGATGAATGATCCAAATCACTTCCACATAGTGTCATCGGATTCATTTCAGCATCAGTATCTAGACAGTAAAAGTGGGGCCTGCTCATCGTGCCACAGCGATCCACTGATGGCGAACACTGTGCAACATCCTCACTGGATAGATGGCCTGCAGACGCTAAATATAATGAGATGAAATAAGAGAAGCAGTGAACTAAGAGATGAAAGACGCACAGATAAGCCTGCAGAGATGCGGTGATAACAAGTTGAACTGGTGTCGTTGCAGAGATGTTCTGTATAACGCTGTAGCACGTTTCTGTGTGGGACAGATCCTCTGCGGTGTTCACCTGTCCCTCCCACTCGTCATTAAAACTATGAATAGCTGTCGTCTGCTCTGTCTTAATAGAGTATGGAGTTCTCCCCGGACTCCCATACATGCATTATTAATTATCTGTTGCAGGGCCGAGAGACGGAGAGGGAAAGAGAACATCAGATATCTGGGTTGTTGCTTGCAACCAGATCTGCGCTGTTATGCAAACATTGTTTGTTGTTATATTAGGATATGAGGGCTCTGAGCAAAACAGAGTTGTGTTTCATTGTGAATCTATATACATTCAGCTGCTTTAATTTGCGCAAGTTGCTCTCACAGATTTGACCGCGTCGCTTGTGAGGCTGAGAACATTTAGCGGCGACAGAGACATTCCTGCTGCGGTTTCTCTTCCCAGAACAAATGCATTTGATGGCACTTCTCTTGACAACAGTTGCCCAGATATTTTCTCCTTCCTTTGAAGTGCAAGTGCCTCTGAAAATGTTGGCTAATTCCCACTGCTTAGTCATTGACAATCTGTGCCAAGATGAGATCTGTTCCAATCAATCGCCCCCCCTCCAACCCCCCTCCCCCACCACAACCTGTCAGACCCGCCTTTACTTAACAAGGCAGGGGAATGATGGGATCTGCCATCTGTGTAAATTGCTCCATAATCTCATCTGACTGGCTGTTTCTGATGAAGCAGACAGAACGTGGCCCCCTTTACTCTCTCTGTTTTCCCAGACATTATTGGCTCACCTGTCAGACAGCACTACCGGCTTCGATCGCACAAAAGACATATTAGGGGAGAAAAGTGGCAGGTTGAACCATGACGATTATCATCTCCATCTATTCCGAATTGTTATCATTAGTGTACGGACATGGCCTGCATTTAGACTAGAAATTATAAATGGGCCACATGTGGCTGGATCTTATTTAGTGTACCCTTGAGTTTAGTCGAAACAGCTTGTTTTTCATCTGTAGTTCATGAACTTCACAGAGCAAAAAATACCCCATCCTCAGCTGCTGCACTTTTAGCTTGGGCTACACCATGTGCAAAAAAAAAGTTCTCTTACACCTAGAACATTTTTAGTCTTGTGATTGTGATGTGGATAATATTTAAATTAATGGTGCAGACCTACTTTTAGCAGTGTTGTAGTCAAGACCAGCTAAACCGAGACCAAATCATGACCAAGGCCAGTGTGAGTCCCACACCGCATGACACACTTACAGTAAAGTTGGAACATGCAAACCATAGGCACTCCTCAAATTGATATTAAAGATCCACATTTCTATAAAAACAACCATAGAAAACAACTGAAGATTGACCTCTTTTAGTTGCCATAGGGATGTCCACAGGTGGTTATCCGCTGAGAATATTTTCGAGCAGTAACGTGTTTAGGTCTAAAGGTTCATTTTGCTATTCTGAAGTTTACTGCACTGTGCACCAACTGGATCTGGTGGGAGCTAGCTAGCGTTGTCGTTAATTTGGTAATTACTGCTTGTAAGGCTGTGAACACTGTTATCTCTGCTAGCACCGTTGGTATTGTCAGTACTGTTAGTGGTGCTAACATAGTTAACAATGCTAAAGGGGATTTGCTGCTCAAAATAATGCTGCTTATTCACCAGAGCGACACTGCCAGCTAGCTCCTAGCTGACCTAGGCGGTGCACAGTGCAGAGCAGCCAAGGCTAGCTAATGAGTGACGACCAAGGGGTGGGCAGTGGGCACTATGTTTCCACATGTTAACATGACTAACTGCCTGTCAGCAAAGTCAGCAGAAAATAAAAGGCAAAATATTTACATCACGAAACATTAAAATGCCACCACCTCTAAATGGATAGCGCTTTGAAATGTGGTACTAAAGCTCACTGAGTCAATGGGCCTCTTGTATTTCTTGTCACTTTGCATTGCCGTATATACAGTGTGTGTGTGTGTGTGTGTGTGTGTGTGTGTGTGTGTGTGTCTTATTGTACCATCAGAAATACTTTAATAAAATAATCAATAATAAAATCATAATAAAAATAATCATAAAGGCATTACAGAGGTGAATTGTATGTATGAATTTTCCTTTGTTTGACAATTTAGTGACATCCCCACAGCTGTGGTCTTGACCAGTCTTGCAATAAAATCGTGAGTCTTCTTTATCTGCGACCGCGACAAGGCTGAGTAGAATGAAACTTTTAGAGTCAGTGGGGTCCAAAGAAGGTCATTTCTGAAGTTTCTAGTGTTAACATCCTCCTCCTCAGTGACACTCAATGGAGTAATTATGGTCTCAAGACCCATACCCCAAACCACTTAACCACTTTAAACTGTCTGCACAGTGCTGTCTGTCAGCGTCGACAAGGCTGAGTTCTGTCTCCTCTCTATGTGTGAGGAATGCTTTGTCGGCGTTCTCTGACAAAAACACTCTTGTTTTTAACATGCTACTTCATCAGGGAGGGAAAAAGCCATTTCCAGGCTTTTCAGGATAAACGACCGTTATGTGGATTGTTTGTGCTGAGTTGAACTCCCGGGCCCTGCAGCAGCAGCAGCATCTCTCCGGAGGCTGGAGTGCTTCCATCATGCACCTGCCATTGTAGGTGGAAATCCGGCTCATGACCTTAACAACACGCTGCCCGCCCCCACCTCCCACCATATTTTCCTCACCTTTCCTGCTCTCCGCTGTGCCCTCTAGTAAAAGCAGAACTACCGTGAAAGTCATAACAATGAAAAACTCTTCAGCCTGTATTTATGGAGCCTCACAAAGCAGCGGTGCCAAGTCCAGGACAGGAAATATCACGTCACTGTGAAACTTGTTATTTACGAGAAACTGCAATGTAGCCAGACATTTTATTCCACTACTTCACCTCGCTGGGTGCATCTGTTGATTTGAATTTCAATAGTGGAGCCTTTCAGTTGCTTATATTGCTGTCTGACTTTAATACATTGTTCAGCAGCGTTTCCAGCATTACCAATCAGGCTTTCCTCTTTTTTATGATAAACCTAGAGGACAACAAGTCCCCAGATCTTCCTACAGACAAGACAGCTCTGTATGTTTCTGTGCTTTGCTGTTTGTCAGTGAGTGCCATTCATTCAGGGGCCCTTAATATCCCAGCTTCCCTGGATTTGGTGATTTGATTCTAGCACGTTTGTTAGGTAAATTTTGCTAAAGCTGCAACTAATGACTTTTTCATTACTGAATAATAAATCAATCTTTTTATTTTGACACTAAGACATAATTGTCAAAAAGTAATTAAAATAACAGCTTGAGCAGTTATTGATATGAATATTTTTAAACTTTAATTCTGAGACCGTTGTCTTGTCTTGAATTGTAAGGGAATATTTGAATTATAGTCTTTTTGGGTTCCTGTGTCAAAACCAGGTTTTAAGATTTTTATTGTGTCTTAACTGGGGAAATATTGTGGCTTTGGGATCCAATACACCAGATTGGTATAGACACTGACCTTATTTAATGGACTGTGTACCAACTGAACGTGACCAGTCCACATTGAATACAGGTTTTTTTAACAGTTACATCCATTTAGGCCGATGACTCAGTTTTTAGTGCCACAGTAAATTGGTACAACAGTTTTAAATGTGGGAAAAGAGATCACTCATGTGGAATCTGTGTCAGTAGATACCTTGAGTGAAGGCAGTGGTTCCAACTGGTCCAGCCACTGGGTCTAGATTGCTCCATATCATTAGTTCAAGGTCCATAAAGTTTCACATATTCAGCTTCATACGTTTGGCCACTTTGTCAAGGTAGTTTGCTGTCTCTGTCTCTGCTGTAGCTGTCTGTTTTTCACTCACTGTACAGCAGGAAAAGGCACTTCAAAATCAAAGCTTTGTGCCAGAAATTCACTGTACTTTAAAAAAAAAAAAAAGTGTGTTTTTTACAAACCTGAAATAGTCAAAAAACTAGCACATCCCAAGATCCATTTGGAGTGAGTGCTGGATACATATATATAAAAATCATGACTTTTACAAACCTGAAACATTGACATTGAAGTCACTTGCAGTCAATTCAGACTAGACCCGCAACCCACCTGTTGGGAACCACTGAGTTAAGGTATTATAATTATGGATTATATGATGGATGACATGACAGCTCCACAAAAAGTGAAGCCAAAACATCTTGATTGAAGATGCGTTGTCCATCTTTATATACAGTCTGTGGTCTCTGTGTATAAATAATGAAGCTGCCACAAACAGTCAGCCATCTTTACTGTACTTAAAGCAAACTTGGAGCGACAGGATGCATACACAATGCACAGAGGGGTCAATGGGGCCCCAACAGCAAACTTTTACCCTGGGCCCCCTAATGGGTTAATGCCGCCCTGCCCCAACTGTTACAAACAGAGATTAAATTGTCTGGCCTCATTCTCGTCAGTCTCCATGTTACTCAGACCTGGTCCTTGTCTCCCTTGTTTCTTCTTCTTTCTTCTCCCCCCTAACCCCCCACCTCTCTGCTCTTCACCAGCTGTACTGTGGAGGACAGAGCAGAGTGAATGAGACCTTTCATGGAGTGTCAATGTCATACTTGTGTGTCAAAGCCAGTGGGAAAAAATGCCTCAGCTTTGGCAATTTACCCATTTTTTCAAAAAGTCCACCTAAACAATTGCACTCAAATGTCTCTCCGTCTTATCTTCCTCTAAAGAAATAGCCTATATGAAATACTGCATGTAACATAAAAGTACTGGCGTCTAGTTTAAAGGAAGTTTTATGTTTCCCTGTGCGTGGTTGTGTCTCTGTTTCTGCTTTCATACTGAGCTTGTTTGAAAGCTCCGAAGGCGTTTTGAATGTACCGAACACCTTCACAATCACTTAATGAAAGCGCTCGTTTATCCGTCTCCTTTTCCCCAGCTCTCTGCAGCTGCCAGCAGCGTTGAGAAGCTGCACAACAGATTCCTCTCGCAGCATGTTTCATATTCCTTGTCATCACTTAAATAACAATGGTAATGCAGGTTCCGCTCTGTTCAATCAGGCCTGAATCTCCCCATCAGTCTGACTTCATTCCTGTTTCCTCCAATAATCCACTCTCTGCTGAACGGATCCAGAGACTGAATTAGAATGATTAGAAATTCGTAAGTGTGGGGTTCAGACAAATGTTCTTGAGTGCTGCAGTGGTGACATAACCGTCCCCCCTAAACCTGGCACCGCAAAACAGCAGCATGCATTCAAGTCTATATAGAGGGAAGAGAGAGAAACGTCACCAGCAGCAGCAGACTAACTCGATTTTTATACAGCAGCAACCTAGATCTCCTCCCTGTCATCCTTCATTGATTTTGCAATCCAGCGGCATCCGAGCAGAACCATACAAGCCGTACACCTCAGTCTGCCGCTGATAGCCAATCTCTATTACCCACCTAGCCCAAGGCTTCGGTTCGAAGGGCTAACCGTCTCAGGGGAAGCAGACAGAGGGAGAGAGCTCCGACTGGCGGATCGGAGCGATGATAGATTTATGTGCTGCTAAGAGAAAGGATCATCTTCTCTCCCCCACTTTTATTATCCCATCAGATCTGACGTGATAGCAATAATACATGACGGCCTGTCACATTTTGCAGATCTGGCGGCGAGTATGAATGATGATTTCGAATGCTTGCGTCTAATCAGCCGCGAAATTGCTTCAGTAAATATGTTCGACTACCAGCGCTCTGTCTTCCTCCTGTCTCTCACTTTGAATGAAACTCAGAGTAATAGGCTTGTAGTTGTCACAATGTTTAAGACCCGTGTTGGCTTCACGGTTCATAATTAGCTTTTAATGCACAGAGACGGCTTGAGGGGAGGAAACTGACGGAAATGTGGAATGAAAGGAGGCCTGCTGTGTGGCCATAGTAATTCAGGCTTTTGTTCTCTAATTAAATGACCTCAGAAGGGAGCGCCAAGCTTAAGTTTGTGTGTGTGTGGCGCCCTCTGATATGGAGGTCTGTGCCAAGTGTATTCAGCCTGGCAATGAATAGGGCGTCGACTACAAAGCCTAAGAAGCCCTCTCCGTGCCCGCTTCGCCTCCTTGTTGGTTGTTGGCAATTTGCCAGAAAACACCATGTCTTTAACAAGTGGTTTCTGGGCCCCTTTGCATAGTTCAGGGCGTTGTAGTTGGGGACACAGTAGCCCCTGGTCTTTTCTCACTCTCCCCCACCTCGTCTGAGAAAATCTGAGATGCTGCCAGCCTTCCTTGCAAGCTTGAGCTAAATTTGTGTGTTTATGCCGCAGCAAAGCAAATAAAAAAGCTTATATGGTGATGCATGTTCTCCTGTTTGGCCCTAAAGATGTCAGCAGTTCAAAATGGCTTAAAGTCCCCCTGTGCTAAAAAACGTGTTTATCTTCTCTTTATGTCCCCTAAAATCACAGACCTTGGCTGTTCTGACTATGTGCAAAGTTTGTCACGAAAGATTCAAACGTACCACGGGCAAGCAAGATTAGGTGCATCACTAATACGGAAGCCAATTACTGTTTAAGGGCCCTGACACACCCAGCCAATGGTCAGCCATCAGTTAATGTTGGGCTTTTGGTGAGCTTCTGTTGCCCTATTTTTTCAGCTTGTCCCACACCATTGGCACTAGTCGGCCCTTATCTGCTGTCTTCTCGCTGATTCAGCATGTTGAATCGGCACCTCAGCCAGCACAGCTCATTGGTGAATGAAATCCTTCTGATTGGCAGTTCAGTTCATTGCAGAAGAAAAGAAACAGATCTGAGGAAAGTAAACAAACGGCTAAAGGCACAATGGCGTGAGATCGAAACAAACCTGTTATATATATGGTGAGATTGTTTCTTTTTAGTCATGGAGCTCTTTCGTAGAAACGGTTCTGTCAGCTGGCTAACTAGCGTTTCAATCCCTCCTGTCAGTTTTCCAGTTTCCCTTTTGATTGACAAATACAGACTGCCGCCACTCGCTTGTATGGAGAGTTATGTCCTCTCAGGCAGGCGCAGAACATACATGCTAGTTGGCCGTTGGTTGTAGTCTTTGCGGTGTGTTCAAGTGCAACGTTTTGGCTGAGATACAAGTGACATGAGGGAATGCAACAGTTGGCCTTCATCACAACTAGTTCTTTGTTGTGCATCTAGTGTGTCAGCACCTTGAACGGGAAACAAATCAACGGTGAAACAGACGTCAACACAACACCAGCAAAGCAACTGAACACTTGCAGCGCAGAGTGGACTCGTCAGTACAGAAAACAAAGCAGAGTTAGCATTAGCATAGTGAAGGTTTTGACAGCAAACATGGTAGACTGCGTTTTTTGGATGTAAACCGGACCTATGTGGCGACACTGTAGCATCAATTGTAGCAGAAATTATTGTGTTTTCCCAACTACCAACAGCCACTGCCAGTTACAAGCTAACAAACAACATAAATAAAGAAATAAAAGATGCCAACTGATATAATTAAATAAGACCGTGTTAAACTAAATATTAATGAATTAATTAGTGTTTATACACATTTTAAAATGTGTCTAGAGGGGTGGTTTATATCTGTAGCAAAATAATTTATAGTTTGAAGTGTCAAGTCACTCAAAACATATTTTCTCACTTCTTTAATGGTATGTAGCTAACTTTTGTCTTATTTATCCAGTTTGTTTATGCGATATTCTCTGAATCTGCTGCCAGCACAATGGAGATGTATGGAATTTAATCTGTGGTGCTCAGAGCACTAAATAAATACATTTAAAAGCTCAACAGCAAGATCTCTTTCAGAAACAATGTCCCTGTTAGTCCGGATAATCCACAGACCTCACTGTCAACAGTTTTCACTGAGTATTTCTTTAATGGAAAGTAGTTCCAGTGAAAACTGTTGACAGCGAGGTCTGTGGATTATCCAGAGTAACAGGGACTCTCTCTCTCTGAAAAAAAAAAACACACTGCTGTTGATTTATTTTTATGTTTTATGTGTTGCTCATGGCAGTGGAAAATGTCAACTGAAACTCCATTCGCCTCAGATGTCAGAAAACCTGGGCAAACCATTAGAGCCAAGTGAGAAAATACTGCATTGATTTTGTTTTTTTAACCAGTTAAAGCCCATGAAACTCAGTCTGAATCCGAAATATTCTTATAAAACTTAACCCATGACTAAAAAGGCAACATTCAAAAGTTAAACCTGCATTAACAGATTTTCTTTGGGGCATTAAAACATGCTGCACATTGACAGAAGTCGATATGGTTAAAGGGTTAGCAAATAGTTGTCTGTTTATACATCCACTCGATACGGACTAACATTAACATTCATTTTGAAGTCGGTCCAATTGGTTCATTTCCAGCTCACTACAGTATCCATTCAAGTTTTTGTTTTTTTTACCTTGACTCAAGCATACAGCAGTTGATGATTATATTGAAGCTGATGAAACATGTTCAAAGTGTTTGACCCCTTTGCAGCCACTTTTTGACGACACTCATTGCAAAATCTTCAATAACTTCCTTCTCATTTTGTAGATATTAAAAATGCTCCCACTCTGCCAATTTAAGCCTCTTTTTTTGGCGGGTACAAGGCTGGAGTATAACTGCCCTCTGACATTTTTACAGTTATATTTCTCAATATTTCTAATAAGCGGTACAACTCTACCACATAAAACAAACCGACGCACACACTCCTTGTTTGGACTTGCAACAGGTCAGTAGGAGTGCATGATAATGGACTTTTTGCAGATATCCAATATGCCGATTTTTATCTACTTATTTGGCCTATTACTAATACTGATATCTATATATCCCTTTTTTTCGCTTTCTAGTGTTTGTGATTGTCAAATCGCTTCAGTTGTGGAATTAACATCATATTATGCATGTATACTCTCATCTTGATGGCCCACCAGCAGATGGAGACATGAAATACAACGCTTTTCAATGTATGTAATGTTTATTCAATGTGCAAAATAAGAAAAAGCATGTTGGCTGACTCTGATAGTTCATTTTAGAGCCGACATTGGCCGATTCTGATGATGTACGGATATCATCAACATGTTGGGCGATTGCGATAGTTCTTTTAAGGCCAACATCAGGCAATACCGATGATGTGCCGATATCATTGTGCATCCCTAGTCATCAGATTTAGATTCAAATGTTGCTAAATCCTGATTGGTGCACAGAGGTACATCACATCACCTTTTTTTAAATAAAAAAAAAACTGAAACCAGTGTGAATAGCACAGATAAAAACACAAATCGTGAGCTTCGCTAGATTACTTTCACTGTCAATAAATCTGTCTGTTATTTTCTTAATTACTCAATGAGTTGTATATTTTTGGTCTATTAAATGTCAGAAAATGGTGGAAAGTGATGATCAGTGTTTCCCAAAGCCAGGTAATTGTTTTACTCTCATAGAGGAGTGAAGAAACCAGAAAATATTCACATTTAAGAAGCTGGAACCAGATAATTTTGACATTTTTCTTTTTTTTTTAAAAGTTGATAACTACTTGATAAATTGATTAATCAGCACAGCTTTTCAAACTTTGGTAGAAAGTGTTCTGTTCCTGTCAGACCCTATCAGTCATAGGAAGATATGGATTGAGAAAATATGTGTTCAGGGCCTTAAGATCTATGTATCAGACTAAAGGCACCTAATATTTACGACTTGCATTGTCACGGGTTGCACTCCCACTCTATTTTTTGTCACTGTCTTGCTCTGTCTCCATTCAATGTACTCGTTCATAAAAATAATCCTAAAAGGAAATTTGAGCCCAGGCGATAAAGTTCCAACATAGCAACTGTTATTGCTGTTGTTGTTGGCTAATGCGTGCTTTGGAAGGACGCGTGAATGAATGTCTCCATTACAGTTGTCCTGCATGCTGACAGCCTTCGGCCATTACGGCCACCTGGCGCTTCTCCACACCATCGGCCACGGAGCAGCAGTTGCGAGCGTGCAGAAGCGGCACGGCTCCGTCCGTAACCAGATCCAGCTTTGATGAGTGGAACATTAACAGCTGCTCAGGAGGAGGGTGTAAGAGAGGGTGCAGTGAGAGTATTTCTGTGTGTGTGTTGTTGTGTGCATGCCCACGTGTGTTCACACAGATGAAGGAGAGGGCGGCGGAATCACAGTTGACATCTTAATTGGCCGTCGGTGCCAGATGCCAGCCTTTAAAGCTGGCCAGGCCAGTCCAGGCTGTAACAGTGTCTCAGCAGCCAGGCGGGGCTTTAGGCAGGGCTTTAGGAGCCCGCTGGCTCCACTCAGTGCTCCCACGGGTATTAGGTGCTCCAGTGTTGTGCAGCCTCCCCTCTCCTCACTCACACACACTCACATAAACACCCTTCTTCTTCTCGCTCCATCCTTCCTGCGGAGCACTCTGAGGCATTGTCAACACCAGTCAATCTGAGGCGAATTCAGACGAAGAAAAGCCCGTGGGCAACAAAGGCCCTGGGCTTCTTTGTGTTGAACCCATTCACACCAAGGCACTGAGGTCTGGCTTTTCTGCCGCTTCATGCAGTGTTTGAATAAAGATCCCTCCGCCCTCCTTATTTATAGTGTATTGATGTCCTGTAAATGTCCAGTTAGCTATCAAATAACTGTAGCCTTACCGTCTAACAACCAACCTCTAACCTCTAAGCCCATCACCCCTCGCTCTTCACCTTTTCACCTTCGTTACATGATGCCTCCCTCAGTAGAAGAGGAAACTAGGTTGGAGAAATCAATTCACACCATCTAGAGTCTGTCTGAAACACCCGGAGATGTACTTGGCCATAAGATGGTACATTTATTTGATCTAAAACGGGAGCACATAGACACTTCACTCTGTGGTTAAATAAGGTGAGTGAAAGTAAAGGTGGGGGACTGATATTAAAGTGGAATCTGATTAGCGAAGAGAGGTGGTAGCGCAGCGTGAAATAGGCTGATCACAAAATGATTAACTAATATTCCTGTTTGACATTATTCTTGATCCTCGGTGTGAAACAGGAAAAGAGTTTTTAGCTATCTGCTCTCAGAAAGATGTTCGAATGAAATCCATTTTTAATGAAGTTACAGTTCAGTCTCCTCTGAAAAGCATGGTACAATATATTTAGGTTGTAGCTCATCTTAAGTGGATCAGGTTTACATTTAATTCTAGATTTGTTGCAGAGATGTCAAATATGCATCAGCTGGGTGCTGTTTGAACATAGTCATGAGATGTGTTAAACATTGACCCATATGTAAACAAAGATCTCGGGATGTGTGGGAGTTGGAGATGGTGGTGGTTTTGCTTAGACACCCACATGTTTAACTCCTTGTATTTTTCCTTCTTGCTGCCTGTCTACACTGTGCATGTGTTTACAAGTATGCAAGATTTTCCTGCAGTTTTTAAATAGATGTTTTTTATTCACTTATTCTGCTCCAAAGAGAGGTCAGATTCAGAGAAGCACTGGAGAAAAATTCCTTGATGTGGTTGGAGTTTGTCCAAATCAGTTGTTGGACAAAATGTTTGCACTGTACATTTCTGCAAACCATAGATATGTATATGTATTTGTATGTTGTTATGTAGCAGATACATTGAAACCTTATGTTTCTTTGCATTTCAGCAAAGCTGTGGTTATGTTTCTGCACAAAATCCAATTGGTTATGGTTAAGAAAAGATCACCAATTTTGGTGGCACAATCACAGCTGGAAAGGCAGCTATGACTCGCTGCCTTTTCAGCTGTGATTGAAAAATAGCCACAGTCAGTGGCACAAACGCAGCTGGAAACGCAGCAACAACTTGTCAAAAACACCCATGTTCAGCGGCACAATCGCAGCTGGAATTGCAGCAACGACTTACCTCAAACACCCACTTTCAGTGACCTATTGCAGCTAAAAAAACAGCCAGTGTTGGTCTCCAACAGTGGTCTGCAGCTTGGCAGGTGGCTTAGGTGTCACGCCATCCACCATCCAATCCACCTCAAGATTACTAAATCAGTTCATTTACATGTAATCTGAACTTTGTCACCTCAGAAACGTACATATGATACATAGAAAACACACAAATGTTACGTATCTGTGGTTTGCGGAAACGTAAATGCCAACATTTTTCTCTAGAACTCACCGATGGACCTTTTTTTTTTTTGCTTCGCTACTACTATTGTGCAGTATTAAACTCACCTGTATCCAACTTTCTGTCGTTCCAGAACGAGCCATCGCTAGACACGAGGTACGAGAGATTGAGCAGCGACACACGCAAGACGGCCTGAGGGAACGGGATTCATTGGCCTCGTCGCCATCAGAGGGCGAAGACGACCTTGTCATCATCTACAACCGCGTGCCCAAGACGGCCAGCACCTCCTTCACCAACATCGCCTACGACCTGTGCGGGAAGAACCACTACCATGTCCTGCACATCAACACCACCAAGAACAATCCGGTCATGTCCATACAGGACCAGGTCAGAGCTGCTCTCTTGATGTTCCTACTTTGTTGTCACTATGAGCATTTCATTCATTGTAATAATATTGATGATTTGGTTCAGGTGCGGTTTGTTAAGAATGTGACTGAGTGGAGGGAAATGAAGCCGGCTTTCTACCACGGACACGTCTCCTTCCTGGACTTCACCAAGTAAATGCATTTTCTTGTAATATAATGTCAACACTGTAAAAACAGTTTGTTCCCCCTGCTGTGGCTTTGTGCAGGTGACTCCACCTTGTGGTCAGCTGTTCACTTACACAGTGTATTGTAATGATCTGAATGTAGCACAAAGATTACTGATCCTCTGAGCTCAGTATGTTCCAACCAAAAAAGCACATTATTGAAGTCTTAAAGCAGCAAACTGTGTCTGTCTCAAGATTTAATCTCAATAGTTGGACTGCCTGTTGGGTGCCTCAACTCATTTACTGTCATTTCTCTCAGGTTTGGAGTGAAGAGGAAGCCCATCTACATAAATGTGATCCGTGACCCCATTGAAAGGCTGGTGTCGTACTATTACTTTCTGCGTTTCGGGGATGACTACAGGCCGGGCTTAAGGCGCAGGAAACAAGGAGACAAGAAGGTTAAAACACGTCAATAATCTCACTCTTATATTTAAAGGACAGCTTCACAGTAACCTCAGTCTGTCTAAGATATAGTCAGGTGCCCATATGAACACTGAACCAATAATTAAGCGATGTATTCAGAAGTTTATCTTAAGTTAATAGGAGGCTTCAACAGTCTGAGTTAGTGAAATCAAGTGGTATCTTCCAAGTATCATATGTAAGACATATTTAAATCCTTGCACTGACTCTGTGTTTCAGACGTTCGATGAATGTGTATCAGCCGGCGGCTCAGACTGTGCCCCTGAGAAGCTCTGGCTCCAGATTCCTTTTTTCTGTGGACACTACTCTGAATGCTGGTAAGTGTTCAAACACCTAACGTTGTACCCTGTTTAGACGAGACTGAGTCAGAATTATAATCTTAATGTTCTTGTGTATTTTTGTACTGATATTTTGAGATGACAGGAAGAAAGCTTGATTAAGCTCGTCTTTAGTCATGTTTTACTGTTGTTTCTCAGCGCTGGTGATGATCTATATTTTCTAACAGTCAACAAATCCCATACTAAAGACCAAAACCAATGATGGATTGAACCCTAACAAGTGTTGCCTGTGTAGCCAAAGCCTGATTAACATATCTCTCTGTGCCATAGAGCTCTGTGTTGTCCAAAAAGTAAAACATATCAGTAAGCCAAACCGATAGTGACATTCTCCTTCATTAGAATGTACATGGGCACAGAAGTTTATTGTAGTCAGTCCTGCATCCAACATTCTGGTGCATCAGTCACTCACTAGAGCACTCTTACCTGTAGCTATGTATAAACCTAAATTGTTTTGATGTGAGTTGCCGAGTGTTGGAGATATCAGCCGTAGAGATGTCTGCCTTCTCTTCAGTGTAACGGAACTAGATGGCACTCAGCTTGTGGTGTTTAAAGTGCCCAAAAACATGAAATTCTGAACAGCAATGTCTCTCTCCAGAAATCATGACCTGGTTACTCAAGGTTATGCACAGACCTTGTTGTGAGCAGCTTCATGTAGGAACTGTTTTCTTTCTACTGAACTATACCTGCCAGCAGAATCACTGGCAGAAGGAAGAGTGCATCTACTGCTAGCTCACCCAGCACCACTTAGCTGGGTAGCGTTACAGCTGAGCCGAGGAGGACGCTATTGTTTGCATCTTGTGCTGTCACGAGCACGAGCCTCTTGTCCATAGTAGATGCACGCTTCTGCCTGTAGGGTGATACCAGGCCTACAGGAAGTGTGTCGGGTTTTGAAGCTAATTTTTGTAGCAGCCAAACAGTAGAATTACATCTGTCAAGTGATACCACGTGGCCCAGAAAGATTTTTGCATGCTTCCTCCTGCCAATGATCTGGTTGGCGGGTGTAGTTAAATAAAAACAAAAATAATTCCAACATGAAACTGCTCACAACAAGGTCTGTGGATTATCGTAGGTAACTGGGTCATGATTTCTGGAAAGAGACATTGCTGTTGAGTTTTTCAAATGTATTTGTGACATGTAGTTCCAATATAATGAAAAGAAGACAGACATCTCTACGGCTGGTATCTCCAACACTCAGCTACTCACACCAAAGCAATCTAGGTCCACAGTTTTCCCCTGAGGATCAATAAAGTATTTCTGATTCTGATAAATAGCACTACAGTTAAGAGGGAAAATATGTGCTTTTGATTGTGGAGCAAACTGTCCCTTTAGGTATAAATGATAAGGCTAAAGGGGTTTATTACCACTGATAAGGCAGAGTGAGACAAACTCATTGTAAGTTTTGATCTTTTCAGTGGGATTTGTTGAAAATAACAAAACATAGAATATTGCCATCCTTATCCTTTTCTTATCCCCGGCAGCTCTGATAGTTCAGGAAGGCTGCTGTATCAGTTTTGTTTCATAATGCACCGCATTAAACCTCATAGTCCTTTTCTATCACTTCTGCTCCACTCATCGTCTCAAGGTCTCTGATAGCTCTCTCAGCCTTGATCCGTTCTTTCTACATGATGATCTGTATCAATCTCTCTGGCTCTGCCCTCACTTATCCCTCTTACCCTCCTTAATCTCTCCTTGACTCTGCCCTCCATCTTTTAACCATCTACCCTCCTGAAGCAGGGTACCGGCTGAGGGTCTGTAAGGCCGAGCTTACTGTGGTGCACTAGCAGCATGTTAAAGTAGTGGAAGGCACCTTGGAAACATTAAATAAATACTGAAGACAAAAAGGTGAATCGCTGCCAGTCCTCTAATGCTGTGTTTAAAGAGGCTTTGCCAAAAAGTTACTTTATAGGTTTAAACAATCCACTTCCTCCCTTATTATTTAATTTCCTGTACATGACAACCCCTGCCACCGACTTCATTTTTATTTCCAATCCTTCCTGCCTTTCTCATCCTCCCTGGACTCCATTCACATCTCACTCAATCTATTTCTCCTGTCACTGTCTTTGTTCCTCTCCGCTCACTCTCCTCCTCCCCCTCGTTTCTATCCTTTGCAGATGTTGTGATCGTTTTACATCCAGCAGAATCGCCGCTATTTCATCAGAATACAAATAAAACCCAACTGCATACAATGAATATGATCTCTGTGCAGGAACGTGGGCAGCCAGTGGGCTCTGGAGCAGGCGAAATACAACCTGGTGAATGAATACATGCTGGTCGGAGTAACAGAGGAGCTGGAGGACTTTGTCATGATGCTGGAGGCGGCGCTGCCACGCTTCTTCAAAGGAGCCACTGAGCTGTACAAAACAGGTGCCGTGTGTGCTAAATAGTCAGAACCCATTTGCTGTTCCCTTGCATATTTTTCTTTCCCTCACCAATATTGTAATATACCGAAAAACTGCTTAATGGCTCTCTCACGTTGCAATGCTAAAGTGTGCTGCGGTTGCATATTAGCAGCCTGAATTGCTCCTCTGAGAATTGAATTGTGATCAATATGCACTCATGCCTCTCGCTGATGTAGTTACAGATTAGTTACAACGAGTGCAGCCAGAATGAATAATGGAGAGCACAGAACAATTAAATCTGACAGTGATATAGATGTACTATGACTCAAATGTATGGTTCATCATTTTGAGCAGCAGAAACACCCAAGTACTCAAGCTAAGCAGGTATTTATTTAATGAATTTGAAGTCTGAGTCTCTGTCAGAATACATGTGGTGTCTTTCCTAACCCCAAACAAAAACTATATTGAAAAAAAAAAAGATCTCATTTTTTTGCTGACTCGTGTACATTTGGAAATACACTTACCTGCTTTCTTGCTGAGAGTTAAATGAGAAGATTGATACCACTCTCAGGTCTGTTAGCTTAGCTTAGCATAATTGGAAATAGGGGGGCGGGGGGGGTTAGCCTGGCTCTGTACAAAGGTAACAAAATCTGCCTATGAGCACTGATAAAGCTCACTAATTGCATTAGTTGCTGCTCCAGGCCAAAAATAGTCCAACAAATAATGCAATACTGTTGCCGATACTGCAGTTAATATGAGGAAAATTTACTGTTCAGGACTCCAGCTTAAGTCAGGGTGTCTAAAGGTCCTTTAAAAGTAAAATGTCTTAAATTCTATGTTACAACAATGAGGCCTTGAAAGTCATTAAATAGTCTTAAACGTGAATTTGTGAGGAAAAACAACATATTTTAATTTCTGATTGTGAAAATAAGCAAAGCCTTTCTATGTAAAAGTCCACATTTCTATTGTTACAAATCTTTTAACAACTATAATACTGTCATTTTACTAAATACTTGTACTTACCTGTTGGCAAAATGTAGACTAACTCAACTCACTCTAATGACCATATTCCTACATAACACTTACCTCTGCACAAGACCACATGTATACTACTTGCCTGCAATCCTTAGCTGCAGTACTTGAATAAATAAAACATGATTTGTCCAAAAATATGTCTTAAATTTGGTTTAAAGCTGTCTTGATCGGGTCTTAAAAAGCAATAAATTAAACAGACTGATACCTGTAGACACCCTGTAAGTTCCGACATTATTTTAAGTTACTTGTAATAACGTGCAATATAACTGGAGGTGCAGTGTTTCAGGGTTACAGGAGGCATGGTGCTAAGAATAAAGGGATGGTGTCCACTCAGGTTCTCTTTGGTTGCGCTCGACCTGACAGAGGTCCACTGCGAGGGTCAGGACAGAGGAATGTCGTATGCTGTAAAGCCCTCTGAGGCAAATTGTGATTTGTGATATTGGGCTTTATAAATAAAATTGATTGATTGACAGACCTTTTGATGGGTTCGACTCTGACCCACAGCCCTTTGCTGCATGTCATCCTCCATCGCTCTCCCACCTTTCCTGTTTTTCTTTAAATGTACAATCAATAAAACGGCAAAAACACCCCAAAAAAAAATAAAAAAGGAGATCTTTTCAGTAATTGCAGAATCGTAATTCTCTGTCTTTATGTTTCAAGTGAATTCCAACACAAGGCCAACTGTGGATGCCCTAATGAAACAAATCAGTAATCCCCACGTTCTATGGTAGTGCGTTGGCTATCGAGCCTTTTAGCAAGTGCAGACAAGACTTAACAGCACAAGTGTTTTACATGACTTGTCCTCTTTTTAACCTCCTTAACTGAGATGCCGAAGACAGAGCAGACTTGTCTTTTTTGGGAGGGGATTTAAAGATACAGGCACTAAAACCTAGTGTTTCAGACAGAGGGTGAAGGCGCTCCAGGCGCTCCAGCACAGACAGTATGAGGAGAATAAAGTGGGGGTTTTTTGTACGTTAAAGCATGTAAATGTTCTGGTAAAAACCCAAAATACAAGTATGAACCTGAAATGAGCATAATAGGTCGTCTTTAAACACAATAGATCTTGTGAGTCACTGAGTTTATGCGCCTGGATTTTTTAATCCTCCTCTCCTTTCATCACAGGGAAGAAATCCCACCTGAGGAAGACCAGCGAGAAGAAGCCGCCCACCAAGGAGTCGATCGCCAAGCTGCAGCAGTCGGCCATCTGGAAGATGGAGAACGAGTTCTACGAGTTTGCACTGGAGCAGTTCCAGTTTGTCAGGGCGCATGCTGTCAGAGAAAAGGACGGGGAGCTGTACCTGTTGGCACAAAACTTCTTCTATGAGAAAATCTACCCCAAAAACTAAAGAGGCACGTCTGTGGAAGGGATTGGAGAGGACGCTTTGTGCAGGCTCGTGTGTGCCCAGTCTGAGATGAGGAAGAGAGGGAAAGTGAGACTTATAGACGACAGGTGACTGTGTGGCTGCTTGGTACGTGTGATTAAGGACATAACGTGGAGCTGCAGAACAATCTGGTGGCAGCTCTGTTATACGCGTCTGTGCCAGCCAACTGGACAAGGAGCTCATGTTTCGTCAGCAGGTTGTGTTCCCAGCAGCGCCCGGGCCTCCACTCCCCTTCACTTCCACGTCAGATGTCGTCAGCGCAGAGGACTTCTGCTGGCACATGTACGGAGACGGCCTGTCCAACAGCCGGTCAGACCTCAACTCCCGATCCAGACAAAACATTTCATCGGCTCTGTACTGTTTGGTTGTGTTTGATTGTATTTTAACTCTTTACTATGGTTGTCTTTTGTATGTAAAGACGGTGGCATTTTCCATGGTGACATGACATCCCCATGCCTCACCACTACTACTAACTTAAAGAGATTTTAAGTGTACGAAACTGACTACTGTGCTGTATTATTGGACTCCAATGAGAACTTTTGAGGTTTTTATGAAATAAAAATCCTGTGACCATGGACTATTTCCTGGGACAAGCGCGTACGTTTTATACTGTACTTGATGTATTTCGTTGGATGTAAATATGCAGCTTTGCCCAGAGGCTTTTCCTCCATTATGAAGAAACACGAGTGTACGAACACTAAGGTGGAGATGCTGCTGCTGCTGCTGTAAATATTTACTACTTTTTCAGCCCAATTCATTCACAGATTTGCTACAGTATAAAATTAACCCATTTATACTGTTAACCATTTAAAGTTACAGTGTGCATTTTATCAGTTTGTACATTTCTTTCATCGCTTTTATTACTTTTTAGGCTGCATTTAATTTCTTTTAATCTTATCTTTTCATTGTAAAACCAGGTAAACATGGATGTCCACTAATATGTCTGGAATGTGCCAACATTTTTGGGAAGTGTGTTTATTTGCTTTCTTGCCAGGAGTGAAATCAGGAGATAACCACTGTAATATCGGTCCCTTAGATCACTGGTTCCCAACCTGGGGGTCCTGACCCCCACAGGGGGTCACAAGAGCTTTACGGGTGGGTCGTGAGGCCTTCTTGATTTTAAGCAGAGTATCAACATACAGTGGTTCTTGTGGTGCAGGAATGACGTTATGTACTTTACATAAAGTTACGTCATTAACGTAAAGTTACTGGGGTTAAGTTAGTCAAGTTTTTGTGGTTTTTGTGCCCTAAAAATGACATCATGTGCCCCAGCAATGATGTCATGTACCCCGCGAATTACGTTCGTACCTAACGTTTAGTTACGTCATTAGCGTAAAGTTACAAGGGTTAGGTATACTCGAGTTATTGTGGTTCAGTTTAAGAAAACAAACATGAAAACGCACCTTAAGATGACTCGCAGATAACTCAAATTATTCAAGGTTCTGAACACCTGTCTCCTGAGGAAAGTCCTGTGCCAAACTGCCTCCTTATGGAAACTGCTCTGGACCGCTTTACTCCCACCAGCGCATTGGTCACGTGATCACAGCTTTCCAAAATATGTGGTTTAGTCACAAATTACTGGCTCATGATTACATGGAATATGTATGAATTATTTTGCATTACTTCCTATAAAAGAATGTACATCCTGTTCCAAGGGGTGAAAGAAAATTCTTTCTATATGTATTTCATTTATTTCTGTAAAGAAAACTAAATAAAACTACTATCTTTAAGTTTAGATTAATATTCAAGCTTTAAACTTTACAGGGTAAGGGCACAGTGAAGGCCTGGGGTCATTTATAAACATTGCTGAAAGAGGTGTATGCCACTTCTTGCGGAAACATTATGATCTAAAAAACAGACTTGATGGGATAAAATTTTGACCCATGCTTACAAATATTTTGGTGACGGGAAAATGGCGATGCGTGATTGTGAGGTGGAATTCTGATAGTAGAAATTGTTGATTTTTTTTTGCCGCACGCCGTTTTAGGCTTTTGTCCGTACGTACATTTTTACCATGGATCCAAAGCAATGTTTAATAAATGAGAGCCCAGAACACAGAGCATTTATTGTCTGCTTAACAGCCTCATCCTGCATTAGAAAACTATGCCGTTAAAACAACGAAAGCGCTCAGAAAAGTGGAATTGGCGAATTATATAAAAAGTTCCTAACATATCAGTAACAATCATCTCTGATGTAACGGGAAATAATGCAGTTGTGTCTATTCATTCAGTTAATTGTAGAGTTTATCAGTTGTTCTGTACTGTTTCGATATTCATTGAATATCCATCAAATTTGTCATTTAGTCTGGGGTCATCAGTTTACTCGATGACAGAAAAGGAGTCCCTGAAAGAAAAGGTTGGGAACCACTGTCCTAGATATAAAGCTACAGCCATTAGCAGTTAGCTTAGCTTAGCATAAATAGTGTAAACGGGTAAACCGCTAGCCTGTCACTTTCCTATGCCCCCTCTTTACCACTGCAAACTTGTTTTTTCACATCAGTTTTTGTACATATTAAACTAACAAAATGTACCTAGTTAATTAGCAAGCCCTGTAGTCTTTATGCTAAGCTATGGTGGCTGCAGCATTACGTTAAATGAACTGATGACAGAGTGGCAAGAAGGCAAATTCCCCAAAATGTCTAACTGTTCCTTTAAACCTCTGCTGTTTTCTTTGCAGTTCTCCACATAAAAGACTGTAATAACTTTGCTAAATTGCTTGTGTAGATGTCATCTCTCGTTTTCTTGGAGGTTGAGTTTATTGCGGTTTTAATTGCCTTTTACTGGCCGATTAAAGTCTCTGTCTCCCCTTCATAAATTGCTAACTAACAGTTGGAAGAGTTTAACGTGACATAATGTTGCCCCCCCACCCTGTGCTAATCCACCTGGAGGAGCTGCACAGACTTTTTCTACTGGTGGTACTGCCACATCACAGCTCCTGAGGTATTCAGATACACAGATGAATAGGTACTCATTGTTATCTGAGGACATACTGTAGTTTGCCGCTCAGTTTTTGTGTGCCTTCTCTGCACCCGGCTCTCCTTGTGTTGCAGCTTTTGTCAGATGGAACATAAAGACAACATGGCTGTCATGGCTGTTTTCATCTTTTGATTGCCAAAAGAAATACACGGAACATTTTTTAAAAACTACCAGCGGTGCGTGTGTGTTCTTTGACTTGATGTAAATGTTTGTGCATCATCCTCATCGTCAGGTACAACAGAGCAGGGGAGTGGTAAAGACAGATAAAGCTGCTGCTGTGAAAATTAAAGCTGGATTATTTCAGGGCTGGAATCCTGCAGAGGGAGATAAAGAGCTGCCAGGTCTGCTGCTGCCTCTCACTGTGTGTTTATCCATTTTAACATCCTTTCCATCTCCTCCTAGAGTTTTTTTTTCTCAGTATTTGATATGGTGATTGCAGAGAGTTAAATATGCTGGCACTATTACAATTTATTCTTAAAGCACAGAGGGTTGTCATGCCAACCTGGATCTATATATTAAATATTCTCTCTGTGGAAGCCGCTATCTTGCTGCTGAAGAAAATAACACAAGAGCACTGGCAGAGGAATATGTTTGTGTGAGGTCACTAGAGGCCAGAGAAAGTTTGAATGACCCAGTGCTGCCGCTCAGTGTTACTCATCCCTGCTCTCAGATAATCCCTGGACAGTCATCAACTACTGGACTCATCCCCATTAATCTCAGATCATTTTCCAGTTACAGCTTCCTGGTTTTGGCCCTCTGACCCAGATAAACATGGAGGGTGTCTCCCCCCCTCCGTTGGAGCCTCAGTTAAAGCTGACCAAGAGCATTTTACATTAAGTTAAGGACTCAGCATTAAAGGGAGAGTTCACCCCAAAATCAAAAACACTTTCCTTTTTTTAATAATAATAATTAATTTAATAATCTAGATTGATAGAGTTCTCAATCTCAATTTGAGCCTGGTGGGTCCTGAAAAGTACAATGGGCTGGACCAGGTTTGTGCCAAAAATGTGTGCTGATTGGCCACGTCTGATAGGGCTTGGACCGGGAGAGCGGAAAAAAATCAAGGTGCTTTTTTTGGCAGGGAAATATGGTGTGGAGAGTCGGAGATCCACCGTACTGGTCCATTTTCTGCTGGAGACACGTGTAGCTTGTGCCGGCACACAGCCAGGTGTTTTTTGGGGGGGTTGGCTTGGTTGGGCTCAGACTCAGTGTGGTACTTGATGATCCCAGATGGGCCAGGTTCGGGCTTCATGTCACACAGGTCGGTTCAGTTATGGCTGTAATATTTTTTTTTTTTTTTTTAATATATTTTGGGGCATTTTAGCCTTTAATTGATAGGACAGTCAAGTGTGACGGAGGGAGAGAGAGAGGGAGTGACATGCAGCAAAGGGCCACAGGCTGGAGTTGAACCCAGGCCGCTGCAGCAACAGTGCCAACATATATATAATATAATAGAACTAGATGGCAGCTGACAAGGGACAAAAGTGACAGTAGTGCGGGACCACTGATCTAACCTATTTAAACGTTTGATTCGATGTCATGCCCTCTTGAACCCGGTTTGTTTACTTTCCTCACTTCTGTTTCTCTTCTCATGCACTGAGCTGAACTGCCAGTCAACTGCCTGTTGATTTTTTTAAATGTATATTTTGGCACTTTGAGCACCACAAGCTGAGTGTCATCTACTTCCATTATATTGGAGAGAAGGCAGACATCTCTTTGGCTGATATCTCCAACACTCAGCAACTCACACTTACAATCTTGACTGATTAATAGCACAACAGGTAAGAGGACATAATATGTATTTTTGATTTGGGGGTGAACTGTCCCTTTAACCTCTTTTGAGTCCTTTCATGAGGTTGTAACAGGAAAAATCAGAGGTGACTGCTGTAAAAAAAAAAGTGTATGTAAACACACCTTGCTGCAGCAGTTATTTTTTAACTGTTTAGTCTTTTCAAGATGATTTGTCCAATATGTGGCCACCGCTGTGTCATTTGTAATCAGGTTTTAAATGTTATGTCTGTGATATGCGGTGCTCCTGATTGTGTTGAAGTGTTGGATTTCATAAACCTCCAAAGTATTTTCCACAGCCCACTGAGATCAACCTTCTCCATATATAAAATCTGAGAAGAGTCTGATTCTTTCACACTGTATAAAACCAGTAAAAGACTGTGGACCTTTTCCATTTGTGTGGGAATGTTAGGATTTTAAATAGACCGAGTCAAATTCATCTAGTGGCCCACCACTCAACTTGTTTTGCTTCTGTTCCCTCACATGCATGTCTCAGCTTCACTTTGCAGAACGATGCATGTGCAGAGTTTGACACACAAGGCTGTTTTCACACTCATGTGCCGGAGGGGCTTAAGTTCAACACGTGCACCGAAGAGCATGATTTTGTGACCTCATAATTAGCTCGGAGCCGGTCGTGGTCTAAAATGCAACTTACACAAATTTGATGTGGAAACACAGAGAAAGGCCTTTTCAGTGAAGTATATACACTGCTCAAACCCATGTCGCCCGTCAACCCACTGAGGGCTGGATTCAAAGTCACACCGAAAATCAAAGTAAAAAATTATAATCACAAGCTGAACCAACTTGCATGAATTTTATCACTGCAACTCATAATGTGACTTAGTGGTGTGTATTGCCCGTGGGTGCCTGTATGCACTCCCCACAACCTCTGGGCATGCTCCTGATGAGTCAGTGGATGGTGTCCTGGGGGATCTCCTCCCATCATCAGGGCATCAGTGAGCTCCTGGACTGTCTGTGGTGGTACTTTGCAGCATTGGATGCACAGATACATAATGTCCCATAGGTGCTCAATTGGATTTAGGTCAGGGGAACGAGAGGGCTAGTCAATGGCATCAATGCCTTTGTCATCCAGGAAGTGCCTACACAGTCTGGCCACTTGAGGCCGGGCATTGTTCTGCACCAGGAGGAACCCAGGGCCCGCTGCACCAGCATAAGGTCTGACAATTGCTCTGAGGATTTCATCCCAGTGCCTAACAGCAGTCAGGGTACGGTCTGTTTGACCCTCCAAAAATATGCCTCCCCAGTCCATCTAGGACCCACAGCCAATCCTGTCACGCTGGATGATGTCACAGGCAGCAGAACGTTCCCCATGGCGTCTCCAGACTCTTTCACACCTGTCACATGTGCTCAGTGTGACCTACTCTCATCTGTGGAGAGAACAGGGCACCAATGCGGACCTGCCAATTCAGATGTTCCTGGTGAATGCCAATCGAGCTGCATGGTGCTGGGCTGAGTCCCACAAGAGAATGTCAGGCCCTCATGCCACCCTCATGGAGTCTGTTTCTGACAGTGTGGTCACAAACATGCACACCCGTAGCCTGTTGGAGGTCATTTTGTAGGGCTCTGGCAGTGCTCCTCCTGTTCCTAGTGTATATCATGATAAAGTATGATCCAAATGTGCAGTGGCAACATGTGACTGAAATTCCTCATCAGGTCACAGATATTTGTTTAACACTGGATTTAAAACAGGCATTAGGATTGCTTTTTACAACCTCATGGCAGAAGCACCTAATACCTGCCTGCCCAGTGAAACTTAGTCATCATCCCATTAATCAGAGCACTAATCATCATGTTTATTATGGGTAATAATAACACGCCCACAGATCAGTATAGTGTCCTTTCAACTGTGAACACAGAGCTGGAGTAACAGCTGGAGAGAGATGGAACAACACTATGTTTCTGATAAAGGCAGATATTAATTAACCCGAGCACAAAAACAGCATTATCCCCAGTCCTTCCTCCCACACTGCACTCATTAACTGTAGGCAATGGGCACTGCTGATATTGATCTATTACATAGCAAGACAAAACCATCATGTCCCGTCCTCAGTCAACCTCTGGAGAGTGTCACCGTGGACGGATTTTAACCGGAGCCCATATTTCATAAGTCAACCCAACAAGGCCTCTGCTGTTTTTATGATGTGGACAATACTCAGTTTATGAGAGAGGATCCAGCGTTGTTGTCCACACCAATAAATATCTGAGGCACGGCGCCGCAAGCACAGAGAGTGCCCAGTCTCTGAGACATATGGCTTGTGATGACTGTGTCCCTGAGGGTTATGTAATGCAGCAGTAAGTCTTCTCACTGAGGTGTGATATGTCATGTACCGGCCCCAGTGGAGAGGACTTCAGTGTTTGTCCTCCTGTGGTTTCTTCATAGCAGCTCCTCCTCATCCATCAGGCCTGGCAAGTCAAAAGTAAACTGTGACTCTCACAGTATTTTAATGTAGAGGCTTTTGTTTGCACTGCAGCTCCGCTCGTCAGACAGTTTGGTCAGCTTCTGCTTGATCCTTTTGATTTTAATTATAGTTTGATCATCAATATTAAACAGGTGACTGTCTTCTGAGGTGCAGTCCTCTGTAAAGTATACTCTTACGCTTAGGTAGTTGTATTTTGAGTACTGTACTTCTCTTCTATGCTACTTTATGTTTCTACTCCACTACATTTCATAGGGAAATATAGTAGTTTTTACCTCACTATAGCTCTGACAGTTATCATTGGTTGTTACTTTACAAATTAAGAATTTACATAATTAGAAAATATGATGCATTATTAAAGAAGAACCCCTTTGCTAGCGACACATGCTGCCTTTGTGTTGAACCATTATAAAGACTAATAAAATTATAAAATATTAATAAATATATAGCATTTTGGAAGGGGCCGTTCTGAGTACTTTTGAGTATATTTATTTTATATTTATTAGTAAATCTGAGTGCTACTCCCTCCATCACTGCTGGAGCCACTCAGCATAATAAGTACTTTTACTTTTGATCCTGTACTGCTAAGGTATCTTAGATATTTTATTGAGCCATGTAAGATTATACATACAGTATGTTGTTGTGTCAATGCTCATTTCCATTTAAACAAAATAATTATTTGTAGTTATATTCATGTATACTGACAGATATAAAACAAATGATATATATAGGATTGTATTTTGAGATTGAAACAGTATAGAAAAGCTAATTTTAAAGATTTTTTCCCCCCAAAATAAAACAAATAAGTAAATATATTAAATTGAATTGGCAAATGTGGGTGATTCTGTGGGTCCATTTTTTTCTGTAAACTTTCACAAGATCTAACATAGAAAAATGTATTGATTCAATATTTTTGAAAATATAACAGTGGTACAGTGGTATTGACTTTTTCATTACCATATGCATTTTGCATCAAAATGATTTAAAAAAAAATCACTGTTGTGGATATGACATTTTGTCACATTTAATGAAAAAAAAACAACCCAGATAGCCTATGTTAGCTTGTTAATGTCCATTTTAGTATTAGCATTAAATATGCACAAAATACACAATATAAAATGTTTACACACATACATTCAAAGGAAATATAAGCTGTTTGGAAATAACAACAAAAAACACATGCTCTTGGTAAAACAAAAAAATTACCTTTTCTTTTTGTTAAGTCTCCTGTCACATGACTGTGGCTGTGGTCACTTCGGAAAAACCTCCCTCAATTTACAATTTATACAGTATGGTGGAGTAACAGTGACCCCAAGGGACAGTATTATATTATATTATATTATATTGTGTTTTTTTTTTTTAATTAATTATTTACTATTTATTATTACTTACTATTTTTCTGATTTGATTTTAATTATTCTATTTATCTACCTTTCTTTCTCCCTCTCACTTTAACCCAGCTTACTTTGATGGTTTACTTACAGCTAGACTATGTACACACAAGAGGAATAACACTTGTAACTCTCTATTGTTATTATCTATCCTAAATGTATGCTTAAATTATATATTTTGTTTTACTGCATTATTATCATTATTAATAATAATATTTTTTATTTACTTGTTTTTTGAGATTTTAATTTAAATAATATATATATATTCATATACAATGCCATATGTTATAACTGGGGGTCTTTTATGTCTGTGTAAATATTTTTTTAACATTTAAAATTAATAAATAAACATAGCCTTACAGAAAGTGGCATGTAAAGAAAATACTCAAGTAAAGTACCTTTATTTTCTTTATATCGATAAACATACCTAGTTACTGGCTGTTCAGCTGTGCACCCTAGTTATTAAAATGATGTTAGGACTTTTATAGAGGTACTGGTACTTTTACTAGAGGATCTCAATACTTATTCCACCACTGGAAGAAGTTAGTATCTCTAACAAAGGGTTTCCTTTGTCTGCAGATGAATTTTAGCCACAGTGTGAATCACTCTGACATGTTTTTCCATCTCAGTGTTTGGTGTTTACTCCAGGATGATTTCAGGTTATTACCATGAGGTGAGGCCAACCTATATGAACTTTGGGATCACGTGTGTGGTGCTAACTGTCCGGGCAGAGAGCAGCAGCAGCCTCTGTAACAGCAGCAGCAGCAGCAGGCAGCAGTGCAGCTCCTCTGGGCGGACGCTTCAACTCTAACCACCGCCTCTTTCTCCAACTGCACTGGGACAGATTTATGCTCCAGCTTTTCTCATTTATGAGCTCCAGTCCACCCTCCGGGACCCCACTAGGACGGTGTGACCGCGTCAATGAAGCGTGAAGACGGCATGGGAAGCCCCGTGTACCCGAGATGACCGACGGTTTGGTCCGAATAATCGCTTCTTTTTGTCGCCAGAGAGGGAAACTTAAAACAAGGCTTGTTTTTGGAGTTCCACCTCCCCTCCTCTCTCCCCGTAGGATTTGATTCAAAGGCGAAAACCAAGATGGCCGCCGATTCCGTGCAGGTAGGAAAAGTTGACAACTGTTGCGAAAAGTGCGCAAACTTTGCTCTACGTGTTCAACTTTAAGCTAGCTAACAGTTTTATTTCATTAAAGTTGAATCGCTGTGAGTCGGTGCTGTTAAATTAAAGTTAAGGGCCTCTGTTAGACCCCAAAGGGTTGTGTGGGAATTATCCATGGATTGAGGCCTGGGAAACAATTATCCAAAGTTACTTTTCCTGAAATATCCAAGTTTATAACCGGTGGTTTGGTGCGGAAGCTGCTGTGTTCATTAACGTAACGGTTATTTTTTGATAAAAACCTTTGTTAATGTCGCTGTTATTTAAGACAAATAAAGGTTGTTGAACGTGAACTAACAGCTTTGTAGCCTAACGTTAACCTGCGTTACTTTTGGGAAATAAACAGTGTCCTGCATGCACTCATACACCGGTAACCACATGTTTTCCATGTTTAATATCCTTATTCGTGATATAAATACAGTTACAATGGCTCCAACTTTTATATAAAGTAACGTAAAGTGATGGTGACTGCTTTACGTTAAGTTTGTTGAACACAGACCGGATAAACTTAAAACTCTAGCTGTGTAAAATAAACCAGAAAATGTCTATTATAACACACAAGTGCACTTTTTTTTTTATTAAAACAAAGCATGAAAGTGTTACAGTCATGTCGCATTATTCCCAATGAACAGTCATGACTCACTGATTAATGTGGTTTCACTTGAGTGACGTAAGACTTCAAATAAGTCTTTCTCACAAAAACATTGTCCAGCAGCTACAGCTCATCCACAACTTTATCTTGTCACGTTTGAAGTGCAGTCAAGCTGTGTAGTGTTACAGCAAAGACCTGTCTGATTACTCATACACTATTACTCATCTTTACTGGGAGTACTGGAGGGAAAATGGGAACCACAGTTAAGTGTATGCAAGAAGTTTTAGTTTAAATGTTTCTTATTATTAATTTTATTTACCAGGGCTGGTGCAGACTGAGGCAACAGGTGGTGGTGACCTGCTGTCATGTCAGTGATGCTGTTGCTGGACTGGTTTAATCACTGCCGAGGTGCACCTGAGCAAAGCACCAAACCCCCCAACCGCTCGGAGTGCCTGTCATGGGCAACCCACTCTGACATCTTTCCACTTAGTGCATGTATAGGTGCAGTTTGTGCATGTGTGTGTTCGGACCTGTGTGTAATTGACAAACAGAGTGAAAAATTGAATTTCCCCTCGGGGATTAATAAAGTATATAAAATTAAAAAAATAAAATAAAATAGAAAGTTAACCTAAGGCGTGAGGATATATATCTACATTGCAATATGAGACTAGGTATCGTCTTAGATTTTGGATATCTTCCTGTCATAACCAGGATTGGGAATTATTTTTTCATCCACCTGCCACTGTGGTTGGTGGATTCCAAAATCTACCAGTCACTCAATAGATTACCATTGGGGTTTTTTTCAGTTTGTAAGTGATGCAAATCTAGCAGCCAGTTGCATTTTTATCGGCATTTGGCAGGTGGCTGGTGCTTATTTCCATCCCTGACTGTAGGGATGCATGATAATATCAGTCAGTCATTGGAATTGGCCAACATGCTGATAGTATCAGCTTTAAAGTGAACTATTAGAAGCACAATGAACTGTTACAATCACATTTTATTTCACGTCTTCATCTGCTGATGGGCCATCACTAAGAGCATGCATAATGTGATGGTAATTCACCATATCATACATGGATATCTTACGGGTATAATTCACTAAAATTGGGTGGGGAAAAAGTGGAGTTGTTTAATATCGTGCATCCCTACCTGGTTGTAGGCCTAATTGGCCTTTTCCTGGTTTTAAAGGTTGCATTACAATAAAGTGATGCATTCTGAATTAACCATTTCTAGTTATATTATTTACCTTTACCCACTTAGACATTATATCCACATTACTCGGGTTTATTTATTAAAATCTCACTGTGTAAACATAAATATGGAAAAGCACCAGTGGTCATCGCTACAGTATTGTCGCAATATTGAGGTCAAAATTATGACGTTTGATTTTCTCCGTATGGCCTAGCCCTACGTTTATTTTAGTCACTCATCACATGTGTTTTTTTTTTTGTTTGGTTTTTTTCAGTTGCTTTATCGGTAACATGCACAGATGACTCAACCTGATAGGGTTTATAAAATTTGAATTGGCACAGTAATCCTGTTTGAAATAGTCTGAAAACAATAAGAGCCATTTCATAGTTTCTGCATCCACACCTGTGTGAGGGAGCAGGTGGGGGCGAGGGTCATCATCCAGCCATGTCCACAAGTGTTTGCATGGACTCTATGTGGATGTCTGCATGTAGCCAATTTTTTGTAAGCACACAGAAAGCCCATGCTCCAATCTCTTATCCATTCCAAAAGACTGCAGGCAAGCCAGCTGCAGCTGCTGCATGGTGAAGTTGGTTTTAAGTTGGATATTTGGCAGACATTAATTCCCGACCCAGCAGTGCTTACCTAGTTTCAGTTTCACCTGATGTTTGCAGTAGGAGAATGGTAAAATCACCTATTGGGCCTATCGTTTACTGCTGGGAGGGGGTGCGAAAATATGTCCAAGCCGTCGGAGCCATAAGATGGTTGCAGCAACAGTTGTAGCCTGTTTCTTTTTTAGCAAGACATCTATGCATTAACTTTTGGGCTGCACAATTAGTCGAAATATTATTAAAATTGCACTATGGCCAAGTGCAATATCCAATTCGCAGGAGCTGAAATATTTTTATGAAATGTAAAATGTGTCGCAACGTACCGTTATAAATGAAGCATCGTGATGCTATAGAGACGCCCTGGCCAGCATATCATATTATATCATATAGCTAAAAAGACATCATCATTTTTGTTTTATTTACTTTTTTTTGTCATAAGATGCAAACATTTCCGTATTCACTAAAATCGCAACATGTATTGCAACTTCAGTATCTCTCAAATTAATCGCAATATGATTATTTTTTTTTTTTCATACCATGCATGCAGCCTAAATTAAGTCGTCTTGTATTTCAGATTCAATTACATTATTTGTAAGGATTACACTGTAATTAAACTAATCATTATGCCAGGGCTAGGTGCTGTAAAATGAAAATATGTTATCCTCAGGGCTGGCTGATTAAAAGTTGGCATCACATTAGTAGACTAGTATTACTCTTAGCATTTATAGTATGAACTAACGTGCAGTGCGTATCCCCAGATGGGCTTTTGTTTAAAGTGAAAAATAGAAATAAAATGTTTGTACAATGAACATCCATCCATTTGGACTAGATAGAAGTGGAAAGTTAATCTGACCTGGCATGCTCAATACTTATACTAGATAATTGTAGAAAAATCTGACTGTGTTTGGACTGTAAGGATTATGTTTGTTGCCAGTATGATGAATAACAGAGCACAAGCCCAGCCCTGTGCATCAGCATCTTGCATATAAGGACTTAAAAAGCGTCATCTGGAAGTCATACACTCCCTATTAAAAGATGCATCTATGTTTAGCTGCGTTCAACTAAGCCAGCTAAACTTTAACATATATCGCCCTGGTGTTTTATATGGAGTGGAACCAGATCAACTCAGCCGAGCAACAGGTGCGCCAGTGCACTTTACCGTTTGTTCTCCTATGTGACATTACAGCGTCAGTGTTCTGGACACAATAAATCTACTGTCTGTCCTGCTTAGAAATGACCATTAACACTGACCTGAAGTGCGTGACATTACCTACAGTGCGACTTGACACGGGATATGTCTAAGGCTCGTGTGAAGGCTGCATTTGTAGGATCTGCGTTTATTAGCCTGTGTTGCTATTTCTGGTCGCAGCAGAGCACCAGGCTGTGGCCAGGGCTCTGCAGCCAGCTGTGGGGGTAAGACAGCCGGGTGTCAGGTTGTAGGTTGAGATAGGCCTCTCGCAGAAATGGCAAGGGCTTGGCTTTTTAAGCATGAGCCTGGATAGTGGCCTCAACTTTTCCATTGTCCTATTGTGTGAATGGAGCTCTTGTTTTTGGACTTGGAGCTTTCAGGCTTAAAGAGCAAGTTAACCTGCTTACACTTGAGGCTCAGACCTAATGTTTGCTTTTACCTCACAGTTTCCTTTCATGTCTTAGGCACTAAAAGAGCTCTTTAACAAGTTCAACATGTGAAGGTAACTGCTGCCTTACCTTGGTGAGAATATTATCAACAGTTTTTTTTAATACAGTTCCTATCTATGGCTATTCATTTATTGTTTTTATTTTGTGGGGATGAACAGTTTCTGTTTTAGTCATCTAATAAATTAAGCAGCTATCCATTTTTGTAATGTTGAACAAAACATGTGGCTAAAAGGCTTTAGATAAAGTCTTTTCATCTGTGTTGAGCCTTGAACATTTCACAGAGCAGCCAGCAGAGCCACACTGACAAGAACAAGTTCCCTCCATCCATCACAAACTGTGTGCATTGTGCTATGAGTGGAAACATTTGCTTACAATTCCTGCTTCACTCGTCTTTGAACCTAATAAGTCTCGAGCTCTCGGTGTGGCGTCATACCCCTGACAAGGCAATACATTTCAGCAGCAAGGAATGATAAGGGCTTTACAGGTAAAAGAGCAACTCAAGGAAGTATTGCAGTTGACAAGAAACAAGAGGTGAAACTAATTCTGCAAATGAGCTCCTGCTCTCTTTCTTTGGATATAGTTGCTCTGTTTGATCTCAAATTAAAACGCAGACCTTGTGGATCTACTAGCTGATTTATTTCCACCTTATCTGATCGGCCTTTCATGGATTTCCTTGCATTGTTGCGCAGTAAAATAGGCCCTTTAGGGTGTCCTCATGCTGTCCTCATACTGCGTTGGGCAAACACAGCTACAGTACAAACAAGTTTTGCAGCGCAGTGAGCTGAAGAAGAGAGCTGCTTTTCCCCCCGCACACTGTTCTTCCACTTCCAGGAGTTGTGACCTCCATTTTACCTATGAGTCATCAAGAAGCCTCTGGTCCAGGATATGTGCAAACTATACCTTCCTTTTAAAGTGAGCACCTATAGAGGAGACGGGGGTTTTACAAGAGCTAGGCGAGAGTATGATTGAGCACATGGAAATACCTTATTGTACCAAACAGGATTTTTCCCCTTACTTTAATCTATCAGTCAGGAGTAGAGTAGCATTTAGCTCAGGTAACTGTTTAGCTAAAGCACCCAAATCCTGGAGTTAGGAGATGACGGCCTAAATAAAAGCTACTAAATATGATGGCCTTTGCGGTGTAAAATACCGCCTTTCCTCTTGAAGAGAAGGTGGATGTGGACTTTGTTTGGGACAAGATGGCCAACCGCCAAAATAAAACATTGTGGAAAACCCTAGCCGAGCACTACCAGACCAATGCCCAAATGGGAGTTATGAGGCTTGCACACTACTGTACAGTAACTTGCCACCTCCAGTCACTTTGATGAGAAGAAGGCAGCAGAGGGGAAGCGGGTTCAAACATGGCAGTAGGGGTATGAAGCGGTTGCCGCCACTGGATTTTGCTCTGCAAGGCAAAGTTCATTGTGTTGGAGCCTGGCTTAAATCGCCTTGGTTTGGATGGAGGAGCTGATAATGTTGGTGTCTGAATACTGTGAGCTGTACAACACAGCACTAGCAACTTATAAGACAGTGTTTCAAAATACATTCTCTATTTGTTGGTAGCTGATGGTAGAGGGGTGCTTTGAAAAACACTTTGCATTTTGGGTAAAAGTCCTCGCAGGTAGACGATACCACGCGGCAGTGTGAAAGCAGCTTTAGTCTGAAACCTCTCAGTTCACTTTCGATTTCCAAGAGGCCTTAGCAACAGCCGTAGATCAAAATGCCTCTGGTAGCAATTGGATAGACCTACGTGTGACACAGCGCTGAGCGACACATGGAGGTAACAAGACTAGTGAGCAGAGGTGAGCTGTGATGGTAAGCATCAATATGTCTGTGAACAAGAGTTGCCAGAATCAGAAATTGACAATAGTACTTAAACAGAGAGTTCCACAGCAGCTGCCGCCATCTTGTTAATGCCTCAATGTTGCTCCTCCTTACAAAGCATGGTTTGTGCTCACTGTAGGGTCCCTGGAGTGAAGCTGCGCAAGCTAAGAATGAAGTCATCATGTATTTCGCACAAATGCTCTGCAAGTTGTCAGTAATCAAATCACACAGGCCCCATATTAGATAAATGGTTGTGATTAGCCCACTCTAGACGATGTAGGGGGACCAGCAAATAAAACATGAACTAGCAGATTAGTCTGGTTCCTCGGCTTGGGAAACACTGCATTTTGTATGAAACTGTAGCATGGATAAACTGGTGAGTGCGCAG
Source organism: Epinephelus awoara (assembly GCA_035609425.1). NCBI lineage: Eukaryota > Metazoa > Chordata > Actinopteri > Perciformes > Serranidae > Epinephelus > Epinephelus awoara. Next base: position 15,026,779 of record CM069306.1, on the reverse strand, counting down.
CATTCTGCCAAGGAAAATGCCTTATTTTGTAACGTCAGTCAACGCAGAAAATAATATGTGTATCTGCCCCATGATTTGGATCCACTCCAAATTTGAATTTGTCCTACCTTGGTCCATGCTACACCCCTCCACCAAGTTTCACAAAAATAGGCCCCGTAGTTTTTGTGTAATCCTGCTGACAAACAAACTGAACTGAAAACATAGCGTCAAGATAATACAGCCTACGTGGTACTTAAGTGTCTTGTGCCTTCCAGTGATAACCTTGCGGAGTTAATTCCTAATCAGCTGCCGTGTTTTAAACCCTCTGTCAGTTGTTGGGGTGTCGCTTCACAACTTTCTTGCTTTGCAGGGGGGAAGGCCACAATGGACAGCCAGTGTTATGTTTTTAACTTGGGTTAATTTTAGCCACAGTTCTCCATGGAGTGAGATTAGGTCCCATTCTGGGCTGCTCTGACCTCACAGAGTTAGAAGCTAAGAGGGATTTGGCTGTCGCTGCTCAGACGGTTTATCTTCCCTGTTGATGTCAATGGTCTGTGTGAGAAGGAGAGAGCTGGAGAAAATCGGATACCAGCGGAGTGAATGAGTGTGTCTTTGGACGGAGCCTCTGCCAGCTATCGTGTAGCCTAACCTTTGTGGCGGAGGATATCATTTCTCCTAACAGAACTTCAGTACTTCATGTAATGATTGTTAGTGCTGCTCAGCAGAACATGCGAGGACGGGTTGGTTCAATTGATATAGAGATGGAGTTGGCTGAAACCGACGAAGTTCAGGTAAAAGATTCATGAAGACTTGATGTTTTGTCTTGTTGACTTGATCCATCCTTTTACATCGTCTCCTCAGGCAGTTGTGATTTTAACAGTGGCACACTAAATTTAAGCAAATTGCATTTACGCCTAAATGTTACTCAGTGTTTGGTTTGACTGCTTCCTTTTATAGTAAAGTTATGATGAGTGCAACAAGACTTGGATCTCATGGTTGTCACAGAGTGGTGATGTGCTGTTTTTCACATCTCATTATGCCCCTATTTTATGGTGCAAGCTAATTTGTTCACATTTAAACTCTGGCATGGTTTCACTTTCTCTGAGAGCAGCAAGTTGTGGTTCACCTTTACAATTTACGTGTTGTTTCTGTTATCTGGAGTCGCACTCAGTTTGACTTGTGTGTGTGTGCACTTTACACTGATGACTTTTTCCAAACACCAAAGGTCACAGATGTGCGTATGCATAGCTGATTGTGCAATGTTTTGCACCAAAGTGATGACAGGCTTTCGGTTTGTATTTGTCCTGGTTGAGCCATGATGACTCATAGATTGAAGAGCTGTGGTTTCATAGTTGTGAGCATGTAACACAATTAAAACATTAGATCGTCCAACAACACATTTAAAACTGGAAGATATTTTCGGGCCAAAGAATTAATAAGCTGTCTAATAAAAAGGAATAAACTCATGAGGGCTCAACTAGCAATAACTTTCATTGTTGATTAATCTATTATTTTCTCAATTAATTGATTAGTTCTGTCTATGAAAAGCAAGAAAAAGGTGGAAAATGTCGATGAGTGTTTCCACAAAGCCCAAGATGACGTCCTCAAATATCTTGTTTTGTCCACAACCCAAAGGTACTCAGTTTATTGTCATAGAGGAGGAAAGGAATGGAAAATATCCACATTTAAGAAGCTGGAATCAGAAAATAGGACTTTTTTTTCTTTAAAAATTACTTAAACTGATTCCTTATTCGATTAGTTGGCGATTCATTTAATAATCGACTACTAATCTATTAATCGATTGTTGTAGCTCTAAAACTGATTATTCACAGTCCGTTCATAATCCCAGATGTATTCTTTGATCAACTACTGTAACGTAACCGGTGCACCACTGTGTTCATGATGAATTTAAGAGCTGAAGCCATTCAGGAAGTGACTGCTAATCCCTCCTTAGTTAAGGTGACGGCTTTAAGGATACAGGTAAATGGTGACTGACAGAGGCAGTGAAAACACCACATACAGAGAGGCTAGCTCAAGTTCAAAACACACCACGACACTGCGTTGACCTCGCCGTACTCAGGTTGACCTTCCTGTGTTGAATCTCATGTTTGGTCAGAAGATATATTCAGTGCATTTAAGTCACGATAACTTCATTCATTTGACATACACTCATTGTAGAACTGTAAATATGGAAATTATTATATATCGTCACCTGATGCTCAAGATCAGATCACATGTATTTCACTTAGATTGGTGGTTCAATGAGAAACTCAGTGACTGCCTGCATGAAACTGTGTCTGGAGCTCCTCTGTTTTTATTGCTTCCCTACTGCTTTCTGGGGATGTATGCAATTATTCGACAAGTTGATTAAACATGGCTGCGCTTGCTAGCTGGCACTAGAAATACTAGCCGGTTCAACTTATTATTAAAAATGAATATTTTATGTGATTGCGTTCACCCAATGAAAATGCTGCTGCGGTGTTTTTTTTCCTGCAGTTTCCTAAAGATTTATTTCCCGAAGAATGTTGTTTTTAATAAACGTTATTTGTTAGCTTTTATTTAATGAGTTGTTTTGTTTTGCAAGATAATGTGTAATATTCATAATGCATGGTGCAAAGTGCCACACATTTCAGCAGCATTTAAAATGATTTCAAATGGCCCTTATATGCAGTGCTCAATTTTGACTGCTTTCTAAATGTTTTCTTATTTTAGACTAGTCAACTGGAGTTTAATCTTCCATTTAAACGTCCAAAAAACAAGTCGTTAGAAACATCCCTACTGCTTTGATGTGCTGCCACTCACAACAAAATGGAAATGCATTTGTTTTATGGGGCAATAACTTCAGCTGTTTTAAAACAAACAGCAAGTCGGTGCTGCTTTCTGTTTATATTGATAAGTCCTGTTAGTTAAACGCTGCTCAAATACCGCCAATCTACTTGTTGACCGAGTCACTGACCTCTGCTTGTCCTCTCCTCCTTTTTCTCTATTATCCTATTTTCCTCTTCCTTTTTCTCCTCCCTCGCTGACCTCCTCTAAATTACATTCCACATCTTCATCTCCTCTCCTCATCCTCCTCCTCCTCCTCCTCCTCCTCCTCCTCCTCTGCTGTCCTCCTTCAGGGGGATGCCAGGGGCCAGCAGGTGGCGGAGCGACTAGGTCTTGGACACAACCTGGACCTGTCTGACACCATGGTTCAGCAGAAGCTGGATGAGATCAAGGAGCAGATCCGCCGCGAGATCCGCAAGGAGCTGAAGATCAAAGCAGGCGCTGAGAACCTGCGAAAGGTAAAATTACTGAATATGTTTTTGTCTTTCTCTCAACGGCCTACTTTGCCAATTTAAAGGGACAGTTCACCAGAAATCAATAATACGTATTTTGCATTTGTGCATCTACTCGTGGACAAGAGGCTCATGCTTGTGACAGCGCGAGAGATGTAAACGTTAATGGCATCCTCCTTGATGGAGCTGTAACATTAGCTAGTGCTGAAGCTTCGAATTTTTTTTCACAATTGAATCCTGTGCCATCGAACGAAGCTTCGAAGCTTCGAATTATTTGGGTCAGCCCTACCTTGAATGGTAGCCTTGGTCACCAATGTATGAATGTGTGTGTATGAATGTGACAAGTAGTGTCAAAGTGCTTTTAGTGGTTGAAAGACTAAAAGGCACCATTCAAGTGCAAGTCCATTTACTATTTACATTGATGTTAATTTCTTAAACAAGTCAAGTTCTATTATATTTGAGAGAAGGCATCTCTACAGCCGTTATCTCCAACTCTTGGCAACTCACACCACAACTATCTAGACTGATAATAAAACTACAAGTATGAAGAAAAATAATTATTTTTAATTGTAGGGTGAACTGTCCCTTCAATATTCACTTCTATGAAGTTGAAAGAGACATATCAAAGGTCAAAAAGGCCAAAATCGAAGACATTTTCTTTCCTCGTAAATCTTTGCTGTTGGATACATTATAAAACCTCCTCGTGTCTCTCTCCTCAGGTCACCACAGACAAGAAGAGCCTGGCCTTTGTTGACAACATGCTGAAAAAATCAAACAAGAAGGTTGAGGAGCTTCACCAGGAGCTGCAGGAGCTCAACGCCCATATCGTGGTCAAAGACCCTGAAGAACTGCTAGGTAACAACAGACACACCACAGCAAAGTCGCCCTAGAGGATTTAGTAAACATTAACCAAGTAGTAAAGACAGTTGACACAAGCTAATGCTCATTGTTGTCGTTGTATGCTTTTACATCAGCTCCATATTCCTTTAATATAAACATATGATTGCTGGGGTTAGTTATATGTTGTTCAAATTAAAGCTTAAATTATTTTTGCATTTTTATTTTATATTTTCAGTCAAAACAAGTGGGTTGATACACTTTATTTAATTGACAGTTGTAGTCCAGATGTCATGGTTGGAGAGTTTACCTGCAGATATTTCTGTGGGTCGTGCCTAGATAGTAACCCTAGATATGCAAAACTCCTGCAAGCCACTTTGAAATATTCTCGTCTCTCTGTTTTATGGTGTGACCGCACGGATGGTGTGTGGTTTTCCTGATGCTGGTGCCAAAATGATACTTTATAAACAATACCTGTGCCAAGACGATACCTGAAGCGATACTTCAAGTAAAATAAAGTACAATCAACAACTTGAATTTAAATGAAAAGGCAAATTTGAACTTGAATTTGAACAGTATATTAACTCTGAACAGTTTAAAGGTCTATAGTGTAGGATTTAGTGGCATTTAGTGACTGAGTTAGCAGATTGCAACCAACTGGAACTTTTCCTGTATGCAAAGCGTGTAGGAGAACTACGGTGGGAGATGCGAAAATGTGAATGTCCCTAGGACCCGCAATTATACAATTATATCATCAATTTCTGCCAATACCCCCCCTAAATCCTACTCACTGGGTTAGCCACAATTACAATTATGTAACACTAAATAACAGTTACAGAACTAAAATAGAATAAAGTAAAAAATTATTTAACATCAGTAATTGTATCCCTAACTCAGGAGAGACTCAACAGCCAGATATTGCTCTGTTACCTGTGTAGATGCAGCTGAAATTGTCATTACAATGAGAATAGCTGGTCTACCTTAACAGTCTACCTTAAGTGAGCCTGGTCAAGTTCCCATTGGAGGCTAGCTTCACTTGCTAACGTTGGTACTTCACTTTAATCAGGAGCTGGCAAGCAAGACACGGGAAATTGTCTTGGGTCTTGAGGAGTTGTAGCATTTATTTACTGACAAATAGTCTAAACTGTTCACACACAGCACTGCTACGTTTAATTCTCTGCTCCGGTCACTGCAGCCTCACTGTCATGTGTCAGCGTCACAAACACACACGCTCTTTTCTCTCTCTCTTTTGACTGCACACTGGCTTTGCACGCAATCTGGCAATCGGTTGGTATTGGTTGTAAAGGAACCAGTGGCAAATTGGCACCAGGTTACAACCCTAGTGACAACACCATGGCATAAAACGCACTTGGTAGAGGTCAGGGAAAGATAATGTTTGGGTTAAAATGATCACTTAAAACTTAAGAGTTCTTCTGATACTGCCTAAAACGCTGGATCAGGTATCAGTAAGTGCACAAGTCTATATACCAATCTGATACCACGCAATTTATTGATAAACTTGAAATGGCAGTTTTCCAGTAAATCAATTCTTCTTCACCGCTCTAAAACAATAGCCTACACAGCAAGATGCGCTGTGGAGCCACTGGCATCTACTGTTATAAAGCAAAGAATTAATTTCCGGTAAATAGTGTAACATTAGCCTTTAGCAAAATGGGAGCAATTTGGTAATTTTTTTTTGCATTTATTCTCTGTATGTATTTGTACATTTTTACAAAGGATTTAACCTGAGCCTTGCAGTACAACAATAATAGCAATCAGTAGTATCGCATCAGTACTTGGTATCAGTTGATATGCAAGTTCAGGTATTTGGTATCAGGAAGGAAAATATGGTGTCCTAGCATATCTACTTAAAACGTGGAACATGAAATCTCAAAGGAGCTTTCTCAACCTGGGGTTACCACCTAAGCCCGACCATCTCTGTATGATGGGTTTCTTGCTTTTGTAGAGAAAGTTTCATTGTGAGTCATAGGTTCATCTGGGATTTTTCCCAGGTGTATTGTACCAAAAAGTATCTTCTCCTAATATTGTCATTATCTCTTTGGTATTATTTTTCTTTATTACTTTCTCCAATATGCTGGTTTACTGCAAAGGCAAAGTAACGCTGAGTAAATAATTTTGTCAGTGTCGTGTCAGAACAGCAGCTATATGAACACACAGAGCACATTGAGTGTTTGGAGGTGACTCACTCTCCAGAGGCTGACATTGTTACATTCCACATTCCACCGACAGTTACAATGAGCCGTCGATTGTTCCCCTCCGAGGCTGTTGAAAGCCTGCTCCTGTGCGTTTGTCGACAACAATGGAATTCGGAGAGAGTTACCCACAGCAGCAGTGTTCAGTATAGTTTTGTTACAGTAGTTGCCTAATGTGGCATTTGTTGGTGGTGAAGGTCCGGGTGAATTCAGGAAGAGAAGGAATGGTATCTGTCTGCCTGTTACCATCACATCCCCCCGCGTTCAGTTGACATTAGGAAGTAGATGAGGAGGGGGAGGGAAGGGAGGTCATCTTGGTAAATGGTTATCTTAAGTGGGAACAAATTTAGCCTGACTCGGTGACTCTCAATCTGATGAACGAGGGCTTTCTTTTCAAGTGACGTGACGCCAAGGGAATGTCGCTGGTTATCACAAAATGATGGAGAGGGACCGAGGTCAGCTCAGCTCCACGGTCATGAGACGGCTTGTTGAAATACGTTTAGCTCTCGAAAATCCGCAAGAGACAGCACTTGTTTCCTGAATTAGTAGGAAGGAGTTGCTCTGCCTCTGCGAGCAGCCAGAATGTGTTTTTGTTCCAGGGGAAAGTTGAGGGGGCTCTGGTTATTCTCCACCACTCAGCTGAGGCCAGAAATGGACCGACTCGCTGTCAGGCGCTGTCTCTGAGCAGCAGCAGTGACACTGGGTCACCAGTCAGGTCCCTTTGTCACATATGATCTCATTCATAAGGAGACTTGCCCCCGAGATCAGCAGTTTACTCCTCGAATACAAGTCCCTTCCAGTCATTGTCTCGTCTCAAGTGACGAACCACCCACGCCACTTTTAGGTCCAGTCCTCCAAGTTATGATGTAATCGTTTATATGTATTGTTAGTGTGTTTCTCGTTCTCATTAGACACAGATGGGGTTAATCTGAGGGAGGGTTCCCCTTGTCAGCTGTCCAGCAGTGACATCAGCCCTGCAGCTATTCAGTAGCTCAGTATCTTGTCCTCCAGCCCAGCGTGGGCTGAACCACTGAGGAGGAGGGGAGGGGAGGGGGGGTCGTTGAATTCTTGGCTCGATGCGACCTTGACCAAACCGCACCCCCCACGCAGAGAGGAAAGCCCCAAACGTAGACTGGATGACACACGGACGCAGCACTTTTGCACGTGTGCTACTCAGCATGCCTTTTTCACTTTCATAAACAGCCTCTTCACAACACTGACTAAACATGATCTTAATGTACATTGTGACCCTACAGGCTCTTATTATGCAATATGGATTTTAAGAACGCTGAAGTCAGTTTTGCCCCAAGCCCCTGTTAAATTCTCACCTTGCTTCACAGGCTTTTCCACACACATGCAGTTTGGATGTGAATCTGCATATGCCTGCTCTGTTTCCCACCTAGCCCTGCCTCTCTGTGTCTACGTTTACATGTAGGCCTTTCACAATAACTGCTTTTGGTGGACGATATAGTATCTCAGAAATATCTGCGATAAACACTTAGTTTGTCATTATGAGACCATTTTGTGCCTCTGATATGATACTATAATAGCATAATAATGCAAGTATACCTTTTCAAAGAGCAATGAACTTTTATTTCTTAAGAATATTAAGACATTTGAATTGGAAAGTAAAAAAAAATATTATCTCTATCTTTTATGTGGGTGTGTGTTTGGAGGAGCTGAGTTCCGCCCATGGTGAGACTTTGACAGAGAGCAGATCAGGACAGAAGCAGTGCAACCAGAAATGACAGCAAAACGTGTCTCAGCACTCTTCTTTCTGTTCATAGGTGTTGCATCCACATCTTACAATGGTCGGGAATATCCTGCAGTTTATCATAGAGTCATGTTGACAAAAATGTTGGTGACATCATTATGTAAACAGACAGGCATGTGAACTCAAGAGCAGTATCATGCGGTATATGGACATGGCCTCGGTGATTTTTGCTGACCTCAATAACGTAATGATCTTGACAGGCCTAATTTTTACATGCATATGAAAAAGACAATATTCCCACTAAGCCGTTTACATGGCTCATAGAAATGAATATTCCTGTTTACATGCAGCCGTGCACACTCAGATTAACGTGTCCTAACATGTCCTTTATCAAGTCAAATATAGAAAAGTGAAACAGCTGAAGCCGCTTGTGCCATTTTGCTTCTTTGCGTCAATGAAATTTTGCTCACTCTCCTGTGCCGTTTCTTGAATTACAGGCTATACTTTGCATTTTCGTACTGCCTGCCACCTATGCTGTCACCACAGACACAAAAAGCAGATGAAGAGACAGAATTTTTTTTTTTTTTAGCTTATCATTAAACTGAAACACAAGATCATTTGTTACCAGCCGGCCGCCATTGTGTCAAACAGTCAAGGTTGCGTTACATCAACTACCAGTGTTTATTGGTGCGGTGTGGTGCATTCTGGTGGTTGTAGGTTTTCTACCTCTTGGGGAAAAGAGGATGCTACATCCCTTTTCCTCTGTTTTCTCTGGTTCTGTAGCACCAGATTCAAAAGTATTTGTGTCATCTTTCTGCACAGACAGCCCAGTTTTATGAAAGGACTACTTTTCCAGCAGTGAAATACTTCATTAATCAGACAATGCTGCATTCACAATAAAGCCTAGTCCTGAATATCCAGTTTACATGACCCGCATCTAATTCAGAATGTTGTCATATTTGAATTTATATTGGAATATTAAACATAGAGAGTGTTTGTGTGTTTGTGCCCCGGGTTGCCCCGGGAAGGCTAACACCCTCCCCTCCTGCACAGAAACCTCCACAGCGATGCTCTCTCAGCTCATTAAAGGTCATTAGATGAATCATTTAGACTTTCAGTTTGGAGTCACATGCTTCCTTTTTTGCCCGTATCCCGCAGGTGTTCAAAGGAGTCTTTAGACACTGTTTTCATGAGACATTCAGAGTGAATGAATCACAGACCCGCCTGCTGGTTATTGTTATCTGTGTTTGGCAACGTCTTCCAGAATAACTGATTTTCCTCCCTGCTGTTATTTCAGGTAATGCCAGTCGGGCACACTCAGATGAACTCAAGACACCTTCAGGGAAATCACGTGTTTTTTTGGGGTCTTTTTACGTACAACACTTTATATCATTGGACTTTAAAAATCTAAAAGGAAAGATTTGAGCTAAAGTACTTTGGGTTGTAAACGCAATGGGTCACTCTGAGACTGCGATGTTGTTTGTATTTCAGATGTGTCACCTCTTTTCTAAGTGTACTCTTTGGGTCCTCTCTGAGACGAATTGCTTTATGAAACCATAGACGCTGAAACTGAACTTGCAAGTCAAGTCAGGAGAAGTCGGGCAGGTTTTTTTGCCCACCTCACCTGTGTGTGAGAATGTCTGGCTCTGCGCTTCAGCGATCAGCCTGGGGAGGGGTTTTCTCTGCACCTTTTCGAGTCCAGGCATGACCAAAAAAACACTACAAAACAATGAGCTCATCGGCCAGAACTGTGGTCCTGCTTGGGGAATAGAAGACACTTGTTTTCATTTTCACTTGATGTGTCTGTGTGGCGTATGTGTTAAGTTAATATTTGCTGATATAACGTGGTCATGAGTGTTTACACCAAATTTGCATGTGCAGTAATGACACTGTAGTATTGATGGTTGTCTGCAAGTTCACACTTGTGTGTGTGTGTTGTGTGTGTGTGTGTGTGTGTGTGTTGTGTGTGTGTGTGTGTGTGTGTGTGTGTGTATGTGTGTGTGTGTGTATTCAGTTGCTCAGAATAGAGATGGCCGCAGGCCTCGGCTGTTAAAGTTTAAACAGGCTTCAGGAAACAGCCAATGAGGTGACAGAAGATCCATTTGAAATAGTAGTGATTGTCTTTTGTATTATAGTCTTTGAATACCAAAGCATTTTGATGGGGCTGTCAAAACTGGCCAAAAATGATGAACAATTTAAAAAAAAAAACAAGAAAAAAAAAGTCCACATGGGTTTGAACAATTTGAGTATCTATTTTTGCACATTATATCCAGAGAGCAAACCAATAAGATTTGTGTTGGTATATTTAATTAAACAAAATCATACTTTTTAAAAGATCTACACACTGTCACATTACAAAGTAAATAAAATAATGTCTCTACTTGGTGCTAGAGAACTGAGAGTGTTCTGTCTCTGAGTGAGATCAGACAAAATGATTTGTAATTGATAGGTTATTCAATAGCCTACATTTTTAAGGCCTACGCAAGAACTCGTCAGGCAGACGGCTGTGGTTAGAGCCGCAACAATTAATTGATTAGCTGTCAAATGTTGGAGGTATTAATCGGCAACTAAGATGAAAATGTATTAATTTGTTTTAGTATTTTTTTTTAAAGTCAGAATTCTCTGAATCCAGCTTCTTGAATCTGATATTTTCTGGTTTCTTTACTCCTCTGTTACAGTAAAAAGAATATGTCTGGGTTGTGGACAAAGCAAGAAATTTGAGGATGCGATCTTGGACTTTGGAAAAAATCAATCAACATTTTTCACCAGTTTATAGCCCAAACAACTGATCTATTAGTCAGGAAAATAGTCAGAAGAGTCATTGACTCTCAAAATAATAGTTGAGAATTAGTTTTCAAAATCAAATGTCTTTTTTTTCCCTTTAAAAGTTTTATCATGTAGTCGAATATAGTGCCCCAGGAATGAATCCTAAAACCCGGAAATGAGTCAACATTTTACTACTCCCGGTTCCCTCGTCTCAAAGTCAGTGTTTTTTTGTTTGTTTGTTTGTTTTTGAATGAGTCTTTTTTGGTGAGATGCCTGAAATAAGGTCTGTTGTAAACACAAGCTTAAGATATTTTTATGTTTTATTCTATGACTTAAAATACATCATTAAATATCCCACTTGTGAATTTTGAAGCTTTTATGTGTCTTAAAAACGGCAGTTGCTAACAGGTGGCTTAATGAGACTACAGAATGCATTGATGTTATGTTGTGACCGTTATGTAGTTCATTTGTAGCCTAACGATAGCTTTTTACTTCCTGCAATTGCCTTTGTGCTTCAGAAATCATAAAAGTGATGTATGTTTGTAAGTATCATAAACCTTTGTTCACAGTAGAGCTTATTTTCTGCAATAATCCAAAACCCAATGGAAAAATCCCATAGGCTTTTTTAAGGAGGGAACCAGTATGACGCTAACATCTGTATCGGCCTACAGAAGAACATTATCCCTGGAGCACTGTATTATTATATTATGTTTAGAAAATTCATTGAGGGCCCTACATCATTACAAATCATGCTGAAAATTAGTGTGCTTTGGATTCACCTTTGATGTGCTATAATCATATTTCTATTGTTTCTTTCTACATAATGGAGCAAAAAAAATTTGCAAAACACATCCAATTGAAAGTCTCACTCTGACACCTTTTTATTAATCTGAAATTCTTCTTAATGTCAGACTCCTGAGGTAAATTCACTTTTTCAGTCCCAGTACAGATACCTAAGCTTTGGGTATTGCCCAATACTGAGTACAGATCCCACACCAGTGTTTATTTAATACGCTTTATATCTCAATGTGCTGAAATGACTTGGATAATCTGTAAGGTCACATCAGGTCGGACTTAAACACTGCACCCCTTACTTTCTGAATTAAAATGTGCTTCCCTAATCTTAATGTTGTTGTCTTGTGCAGTTTTTTTGAGTCAACTTGACTCTAAAACCTCATCAGATTATAAAGAGCAGACCTTTCTGGAAACACTCAGTGACTACTGCAGTTGCCACCGGCTGTGTCATTGTGAGCGAAGTTATAGGTCATTTTACTGTGCTGCAGCACTGTTTAGCTAACTTCAAAATGGCCGGCAGCCAAAAATAGCACATGCATGCTGAGTTACTATTTACAGTCAGTGTATATTTGTGACCAACTCCAGTTGCACATGCAGAGTCACATATCTGTGGTTGTATCCAAATGGCTATAAGGTGGTAACTTGTGCTCTTTTTTTGTCTCTCCCCAGAATACCCTTTGACCCCAGATACTCCCAACAGTGAGGCGAGAACATGCACCAGCAGCAGCCGCCTGGCCGCCCTAAAAAGACAGAATGACATCGAGCTCAAGGTCAAACAGGGCGCAGAGAACATGATTCTGATGTACTCCAACGGGCCCTCCAAGGTAAGATTCAGCAGGAGAAGGAGAGGGTGCACCGGACATTCAGGTTGGAGCTGGTTCCTGTCACGCTGCCACATGTGTAAAAGTGTAAAATTTCAGTTTCATATGAGCTGGGTCTTACTTCTGTAGGTTTGGGCATCATTCATTTTGGCAATAATATAACATTGTACTCATCGAGTGACATCTGGCGACATTGTGACCTCACCAAAAAAAAAAAAACATGAGCGTGAATGAGGGTGAACGGTAAACTTAACTTTTCAACTTTCTGGTTTGACTAAAATTATTATACCTGCCATAGTGTGCACACAGGGACCAGTCTTACACCCAGTGCAAAGCAGTGCCCAGTGCAACTGTCTTTGCTAGTTTCACTCCATGCAGTTGTCATTTTTACTGCCAGCACTCATGTTGTGTAAGTAGCAAATGTACATGTAGGTCTTAAAATGAGGTGTGGTCAGGTGCATTGTTAGTGTATTGCTATTTTGAGGCAGCAGAAAGTGAGTGCGCCACTGACAAACAAAAACCTGGTCTCAACTCAGAGTGGTGTATTTTCCTGCTATTTGAAGGCCCTTACATTATTACTACATTATTCAGATGGTCAGATATGCCTACACAGGCGGGTTCGCAACATGAGCAAACTTTAATTGTTACACACACAGGGACAAGCGGATTTGTCGCAGATGGGGTAAATAATACATCATCAGTGAGGAAAATAATAATTATTAGGGGTGAGCCAGTACCCTATTATCTGTATCTGTAGCTATGTATGTGTGCTAAGGGGATGGGACTTGGGATGGAAGTGGGTGGGGTTTAACCTGGAAGTTGGTATTTTAAGCCTGGGTTGATTATTTATTGGAAAGCTATTTACTGATGGGCTTCAGAATTGAGCTTCAGAACATTTTTAATCACAAGAATAAGAACTTTTTTTTTTTAACAACTAAGTTATTTATTTATTTTTCTAATTAAAAGTTGCAATTATTATACAGAAAACTGCAAAACAGCCTCGGAAGCTTCAGATTAGTGTTTTTGATCACAAGAGTAAGAGAACTATTTAAAGAACAAAATGTTAACATAAACTTGATTGAATGAACTTTGACACATGCATGCGATAAATACAACATAAGAAAATATATGAACTAGAGTTTTTAACACAACGTTTTACTTGTGTGATGTTCCTGTGTATGATATATATACTCAAATTTAAGCATATAAATAAAACCATCTTATTCTTTAAATGAACTGACGGTGTGAAGCTGGGTGATTATCGCAGACACAGTCTGTGTAGGCGATCCAACATAGACTAAATGTTAAGACTATTTCCTATGTCAAGTTTATAACTACAGTTTTTGGTTTTGCTATCCCAATAAATTTGCTGCAGTGACATTACTGATCTCTTTACCTTACTTGTAGCATAAAAGAGCTTGCTTCTGCAGTTTGCTGAATCCACCATGTAAATAGCAGTGTGACAGGTGCCATCACATTGGATTTAAAAGGGAATGGGAGATGGTTGAATTCATGGTACACCTAAAATTAATTAAGGGACTGAATGCAACTGTTTTGCTGCTTGCACCTCACTTTGCACTCAGACTATGCACCATTAAACTAGCAAAAGTGGAGATTTCAATTCGTTGTTTCCCGTCTTGGCTGGCACCAACTGACGGCATATTTTGCAGACTGTGCTTTGTGTCTTTTGAGATAGCCAAACCACTTCCATATCATTGACGTTGTACTACCGTTTTTTTGTCACAATAACTTAAGCTTTGGAAAGTAACTTGAGTTCAAGTACTTAATCACAACAAGCTCCGTGGTTGTTTAAAATCAACCGGGTGTAGATGAAGAGGAGGTAGCCAGTTACTGCAGGCAGAAAGACTGAAGATGTTGTATTTCTGCAAGTTTGTGTTCTGCTTGTTCAACAGGTGTTTAATGAATACATCACACGGTCTCCCTTTTGTTGCACTCATGGATGATGGGCATTGTCGTCACTGACTCCAGTAAAATTTATCCTGAATTCCCTCCGCTGTGGGCTGTGCCCTGACGTTACGCTGTCTGTGTGTGTGTAGTATAGCCCCACCCTCCTGCAAACAGGCAGCAAGTTAGAGAAGAGAGGCAGCACACTGACCGGCTGTTGTCATGTTTTATTTCTGCTGAGTGATAGGATGTTAGATCTCTCCATATTGGGTAAAAATGTCCAAAGTTTATCATCATTATCTACATAAATTTTCTGGCAGTCCTCTATTGAGATTGTTTAATCACCCAGCCTGATACCTTAATGACATTTTAAATGATCTTTTGGCAGCAAGTAGTAACAGTAGCCACTATTACACTGATTGATTTTAGTCGCCATCAATAGGTTGTTAAGTGTTTGCTTATTTATTTTGTACTTAAGGTAACATGAGAGCCTTTTATAGAAAGGCACCGTGGTCACAATCTCATGAAAACTGGAGGGAACAGGCTCATTCCCAGTTTGAGAACCAGTCTGCGGGTGGTAGAATGATACATGTTGGGTCTGCTTTTACGGCCTCACTGTAGGGGAGGAGGAAACATGAGAAGGCGCTGACACATACTGTGTGTCATATGCACTGCTGTTTGTTCACAAAGCTCTTTGTGGCTCCTCTAATGCTCAGAGTGAGACAAACTATAATTTAGTTGGGAGGCAGAACTAATAACAGCTGGAGCACTGAGAGCCGCTCGTGCTCATCTCGGCTCTTGTGTCCCTCACTAGTAATTGAAGCCACTTTGTAGTCGACGGTATAGTGTAGTGTAGGGTTTCAGTTGTGAGTCTCTGCTTTGCCAGTATTGTAATTCTGCTCTTCGCAGGATGTGTGCGCAGATATGTTAGGTGTTTTTTGATATAGACATGGATTGATCAAATTTTTCATGCCTGAGAATCCTTTTAAAGAATTAGTTCGACATCTGGGGAGATATGCTTGTTGGATTTCTCAGTGAGAGATGAGAGGATTGATACCACTCTTATGTCTGTGTGGAAACAGAGGGAAACAGCCAGTCTTGCTCTGTGCAAATGCAAAAACAATATCTGCACCATGCTCTAAAAAATGTGTAATGAAAATTTGTGTTTGTGTGACCAGTTTTGAATCTTAACAGGAACAATTTTACAAAAATCTCTGGGTGAGGTCAGTTTTAAGTGACACTGTGGTGTCCTGGAAAGAGTTGCTATTTTTTCTGTTGGAGTTTCCTCAACTCCCCAGCATCTCTGACTCCCCAATTGTTTCACGTCATTGCTGCTAGTGTTAGCTGCTTTGTCCTGGCCTTTATTTCATTGTGTTCTCCTGATTTGACGTCTTTCTTGTTTATTTTCTGACTCAAGCTTATTGTATTCAAGAGTTTGTCATGCAATCTAGAATTCATCTGGTGGAGCAGGATATTTAAACATCTGTCTTGGCCATGACATAGCCGGAAGTTCCGGCAAGGTCAATTTTAGATTGACAATTTGGTATGTCTTAGCTTGGGTTAATGTGGAAACATGTTGAAGGAGAATGATTATAAGCACATCATATAGGTTTTAGGCTATCAGTAAACAGCACACATAGAGCAATTTTGATATGCTTGTGTAATGACAAAACGTTCTTAAGTCTTGAATCTTCATTAAGTCTAGCCTGCACACTTCCTCCATGCCACAAAAGTTTGATAAAGACAACATCTGGATCCTAAATATAAAAAACGACTGGCCAGCTCACTCAGTATAAAAGTCCATAGTACAGGCAGGGTGTCCAAAAATGCATCCGAGGCACTCTGACTGTAGTTAAGAAATCTTTTATTGATTCATGGATAAACCAACGTGTTTCAACTAGAGTGTCTTCATCAGGGTGTAAAATGCACTGGAAACAGGTGTGCAATCTATAAGCTCATGTGACGGTCATGTGACACAGGTCACATGATTTATTGGTGTAGCCCAACTGGACAAAAAAAACACATCGACAGAAACTGCAAATGAAATTGAAATAAATGTATGCTGTAAATAATGAAAATATCTAGCAACAAAAAAAAAGTTCAGTGCCAAATAAATAGAAAGAAAACAACAGTGATATGAAATAAGAATTGTTATATATTGTGACAAACCTGCACATAAAGTGGCAGAAAATGACAAAATTAAGATATGTATGGACAAAAGGACAAAAAACAATATGTGTGAGCGGACAACAAAGTCATAACGTAAAGTTGTTTCAAGTTTAAAGTAGAAATATTTATAAAGTGTATAAAAGACAGGATAAACTTTCATAGGATTTACAAAGGTTGCTAAATAGGTAAACAGGTATATAAACATGTCATCAGTTAAAATTGTACACTTAAAAGGGAGTCTATAAAAAACGCTCAACATTTCGAACGTACTTGGATGTTCGTCAGGTCAAAATGTTTGAGAAGTGGAAACCACACCTGCATTTATACATAATGCACTCCAGTAGGCTGACGAGATCTATAATGGCAGGTGTGGTGACACACCCAGGGGTGATAAAACTAGTAACCAAAAAAATAAGAAACAATTCAGTAAAATACATTTTAAAAAAAATACAAAAAGAAAAATAGTAATACAAAAGCCATACTTCAAAAATCAGTTATATGAAATTATAAAACATTACATCAAATTCATCATTCCGTATATCAGTCAACAAGTACAGAAATTAGGTCTAAACACCCTTAAAAAAATCAAATTCAAAACATCTTTGTTAATTTTTTGTGGTGTAGGCATCAGCCTTATGGTTGTGCCTATGTGACCTGTGGAGGGTACTGCCATTGGCCACTATCGGAGCCCCATTCTGCCATTAACGATAGTTATATAAAGTCCTATCTGCGCTGATTAATCGGCACAACCGATGAGTCAGTGGACCTCTGATAGCTACTGATAGCTGCTGGGGAAAACAAAGCGCTATCCTCCTCCTGTTTTAGTTACACTATGGTTGACTCACTTCCTCTGTGCCGTAAATCGAGCCTTCATTTTCAAGGAAATCAATTTTACTTTATAATATGAAAGGTCTTTGAATCTTGTGTTTGGGTTGGAAACGAGGGGTACCTGCAGAGCTTCAATGTGTAGCTGTAGTACAGTAAACCTGAATGAAAACGGCCTCATGATCCCCACTGACTGGAAGGTGCCTCTGTGTGTCCAGGGGAGGTCGCTTACAAAACACTGTGACCTCCCCGGTCAGTCAGACAGACAGACAGACGGAGGCACCTTCCAGCTGGAAATAGTCCTGTCCTGATGTCAGAGAGGAAATGCCTGCTGGACAGAGGTCTTTCCTGCGCGCGGCGCCATCAACAACCAGGATTTAAACTTCAGAGGAATTCTGGGTGGAGTTTGCTTACTTCACTGTGTATGTGCGTGTGTGTGTGTGTGTTGGCAAGTATGAGAAGGTCAGCAATTACAACACACAATGAGATTCCGCTAACTTTCTTTTTTGATGAATAAGATTTTCCATGTGGTCACTCGGTCTTTGGCTCCAATTAAGGGCATGAACTGAACTGTTTGTGTTTCATGCTCACAACAACCAAACACAATAAGTGACGAGGGACGGTGTGCAATTAGGGTCATCTGTGAAGTCCAGTTATTTTACTTGAAAGACAAAACATTAAAATCCTTTGATTCAAACATTAATGTTTATTAAAGTGTGTTGATGTATGGCAATATTTCTCCACCAACAGACAGTGACAATGACAGTGATTGTATTGTTTCTAATTTTTTTCCCACAGGATCGTAAGTTGTTAGCGACTGCCCAGCAGATGCTTCAGGACAGCAAGACGAAGATAGAGTTCATCAGGATGCAGATCCTGAAGGCCAGCCAGGCCAGTGAGCTGAGCTTCGAGAGCAATGACGTGATGGGTGAGCCTTCACTTGAACTCAGTGATCGATTTAGAATTAGCCAGCGTGACTCCTAAAGAGATAATGCCTCTGCGGGTGCACACAAGGTCTTATGAACAATTACGTCTAAATTAAAGTATCGTGTCCTTCCCCGTCCTCCAGACAAGCCCATCATTAGCCCATTGGACCTTCGGGTGGAGGAGCTGTGTCACCACGCCAAGATCGAGTCTGCTGTGGCAGAGGGAGCCAAGAATGTCATGAAACTGCTGGGCTCGGGAAAAGTCACAGAAAAGAGAGCACATTCAGAGGTATATGTTTGTGATGCATAGTTGTGAGTTTATATCTGTATTAAATTCACATCCTCTACCCCCTGTGCCTAGATTTAAAACAAGCAGGAACAAGATACTCATCACCTAAGACATGATGCAGTTTTGTGAGCAAAATGGACCGTGTAATCAATGTGTCTCTCTCTTTCCGTCCCTCTCTAACTCATTTCCACCTCTACAATTTCCTTCCCTCCCACCCTCCTTTGCCTCATGTGTACTTCCTTCTCTCTCCAGGCTCAGGCTCGTTTTAATGAGTCCAGTCAAAAGCTCGACCTCCTGCGATATTCCTTGGAGCAACGCCTCAGCGAGTTGCCTAAAAACCACCCTCGCAGCAGCAGCATCGTGGAAGAGCTGTCTCTGCTGTCCTCACCGGTCCTCAGTCCCCGATCCAGCATCATCTCCACACAGAACCAGTATAGCACCGTGACTAAGCCCGCTGCACTTACAGGTAAAGACACAGTGACTATGTTTATGTGCACACTTATATTCCAAATATGGCAATATTCTGAATTTGGTGGTGGTCGTGTGAACAGCATACTCTGTTTGGATATTCTGGATTATGCCTTACTTAGAATGAAGCATTTTCTGGTTTTAGGAGCATTCTTTGGACATGTAAACAGTACATTCACAATATGCATATCAGTTCTGCTTATGCACCAGTTTATAAGACACACACAGCCAACACTTTGCAAGGCTGAGGTAGAGATACAAGCCCAAAAGAAAACCCTATCTGCTTTTAAACATTACAAAAGACTTGGATATCAAGACAGATTGTGTGATGTGTGATATGTGTATGTGTATCGTCCCACCTCACTTCCAGGCACGTTAGACGTCAGGCTCATGGGCTGTCAGGACCTTCTGGAAAATGTCCCAGGTCGTTCCAAAGCTGCATCTGTCCCGCTGCCTGGCTGGAGCCCCAGTGAGACGCGCTCGTCCTTCATCAGCCGAGCAAACAGAAACCGCGGTGTGAGCTCAAGGAACCTGACAAAGAGCGAAGAGCTCTCCAGTGAGTAGATCTGACTCGTGCACTGTCTGCAAATCAGTAAATACTGAAAACCAGTTGTGCTGTAACAGTTGACTTCATAATGAATAAATCACAACTGGACCATAATTGACCCGTGAGACTGCCCAGAGAAAAGACCTTGTCTGTTACAGACTGAATTACAGTCACAGTCAGAGCATTGTTAATACATCAGTGCCTAATAAATAACGTGCACGTTTCCTCAGATGAGATCAGCGCCGTGTTGAAGCTGGACAACACAGTAGTCGGCCAAACAAGCTGGAAGCCGGTCAGCAACCAGGCCTGGGACCAGAAGTTTACATTGGAGCTAGACCGGGTAACAACAACACACACACACACACTTCTGCCCTTGACCTACATCTGTGCTGTTGACTCAGTGTTGTGTTTGGGCAACACAGTCGGTGTGTTTCACATCTGTTTGGTGTGTGTGTGTGTGTGTGTGTGTGTGTGTGTGTGTGTGTGTGTGTGTGTGTGTGTGTGTGTGTGTGTGTGTGTGTGTGTGTGTGTGTGTGTGTGTGTGTGTGTGTGTGTGTGTGTGTTGGGCTCTGTCCTGTAGTCTCGTGAGCTGGAGATCTCGGTGTACTGGCGTGACTGGCGTTCGCTCTGCGCTGTCAAGTTCCTGCGGCTGGAGGACTTCCTGGACAACCAGCGTCATGGGATGTGTCTGTACCTAGAGCCACAGGGGATGCTGTTTGCCGAGGTACACACTCTCACACTCACATTATTGTTCTTGACCTTCATCAGTGACAGTTGACAGGTCACATTGAAAAGCTCCTGGGTACCATAATGGACAGAAATTAAACACAAGCACGTGTTTACTTCCATTACGTTTCACCATCCAATTGATTTAGTGGTAACGAACATAAAGCCTTGTTGTTGTTTTTTCATTTTTACAGGCGATCATAATGTTGAGAATTGGGTTATGAATTGAAAGACAGAATCATGATGCATCTAATGGCCCAGACACATAAAACCAACATCAAAGATTTGGCTGAAGAATATAACTCAATTTTTTATCACATGATATACAAAACACAAACAATCAGGTAAACAACAGCACTGCTGGAGACTCTGGTGGCAGGCGAACACCAATCACTCACATATATTTTGGTCACATACAAAAAGTTGCCGCCAAAAAGTTGCACTTGAACACACCGCAAAGACTACAACCAAAGACCAACTACCACGAATGTTCTGCACCTGCATGAGAGGAAATAAGTCTCCATACCAGCAGGCGGCAGCAGTCTGTATTCGTCATTAAAAAAGGGAAACCAGAAAGCCAGCAGAACGGATTGAAGATCCTAGTTAGTCAGCACATTAACAACACAAAAAAAGAAAGAAAAAAAGGATATTTACTGTGTGCCAGCGAACAACTCAACTCAACAACTCAATCACAAACTGTTTCTGCGTAATCTTACTCTTATAACAAGTTTGTTTTGATCTCATGACCTCTTGACTGAAGTCGTTTTCCCTTTTCCTCTTGATTTTCTTCTCGTGCGCTGAGCTGAACTGCCAATCAGTCGTCTGTGATGCTAATCCAACATGTTCATTTACCTGCAGTTGTCTAAATTTTAATTTCTCTTGTTAAGGTAACATTTTTCAATCCTGTTATTGAAAGACGACCAAAGCTGCAAAGACAAAAGAAGATTTTCTCAAAGCAGCAAGGTGAGTCAACATTCAACTCGCACTTATTCAAAATGTACTATTGTGATTTTCAGATGGGCATCATAGATATGTACATCTGTTAAAACAGATTTGTAATTAATAATGTGAACATTCTGGCACTTTGAATCACTAAATACATCATTCTTCTTCCCTGACTTTTACCAAATCACTTGCTATGTGGCCAAAGAAGGGGGGGGGGCGTTATAATATTTACAGGTGTTCATTGTTTTTCTCCTCCAAATGTTTCTCAGTGTCCTTTTAAAAAAATATCTTCCCTTTGCTCTTCGTCTCATTTGCCTCTTTCTTATCAGGTAAAACCTTCCTGCGAGCCCCTCAGATGAATATCAACATCGCCACCTGGGGCCGCCTTGTTAGAAGAGCCATACCAACTGTCAGCACTAACTCCTTCAGCCCGCAGGCGGCTGAGACTGGGCCCAGCAGCCTGCCTGGTTCACCCACACCCTGCAGGTACTCACATACTCATACACACATCAACTGAGCAAATAATCAGCAGCTCACTCTGAAACTGTGAAGAGGACAATGTGTTAATTACAGATTCTGTCCATATACAGTGACCCACTGGTGACCAAGCTCGACTTTGACAAAGAACCCACCCCAGGACCCAAACACTACCCAGCACCTGATGACAGCCAAGAGCCCCTGGTGCAGGACAAGATGCCTGACAAGGAGGAAGTACAGGTGCAGTTGATTTGAATAAAAATATTCTCTCCATTATAATTCTGTCCCTGGAGATGAATATAGTAATGCAGATCTTATTATATTGTGATTATCAAAGCATATCTGTGAATATTATGAAGACACAACAGTTGAAACTAGAATTTTCACAGTAATAAAAAATGGGTAAAAGCTCATAACTCATTTCTGGCTGACCAAAACCCAACGATTTCCCCATTTTACATTTATTCACTTTTTCTTTCCTCCTGCTCTGTGTCGCCTCTCTGCAGGACGCTCTCGCCTCATTTGACTTTTTGAACAAGAGGAACAGCATTGCGGTGAGGCCAGACCTGGACCGAGCGGTGGAGCAGGAGATGCAGCATCCAGACCTGGAGCTCATTTCCATCCAGAAAGAAACAGAGATAAGGTAGGAGGGCCGGGCGCTTGGCTTGTTCTGTGTTACTTCTAAAAGCTTCAGGAACATTTAAAGTAAAGGTTAAATAAAGACAGGGCTCTGTGAGGTGAAGGTCTGGTTGCTGTTACGCTGCTCCAAGTAGAGTCTTTTATTTGAGAAGGGAAGAATACAGTTTTTTCTGTTGTCGATGTTAATGAATTCCAAACTGTGAAGACGAGGGACCAACAACAACAACAATAAAGCACAGATTGTAAAAACTCACATTTAGCTGGCAACATGCCAACAGTCTTACCATTGTTGTCACAGATTTTGACATCCTTTCAAGGTCTGTTCAGTCTGATCTGACATCCCAGTGTTCAGTGGAGCTGAAATATACCAGGTGTAAACACTGCCCCCTGGCTTTGAATATTTATAATTGCAGCATGAACATTTAGTCTGCTGCTCACTGGTTCTGTATACAAACCATCAGCTTTATGCAGGTTTCTCTGTTTATCTTAAAATGGATACTCATGTAAACACTCATCGTTCTCCAGGGAAGAAGAGCAGTTCCACTTCAGTCTCCAGGACTTCAAATGTGTGGCGGTCCTGGGACGTGGTCACTTCGGAAAGGTACATTTCACTTAATCATCCAACATAAGATTATTTCCATTACCAAGGAATCATTTTGTTACTTTTCTTTATTCTTTTCTTTATTCAAGAAATGCCAGAAAGTAGTATAAAATGATCATCATAATTTCCAATAATTTTCGTCTTGATTTTTTTATGTGACCAACAGTCCAAAATCCAAATGATTTAAGTGTACACTCACATATGACAATGATCAGCATCAACTTCTCACATTTCAGAATCTGAAACTGAGAAATTTTTTGCTTTTTTTGCTTGAAATATTGCTTAAATGATTTGTAAATTTTAAAAACTGTAGCTGATTAATGTTACCAGTCTGCATCAATTTATCGTCCACAGAACAAGGTTGCACAGGCTGCATTTAGAGTCTCTCTCCATGGGATATTTAAAAATAGCGGGTTCGCGCATTTAGTCCTTCTCGGGCAAGTCTGCAGTGTTCACAGCTTCACCTTTTAGTGGCAGATCTGTGTGCTAGGTACCCTAACAGAGCTGTGACCAAAAATGGGGACGATATGGAACGGTTCCATTGGTACCATCCTCAATTTTTCACATTGGTAATGGAAGAATGCGTACCGAACTGAGCTGTACCGTACTGTTCAGTGGGAACAGGGCTTTTCTATTAGCTGACTAATTGATCAATTGACTAATAGCTTCAGCTCTCGTCCAAAAGAACAAAGCAGACTGAAAGCTTAAATTTACACAGCTGTTCAAAAGTTTGGAATCACTTGTCTCAAACACGTGATTCAGACAACTGAGAAGGCTGATCTGTATTTTTGAACAGTCTTTGATGTTTTTAGGTTGAAGAAAGTTCTCTCTTTAGACAGATGTTAATTTGCACAAAGGTTTGTTTTGTACTTGGGAGAGCAAAACGCTGTGTAATGGTTCAACCAGACTGAAGAATGAAAGAGCATACCGTTCAGACATACCTCTGGGCAACAGTTCAACAACAACAGAGGAAATCAGCAGTCATTGGTTAAAGAAACTGGAAACTTAGTTAGATAGGTTAAATAGAAACAAGTTCCTGTGTCAGTGTCAAGTGCACAATAATTACTACAACAAGCTGGAATTAACAGGCAACGTGTTGCTTTAGAAAAGCTAGTCTTCAGACTTTACAGTAGAAATAGAAAGTTAGTCTTTGGTTAGCACTGTTGGAATATCAGCTGAGCGCACTGTGGACTGACACATCGCAGCTTAAACCTCTTCAATCTAACCACTGAGTAGACTGCAGAGGGTCAATGGCAAAACAGGCATTCAATGTTTAGATCAATTTGATCCCAAGTGGGCCGGACCAGCCTTTAAATATGACCACAGAAAGTATTCACTGTTATTTCAGAGAGCTTTATTCTATTCAGGTTGAAAAGCCTCTGTGGTAGTATTTTACATGAAGTATCTGTTCACTTTTAAATTGGTCCTGAAACTTTTCAGCCTTCATGTATGCATAGGTGTGCTAAGTCATCTAGAGGCCCGTATTGAACCCTCTGCAGGCCCAAACTATTTCAAATGTAAATAATACATTTGGTGTCTGACTTAATCTGTTTTTATTCCTGTTAAAGTGGACATTATTGAAGAAAAGCATCACTATAGCAGATGATTCCAAACTTTTAAGTGGTGATGTAATTTCTCTGAAGTGTGTCTCTCCTCTTCCTCCCCTCCTTAGGTGTTGTTAGCAGAATATAAAAGCACAGGAGAGATGTTTGCTATCAAAGCGCTGAAGAAAGGAGACATTGTGGCTCGGGATGAGGTGGACAGGTAAACATTTAAAGTTTCCTTCAGACTCTGCCAGAAACACTGCAGGGCTGCTTTTGGAAATGGAAAGGAAATTATGTTTGTTAGCGGAGTAGTCATGAGTTGACGTGGGCGTCTATAAATCACTGTAACTCACTCAGCCTCCTCTTTTTTTCCAGTCTCATGTGTGAGAAGAGGATTTTTGAAACGGTCAACAGCGTCCGCCACCCGTTCCTGGTCAACCTGTTTGCGTGTTTCCAGACGCAGGAGCATGTTTGTTTTGTCATGGAGTACGCAGCGGGAGGCGACCTGATGATGCACATCCATGCTGACGTTTTCTCCGAGCCCAGGGCCGTGTGAGTGTCCAAATGTCACTGGCTTTTACATGATCTGTCCAAAACCTTTTCCTCAGTGTGTTATACTTTTATTCCTCTTGTACCCTCACTCTGTTCTTCAGTAAAACTCATATAACCTAATACGCCATGTGTTTAATTCACTTGCAGATTTTATGCAGCCTGCGTCGTATTGGGATTGCAGTTCTTACATGACCATAAGATTGTGTACAGGTAAGCAGTTTTGACTCATGTTCAGTCATTTGATTCAGCCCCACATCTGTCCGGAGCATGACATCTGCAAAAATGTTTTGTTTTTTTGTTTTTTTTGTTTTTAATTTGTAGAGATTTGAAGCTGGATAACCTGCTCCTGGACACAGAGGGCTATGTGAAGATTGCTGACTTTGGGCTTTGCAAAGAAGGTAAATTAGGAAAGAATTACACTGAAGGCTTTATAGTTCAAGATTAAACAAGAATATTGCAATCGATCAATATCCTGTAGCTTCAGGATAAAAACTGGTGCCCTGGGAATATTGATGTGCCCAAACAAGGATTAATATGAAGTAGGGCTGGGTGATATAACCACTATGTACGATATATCGATATATTTTCAAACAAGATATAGATTTAGACAACACAGTTTTATATCGATATAGAGTCAAGTTGCGTTACACTCTCCGCACAGCTTCTCCCCACTCAATCACTCAGAAGTTCTCCAGCATCATCAAGAGAGACACAGAGCTGCTCCTCTGTTTAATCTGTCTGTTAATTAGTCTACAGTGCCATATTAGTCTATATGTTGCACGTGCTACGATAAATCAGTCTGTGAGATTAATGAAATTACCGCAGCACATGTGCAATTCAGTGCAGTAATGTGTGACAATGAGACAGCGCCTGGATGAAGGCAACAGATGTGCTTAAAAAAACAGAGGCCTCATATACAAAACGTATATAATGCAGACAAAATGTCTCTGGTTCCTTTTCTCCCTCAGCCTCACTGGTGATGCTCTGTGCATAAATAAGATTAATAGCCTAAATAAATGAAAGATTAAAATCATTTTCCAGCACTAGATTCATTTGAAAGGCCGTGCAAACTTTACTTAACTCCCCCCGTAAAGATTAATTGTTTCAAACTACAATTGATTTAGGCCTTGACATAGTTTTGTGTCCTGTGCTGCAAACCTTTAAACCTCTGTAGCTACAGCGCTGTGTGCAAAAACGTTAACGCACAGCCCTGCTGTTGATTTTTTTATCATTTTCATTTACATGTTGTGCAGCTGCATATTTTCAAACAGGAATAAAATCCCTGTCTTTGCATTTTATTCTGATCAGTCTGTTTTTATAAAAGTGCTTGTGACATCTCAAATGTGGTTTAGACTTGCAGCTGAACATGTAGCATATTTTGTAGAAAATACTGATATATATATCGTGTATTGCTGTTCAGCCTGTAAATACAGAGATATGAATTTTTGTCAATATCGCCCAGCCCTAATAGGAAGGTGTTGATAGTTTTAGGAGGTCTGGTGGTCCTTTATTAAACTGCATGTGTGTTGCTTTCAGGAATGGGTTTCAGGGACCGCACCAGCACGTTCTGTGGCACACCAGAGTTTCTAGCTCCTGAGGTCTTGACTGAGACGTCGTACACTCGCGCTGTGGACTGGTGGGGGCTGGGTGTCCTCATCTTTGAGATGCTGGTTGGGGAGGTGAGTGCAGATTTTCAGTATGATCAATGACACATAGATGGTTTTACAAAACATCCAGTAATGCTATATAGCTGCACATTATCAGGCCTTTTGATTCATGCTGAATGTCAGCGATTCATTTCACATTCACATCTCCAATACTTGTCACATCTCCAACTTTTTCATCTTGGCACGTCTCTTTTCAGTCGCCCTTCCCCGGTGACGATGAGGAGGAGGTGTTTGACAGCATTGTCAACGATGAAGTCCGCTACCCACGGTTCCTCTCGACAGAGGCCATCTCCATCATGAGAAGGGTGTGTAGAGATAGAATGAAAAGGAAGAAATTCTAAACAACTGAATAATCACACGTTCAGACTCTGCTTGTATTTCCCTCCTGATGAATCCTCACTGTGGAGAGAATGAGAGGATTTCACCCAGTAAATGGTGTGTGTGTGTTCCTGGTTGTGCATCACCTTGATATTACCCTCACATAGGCAGACTTATCTCTTAGCGCTGTGCCAGTGCTGGAGAAGGTCTGACTGAAACTTTAATTGAACAGCAAAGCTAAAAACACTGTGTTGTACTTCTTTAAACCAGTCACATTAGTTTTGGGCAGCACTAAACCCAGAATGCAGCGACAGTGCTCTCGCAAAATAGTGTTGGAAGGGAACTTGCTTTGGTGGAACATTTGCACATGGGGAGGCGAGCACTGTCATTAAAATTGCTAAAACCCTGCAAAAGACAATGGCCAGAGAAGAATAGCAGCCCTTTTCATGTGTACTGTTGACACTGAAATTATTGTAATGGGCTAACTTTTCATAGAACAAACCAACCTGCAGCAAACTCGTGAACTCACCAGGGTAAGGTTTTCAATAATGACCAAACGAGCTGTGGAGTCGTAGTTGGATGCACGGAGAGACATCTTTTGTGCACTAACTCTGTTGCCTTGCTGGTAGAGAAGAACAGAGGATTTCTGGATTTAATTGCCTCATAATTCTTTTTTATTATTAAGATTATTTCTGGGGCGTTTTGGTCTTGATTTGATGGGACAGTAGTGGCATGAAGGGGGAAGAGAGAGGGGATGACTTGAAGCAAAGGATACAGGCAAAACTTGTAGCAATGATGTAGCCTTTGTACATGGGGCACCTGCTCTACTAGGTGAGCTCCTTGGCGCCCCAATTGCCTCCAGATTTCTATTTGTAAGTCATAAAATTTTATTCAGTAAATGAAAACGCTTGGTAAGGGCCTGTCACCACGTGGTGTGAGAAGAAGTGCCTCTCAGAAAGGCACTGGTGCTCCTTTAGCTACTGTCTATCCAGAGCTGTATGAAATGATCACAACAAAGACAGAAAAGCATGGGATCAGAGTGTTGCCACTGAGTGTTGGTGCTCTGCCACTACTTATCTGCTGAAGAAGGAGGCTACATGGACACAGGCCTTTAGTGTGGACAGTAGGCTAAGACAGAGTTCTCAAACTAGTGAGTATGACACTCTTTACAGCCCCACTACTGCTGTAATGTTGTCTGCCACCAACGATCAGCAGTATCTGTTCAAAGGTCTTTTCAGTGAAGATTGTCAGTCCTCCAGGTCATGGTAATCATAAGTGCTATATTGTAGGCAACTGGACTTGCTTGCGTTACTTGAAGACGTTTCGCCTCTCATCCCAAGAAGCTTCTTCAGTTCTAATGGACTGGCACGGGGTCTAAGGCTGTAAACTCTGTGCAGGTGTGCACCCTTACAGAGTCGTTGAGGTCACATGTGACCTAACGACACATAATGATGGCCAGGTGGGCCAACGACTCACATGTGACACTAATGACTCTGTAAGGGTGCACAACTGAAGGAGCTTCTTGGATGAAAGCCAAAACTAGTTTCCTAAGATATAGCTATGATATTCAAATGTCCATGGCAAATAGGTCAATGTCCTCTCTATTCATTCTGTATCTATGGCTAAAATAAAGTGTGGAGATAGGTCTGGCTATGTGAGACTAGTTTCGTGTAGTGACAGGGGTTTTGAAAACTGTAACATGGCAGAAGTGGAGGAAACCTCTGTCTGCAACAGGCGGGCAACAGCAGGCTCATATGCTCAATCTACATCCTATGAGTGAGACTACTTTAATATTTACTGTGTTTTATGCTCCTCCTTGTGCTCAGCTCTTGAGGAGGAGTCCAGAACGACGACTGGGAGCAGGAGAGAGGGACGCAGAGGAGGTTAAGAAACATCTATTCTTCAGGGTAAGGAATGAAGACACAATTTGCACGATCACTTTGTAATTTCAAAACCAAACACTAATGTGACCGTCTCTGTTTGTTGGCAGAACATGGATTGGAACGGACTGTTGGCTAAGAAGGTGAAGCCGCCGTTCGTGCCGACTATTCAGGGCGCCAACGACGTCAGCAACTTCGACGATGAATTTACCTCAGAGGCTCCGATCTTAACCCCGCCCAGGGAACCCCGACCGCTGAACTCCGACGAGCAGAACATGTTCTCTGACTTTGATTACATCGCCGACTGGTGTTAGCTTCCCCTGACCCCGTCTACACACACACACACACATGCACACACACACACACACACACACACACACTGTGAACCAACACAGCAAAGACTGTAGCTCACATCATTTTTAAAACTCTTCCTTGCCCAAAATGTTGAGGAGGAGCAACGAACGCGGCTCCCCGAGCCTTCGGGCAAAAACTCTGTGCCATTAAGGAGAAATTCCAGAAGCCTCCAGAGGACCCCCACTTATTTTTTAATCCACATGAAGAACTTTTTTTTTTTTTTTAAGAAAAAACAAATGAAACTCTGTTGTTGGAGAGTGAAGGAGGAGGGATGCTTTGTCCTCCTGCACACGTCGTCGTCGTGTCCATTGTCTGACCACTGAGAATGTTTTTCATATGAACTCTGAGAAGACGGCAACATCACAATCATGTTATTCAGTGTCACTGTCTTCAGTTTATTGATCTGTACAGATTATATTCAGTCGTATATTTTATTGTTGTGCTTTTTCATTCTCTATTTGCAAAGCCCTCGTCATAGGTTAAAGGAATAGTTCTGATTTTTTAAAGGCGGGGCTGTTCGAGGTACTTATCTGTAGTCGGTGTATGACTTAAAGTGGCTAACAGAAGATGAGCAATGCACTGCTGTGGACGTGGGCAGCTGCAAATGTAGGTTTTATGACACCTTATTCAAAGTATATGCTGTATTTACAATATTTTCACAGCTTTACCTGCCGTCACACAGCCCTTTCTGACAGGGAACTGAAGGTTAACCTAACTCTCGTCACAGCCACCAGACTCCATTGACAAATCAGTCATTTTAGCTAACTGATCACAGGAGCTGCTGGTCTACCACTGCTTTGATTGGTTAGTTGGTTTATAATATTGTGTGACTTTGGTGAATCCAAACTATCACTTTTAAATGCCAAAGTCACACAATGACACAAGCAAACGAACCAATCGAGGCAGCAGTTGACCAGCAGCTCCTGTAATCAGGGGTGTTAAATTAGTGCTTTTCTCAATGGAGTCTGGCACCTTCAGTTCCTGTTGGAAATCACCGTCTGACAGCAAGGTTAGCAATGAAAATATTCCAAATATAGTGTCCTCTTTAACTGACAATGATTTTTCTTAGGTGTTTAAAGTACGTTTCGCTGCTGCCCCCGACCACAGCAGTACTCTGCTTAGCTTCTGTGTCGGTACTCTTGCCTGCTTCTCCAAGCTAGCTGCAAGCTGACTGACATCTGCTTCATATAATTCACTGACTACAGAAAGGTACCCCATACAACCCCACCTGAAAAGATCTGAACTATCCTTAAATGGACATTTTATCTCACTGTAAAGTTTGACATTTCTGCCAGGTGTTCAGTGAGTTTGAAGCGCTCAAAGCGATCTCACTGAGCGGTCAACTACAACAACCATCTTGACTACTACTGCTGCTTCTTGACTTGAAATCAAAGTAACACTACATTTCTGTTTTTGTCTCGGTGCTTGATCTTTGACCACAACCTGTTAGTAACTCTTTTCTCTCTCATGTTGCATCCATGTCTGCACACAAGAACCCACAGGTTAATAATAATGACTCTCTCTCTAGTGTAAAAAGGCAATCCATCCAGTGTTAATGCTACTTAAGCTGATGAATTAACCAGCATCTCTTAGTTTTATTTGAAATGAGCTGATGACTAAGACCAGAAGTGATAAAATATTAAATATTTTTCTCTGTCTGATGCCCTCTAGTGGCTCTGTAGCTTGGGGTTGATATTCAGCTGAGCTCAGGCATAAAGATCAAAAGTATCGCAGCATCTTTTGGAGCAATAATGTTTTCATACCTGAGTTCAGCTGGATTTCACTTCAGGTTTTTTGGTGTTTTATTCCTCATTGACAGTTGGTTGTGAACCTGACAGCATGTTTTCTCGTTACCTCAGTCGAAGTACAAACACTAAGTGAGTCGCACAGTTAAAAGCTACCAAAACCAAATTGATCCTGTCCCTCTTGAAGCAGCAGACAAACAACTTCTCATGGTTTAAAACAATCTGATGATGAGCTGACAGATGAAGATGTTTTGTGCAGAAATCCATTAAACAAGTGCTGAGCTGTTTTTTTGTTTTGTTTTGGGAACATATGAACCTCATCTTTTCGAGGTTTCCGTCAAAAATGCAGTTGAAACGCTTCCCACACTGTTCTGTGATCAGTTACATGTCTCAGTCTGACGCAGAGGAACCAGCCGATGACACACTCGTCAGTTTGCATGTCGTATATAAACCGACTCAAATGTCGGAGACCTGTTGATATGAATCACTACAGGGGAGGGCAGGGTATATTATATATACATACTGTATGTACACAATTAAGCTGAAAGCACTAATTTTATCAATAGTTTTTAATTATCTACATTTCTTAATGATGAAAATAGATTGTACAAAGTTGTTTTTTTGTTTTTTATTCTTTGCTTGTGCATGTTGTCGCCAGAACAGATGAAAACTTTATGGATGGTACACCAATACTCGAGTCACACAACTGTTAACTGTTCACTCCGGTGTTTAAAAAAAACAAAAAAAAACAAGGCATTTCTGCAGTCGTTTGTTGCCCATCATGAATGCACAAATTAAACATTTGTAATAGTGGCTTTGCTTTTATTTCTACCGTTTGTTTGTGGAATCTTATTTAAGTTTTGACGCATTTAAAAAAGGTCCAGTGTGCAGGATTTAGTGACATCTGTCGGCAGAAATGGAATATGACTGTTTTTGTCAGTTTTAATCACACAAAAATAAGAATTGTTTTCGTTCTCAGTAGGCCAGAACGGACAAATCAAACACTGGCTCTACATCAGCGATAGTTCTCTTGAACGCCTGGCACACGGAAGAAGTTTTGGATCTGCAACCTCTCCCTAGACGTCACTAAATCCCCCACACCGGACCTTTATGGCTCACTGAAGCTGTGGAGTTTTTTCTTTTAAAGACATTCATTCTATAAAAGATTGGATAGTAAACCAGGTTTTATGTAAACAAATGTTTAATATTATTCAAACCATGAGCTGATTACCATGCTTTACTGAAAATCTTTCATTTTATTTTTTTAAATTACTTAGAACAATTCAAACAAACTAACAAAATAGAACCAGGTCATTTTTCTACAAAAACAAAGTTTTATGTATACAGTATGAAACCGGCCTAAAATTGCAAGCATCAATTACATTTTTTCCCACTTGGACATATATACATGATACAGTATATACAAGCAAATGAAATACTGTAAGTACAGTCTGCAAAGCTGTTTATTTAAGCACTGGAATGTGTCCGTTTTTATTCCTGCAAGGGAGCACCGTGATGAAGGCTCGACGTCTTAGGAGGGACCAGATAAATCTTCCAAATCCAGCACAAAATTGATTTTTAAAAAAAGAAGAGTAAAGTCCTGTAAGTACAGCAGAAAAATATCGTCACTGTGTCTGGATCGAATCTTCACAGTTGGGGCAGCTTGTCGACAGGTGTGTCGAATTTGAAGTCTGGAGGGAAGAGTTCTGCAGCGCGTGGGTAGATGAGTCGGTATGACTGTCTGATCGTAACGTCTGCGACGCCGGCAATGTCTCCGATTTCTGTTGAAGCATAAAGGTCAATTAGTGAATTGTGTAGAATCTGAAACTTACTGTGTTTTAAAAACTAACTTTTTTTGTAGCTCAAAAATTCAAACAAAGTGGGAATAAAATCTGACAAAATTCTACTTCTTTGATCCACTTGGAAAAACTTAAGATCCTTAAAAATACATATTTTCTTATTACAGCGCTGTCACGTACCTTTCTGGGTCTTCTTCTCTGCGGAGGCCTGCGAGGCCATGTAGATGGCTGCTGCAGCCACTGAGATGGGGCTCCTGCCGGGCACCAGGTCGAGCTCCACCGCCTTCCTGGCGATGAAGGTGGCCGCCATCTGCACCTGTTTAGGCAAGCCGAGGTTTGAGCAGAAGCGGGACATGAAGTCTCCGGTGGTGATGAGGTCCACGCTCGTCTCCAGCGCCTTCAGGATCAGCTTGAAGCACCGGCCGATCTCCTTCTTGGAGATCCGAGAGACGGCGCAGATCTCTGTGGAGGGAGAGGGGATCGGGGGAGGAACTCGTTTAGATGGATTGACATCGAAAAAATGTGTCTCTTTCATGTGACTCTTACAGGGATGTTGTGTGTGTGAGTTTAGAGAATATTTATAAATAATTCAGCAAACCATAACTTCCTATCTTATTTAACGTGAGAAACTAAAAAAAAAAATCAAGTAGGTGAATAATTTTTGGCCGCCATACATGAATTTAATGGACATTTCTTAAAATTCAGACCTACGTTACCTGTTACAATTCATTAAGAAGCATCATCGATTTTGTGCAGATAGCTCAAACTGTTGTAAGAAAATAAAATGTTTAATTCTGACCTTTGAATGTTCTCGGTACACCTTCTTGTCTGCAGGCGATGTAGAGGCAGGCCGAAGCAATGGCATCGTTGGCTCGCCCCTTCAGGCTCTTCTGTTCATAAACCTGCTTGAATAAGTTGTTTGTTCTGTCCTGCAGAGCAAAAACAGTTTTATCAGGAAAAAAGTAAACAGTCTTAAAGACAGTCTCCACAAATTAAATCATGTTTTAAGTTTTTTTCAAAGGGGATAAAATAGCGTTTGTCTTCATGAACCCAACATAAATTGTTTTTGTTTTATAAAGCAAATAATGAACGTCTGTGTAAAACAGTTATTTTGATACTCGTATCAGTATTGAAAATGCCTCCAATACTACTTAAAATGCTGGACAGGGAATCCGTATGTAAGAGAGTCTATTCACATTTTAAGTCTGTTTCTGTCTTTATTTGATGAATAACCATTTTCATCACCATGTAGATTATTGAGGCAACGTCTCGAGCTAAATGAACACATCTGCAGACCTTGTAAAGCCCTTTTACACAGGAACACGCATATGAATGTCTCTTCAACCCACACACATAAACTTCAGCAGAGACATCAGTCTGCAGTTTAGTTTCCACTTCAATGACGGACCACAGAATTACATAATTAACCACATGAGGTTCAGCTTCATTTCTTTTGTTCCCTCGCTCACTAGGTTTTGCCCATACATGCATGGTTTTCATTTGTGTTTAGTGTGATGTGACATGGCTCTTTAAAGTGGTACAGCATTTTTTGACCGCTTAGCTTCACTTTAAGGATAATCTCTCCATGAGCACATTACAGAATCAGGTTTCAGAATTGTTTATTACTTACTATGATGTTTCTTGGCAGGTTGATGCGATCAGCCATGGTGCTGATTTCTTTAAAGGCGTTGAGCATGGCCCGGTCAGAGCTGCTCATGGTCCGTCGGTTCTGGTACTTGGAGTTGCCGAATTCATCAAAACTAGCAGCGCCAGTTCCCTGTGGAGGAAACAGAGGATGTTTACCTGTAAAACTCACTGCAGACATACTCCAAAAGATGACACAAGAAGTTTTCAGGACGTGATTTACTGTGGTTGCAGTAGACATTCACAGACAGTGACACTAATGTTTCTTGATACTCTTTGGTGACTAAGGATAGTTACCAGGAGAAACAAAAGCGCTGTTCTCGACCTGTTTTGGTTGCGCAATGGTTGACACACTTCCTTTGTGCTGTAAATTAAGCCTTCATTTAAATAGTCTGGAAACCAAAGTTCCTTAATTATCTTCTGAAAACCTTCCAATCGTTTAAGCTGAAATTACCAGCACCTTGGGAGAACTGTAATTTGGGAAAAAAATGCAGACAACAAGGCTAATTTAATTTAACTGAACAACGAGCACAACCGCCTCATACCTTGCTGATCATGGTGGTTAGGTCGCCTCCGTTGAGCAGTGGGTTCTGGGCGTCTCCCACTCTGGATGGATCTTTGAGGGCTTTCTCGTTGGAGAACGTCCTCCACTCTGAGCCTACATCGATTACACGATCACCTGAAGAGAATTAAATAAATTAGAAATAAACCTAAATATGGTTAATTAATGTGGAAAGATTAATTTCTTAATCTGTCAATGTAACAAGCTTGACTTGATATATTTGTTGCCCAAATACAACATTTAGGCTCCTTTCCATGTAGAGTTAATGCAATATTTCTGATGGAGTGCCCCTATTTCAATCTTTAAGACTAGTGACATGTTTTTTAGCCGAAGCACCAACATGAGCAACAAAGAAAATGTAGTTAGTATTAAAAGTAAAATGCATCCAAACTTTAACCTAGTCCAAGTCTCAAAAAAAATCCTGTCTACACAAACACTGTAACCCAACTGAAGCACTCACAAGAGCATGCTAAACCCACAGCTGGCGATATGAAAGATTCACACAAAGAAGACAATGATACTGGCCAATCAGGTGCCTGAAAAAAGCAATTACTGTAAAGCTACCGGGCTGCAATGGGCCATCGCAGTGCCTCTGTTCCTAAATATAGTGGAAGAGTAACTGTACACTTCTGTGTAAACATGTAAAAAGTCATGTAAGCAAGGTTGAAACCAGCACTATTTTGGTCACATCTGCAACTGCACAAAATGTCACCTCATTTGTGATGCCTCACAAAGGAGATAATGGTGCACGCTGTGACATCACGAGCAAAAAACTCAGTTTTCCCCTTTTAACACTGAAAACGGAACTTCTGAACATCTTTACCCTGGAAAGGATCCTTTTTCTGCAACTGAAAACGCAGCTTGTATGTGGAGGAAAGGTCAAACCCCCTAGAAAAAGCTACCTGTGTACATGTGAAGTAAAAATGTCACCCTTAAAAGAAGAAATGTACTTTTTTTTAATACAATCAATCCTTTTGTTTTGGTTTGAATACTTTTTAAGACGCCCCACATGCATTCCAAATTCACTTCACTTTCAAACAACATTGATCTCAGTTCCCTTTTTTTAATTTCAGCTTTTCAATCTTGTGCATTGACGGCTGCACCTGTTGCTCCAAAACAAGTTTTTTTTCCTTCCTTCCTCGACTGAAACAGGAGAAGTGAAACCTAACAACCAACACTGAAGAGCCAATTTCAGAAATAGGACACGGTAGCTTGATAAAAGTGACAGTTCTTTCAAATTCTGTGATCACCTGCACATCCAAACAATGAGGACACACAAACAAAATGCATTTACAAATGTGTTCTTCTGTCTGGCTGTATTACACCCCTGTGGAATAATTAACCAGAAGATGGTGCGATATCAACACAATTCCCTTAAGCAAACACATCTTCCAGTATCCAAGACTCAAATACTGTAAATATTATCTGATTTATTCTGTCGACAACCTTAAGGCTTTACTACAATACTGTGCTCTGAATCAAGCTCAAACATGTCACATATCATCCCTTACTTCTATTGTTTCTCACTGTCTTATTAATGTACGTTGTGAGGCAGAAATAAAATATGATCTAAACAAATGTTCAGACATTAAATTGCATTAAATCTGAGATGTGCAGGAGATAAACAGTGTGACAAAGGCAGGGCATATCGCTAGTTATCATAACTGTCTGTTCTTGGAGCTGTGCAGCAGGGTCGAGGATTAGATTTCTGATATTTTAATCCTGTTAGTTTTTTTTATTTTTTACCATCCATAAGTCTTTCTCACATCTCGAGACAAAGTGACATTCATCTCCTTAGAGGGCAGCCAAAGCTATGGGAGCAGGAACAGAGGGCACTTCAGCTTGCATCAGACAGCGGCTGGCGTCTCCCGTCTCCCACCTGACCTGGTCTCTGCTCAGGAGGCTCATTAGAGGAGAACTGTGTGTTCCCTGCAGCTTTGTCCTACAGTCTGCATCACATGTTCAGATTCAGATTCAATTTTTACCTCATACGCTTTATATTTTTGCCTTTATGTGCCGTATGTGCCTCGATGATAAATGACAGGTTGATTAAAACACTAGGCTAGGCTGGGATTGCACAAATAGCTGTTAATCACTTGTTTAACACTTCATTGATGTTAATTTCTTTTATTTCATCTTTACCCCATCTAGTGCACTTGTATTGGGGTGGTGAAAGTCGTCGGTAGCCACGGTTTCAAAATGAAAAAATATGTTCTGATCTAGCTGAATACAACATTAAAACTGAAGAACACTGGCAGTGCTGCTGTGTATCCAGAGGCAGGTTGAATGGCACTAAAGAGGAATTTATTGCTCCTAGTTTTTCCAGAATCTAGCTTCATGCTTTGGGAACCTGTGTGCTCATGTAGCCTGTCAACTCAGCTGATGTTCACACCACACGCAGCATCATTTCAAATACCGTGACCTCAAAACCAAGCAAACAGGTTCAGGAAGACGTGTGCTGAGACTCACTGCCTCAGAGTCTCTGTGTGCTGATGACTTTGATAATCCGAGTATGATAAGTGTTCAAATGTGTGATGTACATCAAAAGAAACAAGCACAGGAAACCAAAACGCAGAGGAATAATGTGATCAAACACTGAAAGCAAAGCAGAGGTGCACATGGTGTTCATAGTGTATATACCGACCTACTACAAGGCCGCATTCGGGGCAAATCATGTCCCCTGCTCTGTAGTCCTCTACCAGTATGGCATCAGGGTGGTTAGGACACTGAACTCTGGGAAGGGTCAGACCATCTCCACTACAAGAGGAGAACAACAGTTGAGTCATCGAACAGTTCGAAAGGCAAGAAAAAGACAAGAAAGGGAGAAAAGTAAGGGCACAAAATATGGGGTGGGGGAGAGTTCATGCTGAGGTCAGGACACACAACAAGCTTTACAGCTACAGTCACATTTACAAGAGCTGGAAAAAATATGAGTATTTAGACTGCCAGCGGAGCGTGACTTGTTACGGATCACTCATAAGAGGAAACACCAACTGAAAACATAATTTAAGACAATTACAATTGGCATGGGTAAGAAAATCTAAATGCAAATATTGCATAACCTAGATGTGTCATTTTTACTTTACTCTCCCCCCTTTTGTTGCTGAAAAGAAATACTGGACGAATAGGCAAACAACACAAAACTGGCTTGGGCAAAGTAAACATATGAATCCTGATATTAAAGATCAAAGCAGGTCACCCTAATATTAATCCATAATTAACTGGGTAAACAGCCCAGAGACAACATCAAACAACCTAAAGGCAAAGTGTGATAGCATCATGTCCTTATGAAGCCATAGTGCTGTAATTAGAACTGCTGCTAATGACTGATCGTTAGTGACTAATCTGCCAATTATATTTTCAATTATTTGTTAGTCTTTGAAATGTCAGCGCTTCTCGGATCTTAAAGTGACAAAATACAGAAAATATAAAATCTTAGGGGTGGGGGGAAACAAAATCGCCGCTGCATCGTATCACGATATTTTTGTGTGGCAATATCAGATCGTCACACAGTGCCAAGTATCGATGTTTTATTAATTATATAACTTATACTACAAATACAAATTAAACTCTAGATAGCCTACTAGAATAATATAATCAATTGTCTTTTCAGTCCAGTCAGTCAGTGGATTTTGTTGCCAAAAAAAGGCTTGCGTGAGACGAACAGACTGAAAATTTAATCTTACTAGATAAAACAGACGTTGACAAGGGCACATCATTTCAAGTTGAAAAAAAGGTAATAAATCGCAATACATTTTATCGCAATATTCAGCATATCGCGACATATTTAAAATCGCAATACTATCAAGTATCGGGGATCCTCTGGTAATTCCCACCTCTATTAAATCTATAATTACTTAGAACAGAAGTCTCACATTAAAGAACTCAGAGTATTTGGGATTTTTGCAAAAATAAATAAATTCATTAAACAATTATTAAAACTGTTGATTGATGATCAGCCGGTTGACAAATTGATCAACTGTGTCAGGTAATCATGAAATCCTAAAATGAATACGTTACTCCTGGATTAAAGCCAACAACCAGAGGGTCACGATGATGTAGCGGAAGCAAAACAGATGACCTCATATGCGTCATATCAATGACATAAACACTCTTTTACTCTCTCATTTACATTTACATACTGATAAAA
Source organism: Epinephelus awoara (assembly GCA_035609425.1). Lineage (NCBI taxonomy): Eukaryota > Metazoa > Chordata > Actinopteri > Perciformes > Serranidae > Epinephelus > Epinephelus awoara. The sequence continues at coordinate 14,987,644 of CM069306.1, read as the reverse complement.
CAAACATTCCCCTGACAGCGGTTGTAACAAAACACCAGATAAGAGGAAAGAGGAGCAGCTACACACTCATGACTAGTTAGTGAGCCCAACTGATGCTAACGTCTACTCCTCAGTGTACAAAGTTGCGTTAATCAATCAATCAACCTTTTTATTTAGACTCCAGGTCTATTAAAAAAAAGACAGACAAACATACAAGCTAAAACCAGACACACAGTGAAATCACTGACTGTGTTTACAAGCGACAGGAAACCAGAGATGCTTTGATCGCTGCTGTCCACGACACTAAGTTTCAGCTTCAAACTACGCTCGCCGTTATCATGTTGCTAACCGCAAAACAGCTCGAGGGACGGCGACACAAAGTCTACGATGAAAAGTGACGTTAACTGAAGCTACAGAGCGCGAGCACAATGTAACGATTATACACAGAGTGACTTCTGGCAACATCTCACCAGCTAGCTAAGCTAAGTAGCCGTTACCCAACACAAAGCATCGTACAACGGTACGAACAAGGGCGTCATATTTTTTGACTACAACTAGCTTCTCTCGTCATGCCTGACTCGATAACTTTACATATTTCAATTCCGAGAGCGAAAGACGAAGAAGGAAGAAGTGTTATATTTGGTTAAAGTTGCTACGCACCGGCTTGTCGACGCCATGTCACTCCTCACTCCGCCCGTTTGTCAAAGAAACAATTGAGTGCAGCACCTCTATTTATAACTTTTTTACGTCACGTGGCCGTTGGAGTACGACAACGCATGAGGTTCAAACTAGTCGTAGCATCCTTCCGCTTCGGCATTTCTTGTCGTAAAAGCAATTGTGACGTCTATGATTATACCATTAGGTATAAATGTGGTGATGTTTAAATATACACCATTACAACCAAAAACCTCATGTGATCTAATGTTTTTATTTTTTTTTGTGTGTGTTTTTTAAGTGAAGTTAATTAAGTCACAAATATTAGGTCATAGAAACCACAATAAACACCTCTTAACATACAAAGTCCACCTGGTACAAAAGAAGAAAAAAGAGGGCTGGAATGAAACACATTTTATTTATTTATTTAAGCTAGTTATTTATGTATTTTAATCTTTATTCAGAAACAAATTCTGGTCATTATCATATTAAGTTGTTGATTAAGTACTAACAGTACAAATTAGAGACTGAGCATGGACGTCTCAAGGAAAATAAACAAAGTAAAAACAAATAAAATATGTAAAAAATAAAAGGCTTAGAGGTTTAATCAGAAAACAATATATATATGTTTTTGTCTATATGAAAGACTTGTTTGTTTTTAATGTGTTTTAGTGTTTTCTTGAAAGTGGTTTGATATTAATAAATCTACACCTGTGGACAACTTGTTTAGCCATAACAATCAAGCACATACGGTACACAATTTACCTTTTTCATATCCTCCATTTGCACTCTAAATTTAATATTGTTATATTCTAAACTGGGCGCTTGAAATTCTTGTTACATCCAAAACACCCAAAGACGAACAATCAAAGAAACGGTACAACATAAATTTACATATATTACCAGTGAGATGACATATAATAACAAACAAGCACACACAATCTGAATTTAACAACAGGAACAAAAATATCCATCTGTAACCTGTTACTTAAGAGAGCCTTTAATTTCCTGGGAAAGTCCCTGGAAAGATCTGTAATTTTATACTGAAAAGGGAGAATGGGAATTTCCTAAAAAGAAAAGCATTTTGACCCACCTAAGCAGTCATGAAATATTCATTTATTTATTTGAAACTAGGGGTGTAAATTAAACGTTTCATCATGACACAATGTTAAATTGATTCTTTGGATAACAATATGATATTTGTTGATATCAGACAGTCTGCTACAAGCCCAATACTGACCAACCAATATGAACAAGATAAATGCTTTCAGTTTTTACGCCTACGTTGTTTAAATGTCCGTTTAAAGCTGCAACAATGAATCTCTTAACTGTACTGATGAATCCCAAGAAGTCTTCTGATTAAAGAAAGGCTTGTGATATTGCTGTGTGACAGTGCCAGCCTGTGTCTGTGACGCTGTACCAATCTGCGACTGCTCCTCTGCATCATACTTCCCGAGCCTGTGAAGGAAACCTCTCAGTGCCACAAAGAGTCACTTGATTAGGTCAAGTTTTCTGGTAACAGCATAACAAATGTGCGCCTACAAATGAAACATCTGTCATATAAACACAAATCAACCCACTAGTGTGCCACACAAATTCATTTCTGTTACTTAATGTATCACAAAACTTCTCTGAGGTTAACTTGAATGACTGTAATTCAAGTTTCTTATCATCACCTCAGTATCAGTCAGTGCCAGCGTGCATCAACACAACAGCAGGTGGAGCTAAATTAAAGGAGTGTGTCAGGAGGACCAGCAGCGATACTCATCGTTCCACTGTGAACAGTGATTCGTTTTCATTGAAAGATCATTCAGGACTGATCTGTCTGTCAGTGGTCAAACATGTTGGAATTCTTTAAGATTATATAGTTTGAACAGTAAAATGACACACACACAGGTGAGTATGCATCTTCTCATCAACATCTGGTAGGTGTCAGCAGTCTGAGTCCAGTGTGAGGTTTAGTTTAGTCTAGTTTAGTGAAAAGTGTCCCTGAGTCTGATAAGCATTCACATGTCCTTACTGCATGTTTCCCCCTGCTGATGCAAACCTTCTGCTGAACTACAAAGGACTGTGGAAGCCAAACATGCATTAATAGTTACAAGTCCAAGCATGACAGATATCACAGGCATGGGTGTAGCGCCAAATTCTGGGCCCTGTGCATAAGCAGTCGCTGTGGGCCTCCTGCAATTTCTCTCTTAATCCATGTCTCTGTTATGCTTTTTTTTTTTTTTTTAATTTCACAAAGTCAGTTTGCTTTCTTTTCTTTTCTTTTCTTTTCTTTTCTTTTCTTTTCTTTTCTTTTCTTTAATTGAAACCCCAAATTTCCTTTCTTGGTGAAAGAAATGACAGTGTACAGTATGATGGTGCTCCTGCAGCATTGTTCTAGCTGCTCCTACGCCCAGTATACACTGTGTGATTTTGGGCTGTCCCAGACGAAAGATGACCAACGAGAAAGAAACGTGGCAGTATCTTTGGTCGTGGCTCTAAAACGGTGGTCCTACATCACACAGTGAGGGAGGTTCAGATACAGATACAGAAAGCTTTATTTATCCACGAAGGGCAATTCAGTTTCTACAGTCCACCATCTAGACATACAACCATTCACACAACAATAATGCAAGGCAGGAGTAGCATGATATGGCATGGGTTCAAGTACAATTAATATGAGGCAGACAGCAGAATAAATAGTAATGATAGGAGAATAAGAAAATCTTTTATTTTCTCACTGTGTGACTGCTGTTACGACCTACGTCTATTAACCAACCAACAAAAATGCAGCATGAAATGATGCACTGATTAGCATGACAATGCTAAATGCTAGTAGATGTTTATAAATGTACTTCGAGCCTCTTTTCTCCAGCCACGACCATGTCCACATTCTCCTCCTCCTCCTCCTCTTCTTCAGACTTTTTCAACACACATAAATGCCACTCTATTATTGATTCATGTTTGTTTTTATTTTTCTCTTACCACGACGGCAGTGTAAATGGATGACGTTTTGCTCTTGCGTATTGATGTCGATGGACGTACGTTGCTGCCTGCGATTCAGTCGGCATTGTCATCGTACAGTTTACATACATCAAACTTGATGTCGTACCCAAGTTTATTAAATCCACATCGTACAGTGTAGCTGCACTAAACTTATAAAGTTCACACCAAACGAGATGGAAAATCTCACGTTGCATCACTAATGTGACTTTGAACGCTAGAATATTTTGTGTTGACTTGCATCATACGCACGTGAAATCGCTGAATCGATAAGTGAACCTCCTACAGTACGTCCTGGCCGTCATACGTCCCCAGAGGATCTCAATGCTGGTTGGCTATCACAGCACAAATTGGTCGCTGAAGTTCAGATTTTTCAACTCACGTGATAAAGAGTATGACGCGAAATTGCGCTACTTCATTTGCGCCGTTTAGTTTGCATATTTTGCGTCACAGCCATCGTGTTCATTGGGAATTTGCGTCTCATTGCGTCTTTACATTGACTTTAAATGTAATTCACTTGTGCAAATTGTTTGAAGAAGACTGAAGAATCCTATTGCAGGACCGGACTAAACCATTTTGTGCCTTGAAGGGGTGAAAAGGGCCTCAGAGAGCTTCCATTATTTTTTCATACACAGTTCAGTCTTTCAACCGATATATTCAACGAATTTTAATTTAGTTATGGCACTAATTACTTAGAAAAAAAAATTGCAAAGAAAAAACATAGAACACCTTTGTACTTTTAAAGCCCCCCCTCCCACTGGGGAACTTGGTGAATCAGTCCCACTTTTCCCCCATGCCGACGCCCCTGATCACAGGTAAACCAAACAAAACCAGAGCAAGCAGGAACCAGTATGCTGTTATCAGAGCAGAATAAAAAAATGTATGTGTCTTTAGTCTTTCTTTGGTCAGAAAGACACGTGTACAAACACACACTGCACGACCCACTTCAGTGCCTCAGCAGCTGTTTATTGATTTCACAACTGCAACATCATGTTACACCACATCATCATTCCTCATGACACGTACTGTGTCAAGTAATAACAAAGGATCCACGTGAAAGCAAACCGCCCGTGTGTACACGTTTGGAGTCGCGTGTGTAATTTGACACACAAAGGCACACACACTCCCTTTGTGTCTCACCATACCTGAGAAACCTTTGTTGACTACATTAATAATACATTAATACCCCTAACCCCGAACACTTACCTTCACCTAGCACTGGATTTTCCTACCCCACTGTGTGTGTGTGTGGGTGAGAAAACTCTTATCGTGCTTACAGGAAATTAATTACCATAGAGACAGGTTTGTTTGGGTTCGTTGTTGGTTTGTGGCGTCGGTCTAAAATTAAAGGTCTGTGTATTTTTTGCTACTTCCACACACAGACCTCACGTGCGTCTATCTGGTGTGCGTATAAACCACCGGCTAATGTTTGTGAGAGTGACACCACCCTGTGTATTCTTTACAAATCAGAGAGGGTGGATCACGCTGAATTATTTATAACTCATTGAGCCAATTCTCAACGCACTGAGCTGGTTGCCAGGGGTATCTGAGGTCCCCAGCTGCTGTCCCCATCACCCCCACAGACAGGAAACCTCAGAGCACCCAGCCCAGTTTGACAACAAGCCAAACCACTACAACATCTTTATACCTTTTCTCTTATGTCTCCCTGCAGTCAGATAAACACCTGTAGGCTAGGGAGCAGAATCAGTCAAATCAATACCTGCACTTATATCACATAAAACTTTATTACAAGAAAGATCTCAGCAACAAGTTGTGGAGGGAATCCCTGAGAACTGTGAAATGAATCCACGTGACCCAGATCCAAGTTAAGTGAGTTTTTCATTCACTTTGTCAACTGCCTTTGTTTGGGTTTCTCAAGAGGAGCCACTCAGCTATCACAAGACTGCCTCGTTTAACTCTGAGCAAACATTAGGCCCTGTTGCAAAAAAAGCTTTTCTGCAGAGCCGGTAAAGAACACCAACAAAAAACGATGACTGTAATCACTCTGCGCGTGTTTATGTATGCTCACGCACCACCTCCACATCAGACTATCGCTCTACTCTCCCCAGTGGCTGCTTTTCTTTCTTTCTTCTTCTTTTTTTTTCTTCCTCTCAAAGTACAAGGGTAGCGTGAGTGAACACAGAGTGCCAGCAGCCAGCAGCCCAGGACCGGTTGAAACCTGTATGGGTTGCAACTGAGGAGACACTTCCTCCACCCAGTGCATCATCAACCAAATCCAGAAAGAGCTGGAAATGATGCATGACTTCAGCACTCAGGGTCCTATTGACTGTTGAGTTTGTCAATACCAATAACTATATATATGTATATATATATATATATATATATATATATATATATATATATATATAGATAGATAGATAGATAGATAGATAGATAGATAGATAGAATAAACAATGTTATTTTATTTGTGCAAATACAGTTTAGTTTCACTGTACAAACACAAGGCAGCGTGTCTGACATATGGCGTGTGAAACAAGGCACATGTGAGAAGTCTTAATTAGTCAGCTAAAGTCAGTTCAACACCATGAGGCAGTTTGTGGTGTCTGGTACTCTGAACAAAGAGGGGGAAGCTAGTGCTGCGTTCATGTCATGCTGGGAAAACGATAGACAACATGTTAGACTTTATGAGGGTAACTTCTAACAGTACCCACTTCAGGTTGGTCTGTATAAAGCTATATCTCCTTTGTTCCACTTAGGAATTTATTATAGGCAGGGCATTATTGTCCTCAAAGATTTGCGAGGGGTAAATTTAGGTTGATCCTAACCAATGACCCCGTTGCTAAGAGCACTACATTGGTCACATAACTTTTTCCCTATGCAAATCTTTGTGGAATACGGAATATGTATTGCTGCAATGCCAAAAAATAAACAAAATAAAATGAAATAAAATACAATTAATTAAAATAAAATAAAATAAAATAAAATAAATTATAATAACATAAAAATTAAATTTAATTAAATTTAATTCAATGTCATAACAAGAATTTTTATAGAAGTTTTTCTCCTCATAATAATATACAATTTATCTTATCTATCAAATCCTTTGTCCTATCTATTTTTTATATGCAAAATGTGTCATGCAAGATAAATACATGCCGAAAAAAAAAAACCCCACTGGTTTAAGTTTAAAAAAAATGAAGGTAACAATTTACACACATCTTTTTAAGTAGTTGCAACCCCTGGCATTATTAGGTCAATCCTATGAATCTTTTGTAATTTGACAAACTCAGTCATTTTAGTATTACACACAAAATTTTCTTTGAACTCAAGTCAACTTATTTTATTTAAGATATTCTTATTCATTTATTTTAATTCGATCCTACTCAAAAATGTTAAATATGTTTTTGATTTGACCAACTTCTTAGAAAAACTGACTAAAACACTTTAATGTAAAGAACATACTTGTTTAATGCTGAAAAACATATTTATTTTAAGTGTTATCCACTCAGTAATTAAATAATTTTATGGAGTGCAGAATGCTGTTGTAATGAGTAAAGTTTCTTTCTAACAATGTGAAAAGTTTGCTTTTATGTTTTAACAAGATATTTTCACATTGTAACAAGAAACTTTCCTTGTTAAAAATAAAAAAAAAGAAACTTATATGCTTATCTTACATGAAACATTTCACACTATGACAAGATAAACAGTATATTGTTATAGCAGAGATTTCTTGTTGCAACATGAAAACATCTTGTAAGAATGTGAAAAACATCTTGTTTATGACAAGAAACTTTTTTCTTGACATGGCACCTCCCTTTGTGGAAAGCATGTTGGGTCATCACAGTTATTTCAGGTGAAACACCTCAGGTGAGAACGGGTTTTTCCTGCACTAGTCAATTTTCAGGTTTTGGGCTATTTTGCTTCTGCATCATATCTCTTTGGGGTCATTTTGCGTCTCTTTGTGGTTGTTTTGACTCATGTTGTAGTTATTTATGTCCCTCTTTGCATTTTGTGTGGTCATTTTGAGTCTTTTCCTCATCTGTACCTGTTACTTTTGGCCCCTGGGCTTGTGCCCAGTCGGCCTGTTTAGCAATCCAAAATTCCCTCTGTAAAAACCTTTGACTCTAATGTGTCAACAAACTGAAACAGGAATTTTGAACATGGCTTTATCCAATGTTCAGTTGAGTTTTGTTGTCCGCAAATAAGCTCATATTTAATTAGATATTGCCTCATTTGTGCATTCACCTGACCTCACGGATGTCTAGAGTCTGCTGGCATTCAAAGGATATTTGCAAATGTTAATAAACGACGTTCAAGTTTAATAATCATCATAATAAACATAACTTTATTTACATAGCACCTTTCAAAACACAGTTACAAAGTGATGAACAATAAAACTCCACACAATGAAACACAACATTGCAAATAACATATCATCTAAGTCAAAGATAAAATAAAAGAAGGCTAAAAGCTAAAATCAAGATGATAAATGGGAAATAGGGTTTGAAGAGAGAGAGAGAGAGAGTTAAACGAAGCCACTGACTCAGACAGCCTTATGTACAACAATGTTTCAACGTTAAATCGATCAAATTGTGCTCCTCTCCAGGCAGACACTTGACAGCCCAGCTTTTTAAAGTGTTCTCTGCCTGTCCCACTTTCTCCCACAGGCCATGAACGCCGCATCTGATAAGCTAGCAGGCGGTGTCTTCGGGAAGTTGCCGTAATGTCATCCTCCAATGAGAAGCGCGCTTAACACCCACAACAGCGGTCTGCACGGCTCCATATTGGATCTGCCTTTTCTTAGAAATACATTACACTGGTGGAGGTCTGTCTGCGCATATTGCCTAACACACGGCCCCGGCTGCCGGCTCCGCTCCCCGGCGCTCAGGTATGAGGGATGTAGGCGACACAAACCCGCGGCTGTCACCAACAAATGTTCCCCAGAGCTTTGTGTCACTCCCCGGCGTCATTCCCGCAGTTTTTAACGGGGCTGAGAAATTAGGTTAGAGGCGCACCTGAAGACCGGAGCGAAAAGTGGCATGCAGGCTGAGGAAGGAATAATTGGATTGAGATAACGCCGCACGGGCAGTAAGTATATTCAGCTTCACTGTGTTTTAAATTCACACTTTAAACTATTTGAATCATGATCAATAACACGATTGATATTGTTTCCTCCCGCTTGGTCGAGTTGATAAGAAACTGGTTACCTGCCTGGTGTGAATGTTTAACACATGCTCAATTTCACATGTTGAGGAAAAGTCACCTGACACAGAAACACCGACAGATAACTTACTGCGCAAGAACTCCTCACGTGAGGGAGAAAAAGTCAAAAGCTCCCATCATGCAGCCTCCATCGTTTTATTTCCTCTTATGGTGGAGGAGTCTTATTTAAGGAATTACACTCCTGTTGCCTGTTTTTCCACATGTGCAGTCTGCGACCTGTTTCCTCTCAGTCTGGAGCTCCTGGCTGACCTCAGAAGTTATACTAATTTGTCTGGGAGCCATCTTTAAACTTATAATTTATTAAATTACGCTCAACATGCATCACAGTGGCTTCTATCACATGCTGAGGTCAGTTTGATGTAATCTGTGTGTGCAGGGCTGCAGAGGAGGGGGACTGGTCACCACCCTGCCCTGGCTGCCAGGCCCCCATGTAGCACGGGGCCTCGCCCTTTCCTGGGGGCCCTCGCACTAAGATTTTTATATCTCTCATATCCTGTTTAGATGTGTTTCCTCTTCTAGTGCCCCTTTACTACTAAAATTATCATGTATATGTAGGTTTTTTAAACTAGAGATGCACGATATTGGCCGATAACCAATATTAATATATCAGTTTTTTCCCCACCTAATTTTAGTGATCATCAAGTCTCCTCTGTATTAATTATTAGTTAATTATGTAACCTTTATTCAACCTCTTGAGATTAAAAATCTCTTTTGTACAAGTGTCATAAGTTAACAAAAGTTACAGACAACAGAAAACAAAAATACAGAATAAAAATGTAAAGCTCTAAAACAAGCAGCAAAATTAGGACGCATTCACACTGGCGCTATTTGGTCCACTTTAAACGAACCCTGGTCCGCTTCCACGGATATTTTGGTTCGTTTGGAGTGGTGTGAACACTCATTCAAACTCTAGTGCGGACCAAATGAGCAAACCCTGGTCCACTTGAAAACTGGGTGTCTCGGTTCACTTGCAGTTGAACCCTGGTGCGGTTCGCTTACAGTGGGAAATGCAAACGGACTATCCAGTGAACCAAAGAGAGAAAGTGACATAGCGCGCAGTGCCAACAGCGCAAACCGGGAGAAGCAGTTTTTAAATTGTCTAGTGAGAGGATTGCGGCATGCAGATTTAATTAGTGGGTCAGTATCGCATCAGATATCAATATATTCTGGTCTGTGACGGAAGGGGATGGATTTCCATTTTTTGGTCCTGGCGAATCGATGAACCGGGTTTTCTTCTTCCTCATGCTTTTTTTCTTCCCGGTCAGTGGTCGTTTAGGGCAATACTGCCCCCAAATGAGCAGCTGTTGTAACTGCATGACGTTGTCCAGGTGGTTTGGTCCGCTTTAAAAAGTGCAGTGTGAAAGTGAACCGAACCAAATGAAGGTGTGAAATTTTTGAACTGAGTCTGAAACTCAGAGAAGAACAGCGGCCATAAATATCTGCAGATTTGGACAGCGATGAGGCCCGGGAGCTCCTTAACCTCTGAGCAGAGGACAAGATCGGCCACCATATAAGAAGGACGGGAAATGATTGTTATTGCCATGTTATGCCACTGCTGTTGTTTATAAAGTGCTGCCGACGCATATTTTATCCATCGCACTAGAGGCTGACGCTGTTGCCTCTACCATGCTGGAATGTTATCTAAAATCACACACTGGAGCGGCGTGATGCCACTGTTGGCTGACTCTGTGTAAAAATGCAAAGCTGGCATAAAGAAGAGACTTCATGTGGCAGCCCTGTAGCGCAATATCTGTGTAGAAAGGGCCACTGGACCCACCAATCTTCACCCCTTTACCAATGCAATACAGTGTCAGGCCGCCACATAGTACCGTCTGTCTCTGCCAAAGCAGCACGTGAACGTCGTTCAAAATTCAGTCTGAGTTTGAGAGAGAAACTAAATAAGTAAAAGATATTAAAATAAGTTACCACCGTAACATTATTTACTGGCCTCCATGCTGCTTTTTACTGTTTACTAACCTGCTTTTTGACCCATCCGTGACGTTGAACTCATCTGCTACAGAGCCGAGTACACAGCTCTTGTCCATTTGCAATGGGTAAAAGAATCTATTACCTATTTGTAACAGGTTGTCACGTTTAAAAAAAACATTCACATGCTATTTATGGTAGAAAAAGGGGGTATGTGTGTGAAGACACTGGGAGGGGGGTTGATGATTTTAAACCACTGAGGACCCCCTATCACCTTTGTCACTGCTGTGATACACGAACATTACGTGCACTGCTGTATTTTCCAGATAGATCATTAAGCATGTCAGATATGACTCAGCGGCCATTAATTATTTACACCAAAGTTTGATGTCTGAGTGCCACTGAAAGGAACCAGCACTGGCCGCACAGGAAGTCATAGTAGTAGTTGTAATCTGCCTCATAATAGCAACTAATATGAAATTTCTTGCTTGCAGAGTTTATCTGTTTGCAGATCACTTCATCTGTCCCCGAGGGTCGACGAGTTCTTCCATTTTTCCTGAAACCTCCCTTTCTCCTCAATCATGCAGTGGTTATTTCGGCAGTGGCTTTACCATCTCACCACCACATGACACTTCCGAGTCGTCCACTGATATTGCTAACTTAAGCAAACAGCACAAGCTGACAGGACGAAATTCCTGTGACACTGTTGAGTTGCCATGGCCGCACTTTGAGCCACATTGATTTATACCTACACGTCAAAAGTGTCCTCAGTGAAAAAGGCCATCATTGATCATTATCACACCATGAGAAAACCCCAGTTATGACCATCAAGTGTGCTACACTGTGATGTTATGACCATGTCAGATTGCTCTCACGTCACATGGAGAGAGGACTGGACTTTGAAGTTCCTCAGAACAAGAGGTAACTTTGTGTAACCCTGCAGTGGCACCCTGAAGTGACATTATGGTCTGAATGTGAAGACTGTGTTCTTTAGGGTCATGCTGATATTTTAGAATAAAATCATGATGTTTTTTTTTTACACAAGATAAATAATTTCAGCAAGCTTTCCTTCATGTCGGTGCATCAAAAGGAGCTTGTTGAAATGTTGACTCGAGTATCTGTAAATGAGGACAAGGGGCTGGTATCATCACTGGGTTGGCCTCCTGTTCGTCAACTTTGTAAACAATAAGGCTGAGAAATCCCCAGAGCGCTGTCACTGCCCTCTGACATGTTTTTATTAAAGAAAACAGACGCACATTGCACGCTGAGCCTGCGTCAGGGAAACTGTTGCTAACTTTGGTTGATGCGGGACTGTATTTACAGTGAGTGCACTTATCAAACATGGTCTCTTCTGTAGTCGGATTAACAGCATATTATGCATCCATACTCTTATCATGACGGCCCATCAGCAGATGGAGACATGGATGTTAATTTTGAAGCTGATATTGGCCGATACTGTTGACGTGCTGATATTATTGTGCATCTCTAGAAACCGTAATAGTATTCGTCCGGAATATAGATGATCATTGATAACAATCTCTTTGAAAAAAAAACCCAACAAAACAACAGTCATCCCTACAACTTAAATGTATTTAGTTAGAAATATTGTTATGTTCTGGGCTGCCGGTGGCTTAGTGGTAGTAGAGCAGGTGCCCATGTACAAGACTGTTGCTGCAGCGGCCCGGGTTCGACTCCAGCCTGTGGCCCTTTGCTGCATGTCACTCCCTCTCTCTCTCCCCCCCTCACGCTTGTCTGTCCTACACATTGAAGGCTACAAAGCCCCAAAAAATATCTTTAAAAAAAAAAGAAATATTGTTATGTTTGATTTTGTCTCCCAGTCTCGGCATTAATGAAATGCTTTTGAGGAGATTTAAAAATATCAAGATATATATTGTGTATCGAGATACAGCCTG